>OU343049.1:47334561-48534561 GCA_910593695.2 Ocypus olens
CGGTTTGCAAATCTGAGCTCCTCGTACGTCAATTAGTCGGATTAGAGATTTTTATTTTTTGATGAAAACACGAAAAAAAGACATGACTAACCCCCTTGGAAATTTTGTTAAAAAATGCAACTTTCTTAAAAATCATCGTAGACTATTGAATTTAACTTTATTTTCACCAGAAAGACGAGAGAAATTGATTGCCGTTAAAAAATTTGAGCTAACTTCAATAGCAAAAAAATTAGTCAGTCACTATGAACATTTTAGAAAATTAAATAAAATAATTGATTTTTCAGACTTTGATCGGCCGTAGCGGCCAAACGAAAACTCCAAATTGAACGCGGTTTGCAAATCTGAGCTCCTCGTACGTCAATTAGTCGGATTAGAGATTTTTATTTTTTGATGAAAACACGAAAAAAAGACATGAGTAAACCCCTAGGAAATTTGATAAAAAATGCAACTTTCTTAAAAATCATCGTAGACTGTTGAATTTAACTTTATTTTCATCAGAAAGACGAGAGAAATCGATTGCCGTTAAAAAATTTCAGCTACCTTCAATAGCAAAAAAATGAGTCAGTCACTATGAACATTTTAGAAAATTAAATAAAATAATTGATTTTTCAGACTTTGATCGGCCGTAGCGGCCAAACGAAAACTCCAAATTGAACGCGGTTTGCAAATCTGAGCTCCCCGTACGTCAATTAGTCGGATTAGAGGTTTTGAATTTTTGATGAAATCGAGAAAAAAGACATGACTAACCCCCTTGGAAATTTTGTTAAAAAATGCAACTTTCTTAAAAATCATCGTAGACTATTGAATTTAACTTTATTTTTATCAGAAAGACGAGAGAAATTGATTGCCGTTAAAAAATTTCAGTTAACTTCAATAGCAAAAAAATTAGTCAGTCACCATGAGGATTTTGGAAAATTTACGAAAATAATTGATTTTTCAGACTTTGATCGGCCGTAGCGGCCAAACGAAAACTCCAAATTGAACGCGGTTTGCAAATCTGAGCTCCTCGTACGTCAATTAGTCGGATTAGAGATTTTCAATTTTTGATAAAAACTCGAAAAAAAGACATGAGTAAACCCCTAGGAAAATTGTTAAAAAATGCAACTTTCTTAAAAATCATCGTAGACTATTGAATTTAACTTTATTTTAATCAGAAAGACGAGAGAAATCGATTGCCGTTAAAAAATTTCAGCTAACTTCAATAGCAAAAAAATTAGTCAGTCACTATGAACATTTTAGAAAATTAAATAAAATAATTGATTTTTCAGACTTTGATCGGCCGTAGCGGCCAAACAAAAACTCCAAATTGAACGCGGTTTGCAAATCAGAGCTCCTCGTACTTCAATTAGGCGGATTAGACATTTTGAATTTTTGATGAAATCGAGAAAAAAGACATGACTAACCCCCTTGGAAATTTTGTTAAAAAATGCAACTTTCTTAAAAATCATCGTAGACTATTGAATTTAACTTTATTTTCATCAGAAAGACGAGAGAAATTGATTGCCGTTAAAAAATTTGAGCTAACTTCAATAGCAAAAAAATTAGTCAGTCACCATGAGGATTTTGGAAAATTTACGAAAATAATTGATTTTTTATTTTTTTATTTTTTATTTTTATTTATTTATTCGTTTATTCTCAACAGGCATTAAGCCTAATAACAGAGAAATTATAATAATTAACATATTTACAACATAGCTATACTATTAAATAAATATAAACATGTGTACAAATTATATTACAATAACAGGGCTAATTACATTAATTATATTATTGGAAGACACTGGATTTCAGAACTGAAGTGAATTTATTGCCATTTGAACAGAATATATCTACGCAATATTGGACATCATGGTAATTCCGTAACATTGTATGCAAAGGTGAGTGCAAATTATGGTTTGTACGCGAAGTTTTGCAAGAAAAAGTGCCCGTGTGTCGTGAGGAGGATCTGGGAACTTTAATTTCAATTAGATCCATAAACATTGAGTTGTCGCTTATGCTATGTATAATTTTATACAAATCAGTAATGGATATAAATCTATGTTTACTGTGCACTGATTCCATCTGAAACTCACATAACAGTGCATTATAGGATATGCTAAAATCTGGATAAGCACCATGTTTAAAGAAATACAGATATTTTAGGAAACGTTTTTGTACCTTTTCTAAAGCATTAATGTATTGTAAATATCCTGGAGACCAGACCGTTGCACAATACGTAAGTTTGGAAAGAATCAGTGAATTGAATAAATTAATCACGGTGTTTATTGATTGAAACTCACGACAATTCCTAATTATAAAGCCTAGCGTTTTATAACAATTCAGTGATATTTTCTCAACGTGCATGTTAAATGTCAGTTTGTTATCGAAGTAAATACCGAGATCTTTGATATAACTTACACGAGATATAACGCTGTTGTCTATAATGTAGTTAAATATAATAGGCACAGTTGACCGTGTGTAGGACATGACATTACATTTGGATATATTAATGTTTACATTATTTTGATAACACCAATTATTTAATTTAGTTAAATTATTTTGCAATTTCATGGCATCCTCATGGCTGTGTATTACTGCATAGAGTTTAATGTCGTCAGCATACATGAGAAATTCGCAGTCCAGCACATCACATACACTGTTAATAAATATTACAAACAATAGCGGGCCAAGGTTTGAACCCTTTTCAGACTTTGATCGGCCGTAGCGGCCAAACGAAGACTCCAAATTGAACGCGGTTTGCAAATCTGAGCTCCTCGTACGTCAATTAGTCGGATTAGAGATTTTCAATTTTTGATAAAAATTCGAAAAAAAGACATGAGTAAACCCCTAGGAAATTTGTTAAAAAATGCAACTTTCTTAAAAATCATCGTAGAATGTTGAATTTAACTTTATTTTCATCAGAAAGACGAGAGAAATTGATTGCTGTTAAAAAATTTCAGCTAACTTCAATGGCAAAAAGATTAGTCAGTCACTGTGAACATTTTTGAAAATTTACGAAAATAATTGATTTTTCAGACTTTGATCGGCCGTAGCGGCCAAACGAAAACTCCAAATTGAACGCGATTCGCAAATCTGAGCTCCTCGTACGTCAATTAGTCGGATTAGAGATTTTGAATTTTTGATGAAATCGAGAAAAAAGACATGACTAACCCCCTTGGAAATTTTGTTAAAAAATGCAACTTTCTTAAAAATCATCGTAGACTATTGAATTTAACTTTATTTTTATCAGAAAGACGAGAGAAATTGATTGCCGTTAAAAAATTTGAGCTAACTTCAATAGCAAAAAAATTAGTCAGTCACCATGAGGATTTTGGAAAATTTACGAAAATAATTGATTTTTCAGACTTTGATCGGCCGTAGCGGCCAAACGAAAACTCCAAATTGAACGCGGTTTGCAAATCTGAGCTCCTCGTACGTCAATTAGTCGGATTAGAGATTTTTAATTTTTGATAAAAACTCGAAAAAAAGACTTGAGTAAACCCCTAGGAAATTTGTTAAAAAATGCAACTTTCTTAAAAATCATCGTAGACTATTGAATTTAACTATATTTTCATCAGAAAGACGAGAGAAATCGATTGCCGTTAAAAAATTTCAGCTAACTTCAATAGCAAAAAAATTAGTCAGTCACTATGAACATTTTAGAAAATTAAATAAAATAATTGATTTTTCAGACTTTGATCGGCCGTAGCGGCCAAACGAAAACTCCAAATTGAACGCGGTTTGCAAATCTGAGCTCCTCGTACGTCAATTAGTCGGATTAGAGATTTTGAATTTTTGATGAAATCGAGAAAAAAGACATGACTAACCCCCTTGGAAATTTTGTTAAAAAATGCAACTTTCTTAAAAATCATCGTAGACTATTGAATTTAACTTTATTTTCATCAGAAAGACGAGAGAAATTGATTGCCGTTAAAAAATTTGAGCTAACTTCAATAGCAAAAAAATTAGTCAGTCACCATGAGGATTTTGGAAAATTTACGAAAATAATTGATTTTTCAGATTTTGATCGGCCGTAGCGGCCAAACGAAAACTCCAAATTGAACGCGGTTTGCAAATCTGAGCTCCTCGTACGTCAATTAGTCGGATTAGAGATTTTTATTTTTTGATGAAAACACGAAAAAAAGACATGACTAACCCCCTTGGAAATTTTGTTAAAAAATGCAACTTTCTTAAAAATCATCGTAGACTATTGAATTTAACTTTATTAAAAATCATCGTAGACTATTGAATTTAACTTTATTTTCATCAGAAAGACGAGAGAAATCGATTGCCGTTAAAAAATTTCAGCTAACTTCAATAGCAAAAAAATTAGTCAGTCACTATGAACATTTTAGAAAATTAAATAAAATAATTGATTTTTCAGACTTTGATCGGCCGTAGCGGCCAAACGAAAACTCCAAATTGAACGCGGTTTGCAAATCTGAGCTCCTCGTACGTCAATTAGTCGGATTAGAGATTTTGAATTTTTGATGAAATCGAGAAAAAAGACATGACTAACCCCCTTGGAAATTTTGTTAAAAAATGCAACTTTCTTAAAAATCATCGTAGACTATTGAATTTAACTTTATTTTCATCAGAAAGACGAGAGAAATTGATTGCCGTTAAAAAATTTGAGCTAACTTCAATAGCAAAAAAATTAGTCAGTCACCATGAGGATTTTGGAAAATTTACGAAAATAATTGATTTTTCAGATTTTGATCGGCCGTAGCGGCCAGACGAAAACTCCAAATTGAACGCGGTTTGCAAATCTGAGCTCCTCGTACGTCAATTAGTCGGATTAGAGATTTTTATTTTTTGATGAAAACACGAAAAAAAGACATGAGTAAACCCCTAGGAAATTTGTTAAAAAATGCAACTTTCTTAAAAATCATCGTAGACTATTGAATTTAACTTTATTTTCATCAGAAAGACGAGAGAAATTGATTGCCGTTAAAAAATTTGAGCTAACTTCAATAGCAAAAAAATTAGTCAGTCACCATGAGGATTTTGGAAAATTTACGAAAATAATTGATTTTTCAGACTTTGATCGGCCGTAGCGGCCAAACGAAAACTCCAAATTGAATGCGGTTTGCAAATCTGAGCTCCTCGTACGTCAATTAGTTGGATTAGAGATTTTTATTTTTTGATGAAAACACGAAAAAAAGACATGAGTAAACCCCTAGGAAATTTGTTAAAAAATGCAACTTTCTTAAAAATCATCGTAGACTGTTGAATTTAACTTTATTTTCATCAGAAAGACGAGAGAAATTGATTGCCGTTAAAAAATTTCAACTAACTTCAATAGCAAAAAAATTAGTCAGTCACAGTGAACATTTTGAAAAATTTACGAAAATAATTGATTTTCCAGACTTTGATCGGCCGTAGCGGCCAAACGAAAACTCCAAATTGAACGCGGTTTGCAAATCTGAGCTCCTCGTACGTCAATTAGTCGGATTAGAGATTTTTATTTTTTGATGAAAACACGAAAAAAAGACATGAGTAAACCCCTAGGAAATTTGTTAAAAAATGCAACTTTCTTAAAAATCATCGTAGACTGTTGAATTTAACTTTATTTTCATCAGAAAGACGAGAGAAATTGATTGCCGTTAAAAAATTTCAACTAACTTCAATAGCAAAAAAATTAGTCAGTCACAATGAACATTTTGAAAAATTTACGAAAATAATTGATTTTTCAGACTTTGATCGGCCGTAGCGGCCAAACGAAAACTCCAAATTGAACGCGGTTTGCAAATCTGAGCTCCTCGTACGTCAATTAGTCGGATTAGAGATTTTTATTTTTTGATGAAAACACGAAAAAAAGACATGACTAACCCCCTTGGAAATTTTGTTAAAAAATGCAACTTTCTTAAAAATCATCGTAGACTATTGAATTTAACTTTATTTTCATCAGAAAGACGAGAGAAATCGATTGCCGTTAAAAAATTTCAGCTAACTTCAATAGCAAAAAAATTAGTCAGTCACTATGAACATTTTAGAAAACTAAATAAAATAATTGATTTTTCAGACTTTGATCGGCCGTAGCGGCCAAACGAAAACTCCAAATTGAACGCGGTTTGCAAATCTGAGCTCCTCGTACGTCAATTAGTCGGATTAGAGATTTTTATTTTTTGATGAAAACACGAAAAAAAGACATGAGTAAACCCCTAGGAAATTTGTTAAAAAATGCAACTTTCTTAAAAATCATCGTAGACTGTTGAATTTAACTTTATTTTCATCAGAAAGACGAGAGAAATCGATTACCGTTAAAAAATTTCAGCTAACTTCAATAGCAAAAAAATTAGTCAGTCACTATGAACATTTTAGAAAATTAAATAAAATAATTGATTTTTCAGACTTTGATCGGCCGTAGCGGCCAAACGAAAACTCCAAATTGAACGCGGTTTGCAAATCTGAGCTCCTCGTACGTCAATTAGTCGGATTAGAGATTTTGAATTTTTGATGAAATCGAGAAAAAAGACATGACTAACCCCCTTGGAAATTTTGTTAAAAAATGCAACTTTCTTAAAAATCATCGTAGACTATTGAATTTAACTTTATTTTCATCAGAAAGACGAGAGAAATTGATTGCCGTTAAAAAATTTCAGCTAACTTCAATAGCAAAAAAATTAGTCAGTCACTATGAACATTTTAGAAAATTAAATAAAATAATTGATTTTTCAGACTTTGATCGGCCGTAGCGGCCAAACGAAAACTCCAAATTGAACGCGGTTTGCAAATCTGAGCTCCTCGTACGTCAATTAGTCGGATTAGAGATTTTGAATTTTTGATGAAATCGAGAAAAAAGACATGACTAACCCCCTTGGAAATTTTGTTAAAAAATGCAACTTTCTTAAAAATCATCGTAGACTATTGAATTTAACTTTATTTTCATCAGAAAGACGAGAGAAATTGATTGCCGTTAAAAAATTTGAGCTAACTTCAATAGCAAAAAAATTAGTCAGTCACTATGAACATTTTAGAAAATTAAATAAAATAATTGATTTTTCAGACTTTGATCGGCCGTAGCGGCCAAACGAAAACTCCAAATTGAACGCGGTTTGCAAATCTGAGCTCCTCGTACGTCAATTAGTCGGATTAGAGATTTTGAATTTTTGATGAAATCGAGAAAAAAGACATGACTAACCCCCTTGGAAATTTTGTTAAAAAATGCAACTTTCTTAAAAATCATCGTAGACTATTGAATTTAACTTTATTTTCATCAGAAAGACGAGAGAAATTGATTGCCGTTAAAAAATTTCAGCTAACTTCAATAGCAAAAAAATTAGTCAGTCACCATGAGGATTTTGGAAAATTTACGAAAATAATTGATTTTTCAGACTTTGATCGGCCGTAGCGGCCAAACGAAAACTCCAAATTGAACGCGGTTTGCAAATCTGAGCTCCTCGTACGTCAATTAGTCGGATTAGAAATTTTCAATTTTTGATAAAAACTCGAAAAAAAGACATGAGTAAACCCCTAGGAAATTTGTTAAAAAATGCAACTTTCTTAAAAATCATCGTAGACTATTGAATTTAACTTTATTTTCATCAGAAAGACGAGAGAAATTGATTGCCGTTAAAAAATTTCAGCTAACTTCAATAGCAAAAAAATTAGTCAGTCACTATGAACATTTTAGAAAATTAAATAAAATAATTGATTTTTCAGACTTTGATCGGCCGTAGCGGCCAAACGAAAACTCCAAATTGAACGCGGTTTGCAAATCTGAGCTCCTCGTACGTCAATTAGTCGGATTAGAGATTTTGAATTTTTGATGAAATCGAGAAAAAAGACATGACTAACCCCCTTGGAAATTTTGTTAAAAAATGCAACTTTCTTAAAAATCATCGTAGACTATTGAATTTAACTTTATTTTCATCAGAAAGACGAGAGAAATTGATTGCCGTTAAAAAATTTGAGCTAACTTCAATAGCAAAAAAATTAGTCAGTCACCATGAGGATTTTGGAAAATTTACGAAAATAATTGATTTTTCAGACTTTGATCGGCCGTAGCGGCCAAACGAAGACTCCAAATTGAACGCGGTTTGCAAATCTGAGCTCCTCGTACGTCAATTAGTCGGATTAGAGATTTTGAATTTTTGATAAAAACTCGAAAAAAAGACATGAGTAAACCCCTAGGAAATTTGTTAAAAAATGCAACTTTCTTAAAAATCAACGTAGAATGTTGAATTTAACTTTATTTTCATCAGAAAGACGAGAGAAATTGATTGCCGTTAAAAAATTTCAACTAACTTCAATAGCAAAAAAATTAGTCAGTCACAGTGAACATTTTGAAAAATTTACGAAAATAATTGATTTTTCAGACTTTGATGGGCCGTAGCGGCCAAACGAAAACTCCAAATTGAACGCGGTTTGCAAATCTGAGCTCCTCGTACGTCAATTAGTCGGATTAGAGATTTTCAATTTTTGATAAAAACTCGAAAAAAAGACATGAGTAAACCCCTAGGAAATTTGTTAAAAAATGCAACTTTCTTAAAAATCAACGTTGAATGTTGAATTTAACTTTATTTTCATCAGAAAGACGAGAGAAATTGATTGCCGTTAAAAAATTTCAACTAACTTCAATAGCAAAAAAATTAGTCAGTCACAGTGAACATTTTGAAAAATTTACGAAAATAATTGATTTTTCAGACTTTGATGGGCCGTAGCGGCCAAACGAAAACTCCAAATTGAACGCGGTTTGCAAATCTGAGCTCCTCGTGCGTGAATTAGTCGGATTAGAGATTTTGAATTTTTGATGAAATCGTGAAAAAGAACATGACTAACCCCCTTGGAAATTTTGTTAAAAAATGCAACTTTCTTAAAAATCATCGTAGACTATTGAATTTAACTTTCTTTTCATCAGAAAGACGAGAGAAATTGATTGCCGTTAAAAAATTTCAGCTAACTTCAATGGCAAAAAAATTAGTCAGTCACTGTGAACATTTTTGAAAATTTACGAAAATAATTGATTTTTCAGACTTTGATCGGCCGTAGCGGCCAAATGAAAACTCCAAATTGAACGCGGTTTGCAAATCTGAGCACCTCGTGCGTCAATTAGTCGGATTAGAGATTTTAAATTTTTGATGAAATCGTGCAAAAACACATGACTAACCCCCTTGGAAATTTTGTTAAAAAATGCAACTTTCTTAAAAATCATCGTAGACTATTGAATTTAACTTTCTTTTCATCAGAAAGACGAGAGAAATCGATTGCCGTTAAAAAATTTTAGCCAACTTCAATAGCAAAAAAATTAGTCAGTCACTATGAACATTTTAGAAAATTAAATAAAATAATTGATTTTTCAGACTTTGATCGGCCGTAGCGGCCAAACGAAAACTCCAAATTGAACGCGGTTTGCAAATCTGAGCTCCTCGTACGTCAATTAGTCGGATTAGAGATTTTGAATTTTTGATGAAATCGAGAAAAAAGACATGACTAACCCCCTTGGAAATTTTGTTAAAAAATGCAACTTTCTTAAAAATCATCGTAGACTATTGAATTTAACTTTATTTTCATCAGAAAGACGAGAGAAATTGATTGCCGTTAAAAAATTTCAGCTAACTTCAATAGCAAAAAAATTAGTCAGTCACTATGAACATTTTAGAAAATTAAATAAAATAATTGATTTTTCAGACTTTGATCGGCCGTAGCGGCCAAACGAAAACTCCAAATTGAACACGGTTTGCAAATCTGAGCTCCTCGTACGTCAATTAGTCGGATTAGAGATTTTGAATTTTTGATGAAATCGAGAAAAAAGACATGACTAACCCCCTTGGAAATTTTGTTAAAAAATGCAACTTTCTTAAAAATCATCGTAGACTATTGAATTTAACTTTATTTTCATCAGAAAGACGAGAGAAATTGATTGCCGTTAAAAAATTTGAGCTAACTTCAATAGCAAAAAAATTAGTCAGTCACCATGAGGATTTTGGAAAATTTACGCAAATAATTGATTTTTCAGACTTTGATCGGCCGTAGCGGCCAAACGAAGACTCCAAATTGAACGCGGTTTGCAAATCTGAGCGTCAATTAGTCGGATTAGAGATTTTCAATTTTTGATAAAAACTCGAAAAAAAGACATGAGTAAACCCCTAGGAAATTTGTTAAAAAATGCAACTTTCTTAAAAATCAACGTAGAATGTTGAATTTAACTTTATTTTCATCAGAAAGACGAGAGAAATTGATTGCCGTTAAAAAATTTCAACTAACTTCAATAGCAAAAAAATTAGTCAGTCACAGTGAACATTTTGAAAAATTTACGAAAATAATTGATTTTTCAGACTTTGATGGGCCGTAGCGGCCAAACGAAAACTCCAAATTGAACGCGGTTTGCAAATCTGAGCTCCTCGTGCGTGAATTAGTCGGATTAGAGATTTTGAATTTTTGATGAAATCGTGAAAAAGAACATGACTAACCCCCTTGGAAATTTTGTTAAAAAATGCAACTTTCTTAAAAATCATCGTAGACTATTGAATTTAACTTTCTTTTCATCAGAAAGACGAGAGAAATCGATTGCCGTTAAAAAATTTTAGCCAACTTCAATAGCAAAAAAATTAGTCAGTCACTATGAACATTTTAGAAAATTAAATAAAATAATTGATTTTTCAGACTTTGATCGGCCGTAGCGGCCAAACGAAAACTCCAAATTGAACGCGGTTTGCAAATCTGAGCTCCTCGTACGTCAATTAGTCGGATTAGAGATTTTGAATTTTTGATGAAATCGAGAAAAAAGACATGACTAACCCCCTTGGAAATTTTGTTAAAAAATGCAACTTTCTTAAAAATCATCGTAGACTATTGAATTTAACTTTATTTTCATCAGAAAGACGAGAGAAATTGATTGCCGTTAAAAAATTTCAGCTAACTTCAATAGCAAAAAAATTAGTCAGTCACTATGAACATTTTAGAAAATTAAATAAAATAATTGATTTTTCAGACTTTGATCGGCCGTAGCGGCCAAACGAAAACTCCAAATTGAACGCGGTTTGCAAATCTGAGCTCCTCGTACGTCAATTAGTCGGATTAGAGATTTTGAATTTTTGATGAAATCGAGAAAAAAGACATGACTAACCCCCTTGGAAATTTTGTTAAAAAATGCAACTTTCTTAAAAATCATCGTAGACTATTGAATTTAACTTTATTTTCATCAGAAAGACGAGAGAAATTGATTGCCGTTAAAAAATTTGAGCTAACTTCAATAGCAAAAAAATTAGTCAGTCACCATGAGGATTTTGGAAAATTTACGAAAATAATTGATTTTTCAGACTTTGATCGGCCGTAGCGGCCAAACGAAGACTCCAAATTGAACGCGGTTTGCAAATCTGAGCTCCTCGTACGTCAATTAGTCGGATTAGAGATTTTCAATTTTTGATAAAAACTCGAAAAAAAGACATGAGTAAACCCCTAGGAAATTTGTTAAAAAATGCAACTTTCTTAAAAATCAACGTAGAATGTTGAATTTAACTTTATTTTCATCAGAAAGACGAGAGAAATTGATTGCCGTTAAAAAATTTCAACTAACTTCAATAGCAAAAAAATTAGTCAGTCACCATGAGGATTTTGGAAAATTTACGAAAATAATTGATTTTTCAGACTTTGATCGGCCGTAGCGGCCAAACGAAGACTCCAAATTGAACGCGGTTTGCAAATCTGAGCTCCTCGTACGTCAATTAGTCGGATTAGAGATTTTCAATTTTTGATAAAAACTCGAAAAAAAGACATGAGTAAACCCCTAGGAAATTTGTTAAAAAATGCAACTTTCTTAAAAATCAACGTTGAATGTTGAATTTAACTTTATTTTCATCAGAAAGACGAGAGAAATTGATTGCCGTTAAAAAATTTCAACTAACTTCAATAGCAAAAAAATTAGTCAGTCACAGTGAACATTTTGAAAAATTTACGAAAATAATTGATTTTTCAGACTTTGATGGGCCGTAGCGGCCAAACGAAAACTCCAAATTGAACGCGGTTTGCAAATCTGAGCTCCTCGTGCGTGAATTAGTCGGATTAGAGATTTTGAATTTTTGATGAAATCGTGAAAAAGAACATGACTAACCCCCTTGGAAATTTTGTTAAAAAATGCAACTTTCTTAAAAATCATCGTAGACTATTGAATTTAACTTTCTTTTCATCAGAAAGACGAGAGAAATTGATTGCCGTTAAAAAATTTCAGCTAACTTCAATGGCAAAAAAATTAGTCAGTCACTGTGAACATTTTTGAAAATTTACGAAAATAATTGATTTTTCAGACTTTGATCGGCCGTAGCGGCCAAATGAAAACTCCAAATTGAACGCGGTTTGCAAATCTGAGCACCTCGTGCGTCAATTAGTCGGATTAGAGATTTTAAATTTTTGATGAAATCGTGCAAAAACACATGACTAACCCCCTTGGAAATTTTGTTAAAAAATGCAACTTTCTTAAAAATCATCGTAGACTATTGAATTTAACTTTCTTTTCATCAGAAAGACGAGAGAAATCGATTGCCGTTAAAAAATTTTAGCCAACTTCAATAGCAAAAAAATTAGTCAGTCACTATGAACATTTTAGAAAATTAAATAAAATAATTGATTTTTCAGACTTTGATCGGCCGTAGCGGCCAAACGAAAACTCCAAATTGAACGCGGTTTGCAAATCTGAGCTCCTCGTACGTCAATTAGTCGGATTAGAGATTTTGAATTTTTGATGAAATCGAGAAAAAAGACATGACTAACCCCCTTGGAAATTTTGTTAAAAAATGCAACTTTCTTAAAAATCATCGTAGACTATTGAATTTAACTTTATTTTCATCAGAAAGACGAGAGAAATTGATTGCCGTTAAAAAATTTCAGCTAACTTCAATAGCAAAAAAATTAGTCAGTCACTATGAACATTTTAGAAAATTAAATAAAATAATTGATTTTTCAGACTTTGATCGGCCGTAGCGGCCAAACGAAAACTCCAAATTGAACACGGTTTGCAAATCTGAGCTCCTCGTACGTCAATTAGTCGGATTAGAGATTTTGAATTTTTGATGAAATCGAGAAAAAAGACATGACTAACCCCCTTGGAAATTTTGTTAAAAAATGCAACTTTCTTAAAAATCATCGTAGACTATTGAATTTAACTTTATTTTCATCAGAAAGACGAGAGAAATTGATTGCCGTTAAAAAATTTGAGCTAACTTCAATAGCAAAAAAATTAGTCAGTCACCATGAGGATTTTGGAAAATTTACGAAAATAATTGATTTTTCAGACTTTGATCGGCCGTAGCGGCCAAACGAAGACTCCAAATTGAACGCGGTTTGCAAATCTGAGCGTCAATTAGTCGGATTAGAGATTTTCAATTTTTGATAAAAACTCGAAAAAAAGACATGAGTAAACCCCTAGGAAATTTGTTAAAAAATGCAACTTTCTTAAAAATCAACGTAGAATGTTGAATTTAACTTTATTTTCATCAGAAAGACGAGAGAAATTGATTGCCGTTAAAAAATTTCAACTAACTTCAATAGCAAAAAAATTAGTCAGTCACAGTGAACATTTTGAAAAATTTACGAAAATAATTGATTTTTCAGACTTTGATGGGCCGTAGCGGCCAAACGAAAACTCCAAATTGAACGCGGTTTGCAAATCTGAGCTCCTCGTGCGTGAATTAGTCGGATTAGAGATTTTGAATTTTTGATGAAATCGTGAAAAAGAACATGACTAACCCCCTTGGAAATTTTGTTAAAAAATGCAACTTTCTTAAAAATCATCGTAGACTATTGAATTTAACTTTCTTTTCATCAGAAAGACGAGAGAAATTGATTGCCGTTAAAAAATTTCAGCTAACTTCAATGGCAAAAAAATTAGTCAGTCACTGTGAACATTTTTGAAAATTTACGAAAATAATTGATTTTTCAGACTTTGATCGGCCGTAGCGGCCAAATGAAAACTCCAAATTGAACGCGGTTTGCAAATCTGAGCACCTCGTGCGTCAATTAGTCGGATTAGAGATTTTAAATTTTTGATGAAATCGTGCAAAAACACATGACTAACCCCCTTGGAAATTTTGTTAAAAAATGCAACTTTCTTAAAAATCATCGTAGACTATTGAATTTAACTTTCTTTTCATCAGAAAGACGAGAGAAATCGATTGCCGTTAAAAAATTTTAGCCAACTTCAATAGCAAAAAAATTAGTCAGTCACTATGAACATTTTAGAAAATTAAATAAAATAATTGATTTTTCAGACTTTGATCGGCCGTAGCGGCCAAACGAAAACTCCAAATTGAACGCGGTTTGCAAATCTGAGCTCCTCGTACGTCAATTAGTCGGATTAGAGATTTTGAATTTTTGATGAAATCGAGAAAAAAGACATGACTAACCCCCTTGGAAATTTTGTTAAAAAATGCAACTTTCTTAAAAATCATCGTAGACTATTGAATTTAACTTTATTTTCATCAGAAAGACGAGAGAAATTGATTGCCGTTAAAAAATTTCAGCTAACTTCAATAGCAAAAAAATTAGTCAGTCACTATGAACATTTTAGAAAATTAAATAAAATAATTGATTTTTCAGACTTTGATCGGCCGTAGCGGCCAAACGAAAACTCCAAATTGAACACGGTTTGCAAATCTGAGCTCCTCGTACGTCAATTAGTCGGATTAGAGATTTTGAATTTTTGATGAAATCGAGAAAAAAGACATGACTAACCCCCTTGGAAATTTTGTTAAAAAATGCAACTTTCTTAAAAATCATCGTAGACTATTGAATTTAACTTTATTTTCATCAGAAAGACGAGAGAAATTGATTGCCGTTAAAAAATTTGAGCTAACTTCAATAGCAAAAAAATTAGTCAGTCACCATGAGGATTTTGGAAAATTTACGAAAATAATTGATTTTTCAGACTTTGATCGGCCGTAGCGGCCAAACGAAGACTCCAAATTGAACGCGGTTTGCAAATCTGAGCGTCAATTAGTCGGATTAGAGATTTTCAATTTTTGATAAAAACTCGAAAAAAAGACATGAGTAAACCCCTAGGAAATTTGTTAAAAAATGCAACTTTCTTAAAAATCAACGTAGAATGTTGAATTTAACTTTATTTTCATCAGAAAGACGAGAGAAATTGATTGCCGTTAAAAAATTTCAACTAACTTCAATAGCAAAAAAATTAGTCAGTCACAGTGAACATTTTGAAAAATTTACGAAAATAATTGATTTTTCAGACTTTGATGGGCCGTAGCGGCCAAACGAAAACTCCAAATTGAACGCGGTTTGCAAATCTGAGCTCCTCGTGCGTGAATTAGTCGGATTAGAGATTTTGAATTTTTGATGAAATCGTGAAAAAGAACATGACTAACCCCCTTGGAAATTTTGTTAAAAAATGCAACTTTCTTAAAAATAATCGTAGACTATTGAATTTAACTTTCTTTTCATCAGAAAGACGAGAGAAATTGATTGCCGTTAAAAAATTTCAGCTAACTTCAATGGCAAAAAAATTAGTCAGTCACTGTGAACATTTTTGAAAATTTACGAAAATAATTGATTTTTCAGACTTTGATCGGCCGTAGCGGCCAAATGAAAACTCCAAATTGAACGCGGTTTGCAAATCTGAGCACCTCGTGCGTCAATTAGTCGGATTAGAGATTTTAAATTTTTGATGAAATCGTGCAAAAACACATGACTAACCCCCTTGGAAATTTTGTTAAAAAATGCAACTTTCTTAAAAATCATCGTAGACTATTGAATTTAACTTTATTTTCATCAGAAAGACGAGAGAAATCGATTGCCGTAAAAAAATTTCAGCTAACTTCAATAGCAAAAAAATAAGTCAGTCACTATGAACATTTTAGAAAATTAAATAAAATAATTGATTTTTCAGACTTTGATCGGCCGTAGCGGCCAAACGAAAACTCCAAATTGAACGCGGTTTGCAAATCTGAGCTCCTCGTACGTCAATTAGTCGGATTAGAGATTTTGAACTTTTGATGAAATCGATAAAAAAGACATGACTAACCTCCTTGGAAATTTTGTTAAAAAATGCAACTTTCTTAAAAATCATCGTAGACTATTGAATTTAACTTTATTTTCATCAGAAAGACGAGAGAAATTGATTGCCGTTAACAAATTTCAGCTAACTTCAATAGCAAAAAAATTAGTCAGTCACCATGAGGATTTTGGAAAATTTACGAAAATAATTGATTTTTCAGACTTTGATCGGCCGTAGCGGCCAAACGAAAACTCCAAATTGAACGCGGTTTGCAAATCTGAGCTCCTCGTACGTCAATTAGTCGGATTAGAGATTTTCAATTTTTGATAAAAACTCGAAAAAAAGACATGAGTAAACCCCTAGGAAATTTGTTAAAAAATGCAACTTTCTTAAAAATCATCGTAGACTATTGAATTTAACTTTATTTTCATCAGAAAGACGAGAGAAATCGATTGCCGTTAAAAAATTTCAGCTAACTTCAATAGCAAAAAAATTAGTCAGTCACTATGAACATTTTAGAAAATTAAATAAAATAATTTATTTTTCAGACTTTGATCGGCCGTAGCGGCCAAACGAAAACTCCAAATTGAACGCGGTTTGCAAATCTGAGCTCCTCGTACGTCAATTAGTCGGATTATAGATTTTGAATTTTTGATGAAATCGAGAAAAAAGACATGACTAACCCCCTTGGAAATTTTGTTAAAAAATGCAACTTTCTTAAAAATCATCGTAGACTATTGAATTTAACTTTATTTTCATCAGAAAGACGAGAGAAATTGATTGCCGTTAAAAAATTTCAGCTAACTTCAATAGCAAAAAAAATTGTCAGTCACCATGAGGATTTTGGAAAATTTACGAAAATAATTGATTTTTCAGACTTTGATCGGCCGTAGCGGCCAAACGAAAACTCCAAATTCAACGCGGTTTGCAAATCTGAGCTCCTCGTACGTCAATTAGTCGGATTAGGGATTTTAAATTTTTGATAAAAACTCGAAAAAAAGACATGAGTAAACCCCTAGGAAATTAGTTAAAAAATGCAACTTTTTTAAAAATCATCGTAGACTATTGAATTTAACTTTATTTTCATCAGAAAGACGAGAGAAATCGATTGCCGTTAAAAAATTTCAGCTAACTTCAATAGCAAAAAAATTAGTCAGTCACTATGAACATTTTAGAAAATTAAATAAAATAATTGATTTTTCAGACTTTGATCGGCCGTAGCGGCCAAACGAAAACTCCAAATTGAACGCGGTTTGCAAATCTGAGCTCCTCGTACGTCAATTAGTCGGATTAGAGATTTTTATTTTTTGATGAAAACACGAAAAAAAGACATGAGTAAACCCCTAGGAAATTTGTTAAAAAATGCAACTTTCTTAAAAATCATCGTAGACTATTGAATTTAACTTTATTTTCATCAGAAAGACGAGAGAAATTGATTGCCGTTAAAAAATTTGAGCTAACTTCAATAGCAAAAAAATTAGTCAGTCACCATGAGGATTTTGGAAAATTTACGAAAATAATTGATTTTTCAGACTTTGATGGGCCGTAGCGGCCAAACGAAAACTCCAAATTGAACGCGGTTTGCAAATCTGAGCTCCTCGTGCGTGAATTAGTCGGATTAGAGATTTTGAATTTTTGATGAAATCGTGAAAAAGAACATGACTAACCCCCTTGGAAATTTTGTTAAAAAATGCAACTTTCTTAAAAATCATCGTAGACTATTGAATTTAACTTTATTTTCATCAGAAAGACGAGAGAAATCGATTGCCGTTAAAAAAATTCAGCTAACTTCAATAGCAAAAAAATTAGTCAGTCACTATGAACATTTTAGAAAATTAAATAAAATAATTGATCTTTCAGACTTTGATCGGCCGTAGCGGCCAAACTAAAACTCCAAATTGAACGCGGTTTGCAAATCTGAGCTCCTCGTACGTCAATTAGTCGGATTAGAGATTTTTAATTTTTGATAAAAACTCGAAAAAAAGACTTGAGCAAACCCCTAGGAAATTTGTTAAAAAATGCAACTTTCTTAAAAATCATCGTAGACTATTGAATTTAACTTTATTTTCATCAGAAAGACGAGAGAAATCGATTGCCGTTAAAAAATTTCAGCTAACTTCAATAGCAAAAAAAATAGTCAGTCACTATGAACATTTTAGAAAATTAAATAAAATAATTGATCTTTCAGACTTTGATCGGCCGTAGCGGCCAAACGAAAACTCCAAATTGAACGCGGTTTGCAAATCTGAGCTCCTCGTACGTCAATTAGTCGGATTAGAGATTTTCAATTTTTGATAAAAACTCGAAAAAAAGACATGAGTAAACCCCTAGGAAATTTGTTAAAAAATGCAACTTTCTTAAAAATCATCGTAGACTGTTGAATTTAACTTTATTTTCATCAGAAAGACGAGAGAAATTGATTGCCGTTAAAAAATTTCAACTAACTTCAATAGCAAAAAAATTAGTCAGTCACAGTGAACATTTTGAAAAATTTACGAAAATAATTGATTTTTCAGACTTTGATCGGCCGCAGCGGCCAAACGAAAACTCCAAATTGAACGCGGTTTGCAAATCTGAGCTCCTCGTACGTCAATTAGTCGGATTAGAGATTTTTATTTTTTGATGAAAACACGAAAAAAAGACATGAGTAAACCCCTAGGAAATTTGTTAAAAAATGCAACTTTCTTAAAAATCATCGTAGACTATTGAATTTAACTTTATTTTCATCAGAAAGACGAGATAAATCGATTGCCCTTAAAAAATTTCAGCTAACTTCAATAGCAAAAAAATTAGTCAGTCACTATGAACATTTTAGAAAATTAAATAAAATAATTTATTTTTCAGACTTTGATCGGCCGTAGCGGCCAAACGAAAACTCCAAATTGAACGCGGTTTGCAATTCTGAGCTCCTCGTACGTCAATTAGTCGGATTAGAGAATTTTATTTTTTGATGAAAACACGAAAAAAAGACATGAGTAAACCCCTAGGAAATTTGTTAAAAAATGCAACTTTCTTAAAAATCATCGTAGACTGTTGAATTTAACTTTATTTTCATCAGAAAGACGAGAGAAATTGATTGCCGTTAAAAAATTTCAACTAACTTCAATAGCAAAAAAATTAGTCAGTCACAGTGAACATTTTGAAAAATTTACGAAAATAATTGATTTTTCAGACTTTGATCGGCCGTAGCGGCCAAACGAAAACTCCAAATTGAACGCGGTTTGCAAATCTGAGCTCCTCGTACGTCAATTAGTCGGATTAGAGATTTTTATTTTTTGATGAAAACACGAAAAAAAGACATGAGTAAACCCCTAGGAAATTTGTTAAAAAATGCAACTTTCTTAAAAATCATCGTAGACTGTTGAATTTAACTTTATTTTCATCAGAAAGACGAGAGAAATTGATTGCCGTTAAAAAATTTCAACTAACTTCAATAGGAAAAAAATTAGTCAGTCACAGTGAACATTTTGGAAAATTTACGAAAATAATTGATTTTTCAGACTTTGATCGGCCGTAGCGGCCAAACGAAAACTCCAAATTGAACGCGGTTTGCAAATCTGAGCTCCTCGTACGTCAATTAGTCGGATTAGAGATTTTTATTTTTTGATGAAAACACGAAAAAAAGACATGAGTAAACCCCTAGGAAATTTGTTAAAAAATGCAACTTTCTTAAAAATCATCGTAGACTATTGAATTTAACTTTATTTTCATCAGAAAGACGAGATAAATCGATTGCCCTTAAAAAATTTCAGCTAACTTCAATAGCAGAAAAATTAGTCAGTCACTATGAACATTTTAGAAAATTAAATAAAATAATTTATTTTTCAGACTTTGATCGGCCGTAGCGGCCAAACGAAAACTCCAAATTGAACGCGGTTTGCAAATCTGAGCTCCTCGTACGTCAATTAGTCGGATTAGAGATTTTGAATTTTTGATGAAATCGAGAAAAAAGACATGACTAACCCCCTTGGAAATTTTGTTAAAAAATGCAACTTTCTTAAAAATCATCGTAGACTATTGAATTTAACTTTATTTTCATCAGAAAGACGAGAGAAATTGATTGCCGTTAAAAAATTTCAGCTAACTTCAATAGCAAAAAAATTAGTCAGTCACCATGAGGATTTTGGAAAATTTACGAAAATAATTGATTTTTCAGACTTTGATCGGCCGTAGCGGCCAAACTAAAACTCCAAATTGAACGCGGTTTGCAAATCTGAGCTCCTCGTACGTCAATTAGTCGGATTAGAGATTTTCAATTTTTGATAAAAACTCGAAAAAAAGACATGAGTAAACCCCTAGGAAATTTGTTAAAAAATGCAACTTTCTTAAAAATCATCGTAGACTGTTGAATTTAACTTTATTTTCATCAGAAAGACGAGAGAAATTGATTGCCGTTAAAAAATTTCAACTAACTTCAATAGCAAAAAAATTAGTCAGTCACAGTGAACATTTTGAAAAATTTACGAAAATAATTGATTTTTCAGACTTTGATCGGCCGTAGCGGCCAAACGAAAACTCCAAATTGAACGCGGTTTGCAAATCTGAGCTCCTCGTACGTCAATTAGTCGGATTAGAGATTTTTATTTTTTGATGAAAACACGAAAAAAAGACATGAGTAAACCCCTAGGAAATTTGTTAAAAAATGCAACTTTCTTAAAAATCATCGTAGACTGTTGAATTTAACTTTATTTTCATCAGAAAGACGAGAGAAATTGATTGCCGTTAAAAAATTTCAACTAACTTCAATAGCAAAAAAATTAGGCAGTCACAGTGAACATTTTGAAAAATTTACGAAAATAATTGATTTTTCAGACTTTGATCGGCCGTAGCGGCCAAACGAAAACTCCAAATTGAACGCGGTTTGC
The DNA here is from genome assembly GCA_910593695.2 of Ocypus olens. Taxonomy (NCBI): domain Eukaryota; kingdom Metazoa; phylum Arthropoda; class Insecta; order Coleoptera; family Staphylinidae; genus Ocypus; species Ocypus olens. The sequence continues at coordinate 47,355,352 of OU343049.1, forward strand.
AAATCTGAGCTCCTCGTACGTCAATTAGTCGGATTAGAGATTTTTATTTTTTGATGAAAACACGAAAAAAAGACATGAGTAAACCCCTAGGAAATTTGTTAAAAAATGCAACTTTCTTAAAAATCATCGTAGACTATTGAATTTAACTTTATTTTCATCAGAAAGACGAGATAAATCGATTGCCCTTAAAAAATTTCAGCTAACTTCAATAGCAAAAAAATTAGTCAGTCACTATGAACATTTTAGAAAATTAAATAAAATAATTTATTTTTCAGACTTTGATCGGCCGTAGCGGCCAAACGAAAACTCCAAATTGAACGCGGTTTGCAAATCTGAGCTCCTCGTACGTCAATTAGTCGGATTAGAGATTTTGAATTTTTTATGAAATCGAGAAAAAAGACATGACTAACCCCCTTGGAAATTTTGTTAAAAAATGCAACTTTCTTAAAAATCATCGTAGACTATTGAATTTAACTTTATTTTCATCAGAAAGACGAGAGAAATTGATTGCCGTTAAAAAATTTCAGCTAACTTCAATAGCAAAAAAATTAGTCAGTCACCATGAGGATTTTGGAAAATTTACGAAAATAATTGATTTTTCAGACTTTGATCGGCCGTAGCGGCCAAACTAAAACTCCAAATTGAACGCGGTTTGCAAATCTGAGCTCCTCGTACGTCAATTAGTCGGATTAGAGATTTTCAATTTTTGATAAAAACTCGAAAAAAAGACATGAGTAAACCCCTAGGAAATTTGTTAAAAAATGCAACTTTCTTAAAAATCATCGTAGACTGTTGAATTTAACTTTATTTTCATCAGAAAGACGAGAGAAATTGATTGCCGTTAAAAAATTTCAACTAACTTCAATAGCAAAAAAATTAGTCAGTCACAGTGAACATTTTGAAAAATTTACGAAAATAATTGATTTTTCAGACTTTGATCGGCCGTAGCGGCCAAACGAAAACTCCAAATTGAACGCGGTTTGCAAATCTGAGATCCTCGTACGTCAATTAGTCGGATTAGAGATTTTTATTTTTTGATGAAAACACGAAAAAAAGACATGACTAACCCCCTTGGAAATTTTGTTAAAAAATGCAACTTTCTTAAAAATCATCGTAGACTATTGAATTTAACTTTATTTTCATCAGAAAGACGAGAGAAATCGATTGCCGTTAAAAAATTTCAGCTAACTTCAATAGCAAAAAAATTAGTCAGTCACTATGAACATTTTAGAAAATTAAATAAAATAATTGATTTTTCAGACTTTGATCGGCCGTAGCGGCCAAACGAAAACTCCAAATTGAACGCGGTTTGCAAATCTGAGCTCCTCGTACGTCAATTAGTCGGATTAGAGATTTTTATTTTTTGATGAAAACACGAAAAAAAGACATGACTAACCCCCTTGGAAATTTTGTTAAAAAATGCAACTTTCTTAAAAATCATCGTAGACTATTGAATTTAACTTTATTTTCATCAGAAAGACGAGAGAAATTGATTGCCGTTAACAAATTTCAGCTAACTTCAATAGCAAAAAAATTAGTCAGTCACCATGAGGATTTTGGAAAATTTACGAAAATAATTGATTTTTCAGACTTTGATCGGCCGTAGCGGCCAAACGAAAACTCCAAATCGAACGCGGTTTGCAAATCTGAGCTCCTCGTACGTCAGTTAGTCGGATTAGAGATTTATAATTTAGGATGAAAACACGAAAAAAAGACATGAGTAAACCCCTTGTAAATTTGTTAAAAAATGCAACTTTCTTAATAATCTTCGTAGACTATTGAATTTAACTTTTTCTTCATCAGAAAGACGAGAGAAATTGATTGCCGTTAAAAAATTTCAGCTAACTTCAATGGCAAAAAAAATAGTCAGTCACAGTGAACATTTTTGAATATTTACGAAAATAATTGATTTTTCAGACTTTGATCGGCCGTAGCGACCAAACGAAAACTCCAAATTGAACGCGGTTTGCAAATCTGAGCTTGAGGACGTCAATTAGTCGGATTAGAGATTTTAATTTTTGATGAAAACACGAAAAAAAGACATGTGTAAACCCCTTGGAAATTTGTTAAAAAATGCAACTTTCTTAACAATCATCGTAGACTATTGAATTTAACTTTTTTTTTATCAGAAAGACGAGAGAAATTGATTGCCGTTAAAAAATTTCAGCTAACTTCAATGGCAAGAAAATTAGTCAGTCACAGTGAATATTTTTGAAAATTTACGAAAATAATTGATTTTTCAGACTTTGATCGGCCGTAGCGGCCAAACGAAAACTCCAAATTGAACGCGGTTTGCAAATCCGAGCTCCTCGTACGTCAATTAGTCGGATTAGAGATTTTTAATTTTTGATGAAAACACGAAAAAAAGACATGAGTAAAAAACCCCTTGGAAATTTGTTAAAAAATGCAACTTTCTTAATAATCATCGTAGACTATTGAATTTAACGTTTTTTTCATCAGAAAGACGAGAGAAATTGATTGCCGTTAAAAAAATTCAGCTAACTTCAATGGCAAAAAAATTAGTCAGTCACAGTGAACATTTCTGAAAATTTACGAAAATAATTGATTTTTCAGACTTTGATCGGCCGTAGCGGCCAAACGAAAACTCCAAATTGAACGCGGTTTGCAAATCCGAGCTCCTCGTACGTCAATTAGTCGGATTAGAGATTTTTAATTTTTGATGAAAACACGAAAAAAAGACATGAGTAAACCCCTTGGAAATTTGTTAAAAAATGCAACTTTCTTAATAATCATCGTAGACTATTGAATTTAACGTTTTTTTCATCAGAAAGACGAGAGAAATTGATTGCCGTTAAAAAATTTCAGCTAACTTCAATAGCAAAAAAATTAGTCAGTCACCATTAGGATTTTGGAAAAATTAAGAAAATAATTGATTTTTCAGACTTTGATCGGCCGTAGCGGCCAAACGAAAACTCCAAATTGAACGCGGTTTGCAAATCTGAGCTCCTCGTACGTCAATTAGTCGGATTAGAGATTTTTAATTTTTGATGAAAACACGAAAAAAAGACATGAGTAAAAAACCCCTTGGAAATTTTGTTAAAAAATGCAACTTTCTTAAAAATCATCGTAGACTGTTGAATTTAACTTTCTTTTCATCAGAAAGACGAGAGAAATTGATTGCCGTTAAAAAATTTCAGCTAACTTCAATGGCAAAAAAATTAGTCAGTCACTGTGAACATTTTTGAAAATTTACGAAAATAATTGATTTTTCAGACTTTGATCGGCCGTAGCGGCCAAATGAAAACTCCAAATTGAACGCGGTTTGCAAATCTGAGCACCTCGTGCGTCAATTAGTCGGATTAGAGATTTTAAATTTTTGATGAAATCGTGCAAAAACACATGACTAACCCCCTTGGAAATTTTGTTAAAAAATGCAACTTTCTTAAAAATCATCGTAGACTATTGAATTTAACTTTCTTTTCATCAGAAAGACGAGAGAAATCGATTGCCGTTAAAAAATTTTAGCTAACTTCAATAGCAAAAAAATTAGTCAGTCACTATGAACATTTTAGAAAATTAAATAAAATAATTGATTTTTCAGACTTTGATCGGCCGTAGCGGCCAAACGAAAACTCCAAATTGAACGCGGTTTGCAAATCTGAGCTCCTCGTACGTCAATTAGTCGGATTAGAGATTTTGAATTTTTGATGAAATCGAGAAAAAAGACATGACTAACCCCCTTGGAAATTTTGTTAAAAAATGCAACTTTTTTAAAAATCATCGTAGACTATTGAATTTAACTTTATTTTTATCAGAAAGATGAGAGAAATTGATTGCCGTTAAAAAATTTGAGCTAACTTCAATAGCAAAAAAAATAGTCAGTCACAGTGAACATTTTGAAAAATTTACGAAAATAATTGATTTTTCAGACTTTGATCGGCCGTAGCGGCCAAACGAAAACTCCAAATTGAACGCGGTTTGCAAATCTGAGCTCCTCGTACGTCAATTAGTCGGATAGAAGATTTTTATTTTTTGATGAAAACACGAAAAAAAGACATGAGTAAACCCCTAGGAAATTTGTTAAAAAATGCAACTTTCTTAAAAATCATCGTAGACTGTTGAATTTAACTTTCTTTTCATCAGAAAGACGAGAGAAATCGATTGCCGTTAAAAATTTTTAGCTAACTTCAATAGCAAAAAAATTAGTCAGTCACTATGACTAACCCCTTGGAAATTTTGTTAAAAAATGCAACTTTCTTAAAAATCATCGTAGACTATTGAATTTAACTTTATTTTCATCAGAAAGACGAGAGAAATTGATTGCCGTTAAAAAATTTGAGCTAACTTCAATAGCAAAAAAATTAGTCAGTCACTATGAACATTTTAGAAAATTAAATAAAATAATTGATTTTTCAGACTTTGATCGGCCGTAGCGGCCAAACGAAAACTCCAAATTGAACGCGGTTTGCAAATCTGAGCTCCTCGTACGTCAATTAGTCGGATTAGAGATTTTGAATTTTTGATGAAATCGAGAAAAAAGACATGACTAACCCCCTTGGAAATTTTGTTAAAAAATGCAACTTTCTTAAAAATCATCGTAGACTATTGAATTTAACTTTATTTTTATCAGAAAGACGAGAGAAATTGATTGCCGTTAAAAAATTTGAGCTAACTTCAATAGCAAAAAAAATAGTCAGTCACAGTGAACATTTTGAAAAATTTACGAAAATAATTGATTTTTCAGACTTTGATCGGCCGTAGCGGCCAAACGAAAACTCCAAATTGAACGCGGTTTGCAAATCTGAGCTCCTCGTACGTCAATTAGTCGGATTAGAGATTTTCAATTTTTGATAAAAACTCGAAAAAAAGACATGAGTAAACCCCTAGGAAATTTGTTAAAAAATGCAACTTTCTTAAAAATCATCGTAGACTGTTGAATTTAACTTTATTTTCATCAGAAAGACGAGAGAAATTGATTGCCGTTAAAAAATTTCAACTAACTTCAATAGCAAAAAAATTAGTCAGTCACAGTGAACATTTTGAAAAATTTACGAAAATAATTGATTGATAATTGAACATTTGATCGGCCGCAGCGGCCAAACGAAAACTCCAAATTGAACGCGGTTTGCAAATCTGAGCTCCTCGTACGTCAATTAGTCGGATTAGAGATTTTTATTTTTTGATGAAAACACGAAAAAGAGACATGACTAACCCCCTTGGAAATTTTGTTAAAAAATGCAACTTTCTTAAAAATCATCGTAGACTATTGAATTTAACTTTATTTTCATCAGAAAGACGAGAGAAATCGATTGCCGTAAAAAAATTTCAGCTAACTTCAATAGCAAAAAAATAAGTCAGTCACTATGAACATTTTAGAAAATTAAATAAAATAATTGATTTTTCAGACTTTGATCGGCCGTAGCGGCCAAACGAAAACTCCAAATTGAACGCGGTTTGCAAATCTGAGCTCCTCGTACGTCAATTAGTCGGATTAGAGATTTTGAACTTTTGATGAAATCGATAAAAAAGACATGACTAACCTCCTTGGAAATTTTGTTAAAAAATGCAACTTTCTTAAAAATCATCGTAGACTATTGAATTTAACTTTATTTTCATCAGAAAGACGAGAGAAATTGATTGCCGTTAACAAATTTCAGCTAACTTCAATAGCAAAAAAATTAGTCAGTCACCATGAGGATTTTGGAAAATTTACGAAAATAATTGATTTTTCAGACTTTGATCGGCCGTAGCGGCCAAACGAAAACTCCAAATTGAACGCGGTTTGCAAATCTGAGCTCCTCGTACGTCAATTAGTCGGATTAGAGATTTTCAATTTTTGATAAAAACTCGAAAAAAAGACATGAGTAAACCCCTAGGAAATTTGTTAAAAAATGCAACTTTCTTAAAAATCATCGTAGACTATTGAATTTAACTTTATTTTCATCAGAAAGACGAGAGAAATCGATTGCCGTTAAAAAATTTCAGCTAACTTCAATAGCAAAAAAATTAGTCAGTCACTATGAACATTTTAGAAAATTAAATAAAATAATTTATTTTTCAGACTTTGATCGGCCGTAGCGGCCAAACGAAAACTCCAAATTGAACGCGGTTTGCAAATCTGAGCTCCTCGTACGTCAATTAGTCGGATTAGAGATTTTGAATTTTTGATGAAATCGAGAAAAAAGACATGACTAACCCCCTTGGAAATTTTGTTAAAAAATGCAACTTTTTTAAAAATCATCGTAGACTATTGAATTTAACTTTATTTTCATCAGAAAGACGAGAGAAATTGATTGCCGTTAACAAATTTCAGCTAACTTCAATAGCAAAAAAATTAGTCAGTCACCATGAGGATTTTGGAAAATTTACGAAAATAATTGATTTTTCAGAATTTGATCGGCCGTAGCGGCCAAACGAAAACTCCAAATTGAACGCGGTTTGCAAATCTGAGCTCCTCGTACGTCAATTAGTCGGATTAGAGATTTTCAATTTTTGATAAAAACTCGAAAAAAAGACATGAGTAAACCCCTAGGAAATTTGTTAAAAAATGCAACTTTCTTAAAAATCATCGTAGACAATTGAATTTAACTTTATTTTCATCAGAAAGACGAGAGAAATTGATTGCCGTTAAAAAAATTGAGCTAACTTCAATAGCAAAAAAATTAGTCAGTCACTATGAACATTTTAGAAAATTAAATAAAATAATTGATTTTTCAGACTTTGATCGGCCGTAGCGGCCAAACGAAAACTCCAAATTGAACGCGGTTTGCAAATCTGAGCTCCTCGTACGTCAATTAGTCGGATTAGAGATTTTCAATTTTTGATAAAAACTCGAAAAAAAGACATGAGTAAACCCCTAGGAAATTTGTTAAAAAATGCAACTTTCTTAAAAATCATCGTAGACTATTGAATTTAACTTTATTTTCATCAGAAAGACGAGAGAAATCGATTGCCGTTAAAAAATTTGAGCTAACTTCAATAGCAAAAAAAATAGTCAGTCACAGTGAACATTTTGAAAAATTTACGAAAATAATTGATTTTTCAGACTTTGATCGGCCGTAGCGGCCAAACGAAAACTCCAAATTGAACGCGGTTTGCAAATCTGAGCTCCTCGTACGTCAATTAGTCGGATAGAAGATTTTTATTTTTTGATGAAAACACGAAAAAAAGACATGAGTAAACCCCTAGGAAATTTGTTAAAAAATGCAACTTTCTTAAAAATCATCGTAGACTGTTGAATTTAACTTTCTTTTCATCAGAAAGACGAGAGAAATCGATTGCCGTTAAAAATTTTTAGCTAACTTCAATAGCAAAAAAATTAGTCAGTCACTATGACTAACCCCTTGGAAATTTTGTTAAAAAATGCAACTTTCTTAAAAATCATCGTAGACTATTGAATTTAACTTTATTTTCATCAGAAAGACGAGAGAAATTGATTGCCGTTAAAAAATTTGAGCTAACTTCAATAGCAAAAAAATTAGTCAGTCACTATGAACATTTTAGAAAATTAAATAAAATAATTGATTTTTCAGACTTTGATCGGCCGTAGCGGCCAAACGAAAACTCCAAATTGAACGCGGTTTGCAAATCTGAGCTCCTCGTACGTCAATTAGTCGGATTAGAGATTTTGAATTTTTGATGAAATCGAGAAAAAAGACATGACTAACCCCCTTGGAAATTTTGTTAAAAAATGCAACTTTCTTAAAAATCATCGTAGACTATTGAATTTAACTTTATTTTTATCAGAAAGACGAGAGAAATTGATTGCCGTTAAAAAATTTGAGCTAACTTCAATAGCAAAAAAAATAGTCAGTCACAGTGAACATTTTGAAAAATTTACGAAAATAATTGATTTTTCAGACTTTGATCGGCCGTAGCGGCCAAACGAAAACTCCAAATTGAACGCGGTTTGCAAATCTGAGCTCCTCGTACGTCAATTAGTCGGATTAGAGATTTTCAATTTTTGATAAAAACTCGAAAAAAAGACATGAGTAAACCCCTAGGAAATTTGTTAAAAAATGCAACTTTCTTAAAAATCATCGTAGACTGTTGAATTTAACTTTATTTTCATCAGAAAGACGAGAGAAATTGATTGCCGTTAAAAAATTTCAACTAACTTCAATAGCAAAAAAATTAGTCAGTCACAGTGAACATTTTGAAAAATTTACGAAAATAATTGATTGATAATTGAACATTTGATCGGCCGTAGCGGCCAAACGAAAACTCCAAATTGAACGCGGTTTGCAAATCTGAGCTCCTCGTACGTCAATTAGTCGGATTAGAGATTTTTATTTTTTGATGAAAACACGAAAAAGAGACATGACTAACCCCCTTGGAAATTTTGTTAAAAAATGCAACTTTCTTAAAAATCATCGTAGACTATTGAATTTAACTTTATTTTCATCAGAAAGACGAGAGAAATCGATTGCCGTAAAAAAATTTCAGCTAACTTCAATAGCAAAAAAATAAGTCAGTCACTATGAACATTTTAGAAAATTAAATAAAATAATTGATTTTTCAGACTTTGATCGGCCGTAGCGGCCAAACGAAAACTCCAAATTGAACGCGGTTTGCAAATCTGAGCTCCTCGTACGTCAATTAGTCGGATTAGAGATTTTTATTTTTTGATGAAATCACGAAAAAAAGACATGACTAACCCCCTTGGAAATTTGTTAAAAAATGCAACTTTCTTAAAAATCATCGTAGACTATTGAATTTAACTTTATTTTCATCAGAAAGACGAGAGAAATCGATTGCCGTTAAAAAAATTCAGCTAACTTCAATAGCAAAAAAATTAGTCAGTCACTATGAACATTTTAGAAAATTAAATAAAATAATTGATCTTTCAGACTTTGATCGGCCGTAGCGGCCAAACGAAAACTCCAAATTGAACGCGGTTTGCAAATCTGAGTTCCTCGTACGTCAATTAGTCGGATTAGAGATTTTTAATTTTTGATAAAAACTCGAAAAAAAGACTTGAGCAAACCCCTAGGAAATTTGTTAAAAAATGCAACTTTCTTAAAAATCATCGTAGACTATTGAATTTAACTTTATTTTCATCAGAAAGACGAGAGAAATTGATTGCCGTTAAAAAATTTCAGCTAACTTCAATGGCAAAAAAATTAGTCAGTCACTGTGAACATTTTTGAAAATTTACGAAAATAATTGATTTTTCAGACTTTGATCGGCCGTAGCGGCCAAACTAAAACTCCAAATTGAACGCGGTTTGCAAATCTGAGCTCCTCGTGCGTCAATTAGTAGGATTAGAGATTTTAAATTTTTGATGAAATCGGGAAAAAAAACATGACTAACCCCCTTGGAAATTTTGTTAAAAAATGCAACTTTCTTAAAAATCATCGTAGACTATTGAATTTAACTTTATTTTCATCAGAAAGACGAGAGAAATTGATTGCCGTTAAAAAATTTGAGCTAACTTCAATAGCAAAAAAATTAGTCAGTCACCATGAGGATTTTGGAAAATTTACGAAAATAATTGATTTTTCAGACTTTGATGGGCCGTAGCGGCCAAACGAAAACTCCAAATTGAACGCGGTTTGCAAATCTGAGCTCCTCGTGCGTGAATTAGTCGGATTAGAGATTTTGAATTTTTGATGAAATCGTGAAAAAGAACATGACTAACCCCCTTGGAAATTTTGTTAAAAAATGCAACTTTCTTAAAAATCATCGTAGACTATTGAATTTAACTTTATTTTCATCAGAAAGACGAGAGAAATCGATTGCCGTTAAAAAAATTCAGCTAACTTCAATAGCAAAAAAATTAGTCAGTCACTATGAACATTTTAGAAAATTAAATAAAATAATTGATCTTTCAGACTTTGATCGGCCGTAGCGGCCAAACTAAAACTCCAAATTGAACGCGGTTTGCAAATCTGAGCTCCTCGTACGTCAATTAGTCGGATTAGAGATTTTTAATTTTTGATAAAAACTCGAAAAAAAGACTTGAGCAAACCCCTAGGAAATTTGTTAAAAAATGCAACTTTCTTAAAAATCATCGTAGACTATTGAATTTAACTTTATTTTCATCAGAAAGACGAGAGAAATCGATTGCCGTTAAAAAATTTCAGCTAACTTCAATAGCAAAAAAAATAGTCAGTCACTATGAACATTTTAGAAAATTAAATAAAATAATTGATTTTTCAGACTTTGATCGGCCGTAGCGGCCAAACGAAAACTCCAAATTGAACGCGGTTTGCAAATCTGAGCTCCTCGTACGTCAATTAGTCGGATTAGAGATTTTCAATTTTTGATAAAAACTCGAAAAAAAGACATGAGTAAACCCCTAGGAAATTTGTTAAAAAATGCAACTTTCTTAAAAATCATCGTAGACTGTTGAATTTAACTTTATTTTTATCAGAAAGACGAGAGAAATTGATTGCCGTTAAAAAATTTCAACTAACTTCAATAGCAAAAAAATTAGTCAGTCACAGTGAACATTTTGAAAAATTTACGAAAATAATTGATTTTTCAGACTTTGATCGGCCGTAGCGGCCAAACGAAAACTCCAAATTGAACGCGGTTTGCAAATCTGAGCTCCTCGTACGTCAATTAGTCGGATTAGAGATTTTCAATTTTTGATAAAAACTCGAAAAAAAGACATGAGTAAACCCCTAGGAAATTTGTTAAAAAATGCAACTTTCTTAAAAATCATCGTAGACTATTGAATTTAACTTTATTTTCATCAGAAAGACGAGATAAATCGATTGCCCTTAAAAAATTTCAGCTAACTTCAATAGCAAAAAAATTAGTCAGTCACTATGAACATTTTAGAAAATTAAATAAAATAATTTATTTTTCAGACTTTGATCGGCCGTAGCGGCCAAACGAAAACTCCAAATTGAACGCGGTTTGCAAATCTGAGCTCCTCGTACGTCAATTAGTCGGATTAGAGATTTTGAATTTTTGATGAAATCGAGAAAAAAGACATGACTAACCCCCTTGGAAATTTTGTTAAAAAATGCAACTTTCTTAAAAATCATCGTAGACTATTGAATTTAACTTTATTTTCATCAGAAAGACGAGAGAAATTGATTGCCGTTAAAAAATTTCAGCTAACTTCAATAGCAAAAAAATTAGTCAGTCACCATGAGGATTTTGGAAAATTTACGAAAATAATTGATTTTTCAGACTTTGATCGGCCGTAGCGGCCAAACTAAAACTCCAAATTGAACGCGGTTTGCAAATCTGAGCTCCTCGTACGTCAATTAGTCGGATTAGAGATTTTCAATTTTTGATAAAAACTCGAAAAAAAGACATGAGTAAACCCTTTGGAAATTTGTTAAAAAATGCAACTTTCTTAAAAATCATCGTAGACTGTTGAATTTAACTTTATTTTCATCAGAAAGACGAGAGAAATTGATTGCCGTTAAAAAATTTCAACTAACTTCAATAGCAAAAAAATTAGTCAGTCACAGTGAACATTTTGAAAAATTTACGAAAATAATTGATTTTTCAGACTTTGATCGGCCGTAGCGGCCAAACGAAAACTCCAAATTGAACGCGGTTTGCAAATCTGAGCTCCTCGTACGTCAATTAGTCGGATTAGAGATTTTGAATTTTTGATGAAATCGAGAAAAAAGACATGACTAACCCCCTTGGAAATTTTGTTAAAAAATGCAACTTTCTTAAAAATCATCGTAGACTATTGAATTTAACTTTATTTTCATCAGAAAGACGAGAGAAATTGATTGCCGTTAAAAAATTTCAGCTAACTTCAATAGCAAAAAAATTAGTCAGTCACCATGAGGATTTTGGAAAATTTACGAAAATAATTGATTTTTCAGACTTTGATCGGCCGTAGCGGCCAAACTAAAACTCCAAATTGAACGCGGTTTGCAAATCTGAGCTCCTCGTACGTCAATTAGTCGGATTAGAGATTTTCAATTTTTGATAAAAACTCGAAAAAAAGACATGAGTAAACCCCTAGGAAATTTGTTAAAAAATGCAACTTTCTTAAAAATCATCGTAGACTGTTGAATTTAACTTTATTTTCATCAGAAAGACGAGAGAAATTGATTGCCGTTAAAAAATTTCAACTAACTTCAATAGCAAAAAAATTAGTCAGTCACAGTGAACATTTTGAAAAATTTACGAAAATAATTGATTTTTCAGACTTTGATCGGCCGTAGCGGCCAAACGAAAACTCCAAATTGAACGCGGTTTGCAATTCTGAGCTCCTCGTACGTCAATTAGTCGGATTAGAGAATTTTATTTTTTGATGAAAACACGAAAAAAAGACATGAGTAAACCCCTAGGAAATTTGTTAAAAAATGCAACTTTCTTAAAAATCATCGTAGACTGTTGAATTTAACTTTATTTTCATCAGAAAGACGAGAGAAATTGATTGCCGTTAAAAAATTTCAACTAACTTCAATAGCAAAAAAATTAGTCAGTCACAGTGAACATTTTGAAAAATTTACGAAAATAATTGATTTTTCAGACTTTGATCGGCCGTAGCGGCCAAACGAAAACTCCAAATTGAACGCGGTTTGCAAATCTGAGCTCCTCGTACGTCAATTAGTCGGATTAGAGATTTTTATTTTTTGATGAAAACACGAAAAAAAGACATGAGTAAACCCCTAGGAAATTTGTTAAAAAATGCAACTTTCTTAAAAATCATCGTAGACTGTTGAATTTAACTTTATTTTCATCAGAAAGACGAGAGAAATTGATTGCCGTTAAAAAATTTCAACTAACTTCAATAGGAAAAAAATTAATCAGTCACAGTGAACATTTTGGAAAATTTACGAAAATAATTGATTTTTCAGACTTTGATCGGCCGTAGCGGCCAAACGAAAACTCCAAATTGAACGCGGTTTGCAAATCTGAGCTCCTCGTACGTCAATTAGTCGGATTAGAGATTTTTATTTTTTGATGAAAACACGAAAAAAAGACATGAGTAAACCCCTAGGAAATTTGTTAAAAAATGCAACTTTCTTAAAAATCATCGTAGACTATTGAATTTAACTTTATTTTCATCAGAAAGACGAGATAAATCGATTGCCCTTAAAAAATTTCAGCTAACTTCAATAGCAAAAAAATTAGTCAGTCACTATGAACATTTTAGAAAATTAAATAAAATAATTTATTTTTCAGACTTTGATCGGCCGTAGCGGCCAAACGAAAACTCCAAATTGAACGCGGTTTGCAAATCTGAGCTCCTCGTACGTCAATTAGTCGGATTAGAGATTTTGAATTTTTGATTAAATCGAGAAAAAAGACATGACTAACCCCCTTGGAAATTTTGTTAAAAAATGCAACTTTCTTAAAAATCATCGTAGACTATTGAATTTAACTTTATTTTCATCAGAAAGACGAGAGAAATTGATTGCCGTTAAAAAATTTCAGCTAACTTCAATAGCAAAAAAATTAGTCAGTCACCATGAGGATTTTGGAAAATTTACGAAAATAATTGATTTTTCAGACTTTGATCGGCCGTAGCGGCCAAACTAAAACTCCAAATTGAACGCGGTTTGCAAATCTGAGCTCCTCGTACGTCAATTAGTCGGATTAGAGATTTTCAATTTTTGATAAAAACTCGAAAAAAAGACATGAGTAAACCCCTAGGAAATTTGTTAAAAAATGCAACTTTCTTAAAAATCATCGTAGACTGTTGAATTTAACTTTATTTTCATCAGAAAGACGAGAGAAATTGATTGCCGTTAAAAAATTTCAACTAACTTCAATAGCAAAAAAATTAGTCAGTCACAGTGAACATTTTGGAAAATTTACGAAAATAATTGATTTTTCAGACTTTGATCGGCCGTAGCGGCCAAACGAAAACTCCAAATTGAACGCGGTTTGCAAATCTGAGCTCCTCGTACGTCAATTAGTCGGATTAGAGATTTTGAATTTTTGATGAAATCGAGAAAAAAGACATGACTAACCCCCTTGGAAATTTTGTTAAAAAATGCAACTTTCTTAAAAATCATCGTAGACTATTGAATTTAACTTTATTTTCATCAGAAAGACGAGAGAAATTGATTGCCGTTAAAAAATTTCAGCTAACTTCAATAGCAAAAAAATTAGTCAGTCACCATGAGGATTTTGGAAAATTTACGAAAATAATTGATTTTTCAGACTTTGATCGGCCGTAGCGGCCAAACGAAAACTCCAAATTGAACGCGGTTTGCAAATCTGAGCTCCTCGTACGTCAATTAGTCGGATTAGAGATTTTCAATTTTTGATAAAAACTCGAAAAAAAGACATGAGTAAACCCCTAGGAAATTTGTTAAAAAATGCAACTTTCTTAAAAATCATCGTAGACTGTTGAATTTAACTTTATTTTCATCAGAAAGACGAGAGAAATTGATTGCCGTTAAAAAATTTCAACTAACTTCAATAGCAAAAAAATTAGTCAGTCACAGTGAACATTTTGAAAAATTTACGAAAATAATTGATTTTTCAGACTTTGATCGGCCGTAGCGGCCAAACGAAAACTCCAAATTGAACGCGGTTTGCAATTCTGAGCTCCTCGTACGTCAATTAGTCGGATTAGAGAATTTTATTTTTTGATGAAAACACGAAAAAAAGACATGAGTAAACCCCTAGGAAATTTGTTAAAAAATGCAACTTTCTTAAAAATCATCGTAGACTGTTGAATTTAACTTTATTTTCATCAGAAAGACGAGAGAAATTGATTGCCGTTAAAAAATTTCAACTAACTTCAATAGCAAAAAAATTAGTCAGTCACAGTGAACATTTTGAAAAATTTACGAAAATAATTGATTTTTCAGACTTTGATCGGCCGTAGCGGCCAAACGAAAACTCCAAATTGAACGCGGTTTGCAAATCTGAGCTCCTCGTACGTCAATTAGTCGGATTAGAGATTTTTATTTTTTGATGAAAACACGAAAAAAAGACATGAGTAAACCCCTAGGAAATTTGTTAAAAAATGCAACTTTCTTAAAAATCATCGTAGACTGTTGAATTTAACTTTATTTTCATCAGAAAGACGAGAGAAATTGATTGCCGTTAAAAAATTTCAACTAACTTCAATAGGAAAAAAATTAATCAGTCACAGTGAACATTTTGGAAAATTTACGAAAATAATTGATTTTTCAGACTTTGATCGGCCGTAGCGGCCAAACGAAAACTCCAAATTGAACGCGGTTTGCAAATCTGAGCTCCTCGTACGTCAATTAGTCGGATTAGAGATTTTTATTTTTTGATGAAAACACGAAAAAAAGACATGAGTAAACCCCTAGGAAATTTGTTAAAAAATGCAACTTTCTTAAAAATCATCGTAGACTATTGAATTTAACTTTATTTTCATCAGAAAGACGAGATAAATCGATTGCCCTTAAAAAATTTCAGCTAACTTCAATAGCAAAAAAATTAGTCAGTCACTATGAACATTTTAGAAAATTAAATAAAATAATTTATTTTTCAGACTTTGATCGGCCGTAGCGGCCAAACGAAAACTCCAAATTGAACGCGGTTTGCAAATCTGAGCTCCTCGTACGTCAATTAGTCGGATTAGAGATTTTGAATTTTTGATTAAATCGAGAAAAAAGACATGACTAACCCCCTTGGAAATTTTGTTAAAAAATGCAACTTTCTTAAAAATCATCGTAGACTATTGAATTTAACTTTATTTTCATCAGAAAGACGAGAGAAATTGATTGCCGTTAAAAAATTTCAGCTAACTTCAATAGCAAAAAAATTAGTCAGTCACCATGAGGATTTTGGAAAATTTACGAAAATAATTGATTTTTCAGACTTTGATCGGCCGTAGCGGCCAAACTAAAACTCCAAATTGAACGCGGTTTGCAAATCTGAGCTCCTCGTACGTCAATTAGTCGGATTAGAGATTTTCAATTTTTGATAAAAACTCGAAAAAAAGACATGAGTAAACCCCTAGGAAATTTGTTAAAAAATGCAACTTTCTTAAAAATCATCGTAGACTGTTGAATTTAACTTTATTTTCATCAGAAAGACGAGAGAAATTGATTGCCGTTAAAAAATTTCAACTAACTTCAATAGCAAAAAAATTAGTCAGTCACAGTGAACATTTTGAAAAATTTACGAAAATAATTGATTTTTCAGACTTTGATCGGCCGTAGCGGCCAAACGAAAACTCCAAATTGAACGCGGTTTGCAAATCTGAGCTCCTCGTACGTCAATTAGTCGGATTAGAGATTTTTATTTTTTGATGAAAACACGAAAAAAAGACATGAGTAAACCCCTAGGAAATTTGTTAAAAAATGCAACTTTCTTAAAAATCATCGTAGACTGTTGAATTTAACTTTATTTTCATCAGAAAGACGAGAGAAATTGATTGCCGTTAAAAAATTTCAACTAACTTCAATAGCAAAAAAATTAGTCGGTCACAGTGAACATTTTGAAAAATTTACGAAAATAATTGATTTTTCAGACTTTGATCGGCCGTAGCGGCCAAACGAAAACTCCAAATTGAACGCGGTTTGCAAATCTGAGCTCCTCGTACGTCAATTAGTCGGATTAGAGATTTTTATTTTTTGATGAAAACACGAAAAAAAGACATGAGTAAACCCCTAGGAAATTTGTTAAAAAATGCAACTTTCTTAAAAATCATCGTAGACTATTGAATTTAACTTTATTTTCATCAGAAAGACGAGATAAATCGATTGCCCTTAAAAAATTTCAGCTAACTTCAATAGCAAAAAAATTAGTCAGTCACTATGAACATTTTAGAAAATTAAATAAAATAATTTATTTTTCAGACTTTGATCGGCCGTAGCGGCCAAACGAAAACTCCAAATTGAACGCGGTTTGCAAATCTGAGCTCCTCGTACGTCAATTAGTCGGATTAGAGATTTTGAATTTTTTATGAAATCGAGAAAAAAGACATGACTAACCCCCTTGGAAATTTTGTTAAAAAATGCAACTTTCTTAAAAATCATCGTAGACTATTGAATTTAACTTTATTTTCATCAGAAAGACGAGAGAAATTGATTGCCGTTAAAAAATTTCAGCTAACTTCAATAGCAAAAAAATTAGTCAGTCACCATGAGGATTTTGGAAAATTTACGAAAATAATTGATTTTTCAGACTTTGATCGGCCGTAGCGGCCAAACTAAAACTCCAAATTGAACGCGGTTTGCAAATCTGAGCTCCTCGTACGTCAATTAGTCGGATTAGAGATTTTCAATTTTTGATAAAAACTCGAAAAAAAGACATGAGTAAACCCTAGGAAATTTGTTAAAAAATGCAACTTTCTTAAAAATCATCGTAGACTGTTGAATTTAACTTTATTTTCATCAGAAAGACGAGAGAAATTGATTGCCGTTAAAAAATTTCAACTAACTTCAATAGCAAAAAAATTAGTCAGTCACAGTGAACATTTTGAAAAATTTACGAAAATAATTGATTTTTCAGACTTTGATCGGCCGTAGCGGCCAAACGAAAACTCCAAATTGAACGCGGTTTGCAAATCTGAGCTCCTCGTACGTCAATTAGTCGTATTAGAGATTTTTATTTTTTGATGAAAACACGAAAAAAAGACATGAGTAAACCCCTAGGAAATTTGTTAAAAAATGCAACTTTCTTAAAAATCATCGTAGACTGTTGAATTTAACTTTATTTTCATCAGAAAGACGAGAGAAATTGATTGCCGTTAAAAAATTTCAACTAACTTCAATAGCAAAAAAATTAGTCGGTCACAGTGAACATTTTGAAAAATTTACGAAAATAATTGATTTTTCAGACTTTGATCGGCCGTAGCGGCCAAACGAAAACTCCAAATTGAACGCGGTTTGCAAATCTGAGCTCCTCGTACGTCAATTAGTCGGATTAGAGATTTTTATTTTTTGATGAAAACACGAAAAAAAGACATGAGTAAACCCCTAGGAAATTTGTTAAAAAATGCAACTTTCTTAAAAATCATCGTAGACTATTGAATTTAACTTTATTTTCATCAGAAAGACGAGATAAATCGATTGCCCTTAAAAAATTTCAGCTAACTTCAATAGCAAAAAAATTAGTCAGTCACTATGAACATTTTAGAAAATTAAATAAAATAATTTATTTTTCAGACTTTGATCGGCCGTAGCGGCCAAACGAAAACTCCAAATTGAACGCGGTTTGCAAATCTGAGCTCCTCGTACGTCAATTAGTCGGATTAGAGATTTTGAATTTTTTATGAAATCGAGAAAAAAGACATGACTAACCCCCTTGGAAATTTTGTTAAAAAATGCAACTTTCTTAAAAATCATCGTAGACTATTGAATTTAACTTTATTTTCATCAGAAAGACGAGAGAAATTGATTGCCGTTAAAAAATTTCAGCTAACTTCAATAGCAAAAAAATTAGTCAGTCACCATGAGGATTTTGGAAAATTTACGAAAATAATTGATTTTTCAGACTTTGATCGGCCGTAGCGGCCAAACTAAAACTCCAAATTGAACGCGGTTTGCAAATCTGAGCTCCTCGTACGTCAATTAGTCGGATTAGAGATTTTCAATTTTTGATAAAAACTCGAAAAAAAGACATGAGTAAACCCTAGGAAATTTGTTAAAAAATGCAACTTTCTTAAAAATCATCGTAGACTGTTGAATTTAACTTTATTTTCATCAGAAAGACGAGAGAAATTGATTGCCGTTAAAAAATTTCAACTAACTTCAATAGCAAAAAAATTAGTCAGTCACAGTGAACATTTTGAAAAATTTACGAAAATAATTGATTTTTCAGACTTTGATCGGCCGTAGCGGCCAAACGAAAACTCCAAATTGAACGCGGTTTGCAAATCTGAGATCCTCGTACGTCAATTAGTCGGATTAGAGATTTTTATTTTTTGATGAAAACACGAAAAAAAGACATGACTAACCCCCTTGGAAATTTTGTTAAAAAATGCAACTTTCTTAAAAACCATCGTAGACTATTGAATTTAACTTTATTTTCATCAGAAAGACGAGAGAAATCGATTGCCGTTAAAAAAATTCAGCTAACTTCAATAGCAAAAAAATTAGTCAGTCACTATGAACATTTTAGAAAATTAAATAAAATAATTGATTTTTCAGACTTTGATCGGCCGTAGCGGCCAAACGAAAACTCCAAATTGAACGCGGTTTGCAAATCTGAGCTCCTCGTACGTCAATTGGTCGGATTAGAGATTTTTATTTTTTGATGAAAACACGAAAAAAAGACATGAGTAAACCCCTAGGAAATTTGTTAAAAAATGCAACTTTCTTAAAAATCATCGTAGACTGTTGAATCTAACTTTATTTTCATCAGAAAGACAAGAGAAATTGATTGCCGTTAAAAAATTTCAACTAACTTCAATAGCAAAAAATTTAGTCAGTCAGCATGAGGATTTTGGAAAATTTACGAAAATAATTGATTTTTCAGACTTTGATCGGCCGTAGCGGCCAAACGAAAACTCCAAATTGAACGCGGTTTGCAAATCTGAGCTCCTCGTACGTCAATTAGTCGGATTAGAGATTTTTATTTTTTGATGAAAACACGAAAAAAAGACATGACTAACCCCCTTGGAAATTTTGTTAAAAAATGCAACTTTCTTAAAAATCATCGTAGACTATTGAATTTAACTTTATTTTCATCAGAAAGACGAGAGAAATCGATTGCCGTTAAAAAATTTCAGCTAACTTCAATAGCAAAAAAATTAGTCAGTCACAGTGAACATTTTTGAAAATTTACGAAAATAATTGATTTTTCAGAATTTGATCGGCCGTAGCGGCCAAACGAAAACTCCAAATTGAACGCGGTTTGCAAATCTGAGCTCCTCGTACGTCAATTAGTCGGATTAGAGATTTTTAATTTTTGATGAAAACACGAAAAAAAGACATGAGTAAACCCCTTGGAAATTTGTTAAAAAATGCAACTTTCTTAATAATCATCGTAGACTATAGAATTTAACATTTTTTTTATCAGAAAGACGAGAGAAATTGATTGCCGTTAAAAAATTTCATCTAACTTCAATGGCAAAAAAATTAGTCAGTCACAGTGAACATTTTTGAAAATTTACGAAAATAATTGATTTTTCAGGCTTTGATCGGCCGTAGCGGCCAAACGAAAACTCCAAATCGAACGCGGTTTGCAAATCTGAGCTCCTCGTACGTCAGTTAGTCGGATTAGAGATTTATAATTTAGGATGAAAACACGAAAAAAAGACATGAGTAAACCCCTTGTAAATTTGTTAAAAAATGCAACTTTCTTAATAATCTTCGTAGACTATTGAATTTAACTTTTTCTTCATCAGAAAGACGAGAGAAATTGATTGCCGTTAAAAAATTTCAGCTAACTTCAATGGCAAAAAAAATAGTCAGTCACAGTGAACATTTTTGAATATTTACGAAAATAATTGATTTTTCAGACTTTGATCGGCCGTAGCGACCAAACGAAAACTCCAAATTGAACGCGGTTTGCAAATCTGAGCTCCTCGTACGTCAATTAGTCGGATTAGAGATTTTTAATTTTTGATGAAAACACGAAAAAAAGACATGAGTAAACCCCTTGGAAATTTGTTAAAAAATGCAACTTTCTTAATAATCATCGTAGACTATTGAATTTAACTTTTTTTTCATCAGAAAGACGAGAGAAATTGATTTCCGTTAAAAAATTTTAGCTAACTTCAATGGCAAAAAAAATAGTCAGTCACAGTGAACATTTTTGAAAATTTACGAAAATAATTAATTTTTCAGACTTTGATCGGCCGTAGCGGCCAAACGAAAACTCCAAATTGAACGCGGTTTGCAAATCTGAGCTCCTCGTACGTCAATTAGTCGGATTAGAGTTTTTTAATTTTTGATGAAAACACGAAAAAAAGACATGAGTAAACCCCTTGGAAATTTGTTAAAAAATGCAACTTTCTTAATAATCATCGTAGACTATTGAATTTAACTTTTTTTTCATCAGAAAGACGAGAGAAATTGATTGCCGTTAAAAAATTTCAGCTAACTTCAATGGCAAAAAAATTAGTCAGTCACAGTGAACATTTTTGAAAATTTACGAAAATAATTGATTTTTCAGACTTTGATCAGCCGTAGCGGCCAAACGAAAACTCCACATTGAACGCGGTTTGCAAATCTGAGCTCCTCGTACGCCAATTAGTCGGATTAGACTATTGAATTTAACTTTTTTTTCATCAGAAAGACGAGAGAAATTGATTGCCGTTAAAAAATTTCAGCTAGCTTCAATGGCAAAAAAATTAGTCAGTCACAGTGAACATTTTTGAAAATTTACGAAAATAATTGATTTTTCAGACTTTGATCGGCGGTAGCGGCCAAACGAAAACTCCAAATTGAACGCGGTTTGCAAATCTGAGCTCCTCGTACGTCAATTAGTCGGATTAGAGATTTTTAATTTTTGATAAAAACACGAAATTTGTTAAAAATGCAACTTTCTTAATAATCATCGTAGACTATTGAATTTAACTTTCTTTTCATCAGAAAGACAAGAAAAATTGATTGCCGTTAAAAAATTTCAGCTAACTTCAATGGCAAAAAAATTAGTCAGTCACAGTGAACATTTTTGAAAATTTAAGAAAATAATTGATTTTTGAGACTTTGATCGGCCGTAGCGGCCAAACGAAAACTCCAAATTGAACGCGGTTTGCAAATCTGAGCTGCTCGTACGTCAATTAGTCGGATTGGAGATTTTTAATTTTTGATGAAAACACGAAAAAAAGACATGAGTAAACCCCTTGGAAATTTGTTAAAAAATGCAACTTTCTTAATAATCATCGTAGACTATTGAATTTAACGTTTTTTTCATCAGAAAGACGAGAGAAATTGATTGCCGTTAAAAAATTTCAGCCAACTTCAATGGCAAAAAAATTAGTCAGTCACAGTGAACATTTTTGAAAATTTACGAAAATAATTGATTTTTCAGACTTTGATCGGCCGTAGCGGCCAAACGAAAACTCCAAATTTAACGCGGTTTGCAAATCTGAGAAAAAAAAATTGGGACTTCCAGAAACCGACATACGCAAAATGACTTTTTTAGTAAATGGTGCTTAAATCGACTGGAAATGCCTAAAAAATGATTCAATTACCTTCTTCTTCATTTTTGTTTTATTTTTTCTTTAAAAAAAAATGAGGGACCTCCAGGATCCTGAAAAAATTACTTCCGTAAACCCTTTGATTTTAATTCTACTGGTTAGATTTTCATGCCCACCCACCACCCTTTGTTTTTACTACAATTGTAAACACTGATTTCACGTTACTTGTAATAATCTCTATAATAAAGGACACGCTTAAATCATTTAACCAAAACATTACTCTATAGCTTAAGTGCAATGTAAACAAAGGATGGTGGGGGATTCTCTCTCACAACCCAACAGGTAAATCAAAACTAAGGGTTCCACAGGTGTAAACAAGCACATGTTAAAGATGAAGTATTATAAATAGTTTATTTGTAAAATTCCTTCCTTATGGTAAAGTTGTTGGATTTTGATATATGGCCCATCCACCGAGGGCTAACCCACCAATCAAGGGCCTATACATTGTGGGCTAGCCCACCAACGGCTCACCCACCATCGTTTGACATTTGTTTTTTTTATAAATCATCAAAAACAGACAGTTAAAATTGGAACGAAGGGTGGTGGGTGGTTCCCTCTCACAATCCAACCAGGAGAAATGTAGTGGTGGGTAGGCCCTCTCACGTGGCGATGGGTGGGACATCACACACAATCCAATCAGTAGAAATGTATAGTGTTTTTTTGTAAATTTGCTCAATCCCCTACTCGCTCCCATCCGCGTCTTTTTGAGGTCAAATTTTTAAAACCCATATAAATAATGTTAATACTGCTTTAATTATAGATTCTTGAAAAGTCCACGATTTTTTTCGAGTTGCAACCAACTTCACCAAACCTTTATGTTGATTCCCCTGATAACTTGAGGTATTCCCTCCGTGGAAATATTAAAATCGCATTAGTGTCACGATAACATTTCCATTGGAATATTTTTCGGTGTCCTTTGTGCAGACAATTCGAACGCAATGGAAAGTCCCTCGGTCCCTTCTCTTTCACCGCAAGGTGGTTTAAGTTTAAACCCTACATGAATAATAAAATATGAGAGCGGAATAAATTAAAATAATTTCTTCGGCCCTTCCGTAGTGCGCGACGCCCTCGCACAGAAAGAGAGGGCGACAGAGGGGGCTGTGGCGTCGATGGAGTGCGCGACGCCAGTATCGAAGTCGGCGTCGGCGTCGTGCACTACAACCGACGCCGAGGGGTCTTATCTGACGATAAAACCCATCGAACCACAGTTCTGATGTTAAGTCCAACCGAGTCGGTGTTATCGATGTTCTTATCATGTAGTCTCACACGTGGTTGAACTGTTGAGAACTTACGTAGATTCCGCTGAAGAAAGTTGAACGGGAATTATTAATAATTTAATATGCCGTGTTAAATGAAACGTAGACTAAATATTGGTCGTAAATTGTGTACACACTCGAAAATCATATCATATCAGCTACTGGATTAACCACGCTTATCTTATCGGCACAATCTGGATGGATTGATGTTAGCAAGTACGTATTGTGCAATGATAAATTCAACCGGAATTTTGTTAGGTGTAAGGATTTACTTAAATCTAAGGAGAAATACGAGAATTATGAGCTTAAAAAAATTATTTTAATTATACTATTTGTATGGTGGAAGTCATTACTTTGTCGTACATTTTGATTCAGGATTGATTGCATTTTATTGAAAGGTTCCTGAATATTTTGTATAATTTCATAAAGTTTGTTTATATGTACAATTAAAAAAATCTCTTGAAAATGCCATGATAAGGCGAGACTAGTTGAGAATTTTATTCAGAATCCAAACTGAGTTTATATTTGGTAGAATTAATATCTATTTCATATTACTGTCCTTGTATTGTTCATATCTTTACATTCGTAATTGTTCTTCGGACATTTAATGTTAAAAATATTGGTTATTGTGCAAAACTGCGTTAATAAAAAATAATTGTTGAATTTGGTTCGCGTTTATCACGTGGTGAAACTTTTTTAATACTAAACCTTGTTGAAATTAGGCACTTGGTAGGCATTTCCTAGATAATGATGTAAAAATCGAAACTAGTCGGAATAAATTGTGAAACCAACCAAGTGCGTAATTTCAACAACCTTTAATAAAAAATAAGCATATTTCAAAAACAAATTGATTTTGAAAATCTGCAACCTTTAATAAACTCGATTTTTAGATTTATGAAACCAATTCGTATTTAAATTATATTTCGTTTAATCGTTTATTTATAGGAGAGAGATAATACATTTATTGAGACACTTTTAGAAATGATCTCAACAGGCAATTGATCTTTTAGCCTATTTATGGGATTTATTATTGTTTGGAAAATCGTTTATTAATTACCCCCTATTACTTAACGATTTTAGCAAAACCTTTGACACCAATGAAAATTAAAATTGTGTGAAAGGCATATATTATAATATTTGTATAATTTGTCAACGATTATGATTATCGACGATTTTGCATTTAATTGCAATGACCTAACCAGAAGTGATTGTAAGCTTACTTCTCGTAGAATATTTTTTGTACAGGCAATTAAATTAAATTAACAAATAAAGTTAAAAGTAAACGTGTATAAAACGTTAATTAATAATCTGTCGGCGATTACTATTAATAATAATAATTTTATTAAATTTAGAGACAATATATAAACGATATTAATATTTTTTGTATGTTTTTTTTGTATTTGATTGCCAAATATACCAATTAAAAACAAGTAAACACACAAGTGCCAAACATACAAAACGGGTATGAAACGTTTATAATTTGTGACTGATCATTAATATCGACCCAGCCAAATGTGCCACCCATTACAAATGTTCGTGTTTCAGTTTGCTTCAAGGAAAAAACTCTTCACCGAGAAAGCTTACGTGTAAAGTAAATCAGGTAACTTGCCATTATGAATCGGTGCTATTGACATCGAATTAAATTAGATTTTCTCATTTCCTTCTTCTTCTATAATAATATACGATGAACGATTTTTTTAATGAAGGAAAAAAAATGAAACACTTGAAATTCGTGAAATTTCGACCATTTACAAACCGCCATAACTCGTATTTTCAATCGATTTTGATGAATCAAAAACTTTGAAGTGTCTTCTTTAAAGTCATGCATGCGAACTTAAGCATATCCTCTTCCGCCCCCTCTAGCTAAAAAAAGTTTTTCCTGGAAACCATGTCCAACTTTGACGATGTCTACCGAGTTGGAAAAATTTTGTCGACTCGATCCACCATGAAGGCATTAAAATCCGGGCCAATCCTACCGGGGGACTGGAGCGTGCATGGCACACGGGCGGCGGTTAGGTGGGGGGGGGGGCGAAACCGGCGAAGCCCGTGAAACATAGAACAACGCCGCTGATCAATCTGTAAAATTTAGCCTGAAGTGTTTCCGATTTATAACCGGGTAATGAATGCCAAAGAAGCGTAAGAAGCGTCGCAAAGCATCTGAAGTTTGTATAAGAAAAGAAAAACCGCGAATGTTCAATTATGAGCCATGCGATGAAAGTGTTTTGGATCCTAGAGAAAAATTCAGAATTCACTTTTATTTTGAAATTTTTGACATCGCTATTAATTTGATATCCGAACGTTCTGAACTGTTATTGATGCTCCTTGTTTAAATTTTTGCTAGTATTTCATTCTTCAGAGTGCGAATATATAAGAAAATGTTATATGAATTTAGATATTAAATTACAGGTAACCGGAAACGGAAAGATTTAGATGGAATGGAACTCCTAAAAGAATTGGTATCTTTTAGAGAACTATTTCCTAATAATTCCCAAGTAAAATCATTAGAAATTTTAAATCATTTAATTAGCCAAGACAGTTCTTGATTTTCCAAATTTCAGGATTAGTCTAAGAATATTTTTAACAATACCGATAACTGTGGCTTCCGGCGAAAGGAGCTTTTTCAAATTAAAATTAATTACAAATTATTTACGGTCAACTATATCACAAGAGCGATTTGTAAATTTAGTCATCATTTTTATTGAAAATGAAACATTAGATATTTCAAATGTAATTGATGAATTTTGCACTAAAATAATCGCGAGCAGTATTGTTTTAGAATTTAGATCAAGGCTGAGTAGCGTTCGAATAGACGATGTTCTTGCTACTGAACTGAAGGTTTGATCATAATCTACTCCTCTTCTTTTCGAAAAAACTTTAATCACCAATCGGCGTTTGTTTATACTTTGTGGTGTCGCTGTAGGTGTCTGGTTCCTCGAAGGTCGTCGAGGTGAGTCTCACCTGCAGCTCTTCTTTATTGACTTCGAGCATTTCTGAGATTGTTCAACCACTGTCACCGGCTTTCCAGAATTCTATTTCTTCATCAGATCAGTAAGTTTCGACTCTTCCACTTCGTTGCTTCCTAGGGTTATAATAACCCCGTTTTCCACCAATTTTTTTGTCGCAGATGACGTCCTTGTATCTGTAGAGCTTGTTGTCCTCTCCACTGTAGATACTGTATCCTTCTTCATTCTCATAGCCGATGAGGATTCCTTCAGTGGACTTCGGATCCATTTTCAACCTTTGCTTCTTCGATATTAATATACATGAATACAGCAATTTGAACCAATGTTTCAAACCTGGTTTCCTGCCATACGATAACTCGAAATGTCATGTTCCTGGGACGTGGGTTGGCCCTAGTCTTTTTTAGAATAGGGGTACCTGTTCGTATCATCTCAGCTCAAAGTGCATGAGGAATGTTTCCATTCGCGTGTATCATTTCTCTAGCAGTTTCCACCACCGTACGATTTTCCTTCTCACTGGACCCGTTTCGTTCCTGAGTAGAGGGCATTATAAGACATTGAATAATACCTTGATTGTGTTGTCGAACTCCCTGCCATTATCACTCAGCAGTTCCCGACTGTTTCTGCCTCAGCTAGGAACTGGTTCAGTTTTTCAGCAACTTCGGATTTTTTCCGCAGAAAATACTCTACTAAATTTTGTGTAATCGACCTTGAAAAGTACAAAATATCAATATTAAGACCTCGATTCTTGAAATGGACGGCAAACATTCGTGTGAATTCGCTCGCCCGGTGCCGTTGTTCTGGACCTACCGAACGGTAGGCGATGAGCTTTATCGTAAATGCAACCTTCACACAGTTCACTATGCATTTCTACGTATACGTCAAGCTCCCCACTCAGTAGCGATTTCACATGGCGCTTCTTCTGGCGTCCGAATCGACCAACAGCTGCAGCAGGTTTCCCTTACTTACTGCATTGATCTCATCCGATAGGGTTCAAAATTCTCACGGCCAACTTGAACAGTCCTCCAATTGTCGAACCTGACTTCCGGTGATGAAGATGGCTTTGCAGTCCTAGTAACTATCCTGGACTGCAAGCACGAAGCACATATTCCTCTTGATTCTGGGTGAACATCAAATATCAGCCAAGGTAATTTTGTACCATTTTCCTTGGATTGCTACCCTAACTTCTACTTCACGTATTCCAACGCCTTCAATTTTCCGACCATTTGCTGTGAGCACTGTGTGTTGAGTTAAAAAAGACTCGAACGTTCTAAAGCAAATTTGATCATTTAAAATATGGCTTCTCGCGCCATTGTCATCCCTGCATCTCGACAACTCAGCATGTGTTTCAGTTGAGCTAACAGTGACGAATTCCGGTTTACTAGGCTTCGGAGGACAGTAATCCATTTCCTGCCACTTTAACCATGTGATTGGGATTCTTGCAGTAGCTGCATAGTCGCATCGACTGAACTTCGTTGCTGTGATGACTTCTTCGATGATTGCAGATGATATCTTCTTGCTTGGTGGATCCAACTCCTTTGGTTCTTAAGGCCCTTTAGTATGAACATAGTTGATTGATTAAGTTATTAACCGTTCTATCACTTTTTGCCCTCAGCATCCAGCTGAGTTTAATACAAAAATACTTGGCAATGTATCTAGAATTTTACAAAGAAAAATACGTCTGGCAGTCCCGGATTACTTGCAGATTCCTTAGTCATTTTTTTTCAATTCAGATCAAACATATTTCAAATTTGAAATATCTGTATATGCTCTGATATAAAAAAAAATTCTGCTTGATTTTCTGCTTTTCGAATTGAAAAATAAAATCCTCTGGCCCCAAGAAATGTTTTACTGCACGCGAGGGGGCGCCTCACTCATCATTTGCACTCGGGCGGACAAGGGTCTAGGATCGGCCCTGATTATTCCTTATGCAGGACTCAAAGAACGAAGTTCCTACGACGATTTGGCACCAAGGTATGGGTGTTGAATTTTGAGGTTTTTCGCACATAACTCAGCGACTTTTCAACCAAATTTGATTTCTTGAAAAAATCTCATTTTGGCCGTAATTTAAGGGGGTAAACAGATTGGAATGATCCCTTTTCGAACCCTTAAACCCCCGAACAAAAAAACACGTTTTTGGGCAAAAAACGTCCAACTTTGGCAACGTGTACCGAGTTGGAAAAAATGTGTCGACTCGATCCACCAAAAGGGCATTGAAATGTGTTCAATTACCTGCACAGGACTCAAATAACGAAGTTCCTACGACGATTTGGCACAAAGTTATGTGTGTTTAAAAAAAACGCGAAAAACCTCAAATTGCACATTTTTTCAAACAGAAAGTTATAACTTAAAAACTGAACAACAATTGCGACTCGAATTCGTTTCTTTCTCAGCAATTAAAAGAGATTGAGAGTAGACTAAATATTAATTAATGAACCTTATAGCACGGATGAATACTTAAGTAAATTATAACAGCATTCAAATTAGACTCTAAACTTTAGATTTTATCGTTTTTTTTAATCTAAAGTCCTTCTATATTTATAGTATTTTATATAAAAGTTGTATTGTATTTTATTTTATTTTAAACTGTTTAATTGACTTGTGTAAAGATGTACTGTCTATTAACATGAAAAATTGATTGATTGATTGATTGGAAATGGTGAGCAAATTTTCTAAATTTCTTCAATTGTTCGAAAGTTATAGCTTAAAAAACTGAAAGAAATAGCGACTCGAATTCGTTATTTCGTTTTTTCTTGCTACAATGCAAAGAGCTTGAGCTTCACTCAAAGAGAGAGCTCTACGCCCCTCCAAACGAAAAAATGAAAAGACCACAAAATGTGCCTTTTTCAAACACACATAACTTTGTGCCAAATCGTCGTAGGAACTTCGTTATTCGAGTCCTGCGAAGGTAATTGAACACATTTCAATATTTTTTTGGTGGATCGACTCGACACATTTTTTCCAACTCGGTACACGTTACCAAAGTTGGACGTTTATTTGCACAAAAACGTATTTTTTTTTTGTTCGGGGGTTGAAGAGATCATTCCAATCTGAATTTACCCGCTTAAAGTAAAGCCAAAATGGGATGTTTTCCCGAAAGAATCATAAAATTTGTTTGAAAAGTCACTGAGTTATGTGCGAGCAACCTCAAAATGCATTTTTTTTTCAAACACCCACAACTTGGTGCCAAATCGTCGTAGGAACTTTGTTCTTTGAGTCCAGCATAGTGAATTGATCAAATTTTAATACCTTATGGTGGATCGAGTCGACAGAATTTTTCCAACTCCGTAGACATTATCAAAGTTGGACAAAACTTTTTTCACAGAGGCGCTAGAGGGGGGCGGATGAGTTACGCTTAAGTTCGCGTGCATGACTTTAAAGAAGACACTTCAAAGTATCTCGCCCTCAACGATTCATCAAAATCGATAGAAAATGAGCCGAGTTATGGCGGTTTGAAAATGGTCGATATTTCGAGAATTTCAAGTGTTTCTTTTTTTCCTTCAGTGTACAATGAAAGGGTCGGCTACTGCTACTACCACTATTTTTTTGGAATCTCCATCACATGCCTGACCCATGGTACAAAATAGCTCAATTCACTAAACTACGTCGAAAATAAATATATGGGGATTATGATGATTATGATGATCTATAACTCGCTGAATGTTGGGTGTGTCAAGTTGGTGCCCCAATGAACACTTCTGATAGTTCTGAATAACTCTATCCATTCATTCCGATGTATCTAGAAGAACTATCGTCTTTTAAAAAGAGTTCTGTAAAATTGAGCTGTCAGAAATTTTTTGTTTAAATGGGATGCCGACTAAATATTCTTTAATTGTAATGGCTCAATATCACAGAGATACCTGAACAGTTCACTTTTGAACTAAATTAGTGAATATAAGTGTTTTATGCGGCTTGGCAATTTGTTGTAAAACGTTAAACAAGAGTATTTGCAGTTTTTCTCTGTCAGACTTAAACCATGTTGAGGAACGTTGTAACCCCTAGTGTTATTTGATCGATGACCATGTTGTCAAAATATTTTGGCTGCCTTCTCACGAACAGTATACATTCATAAGCATAGTTCTAAACCAGTTTTAAGATGTCTTTGGGTTAATACTACAGTTAATACTTTTGAAAACGAGTTCTGTTTAATTACCACATTTTGCCACATTTTTGAAGTTGGTAATATTCAATATCATATCACTCATTTAATATTGGTTTAATCAAAATATTTCATAGCAATTATACCTCATAAAGAACTGTAGGAAATACCAATCAGAACTATCCGGAACTATAAAAATATTTTTTTGACTAAAGTCGCAGACAAAAAAAATAGGGTTCTACGAGTTCTGATCACATTGTCTGGTTTTAATTAACGAGTTTAGTATTTCTTTCTTAAAAACAAATTTGACAAAATTGCGATTTATAGAATTTTTAAATAAAGTTGTAAATTCAAAATAACCAAGATAATTTCGAGAAGACCGATTTCCTGTCATTTAATCACATTTTTTTATTAAAATATTCTTTAGAACTCCTTGAATTCAATTCAGAACTCATAGAACTATGCAGAAAATAATATGTTGAACAAATTCCCGAAAAGAAAAAAATCCATGAGTTCTAAGCTAAGAACTGAATTTGTTGCTTGCGAAACTGCACGAGATATTAACCCATTTAAAGCCGAATTTTTTTAGCCACGAATCTATAATTTTTGGTATATACAGGGTGTATTTGAAATAACGAACAGGCTCTTAACCACAAAGAGATTATATTATTTTTAAACAATATTCGCAATTATTTTGTTTAAAATACGCAACATGTTTTGGGGGTAGTGGTAATGTGACCTAATTTTTAAACGGCATCGGCTTTAGATATCGAATTACAACAAGCGCGTAGGAAATATCTGAGTGCTCTTTAAGCGTCAATGAACTTGAGGAGAGTTTATCTTTTACAAAAAAAAAAACGTTGCGATAACACTTCAAATTTCGGAGGCAAGAAATCGTATCTCGCGTTTTAAATAAACAAACACACATGCCATGCAGACTTTATTAAATGAGACAAGCATCGGTTCTTAAAATGTTTAAAAAACCTCGAAAAATTAGGAAAATTCAATTTTTTTTTTCAAATTAATTTTGACGGAAATTGGTTCACAAATATTTTGTGTATGTGCCCTTAAATGCCTGTTCGTTATTTCAAATACACCCTGTATTTATTTAAAATATGCCTACCAAAAATGATTCTATAAGATTTTCTGTAAATCAAAGAATTTTTTAAATTATTAGTTTAGATTGTCTACTGTTAGGTTGATCATTAATATCTTAGAACATTAAGTAATCTATTTGAATTGTTGTTAATTTCATGTAAAAGGTGTTATACCGTGAATAAACATATTATTATTATATTATTATTATTATTATTATTATATAATCGAACTATGAAGTTTACAAGTTTTTACAAATTGGCGTTTAAAAGAACGGTGGCGCCATCTGGGATGAGAAAGAAATGGAAACTCATTTATGCTTGGACTTGAATTAATCAATCAATTAATGGCGGAATTAGTATAGTGTAAAACGGACATGCAGAAGTTATGATTTTAGGACGTAAAATTAAAAACGGTAGTTTTTAAACACGCTGAGCTGTTTATTTTAAGTTATACTATGCATAACATTTCCTTAGGGAACAGAAGTAGAATGAAAATATCGTCCGCAAATTTCCAATCTTTATGAAAACAAGCAAACGAAGAGCCAATCTTTAATGCTGCTAACTAGCAAGCAAATATATAAAATCTGTTGTAAGAATTTCCCGTTGTAAAATCCTCCCATTACCAAAAATACCATCCACGCTGATGATTTATCTTCTCTTGTGCGCGAGAAAAAAAAGTTTCCAATGGAAAATAATTAATGTACTCGGATGAAGAACAAATTTCGCCTCTCCACTGTTCGTAAGAAAATACATAATTCTTAATTTTCGGAAAGTCTGGAGCCTTTTATTCGGCCGGATGTAAAATATTTCCCGGCGCTGACGTTATTTATTTTCACTTTGCGCCAGTTTCCCACGGATACACCCCCTGCTCACCTTTTTTGCTGCACGATGCATCCCCTCTTATTGATAAAAGTGTGTTCCACTGTCGACCATCATGATATATAACGCGAGCATTACGTTTTCTCGTACGGAAAAAATGGAAAGTAGTTCAGGAAAAGTATACGGTAGGTATATCTTTAAATCACGTCTAGGATGATGAATGAATGGATGAAATTCTAAACCCCACTGTTTCTAGTCATTTTTATCACTAAATACAAATACATCGAAAGTTCGAGAAGTTAGAGAATCGGAAGTGTATCTTTTATTAAAAATCTACATGCAGACATATTTTATTTCTTAAAAACACTAAACTAGATTTCATAAGGATATATGTTAAAATACAAATAATAAGCCCTAAATATCCGTTTTTAAATTGCACTTTAAATTATCCATATTTTGACGTTGGTATCATCGAAATCGGACAACCATCT
This sequence comes from Ocypus olens, assembly GCA_910593695.2. Taxonomy (NCBI): domain Eukaryota; kingdom Metazoa; phylum Arthropoda; class Insecta; order Coleoptera; family Staphylinidae; genus Ocypus; species Ocypus olens. The sequence goes on from OU343049.1 coordinate 47,388,050, forward strand.
GGCAGTTGTACAATTTCATAAATCAAAATCTGAATATAAACAAGTCTTTCCTTTGAAATATACGATAACGTAATTGCAATTAATGCCAAAAGCAACAACTTATAAATAATACTTTCTTTTTGGAGTTTTGCAGTGAATGCTAAAATGGACAACCTTTAAAGAATTCATTTTTTTTTGACCTACCACCAATTTTTGAAAGAAAACTCAATCAAAATAAAACCTGAAAGGCTGAAAGACTTCTGGTCAATTGCCTGTTGAGGTCATTTGTAAAAGAGTCTCAATAAATGCATTGTCTCTCTGTCTCTCTCTCTCTCTCCCCCTCTCTCTCCCTTTCCATCCCTCTCTCTCCCTCTCTCTCCCTCTCTCTCCCTCTCTCTCCCTCTCTCTCCCTCTCTCTCCCTCTCTCTCCCTCTCTCTCCCTCTCTCTCCCTCTCTCTCTCCCTCTCTCTCCCTCTCTCTCCCTCTCTCTCCCTCTCTCTCCCTCTCTCTCTCTCCCTCTCCCTCTCTCTCCCTCTCCCTCTCTCTCTCCCTCTCTCTCCCCCTCTCTCCCTCTCTCTCCCTCTCTCTCCCTCTCTCTCCCTCTCTCTCCCTCTCTCTCCCTCTCTCTCCCTCTCTCTCCCTCTCTCTCCCTCTCTCTCCCTCTCTCTCCCTCTCTCTCCCTCTCTCTCCCTCTCTCTCCCTCTCTCTCCCTCTCTCTCCCTCTTTCTCCCTCTCTCTCTCCCTCCCTCTCTCTCCCTCTCTCTCTCTCTCTCTCTCTCTCTCTAAAATATGATATCAGAGAAACTTACATCAACATTTTTAATTATAGCTACATTTATCTAAATCGACTACTTCTCAATTTCACCCGCCTTTTATACAAAACAAGCAAACCTCCATCATCTCATTTTCCAAGCAATTAGAATAAAGCCCAAGTTCAGACACACAGCACATAGAAGTCAATAGCTGATGCTCAATGGACAATAAAACACCGATTTAAAATCACTTTCCCTTTAATTACGAATTTACACGAACAATTAATCTTGCCGGTTTAATTCCGATCGCGGGATCGAATGCAATTGTGGCGGAAATTTAAGCGAACCCGAGAACAAGCGCGCCCTTTCGTGCTATCTGGAATCTTATCATTCTTTATACAGCCCTCGGGGAACAAAGGTCGTCGACGCTCTCGCGAAAAAAAAACCGCACAGCTCTAATGGTACTTTTTGCGAAACCGCGCCGCAATCAAGACGACGTGAAAATGTTGAAAGCAACATTACATTAATGCTGGAATTCTTATTTACTGGTATTTATGAGTGGAATAGGGAACGTGGTATTTTTTTAGTAAAAGCTGGGTATTTTATAAATGAGGGGATGGTTATGTGTATGTATGGTACTGTAGAAGTTTATTGATGTATTCCTTAAAGAAGAAGATATGTCAGATGAATTGTGTTTCGTTACAGTCAGAGAGAATAGTTATATAACTAAAAACTGTAGAAGCTTATTGATATATTCTTCTTCTTCTTCTTAATTCCTTACAAATAAAGAAGAAGATATGTCAGATGAATTGTGTTTCATTACAAACAAAGGGAATAGTTCTGTAACTAAAAACTATAGAAGCTTATTGATATCATCTTCTTCTTCTTTTTAATTCCTTGCAAATAAAGAAGAAGATATGTCACATGAATTATGTTTCGTTATAGACAAATGGAATACTTCTGTAAGTAAAAACTGTAGAAGCTTATTGATATCGTCTTCTCCATCTTTTTAATTCCTTACAAATAAAGAAAAAGATATGTCACATTAATTATGTTTCGTTACAGACAAAGGGAATAGTTCTATAACTGAAAACTGTAGAAACTTATTGATGCCGTCTTCTTCTTCTTTTTAATTCCTTACAAATAAAGAAGATTTGTCACATGAATTGTGTTTCATTACAGACAAAGGGAATAGTTCTATAATTGAAAACTGTAGAAGCTTATTGATATCGTCTTCTTCTTCTTTTGAATTCCGTACAAATAAAGAAGAAGATATGTAACATCAATTGTGTTTCGTTGCGCAAAGGGAAAAGTTCTGTAACTAAAAACTGTAGAAGCTTATTGATATCGTCTTCTTCTTCTTTTTAATTCCTTATAAATAAAGAAGAAGATATGTCACATGAATTGTGTTTCGTTACAGACAAATGGAATAGATCTGTAACTGAAAATTGTAGAAGCTTATTGATATATTCTTGTTCTTAATTCCTTACAAGTAAAGAAGAGGATATATCAGATAAATTGTATTTTGTTACAGTCAGAGGGAATAGTTATGTAAATTATATAAATAATAATAATAATAATATGTCAAACTGACAAGTAACATGTTCTTTAAAAAAGGATTCTAAATACGCCATAAAGGCAAAAAATACCTAAATATGGTACATACAGAAGCTGGGACAAATTATTAAGTCACTGCCAATGAAGATTGGGTCCGAGTGGAAGATCATTCTGAAGAGTGAACTCCGTCCGTTAGGCTTGCGATCTAAATTGTTTGTATACGAATTTATATGTATTTGCAAATTATTTTATACTTATTTTGTCATCAATGCTAACAAAGATAAATAAACTAAATTAAACTAAACTAACTAAAAACTCTATAAACTTATATTGTTCTTCTTCTTAATTTCTTACGAATAAAGAAGAAGATATATCAGATGAATTGTGCTTCGTTACAGTCAGAGGGAATAGTTATGTAACTAGAAACTGTAGAAGCTTATAGAACCGATGTGAAGATAGCCACGGATTTCCCGGCGCCTCCACCACCACGTTTTTTTCCAATTTTAATGATTTATAATAAATCAAACGCTAAGAATGTAATTAACATTAGCCTATAGATGTACAGTCAATCTACAATTTAAATTATTTTTTCTCGAGTCCACGGGAACTTCTTTTTAAATTCAAAGTCCAATATGGCACTGTTTGACGCGTTTCAAATTGAATTTCTTAACAACAACGTGTAGATAAGAGTCTACTTAAACGATTTAACGCATGAAATTTTGGGTAAAATTATTTATAACTTTTTTATGATTTTTTTTTCTCGGGTCCACCCGAACTATACATATAATGTAGCAAACTTTCAAAGTCCAAAATGGCACTGTTTGACGCGTTTCAAATTTAATTTTTTAATAACAACGTGTAGATAAGAGTCTACTTAAACAATTTAACGCATGAAATTTTGGGTAAAATTATTTATAACTTTTTTATGATTTTTTTTTCTCGGGTCCACCCGAACTATACCTATAATATAGCAAACTTTCAAAGTCCAAAATGGCACTGTTTGGCGCGTTTCAAATTTATTTTTTTAACAACAACGTGTAGATAAGAGTCTACTTAAAGGATTTAAAGGATGAAATTTTGGGTAAAATTGTTTATAACTTTTTTATGAATTTTTTTCTCGGGTCCACCCGAACTAAATAGATAATATAGCAAACTTTCAAAGTTTAAAAAAAATTATCAAAAATATAACTACTTTTATTACTAGGACTGCAATAATATCAAAATAATTATGGATATTTCTAGATGGGACACGCCTAGCGTTTCTGGTAACTATTTACCTTCTAATGACTTTCTAAAGAGGCTCATTCGACGCATTTTTGCAAGACAAAGGCAAAACCGGCGCTTATTGTTTTTTATTTTGCCAATGCTAACAGATATTCTTACATCTATTAACTAATGAGAAAAATTTATATCCATTTGAAAAAATCCGAGTATGAAAGAAAAATACGGGAAAATAGTTAAATAATTCTAGCATATCCAGGGGTAATCTTTTCAGGGGAAAAAATACACTTTTTTATTTAAAAAATCTGAAACTCTGTAAGTCGCTTCAAAATACATAAGTAAATACGGGATAAACGGTAAAAATGGTTAAGTAAATCTAAGATGCCTAGCGGTAATTTTTTTAAGGTTGAAAATGCACATTTTTATTTAAAAAATCTGAAACTTTATACGTCGCTTTAGCATATATCAATAAGTACGGAAAAAATAGTTAAATATTTACAGAGTGTCCACGAGTAATTTTTTAGGGGCGAAAATTCACTTTGCAAGTCGGTCTAAAAGACATCAGTAAATACGGGAAAAATAGTTAAACATTTCCAGGGTACCCAGGGGTGTTTTTTTTTAGTGGTAAAAAGTCACTATTTTTATTTAAAAAGTCTAAAAGGTTGTAAATCGTTTTAAAATACATTAGTAAATATGGGAAAAATAGTTGAATATTTCCAGAGAACTCAGGGGTATTTTTTTTAGTGGTGAAAATGCACTATTTTTATTTAAAAAATCTGAAACCTTGCAAGTCGATCTAAAATACATACAATACAAGAAAAATAGTTAAACATATCCAGGGTACTCAGGGGTAGTTTTTTTAGTGGTGAAAATGCACTATTTTTATTTAAAAATCTGAAACGTTCTTAGTCGTTTTAAAATACATCAGGAAATACGGGAAAAATCGTTAAATTTTTCCAGAGTCCTCTGGGGTAATTTCTTGGGGGTGAAAATGCACTTTTTTAATTTAGAAAAAAAAACCTGAAACTTCGCGAGTCGCTTCAAAATATATCTATCGATACGAAAAAAATAATTAAATAATTCTAAGATTCCCAGGGGCAATTTTTTATACACTTTCCTATTTAAGAATTTTGAAGCTTAGTAAGTAGTTTTAAAATACGGGAAATATAATTTTTTCTAGGGTGCCCAGGAGTAATTTTTCTGGGAGTCAAAACGCACGTTCGTTCTAAAACAAATCGTTCAATACGGGAAAATAAATTAAATGAAGGGTGAGGGCAGAAATACCGATAGGTCGATAGCCCTAATAAAACATTGTTTACTACTACTAAATTAAATGATTTAAGTGTCTCTAGGGGTATTTTTTTTAGATATGAAAATGGAGTTTTTAATTTAAAAAAAAACTGAAAATATACAGGTCAATACGGGAAAAATGGTAAAATAATTCTAGGGGTGAAAATGCAATTTTTTATCTAAAAAATCTGAAACTTTCTGCCATTCTAAAACATATCCGTAAATACGAGAAAAATAGTTAAAAAATTCTTGGGTGCGCAGGAGTATTTTTTAGGGGTGAAATGCACTTTTTTATTTAAAAAATCTGAAACTTTGCAAATCGTTTTAAAATATACCGGTAAATAAGGAAAAAATAGTTAAATAATTGTAGGTTGCCTGGGGGTAATTTCCTTAAGGGTGAAATTGCACTTTTTAATTTAGAAAATATGAAACTTAGCGAGTTGCTTCAAAATTTGGCTATTAATACGGTAAAATGTGAACATAATTCTAGGATAATTTTTGTAAGGCCGCTTTTTACTTTCTCCGTTACGAAGTACGAAAAAGTATTGTGATCGTGATTTTTTTTTCCGTAAAAAAAAAATTTTTTTAACGGAATTATCCGTTTTGGGGTCCCTAGATGCCATTTCAACAATTTCTGGAAAAAAAAAATCTGTGTGTGTGTCTGTCTAATAGAGCAATTGATATGAAACTTTGAACATCCATCTTATTTGATAATCTGAAGAACTGAAAAGCTTTTGGTAAAATTTCGTACACGGGAATTGGGCGTTTACCTTAACTGTTTTTTTGTTTTTTGCCAATTTTTTCTTAAATATGAAAAATATCACAAAAACATTTAAACAAACTTTGAAGACAATAAAGAAATAAACATCTTTTGCTTGAAAATATTTTTCATAAAATCATTTTTATTCGAGAAAAAATTTATTGTTTTTTTTTTAATTTTTGGTTTATAATTATAAAACGATAATAGTTACAGCAAATTTATGTTAATAATAATTGTAGAGAATGCTAAAATGAACAACTTATAAGGAATAAGTTTTTTTCGAAATCGCTTTAGTTTTTGATTAAACTGAGTTTTTGAATTTGAAGTATAATTTTTCCATCTTTCATAATTTTGAATGCACTTTTAATTCGTAAGTCGTTCTAAAACATATCGTTCAATACGGGAAAAATAGTTAAATAATTTAAGTGTGTCTAGGGGTATTTTTTTAGATATGAAAATGGAACTTTTAATTTAAAAAAAAACTGAAAGTCCGTAAGTAAAAATATACAGGCTTAAATAATTCTAGGGGTGAAAATGCAATTTTTTATCTAAAAAATCTGAAACTTTCTGTCATTCTAAAACAGATCCGTAAATACAAGAATAATAGTTTAAAAATTCTTGGGTGCGCAGAAGTATTTTTTTAGGGGTGAAAAGCACTTTTTTATTTAAAAAATCTGAAACTTCGCAAATCGTTTTAAAATCAACCGGGCAATACGGAAAAAATAGTTAAATAATTGTAGGTTGCCTGGGGGTAATTTCCTTAAGGGTGAAATTGCACTTTTTAATTCGGAAATCTGAAACATCAAATCGCTTCAAAACTTGGTAATTAATACGGTAAAATGTGAATATGATTCTAGGACAATTTTTGTAAGGGCGCTTTTTTATATAAAAAATGTAAAACTTGGTGAGTCGTTTCAAAATACATCACGAAATACGAGGAAAATAGTAAAATAATTTTAAGGGCGAAAATAGACTTTTTTATTTAAGTAAATTTTTAAAATTTGTTCTTCGACAGGAGATTAAAGCTTGAATGAAAGCTCCCATTAAAAATGTTAGTCCTCTCGTATGGTGGAATTAACAGAGAAACGAAAGTTTTTCGAATTAATTGAAGAATTGCAAATGGTTAATGCAACAGCGGCTTTCGAGATATATTTTTCATTTGACATAGGTAAATAATTACCGAGTTTTGGCAACCATTTTGGCTCAGTCACTGCATGTAAATGTGGTGGCCATGAGAGTGTGAAATTAATGAACTTTCCCATTTGTATAATTTCACGGAAAATCAAAAATATTGATTTAAATTTAATTTAATAAAGACGAAAAATAACCTGAATATATCAATATTCAACCTGTGACTCTGCAAAATTAAACCTGACTTAGACTATAAACAAATAACTTATTGAAACAACTACTTCCCTGGCTAGTGCCACGCCGGATATTGAATGATACAAAAGAAATTTAATATTGAACCTGTTCGTTAATCTGCAAGCAAAAAATGTAAGTCTTACTAAGACTATAAACAAATAACTTATTGAAACAACTACTTCCCTGGCTAGTGCCACGCCGGATATTGAATGATACAAAAGAAATTTGCATGTTAAGTACTACTAGATAATAACATTGGTTTAAGATCAGGCTACATTTCGTTTTCTTGTATTTATCTAATGCTTTCTGCAGCAAGTAAAGTTGTTTCTAATTTGTTTATACTTTAATATTGATTTAAATTGCATGAATAAGCAAATTATTAAGCTTTTTTGTTATAAAAAATCATTCAGATACGTTTTCTGGGCGTGGCAACGTCATCCAAAAATGAGTGATTGCGAAAGGTCAATTATGAATTTAATTGAATTCCCACATGCATGCGCGGATCGTTTCAAATTTCGCTTTTTTCGGGTTAAAGGTGGAGGAATCATGATTAATAAACATCTGTGGCATTCTTATCTTAAACGTCAATATTTAAATTGAATTACAAACCCGCAGGAAAGTTTTCCGTAAAGCCATTATTAATAATTATTGCGATATAAAGAAAGTCCATTGTTGTACGAAATGTTTAATCGATTTAGACTAGAAAGTTTTGTGTGTTGGAGACGAGATAATGGATTAGCTGTAGTCCTCTAATCGATTTACTCGAAGTTACATTCGGGCTTTTAACGAAAGCTGGTTTATCATTTCCCTCATTTGCATACAAACAATACCAAAATGATATTTAACACAAAAAACAAGAACCAGCTCCGATATCGATTTGCCATTAGTGGAATAGACCGTTGACATCAATCATATAAAAAAGGAAGAAACATGAATATTGGGAATATGCAGTAATGTCCCTCGTGCATATTGTAACAGATCGATTTGTGGAAAAAGTGGCCGTATTTTCCTGATTGGCTCGATCGAGCGGAACCGGAAATGCTGCTGAAAATTAATTAGGGGGCATTATCTCCGGGGCTGCATGTTCTGCCGATCGAATAAATCGAGCCGAGGGATTCTTAATCGTTTTCGATTCCGACGAGGGTATCTTTGAACTCGTGTAACTTTCAGGCTGAAAAAAATGTTTCACTTTAATATAAAAGTGCCGCCCCGGGCGTGACATAAAACGCTGCGGGGATGAGAAGAAAACTAATTTCATTGGGGAATACACAAACAGAAAAGTGGAAAATAATAAAATACGAGATGAAGGAACAAGAATAAGTTATTTGTCAATGTTGATTATATAATACGTTGCATTTGTTTAAGACTGTTATTGATGTTAGATAATAATGCAAAACACTATTTACTATCTTTCCCCGACGTTTCGACCATTGGTCATTCTCAGGGAGATATTACCATAATGGGTGAAAATATGTCTTTGCAGTTTTATTTAAACGGTGAAATATAATTATCTAACAGATCGTTATTTATTCTACAAGTCATTTCCTAAAACAAAATGGGGATTCCGCAAGGATCTAACTCTCGCCCGATATTTTAAAATCGTCTATGAACTATTGTTCCACTGAACTCTCATAATTTGTATGTATTTCTTTATCGATTCTCTTTCAACACAAAAAATATTCCATATGAAGGTAAATACTTGTACATCAGATAAGATTAGAGATTGCATCGTAATTAAATATCTGAAGTGGGTAATGCTGCTGACCTCTTCACGCGAAATAATAATACATAACCCGCATCTGACGTGTTATTTCACTTTGTAAGTGTTTTTATCGTGATTTTCATACGCCGCCACGACTATTTAACGCTCGGAATATTAATTCCCAAATGTTAAAGCTCTTGATTTATGCGAAGCAATACGTTAACATCAATGGCAAGGAAATTTATATAATTTGCTCCATTGGTTATAATGGTTATAATGATACCAGAATGAAATACGTAATGCGATTAGTGATTTAGATCCGGGATTACACACTAGCGTAACTTGGAAAAAATTCAAACGAGTTTTGTATAGAAGCGTATTTTAAAAGCTCCATTAGTCGGCAAAGTTTCCGCATCCAGAGAGGGAAATAAATGTTGTCTGTACACCACATGCAGATGGTCTTAGATAGGGAAATATTACAATTACCCCCAGCTCTGCGCACATCCGTTATACCATTCAAGTGCTCTTATCTGTGCCATCAAAGGCGGAGACACCTACGGAGACCTATTAACCGTTCAGACAGTGAATGGATGGCCTTACGATTTCCTCATGTCCCAGCAAAATAATTCGTTGCAAAAATGTATAAAGCGTTAGTCGAAGTTTGCTTAAATAAAGTTTTTTAAAGATTGTCACGTTGACGTTCACAATTTACGAAATCAGGTGACAATATCTGACTTCAGAGGAGTTTACAGCTTCAACTTTGCATTTACTTAGAATATCCCGCAGCTGCCTTTATAAGCGCATAGGGTTTTCCGATTGGTTTCCCCATTTATGAATTGATATTCACAAATTTGTCAAATGATTTTCACTATTCATCAAATGATTGGTGGTGACTCTCAACCAGTTTCGAAATCTTTAACCTGTTCACTCGCAAAGCCATTGCGAAGTATAGAAGTAAGGTCAAACATATTAGAAACTGGTTGAGAACCACTGAAAGCACGTATTTCGCTCGTGCGCATTTGAGGGTGGCATCTATATTGGGATTTTCTCAAAACGCACACAGGCCATTTTACCAATTTTCACGTGAACAAAAAAGCCGATTTTCAAATATTCACAAAAAATACGATCGCTCGAAACTTTTCAAATTTCTCAATATCATCATCTAAAAAGGTATTTTACCAATTTTAGTCGTTTGAATTGGAGAATAAAAGTTTCATGTGAAAATGAAAAAAAAACGCACCTCGACAACACTGCAATTTTCAAAAATTCGCAAAAAATACACTTGCTCGAAAATTTTCAAATTTCCCAACGTAATTTTAGCAAGTCATCTTCTGAAAAGCTATTTTAGCAATTTAAGTCATCTGACATGGCGAATAAAAGTTTCATGTACAAAAAAACGCGCACCTCAACAATACTGCGATTTTCAAAAATCCACAAAAAATGAAGTTGCTCGAAACTTTTCAAATTTCTTAATGCATATATAGCAATTCATCTTCTAAAAAGTTATTTTACCAATTCTAGTCGTTTGATTTGGAGAATAAAAGTTTCATGTAAAAATGAAAAAAAAACGCACCCTGACAACACTGCTATTTTCAAAAATTCACAAAAAATACACTCGCTCAAAAATGTTAAAATTTCTCAATGTAATTACAGCAAGCTATCTTCTGAAAAGCTATTTTTGTAATTTTAGTCGTTTGACGTGGCGGATAAAAGTTTCACGTGAAAATCCAAAAAAGCGAACGTCCTCCAACACTGCGATTTTAAAAAATTCACAAAAAATACACTTACTTGAAACTTTTCAAACTTCTCAATGTAATTATAGCTAATGACCTTCTAAAAAGCTATTTTAGCAATTTTGATCGTATGACTTGGTGAATAAAAGTTTTGTGTAAAAATGAAAAAAAAAAACGCACCTCGACAATACTGGGAATTTCAAAATTTCACAAAAAATACACTCGCTCGAAAATGTTCAAATTTCTTAATGTAATTATAGCAAGCCATCTTATAAAAAGCTATTTTAGTAATTTTAGTCGTTTGACGTGGCGGATAAAAGTTTCACGTAAAAATACAACAAAGCGAACGTCCCCCAAAACTTCGATTTTAAAAAATTCACAAAAATACACTTACTTGAAACTTTTAAAATTTCTCAATGTAATTATAGTAAATGACCTTCTGAAAAGCTGTTTCACCAATTTTAGTCGTTTGACTTGAAGAATAAAAGTTTTATGTAAAAATGAAAAAAAAAAACGCACCTCGACAACACTGCGAATTTCAAAAATTCACAAAAAATACACTCGCTCGAAAATTTTCAAATTTCGTGATTTTGGCAAGTCATCTTCTAAAAAACTATTTTACGAATTTTGGTCGTTTGACATGGCGAATAAAAGTTTCATGTAAAAATGAAAAGAAAAACGCACCTCGACAACACTGCGATTTTCAAAAAATCACAAAAATACACTCGCTCGAAACTTTTCAAATTTCTCAATGTAATTATTGCAAATAACCTTATGAAAAGATATTTGACCAATTTGAGTCGTCTGTCGTGGCGAATAAAAGTTTTATGTAAAAATGAAAAAAAAACGCACCTTGACAACACTGCGAATTTCAAAAATTCACTAAAAATACACTCGCTCGAAAAATTTCAAATTTCCTAACGTGATTTTGGCAAGTCATCTTCTAAAACGCTATTTTACAAATTTTGGTCGTTTGACATGGCGAATAAAAGTTTCATGTAAAAATGAAAAGAAAAACGCACCTCAACAACACTGCGATTTTGAGAAATTTACAAAAAATACACTCGCCCGAAAATGTTTTCCTTTGAAAAGTTATTTTACCAATTTTAGTCGTTTGACATGGCGAATAAAATTTTCATGCAAAAATGAAAAAAAACGATTTTCAAAAATTCACTCGAAAGTTTTCATTCTCAACGAAATTTTCTCAAGTCATCTTCTGAAAAGCTTTTTAACCAGTTTTTAAGTTTCATGTAAAAATGAAATGAAAAACGCATCACAACAACACTGCGAACTTCAAAAATTCACAAAAAATAAACTCGTTAGAAACTTTTCAAATTTCTCAATGTAATTATAGCAAGTCACCTTATGAAAATATATTATACCAATTTTAGTCGTCTGACATGGCGAATGTAGAAATGAAAAAAAACGCACCTCGAGAATACTGCGATTTTCAAAAATCCCCAAAAAGTAAACTCGCTCGAAACTTTTCAAATTTCTTAATACATATTTAGCAAGTTATCTTCTAAAAAGTTATTTTACCAATTCTAGTCGTTTGATTTGGAGAATAAAAGTTTCATGTAGAAATGAAAAAAAACGCACCTCGACAATACTGCTATTTTCAAAAATTCACAAAAAATACAATCGTTCGAAAATTTTCAAATTTCTCAATGTAATTATAGCAAGCCATCTTCTGAAAAGCTATTTTAGTAATTTTAGTCGTTTGACGTGGCGAATAAAAGTTTCACGTAAAAATACAAAAGAGCGAACGTCCTCCAGCACTGCGATTTTAAAAAATTCACAAAAAATACACTTACTTGAAACTTTTGGAATTTCTCAATGTAATTATAACAAATGACCATCTGAAAAGCTATTTTAGCAATTTTAGTCGTATGACTTGGAAAATAAAAGTTTTGTGTAAAAATGAAAAAAAAAAACGCTGGGAATTTCAAAAATTCACAAAAAATACACTCGCTCGAAAATTTTCAAATTTCTTAACGTGATTTTGGCAAGTCATCTTCTAAAAAAATATTTTACGAATTTTGGTCGTTTGACATGGCGAATAAAAGTTTCATGTAAAAATGAAAAGAAAAACAGACCTCGACAACACTGCGATTTTTAAAAATTCACAAAAAATACACTCGCTTAAAACTTTTCAAATTTCTCAATGTAATTATTGCAAGTCACCTTATGAAAAGATATTTGACCAATTTGAGTCGTCTGACGTGGCGAATAAAAGTTTCATGTAGAAATGAAAAAAAAACGCACCTCGACATCACTGCGATTTTGAAAAATTTACAAAAAATACACTCGCTCGAAAATGTCTTCTTCTGAAAAGTTATTTTACCTATTTTAGACGTTTGACATGGCGAATAAAATTTTCATGCAAAAATGAAAAAAAAAAAAATTCATAAAAAATACACTCGCTCAAAAATGTTCAAATTTCTCAATGTAATTACAGCAAGTCATCTTCTGAAAAGCTATTTTAGTAATTTTAGTCGTTTCACGTGGCGAATGAAAGTTTCACGTAAAAATACAAAAAAGCGAACGTCCTGCATCACTGCGATTTTAAAAAATTCACAAAAAATACAGTTACTTGAAACTTCTAAAATTTCTCAATGTAATTATAGCAAATGACCTTCTGAAAAGCTATTTGAGCAATTTTAGTCGTTTGACTTGGAGAATAAAACTTTTGTGTAAAAATTAAAAAAAGAAAATTTTCAAATTTCTTAAAGTGATTTTGGCAAGTCATCTTCTAAAACGCTATGTTACGAATTTTGGTCGTTTGACATGGCGAATAAGTTTCATGTAAAAATTAAAAGAAAAACGCAGTTCGACAACACTGCGATTTTGAAAATTCACAAAAAATACACTCACCCGAAAATGTCTTCTTCTGAAAAGTTATTTTACCTATTTTAGTCGTTTGACATGGCGAATAAAATTTTCATGTAAAAATGAATTTCAAAAATTCACTCGAAAGTTTTCAAATTTCTCAACGAAATTTTCTTAAGTCATCTTCTGAAAAGCTTTTTAATCAGTTTTAGTCGTTTGGCATGGCTAATAAAAGTTTCACGTAAAAATTAAATGAAAAACGCATCGCACCAACACTGCGAACTTCAAAAATTCACAAAAAATACACTCGCTAAAAACTTTTCAAATTTTTCAATGTAATTATTGCAAGTCGTCTTCCGAAAAGCTATTTTACCAATTTTTAGTCGTTCAACATGTCGAATACAATTTTCATGCAAGAATGAAAAAAATAACGCACCTCCACAAAACCGGGATTTTCAAAAATTCACAAAAAATGCACTCACTCGAAAATTTTCAAATTTCTCAACGTAATTTTCGTAAGTCATCTTCTGTAAAGCTATTTTACCAATTTTAGTTGTTTGACATGGCGAAGAAAAGTTTCGTGTAAAAATTTAAAAAAAAAACGCAATATTCAAAAATTCATAAAAAATACACTCGGCCGAAAATGTTCAAATTTCTCAACGTAATTATAGCAAGTCATCTTCTGTAAAGCTACTTTAGCAATTTTAGTAATTCGACGTGGCGAATAAACGCTTCATGCGAAAATGAGAAAAACACACTTCAACAATACTGCGATTTTCAAAAATTCGCAAAAAATACACTCACTCGGAAATTTTTTAGATTTATCAATGTAATTATAGCAACTTATCTTCTGAAAAGCTATTTTAATAATTTAAGTCGTTTGATGTGGCGATTAAAAGTTAACGGGAAACACGTTCAATACACGATAAAATAAATTACAAAAATACGCGCGCTTTTAAATTTTCAAATTTCTTTGCGTAATCGAGGGAAGCCCACTTTTGAAAATCCAGCGGCTTATCTTGGCGGATATACATTACACGTGAAAATAATAAAAAATCGCATGCGATTTTCAAAAACTCGCAAAAATAGAGGCGCTGGAAAATTTCCCAATATTTTCAGCCAGTTATGAAAAGCCAGCCTATTTTGAAAGTTGATGGATAAAAATGTTTGAAATTCCCAAATTATTTCTTTCGTTTACCAAAATGACCAAAATAATTGTTTTCTATTGATCCATAGACATATTTGTGGTAAACTAGTCAACCAAACCCGGCATTTGCATGTGTTCCGCGATCGATGATACAGTAACGCAATGCTCGACTGCATGCTCGTACAGTCTCGTCGAGATCCGCGCCCGCAACATGCTCACTTCTAGCCAACCAGCGCGAATATCTTAAGCGTAAAGTGATTAAAAAAGTAGGCTCTCTAGCGATCGTTGTCATATTTTTGGTGATTTGCAATCAAACTTTATATCGAATGTATAGGGAGTTGCAGTTTTAACTAATTCCAATCGAGCACATTGTTGCGACCACTGGTGGCCAAAATAAAAATCCGACCGATACGTATGCAAATGAATTGTCCGCGGCAAATTTATAGCTTCATTTCCGTCTGTAAGCATCCTACATGCTGAAAGGCAATTCTTCGAAATTTCCCCATAAAACGGGCGCAGATTTTATGCAGTCTAACGCGTTGATTACACATTCCACGCCATGCATTTATACATACATAGTGTATGCATGTGTGTCCGTATCGAACGTGGCCTGCACATACAAGCCATGATTCATGATTTATATGGCGCAAGCCATTCTACCCGGGGCCCTTTATACAGGCAACTTCCTGGGATGGATAACCCCCATCTTCCCTGCCTGCCTGCCTGCCTGCCAGGTAATCGGCGGAAATCCTGGCTCTCTCCAAATTTTACAATCTATCAGCTAAACCGTAAATATCATCCCCGTAGCTGCGGAGGAGCTGATCCTGCGAATATTTCAAGCTCATCCACCATTTGCATATTCCCAACGTTTCGTGCATCCGCGTGGATATTTATCAATTCGAGTAGAGCTATTTATCTTTGCAAATATGCAATCAATATTATCGCCCTTATGTCATATGGTCGTGTTTCACTGGGTAATATTTGCGAGAGATAACATCTCGAGGGTTTGCCCTGCATATTAACACGTAATTATGCAGAACTAAAAATATTTACGGTATTGTGAATTTGACTAATTGATTGCAGAATGGATTTTAGAGGAGTTCCTAGTATCAGGGCTAGATGGCGTTAAAAACTATTCTACAATTCTAATAACAAGGATATCCAAATTATTTTTAGAGCACTTTATTCATAAAAATTCGTGCACATCATGCCACTGGGTATAGCTGGAGCTCTTGATTCTGAAAGGAAAATGTAATTGAGTTGATTTCTTCCGAAGATTAGCTTTAATTAAATATTTAATGGGAGATGGCGCCCTCACCTACTACCGCTTATGTTTAACATAGCTTGATTACCACAGTTTTCGGTCCAAAGCGAAAACTAAGCTTTCTTATGCAAATTAAGATCAATAATCAACTATGGAATTGGTAAATACAGTCTTTTTCTCAGAAATCTTTCGAATTAAGGTCACTGCTTTTGAATCGCAATTTTTCATAAACAAATTTCACATTATTAACGCATCCTGAGTTAATGTAAGACATAGTTAATTTAGCGTTAAATGTTAATCGGTAAATAATGAAAATTTTCTCCATCGCACACGAAGTGCACGTGATGAATGTGACGGAAAATAAAAGATGTAGAACGGCAATAAATTCCCAACTTTATGATGGATCCCATTTTCCATTGCCTTAATTTGTAGCCATGCATCACCGCCGGGCACAATACTGCCAAATCCAATTCCCCTTTATCACAAAATATACAGGTTACACAGACACCGGATTGATCAGAAATGTTCCCTTTTTCGCCATCAATCACCCACCTTTTGTAACAACTTCTATATCGTCCGATGACACTCTTCTATTTCGCCGAGACAATAAAATAAATTTGCGCGGAAACCGCAAATTAGGGTCGGTATAATAAATATTATATATTCGGGAAGATGGATGGGCTCGGGTACGCTTCCAGAGGATGATGGATGAACATCTCATATGCGACACCAACTGATAGGGCTTTATTTATGTGCTGTGAAATTCCGAAGCAGATGCGTCCAAATCCGAAACAGACCTTCGCCAAGGTAATTCTATTCCTTAACGAGCTCTGATTAATCGCTTTTATACGCACACTAAATTTCATCCTCTTACTTTCTTTCATCACGCCATGCATTTCCTAAAGATATTTCACAGCTTTATATTTCAAAAATATATTTGTCAAATCAAGCAATAGAAAATATAGCTCGTGTAAAAGGAATTCTAATTTATCTTTGCAATATGTCAAATAAAAACGGGTAACCACGCATGTACAGTGTGTTTAAAAAATAATCTAATGGCAATCTTCTATGAATTGAAATGGGCATGTCTCTGATGAACGCCTTTTTTGCACAATGGTCAACATTTTTGACGTTAACTACGAACTTTGAATCAGAGACATGCGCATTTCAACTCATTGGAGACTTCGATTAATTTCTTTTCGAAACACATCGTATTTTAGGGCGCACAAGTTGCTAAAACAGGATGTAATTATGGTACTGCCACCTGGTGGGACCTCGGGAAAACATAGTTGTTTATAGTGCAGGAAGTAATGTTATCAATACGTGTATTTATTCAGCATCAGCACCGAAGACTAATAATGATGAAGATCAGCGATGTGTAGTTCGATTTTTGATTTCTGTAGAAGAATGAGCAATTTATCGTCGCATATTTGTTATTTACGGTAAATACAGTATATGCAGGATTTGGCACAAGAGATTCGGAGCGATTCTGATGTTATTGATAAGGTGCATAGTCTTATCCGGGAGAATCAAGGGATCATTGTGGAAGAAATTGGTCTTTTGGTGAAAATAAGTCACGGTTCCATACATTTCCTTGACACCTGCAATATCAAAAAAAAATGGTGATGTGGCCATCATGTTACTTTCTCCGACTTGATGGTATCCTAGCCATTTATATTTACGTTTTCGTGGTTTATTTTCAATTGAAATCATGTTTTAAATGTACATCGAGCGTTGTGTAAACTCGGATTAAACTGACGTTTAAAACGTCAAAATTATGAAAGATGGGAAAATTATACTACAAATTCAAAAAATCAGTTTACTCAAAAACTAGAGGGATATCGAAAAAAACTTATTCTTTATAAATTTCTCTACAATTATAACATAAATTTGCTGTAACTATTAACGTTTTAGAATTATAAACCAAAAATGAAAAAAAATTAATAATTTTTTTTCTCGAATAAAAATGACTTTATGAAAAATGTTTTCAAGCAAAAGATGTTCATTTCTTTGTTGTCTTCAAAGTTCGTTTAAATGTTTTTGGATATTTTTCATATTTAAGAAAATATTGACAAAAAACAAAAAACAGTTAAGGTAAACGCCCACTTCCGGTGTACGAAATTTTACCAAAAGCTTTTCAGTTCTTCAGATTATCAAATAAGACGGATGTTCAAAGTTTCATATCAATTGCTCTATTAGTTTTTGAGATACAGCGCACACAGACACACACACACACACACACACACAGACACAATTTTTTTTTCCAGAAATTGTTGAAATGGCCTCTAGGGACCCCAAAACGGATATTTCCGTAAAAAAAATTTTTGAAAAAAAAATCACGATCACAATACTTTCTCGTACTTCGTAACGGAGAAAGTAAAAAAAAAATGTTATGTGGCCATCATGTTACTTTGTGCGACTTGATGGCCATTTATATTTACGTTTTCGTGGTTTATTTTCAGTTGAAATCATATTTCAAATGTACATCGAAAAAATACGTCAAAATTGTGAAAGATGGAAAAATTATGCTTTAAATTCAAAAACTCAGTTTACTCAAAAACTAAAGGGATTTCGAAAAAAACTTATTCTTTATGTTCTTCATTTTGACATTCTCTTCAATTATTATTAACATAAATTTGCTGTAACTATTATCGTTTCATAATTATAAAACAAAAATTAAAAAATGGTGATGGCCACTCATATCACTTTCTCCGACTTGATGGTATCATAGTTATTTATATTTACGTTTTCATCGTTTATTTTCAATTTAAATCATATTTTAAATGTACATCGAGCGTTTTGTAGACTTGGATGAAACTGACGTTTAAAACGTCAAAATTATGAAAGATGGAAATATTATACTTCAAATTCATAAACTCGGTTTACTCGAGAAGTAATACCTTTTTCTTCATCAAAAGAACGTGCTAAATCAATTAGCGTTAAAAAATTTCATCTAGGAAAAAATTCAAAAAAATTGGGGTCACCCTGAGCATGTTAGAAAATTTTCAAAAAAAGTCGATTTTTTCAGACTTTGATCGGCCGTGGTGGCTAAACGAAAACTCCAAATTGAACGCGGTTTTCAAATCTGTGCTCCTCGTATGTAAATTAGTCGAATTCAATTAAAATTGGTGATTTTTAATTTTTGATCAAAACTTGAACAAATACACAAGTCACAGCCCTTGGAAATCGATTGGCATTAAACAATTTCAGCTATCTTCAATAGCAAAAAAATAAGTGTGTCACCATGAACATTTCAGAAAATTTTCAAAAAAAGTCGATTTTTTCAAACTTTGATCGGCCGTAGCAGCTAAATGAAAACTCAAAATTGAACGTAGTTTTCAAATCTGTGCTCCTTGTTTGTAAATTAGTCGGATTCAATTAAAATCGGTGATTTTTAATTTTTGACCAAAACTTAAAAAAGTACACAAGTTACAGCCCTTGGAACTTTTGCTCAAAAAATGCAACTTTTTTAATAATTATCATAGAGTATACCTTCTTGTTCATCAGAAAAACGAGAGAAATAGATTGGCGTTAAAAAATTTCAGCTATCTTTAATAACAAAAAAAATAGCTCGTCACCGTGAACATATTAGAAATTTAAAAAAAAAAGTCGATTTTTCAGACTTTGATCGGCCGTAGCGGCTAAACGAAAACTCCAAATTGAACGCGGTTTTCAAATCTGTGCTCTTGGTGTGCAAATTAGTCGGATTTAGTTAAATGTGGCGATTTAAAATTTTTGACGAAAACCTCAAAAACTTCCCCGGGGTCCCCACTTTTGCTCAAAAATTGGCTTTGAAATAATTTCCTGAACAAACCACCAGTTCGATTAGAAGTTTCTGCACATCACTGGAAAGATCCCTTCAAGACGCGTCGGAAAATATACTTTCGCAAGAACAAATATCAATTTGAAGCCTGTGACGCGTCAGCAAAGAAAACTCGAAAATGAAAAAATCACATTTTTTAACATAGGGCCACAGCGTTATAAGGAAACTTTGCAAAAAATGAGATACGCCAAAAAGTCAAAACGCTCTGGAATGTTACCGAATGGCATTTTCCTTCTCAATGATAATGACTTCTGACATACTGCCAATTATGTTAAAAATGCGTGTCAGAAATTTGGTTGATTCAACATCCTCCGAACATTTCAGATCTCTACTGCATCGGATAAAGACATATTTGCGTGGATGGTACGGTTTCACCAACAGCACAGCAGCTTTTTCAAGGATGAGATTGACCGCCTTATCCTCCAGTGTCCATAATGACCTAGAAGCTGTTGCTGGCATATCTGGATTATATATGGATGAAAATGAACGTCTTTCTGCAGAATCCTCCTCATGGTTGAGTCATTAATCCTCACATTAGCAAACGAACAAATCGGTTCGGGCTCTCTATTACAGACAATCTATGTTTTCGGGTGTAAGAGGTGTTTTTACCGGATCAGGTGGATTTGGTTTCGTTACAGATCCGCTTGTCTTGAAGATTTCTACCCACTTCAAAATTGTGTTCCGATCTGGAACAGATCTGAGGTGATTGAAGTCTCTGCGGAGACCGCGTTGCGCCTTTGTTATCGATACATCGTTTACGTAGCGTTCGATGCTCAATACATGATTGAAACTAAAAATTAGGTCTTTAAAATCTAAACTCTAAAATCTTCTGGATTGTAGATGAAACAGGGCTGCCAGAGGAATAAATCTTCAAAGACACGCAAGAAGATCATGAAGATAGCAGTGCAAGGATGCGCAAGGCGCACCCCCTTGCACAAAACAAAAGAAAAACGCTCAATAAATGTTCTTGAAAATAGTAGGGAAAGCTAATGTTTAACTCGGGAAATTATGGTTGTTGAGAAATGAAATGTTAGTGCCCTAAAAAATAATTACATTTTATGATTACCTGACGGGGGCGTAACAATACTGAAAGTTCTCTTCTTTTCGTGAAGATAGATGTGCAGCTCTTATAAGAGAAAGCAAAAGAAAAACGCCACAAATACACAGTCTGAAGGAAGAAAGGAAACGTGCAGCTAAACTTAGCTTTAAAAAATACAAAACTTGTGACTAAAGTTTAGACCTAGACCGTTGAAGACTAGATGTCTGCAATGATAATAATATTAACCAAATTTAGTTTCTTACCTAGTGAGGTGGTGATTATAGTATAAACAGGGTGTTCCAAATTGAACTTTAGGAACTTAATAAATTATTATTATATTCAATAAATTTCAAATATAACATCCACATGTTATATATCAATAATAAGGGTGAAGATAACCAATTTATTAATAGCACAGCCAACTATGACTTCTATATAAAAAAATACAACTTAGTGATGTATCTTTTTTATTAACCCTCCATTGTATATTGTTCCCAAATGGGAACATAATTTTTGTTAGGCAGAGTTCTGCCATCTTACGAAATAAATAGTTATTAAAAAAAAATGAAGCAGATTCGAAAAGATCCTTAACAAAATTTATTTTTGATGAAATCGTTCAAAAGACTATTTTTTTTTCTTTATTTCTCAACTGGCAGAACAAACATGTTCGTACAGCGAACAGAAAAACTAAACAAACCAATTACAAGTAACTCTAAGGAAATGGAGCAATTATTAGGAACATTGATTTGGAGGTTCTCTCATCCTCAAGCAGGTATTGGACCGCTAAAACCAGAATGGTTCAAATTACGGATGTTATGCTTCTAAACAAGTTTGAAGAACTCAAACTCTTTCTTCATTTCTTTGATAATGTTGTTGCTGCCAAGAATACTGATAAAATTACGACAGTACCAAACCAAACAAAAGATTAACAAATCTTATAAAACATATAATTTTCCCTTATTTCTTTAACCATTTAATGTAAAAACTTATATTTTCATGTTTAAATATAGGGATATGCAATAGAGGGTTAATGAAGATGGAAAAAATCTGTAGATTGCTATCAATTTTCCTCGAAAAAGTACCTGAAGAACATGCAATTCTTATATAAATAACTAAGCTATTAATAAAAATCGAAAATGGAAAATATTGAATTTTTAGCTATAACTTGAACACACAAGACGATAGCTAATTTGTTTTCGGCATTGGGTTTTTCTTGAAAGAAGAGCGCCATAGATTTTTCTATCTCCACTAATAACCGAGATTCCCTATAGTAACATCCAATTTGGGCCACCCTGAACATTTGTGAAATGGGCTTTAAAGAACAAAACGATGTTTTTTTTTGGCATGAGCCATTCAGTCACGACCAGGTTATTATTTATATATTTCAATTTGGGATTAGTAAATAAACAAATGAACAGATGAATAATGTCGTATACAACAACCAAGGACCCGAGCGAATACTTCTCGATCCCCGAAAAATCTTTCGCCCGGGCTGGGATTCGAACCCACTCGGCACGCGTTGCAAAGGACACAAGCGTTTGACTGTACCCACTACACCAACGAGCCGCCCCACAGTGGTTCAGAATTCGAAAAAGCTGGCCAAAAGTCTAAATCTTGATAAATTTTGATTAATTTGATGTCAAAATTGAAAAATTCAAAATGGCAGATCCAATATGGCGGACATAAGTGATAAAATTATTATTGTTCGCGCTACAGAAATACAAAATTTTAGAATAACAATGATCCCAGCTCTCCGGTGATTATTTTATAATTTAGTCAGGGTGTGTAGAAGATCTTTTTTATACCATAAGATGGTATAAATTTCGAGCAAATTTTGAATTTTTTTTGTTGGTAACAATTGTTTTAATATTTTTTTGGCAGCACTGAAGTAATGCGCAATCTCATTATTACAATTAACTCAGTTCTCGGGTGATTATTTTGAAATTTAGTAAAGATGTGTTTGAGATTATTTTTAAACCATAAAGAAGAATCAATTTTTAGTAAATTTTGAAAATATCAAGTTTGTATCATTTATTTGGCTACACTGGAGTATAACAATTTACTCGGTTATCACATGATTATTTCCAAAATTACTGAAAGGACTTGTTAGATTTTTCGTAAATCATAAAGCAGAATCAATTTTGAGCACATTTTAAAAATTTCAAGTTGGTCACAATTGTTTTTACATTTATTTGGCGACAATAAATGCAAAAAAAAAATCGCAACTTTAACAACAATTTAATGATTATTTTTAAAATTTATGAAAAACTTCCGTTCTTATTTACATCTATTACCATAGTTACGTACAGAATAAACGTGACATGTAAATTACGATTATTTCTATTCTCTTGTATAAATTGTAATTTGAATTTTCTATAAATTAAAACTTAAAAAAATAAAAAATTATGTACCAAATAGTCACCACGGCCTTAAATTGGTGTTTGGCCCTCGGCTTCGAGTCAGTGAGCACCCTCGGGCAAAAATTATAACTTATACTATACAGGGTGTGTACAAATTGACGGGAAACTATTGTGATCGTAAAATATTTCCAAACATTTTTTTTTGCGGAAATATCAATTTCGTCGATTTCGACACTTTTTGTTAAACAAATGTGTGTCTGCCTTTGTGTCTGTCTGTCATATTTAGTTTCTACTTTCTCCGTAAAAACTACGGGAAAATATTGTGATCGTAGAAAAAATCCATTTTTTGCGGAACAGCCGTTTCGTTGATTCTGGCAATTTTTGTGAAAAAGAAAGTGTATGTGTGTCCGCCTTTCTGTCTGTCTGTCTGTCATATTTATTTTTTAATTTCTCCTTACAAACTAAGGGAAAGTGTTGTGATCCTAACAAATTTCCAAATATTTTTTTTCGCGGAAACTTCTATTTCGTCGATTCAGATAATTTTTGTAAAAAATATGTGTATCTGCCTTTATGTGCGTCTGTCTGTCATATTTATTTTGTACTTTCTCCGAACAAACCTCGGGTAAGTATTGTGATCGTAAATAATTTCCATTTTTTTTTTGCGCAAATAGCCATTTCCTTTACACCGACAATTTTTGTGAAAAAAATGTGTCTGTATGTCTGCCTTTGTGTCTGTCTGCCATATTTATTTTTACTTTCCTCTTACAAATTTAGAAAAAATATTGTGATAATAAAAAATTTCCAAATTTTTTTTTTTGTGAAAATATCCATTTCACCGTTTCCGGCAATTTTTGTTAAAAAAAATGTGTGTCTGCCTTTGTATCTGTCTGTCTGTCATATTTATTTTTTACTTTTTCCATACTAACTACGGAAAACTATTATGATCATAAAAAAAATCTAAACATTTTTTTTTGTGGCAAAATCCATTTCCGTCTAATCAGACATTTTTTTTTAAATGTGTGTCTGTGTGTCTGACTTTATGTCTGCCTATCTGTCATATTTAATTTTTACTTTCTCCGTGCAAACTACGAGAAGGTATGGTGATCGAAAAGTATTTCCAAACATTTTTTTTTGCGGAAATATCCATTTCGTCGATTCCTCCACTTTTTGTTGAAAGATAATATTCCAATTTAAAAAAATTAGTTGAAAATCCTGTGTTCCGTTTTGTTCATCTACACCCTGAATACACATATACATCATAAATACAAGATATTCAATAAAATATAAAGTCGAATTTTTCAACGATTTTGCACATCAGCAATAAAAATAATCCTACACTGAGGAATGCAAGTGAATGCAGCTAATTGTTATTTATCACATTAAAGGACGCTATAATAAATATTTTTATTGCTATAGGAACACAGGCGTATTCAGGCAAAAAAATATTTCCATGAATGTTTAAAATGTATCTACCTATTTGTAACGCAAATTCCTATAATTGCTAATTAAAATTTTGTATGCATATTAAATGTAATAACCATTCATTTGCCTTCAAGAAGATCCATAATAACAAGGAAAAAATTCCCAGCACATAAAGATTACTATTTATAATAAAAAACCGACGCCAAACTTTCATCTCGTCCGAACGTCTCCCACGTGTCTAACAAAGTAACAAGTTTGAACGCGGATTACGAGACAATTTGTAGTAGATACAATCATATTCCTCCATTGTAGCATCCAGTGGAGCCCTCTGGACATGACTATATTGTACTAAACTCAAAATATTGACTTTAATTTTTCGACTTTTGGCCAGCTTTTCCGAATTCTGAACCACTGTGTGCCCCAACAAAAAGATGTTGGAAACGATGAAGTTCATTGTATTGGCTTTGTCAATCGCAAAAATTGTTGCATTTGGAGTAGTGAAAATCCACATGGTATTCAAGAAAAACTAATTCATAAACAAAGATGTACTGTGTAGTGTGCACTGTGGGCAGGAGAAATCGTAAGGCTATGCTTGGACGAAGATGGACGAAGATGACTGTCAATGACGCACGCTATCCTGAGATGCTTCGATTCGAAACGCTCAAATAACTATTAAGAAAAAATTTCAATTTTCTTTTTTATTTTTTTTTCAAGTCTAACTACTCATTTTGCGAACTATTTGCCTAAAAAATTCTTTTTGGGACTTTGTAGGAACGGAGATACGCAAAATGAGATTTGTTGAAAACGACTTTTTTCGTAAACCTACCAATGATGTGTGGTTCCAACAAGATGTAGCAACCACTCCCCAAATTTCTTGGTTGTGTTATTTCTCATTGGCTAACCCATTATACTTTTTTTGCGGCTATTTGAAGAAGAGGGTTTATGTCAACAAACTCGCTACGATTCCAGAGCTACAAGAGAACATCAGACATCCTGGAATGAAGTCGCATTTATGCCAGAGCGTTATGAGATATTTCACTAAATACTGGTATCATGTCAGCGGAGTAATGGAGGGAATTTGACATCATATTTTATACCAAACTGCGAAGTTTGTTGGAAAATCAGTTTTCTGCGACCAATTTAAATAAAATCATATATTTATATAAAGCTTTCGGTGAAATTGACCCAATTTTGGATATGTTGTTCCTTTCGGTGTCCCGATCAAAAGTCTCCACGGGCTCAAAGCTCGAAAATCTTCCCTGCGAGCAGTACCCAGCTCCGAAGGTTAGAGACCGGTAATCTCCGATTTTTGCTGATTTTACCTCTCCCCTTGGATTTTCGGGATATTGATAAGATAATATATGCTAGAGGGAAGTAACGGTCGTACTTGTTGGAGAATAGTAAAAAAATCGAAGAAAAATCCTCATAACCTCATAACCTCAAACATCATTAACTTTTTTTCTTTTGTAAACTATTTGTAGCGTTATCCCTGAAGAAGCTAATAAACAGTGGCGAAAGCTCGGTTTTATGATAAATAGATGATTTATTAATTTATTAACCACCATCTTCATATATATCCCGAAAATGCGAGGGAAGAGGTAAAATCAGCGAAAATCGGGGATTACCGGTCTCTAACCTTCGGAGCTGGGTACTGCTCGCAGGGAAGATTTTCGAGCTTTGTTTATTTATTTATTTGTTTATTTACGGACGAACCTTTTTACAAGAAAAATTTAAAATAAAAAATACAATAAAGAAATCAAAATAAAATATTGCACAATATAACTATTACATAACAATAACGATATATTACAAAAGTAGAATTACCATTATATAAATTATATAGATTAATAATTAATAACAACATTATATATCAACAATATATGGTTACATCAATATATTTTAGATGGCGTTTAAATTTATTGTAAGATGTATCGTACAGGAAAAAATTAGGGGAAACACAAACTAGATTGCATAGTCTGAACATTCTGCACAATGCATTATTTCTAGCAAAATTTGATCTGTGAAAAGATTCTTTAAAAACAGTAATGTTTCTTGTTTTGAAGGGGATGTTGAAATTCAAATATGAGAGAAGCTCACAACAATTTATAAAACCGTTCACTAATTTATAAACTACACACAAATCTGCATGTATTCGTCTTACACGTAAAGTTGGTAGGTTTAGAAAAGAAAACATATTGCTGCGACTATATTCAATTCTACTAATCCCAATTCTAAAAGAAATTGACATTAAGAATTTGTTTTGAACACGTTCTAGTTGATCAATCTTATTATTATATGCCGGCGACCAAATGCAAGAAGCATATTCAAGTTGAGGTCTTACTAAAGATGTGAATAGTATTTTCTGGGTACTGATAGAAAAGTTTCTGGCAAATCTATTAATATATCCAAGCATCTGTAAAGCTTTCGAACAAATGCAGTCAATGTGTTTCGAGAAGGAGAAATTACAGTCAAATAACACACCAAGATCTTTAACTTGCTTAACAGATGGTAATAGATGATCATCTATGATATATGCATTTTCAACTAAACGACCCCTTCCGAACGAGATTGACATGCATTTTTTATAATTAAAATAAAGATTGTTATCAGAACACCATCTATAAATATTGTTTAAATCATCTTGCAAGTATGCTGAGTCTGAGATGGAATTTACCGCCCGAAATATTTTGAGATCATCTGCAAACAATAAAAATCTGCAATGCTTTACATATGAACTGACATCATTAATGAATAATAAAAATAATAATAATAAAAAAAAACCGTACCCGTAGAGACTTTTGATCTGGACACCGAATAGAACAACATATCCAAAATTTGGTCAATTTCACCGAAAGCCATTTTCCATTTGATTTGTGAGGGGTCCTTTCTGTTATAATCATGTAACTTTGTTATAATCATGTAACTTCGTTATAATCATGTAACTTTTGTTATAATCATGAAAAAAAAACAAATGAAATTGACATTTTCGGTGATGGAATAAGTGTAAGGGGCAATTTGAAATACCCTCTTTGGTGCCGTTGTAAATTCCCGTCATTGTTTGGAGGGGGGCGACATTGAGATGCAAACCGAGCTTTGATCCCGACGTTCCCTGACAGAAGTACAAAGCTCGTTGGCGCACTTTGCATCGAGGATAATGGTTTTTTGCGCCCCGTGTTTATGTGTGTCGGTGTGTGCGTGCGAAGCCTGTGCAGGGCTTTTAAAGGGCCGAAACTTTCGCAAACGCGACGCAATTTACCTCGCTTCTGCTGCTCGTGTAATTCAATATCGCAGGATATTAATTCCCTTTCAAAGCCGCGTTTTAATTTCCTCGTCCGTTCCGGTTACGTTCGCGAATTATTCTACTCCCCGATATTAATGCACAATATTAGGAACAAGGGAAAATTATTTTTAGTAATGGTAGCATTTTATTGTAAAGAAAACACTGCTTTCCATTTAAATAATCATTGGACAATCAATCGTCACTATTCTATCGTCTGATTTTAGTTTTTACAACGCCAAAAAGACCGTGTGCCAAGGAAAAAATAATATGTAACTCTTCCCTAACGAATGACTCCATATTCGCGACAACAAAAAATATTACCGCAAGATCGAATGCCGCCGTGTTCATAATAATAAATATATACGAACATCTTTATTTAAGAATTGATACAATTAAATATAACATACATACATTTTTCCGCAATTCTTAATTGGCTATCGACCGGAGGTCTTTCAGCCATAATAAATATTTTCTTTACGTTATAAACTTTAAGTTTTTCCCGGCGCCTCCACCATAAACTCAATTTATAAATGAGCTCATTTTAGTTGTCTGCAAAAACAGAAGGTTGCGAGAATTCTAAACAAGCTCGTTAACCAAGCGTTAACAATCTGAAAGACCTTGCTCATTGTATTAACTATACTTTATTTACAAACAATAAAAAAAAATAATAATTTACAGACTACAACTCCGATCTTGTCAAATCATGGTTACACGGTGTTCGAGAGGGTTGCAGGGCGAGCCCATTCTAATAAAGTTTCCGTATGCAAGCACCATTATCTCAATTGTAAACGTGTGCAGGAAATAAAGGATGGGGCGTCGCGGCGCATGACGAAGTTGCGTGTCGGAGGCCAGTCTTTCAAGTGGCGTCAACCCCGTCTGCAACAACTGGGGTACATAACCTCCCCTCTCGCCCTTCGGTGCCCCGTTTCATAATCTCTTTATGGCTGATGTGTTAATCATACATACCACTTATTTTATTACTTGAATCGTTTTTGTGCGACTCGATCACCCACGCCCCATACAAACAAGTACGTAACCGGGGTAATAAATTTCAGTACACCTCCGTATTCGCAGATACCGCACTGTTTATTAATAACGCAGATAAGTTAGTATATATGACATGTAAATATAATGAATTCGATGTAATAGAGCTATTATCCTGATTAATTGCAAA
Source organism: Ocypus olens (assembly GCA_910593695.2). Classification (NCBI taxonomy): domain Eukaryota; kingdom Metazoa; phylum Arthropoda; class Insecta; order Coleoptera; family Staphylinidae; genus Ocypus; species Ocypus olens. The sequence goes on from OU343049.1 coordinate 47,416,747, forward strand.
ATTGGAAATATCCATAGATAGGAATTGGAAATTATTTCTCCGATACTGACATACTCGAGTAATGGAATTTTAATGTACTCTTGACATGATATTTCATCAAGCTACTACGTATACTATAAATGGATCAAATTTAAGTTACACCCTAGATTTATTTTGAATTTTTTGTTGTGCGTGTCACAACAAGAATGTTTTTCCATGGACGTTAAAAAACTTGAAAGAGAAAATGTTGAAAGCTGTTGTTTACATAATGACGTGTGGGAAACAGTGTTCGCCATATGTCGTCATAGTAACGTGCAGAAAACACTTTTCACGCCCGCCACGCATAACTTGCTTATAATGAATATCAAATTATGTTTGTGTGAAAAAATGTGATAATTTTAGAGACTTGGAAAAAATATAAAACAATTGCCTTCGACTTAAAACTTCTCAAATTTGTTTATAATGAATGTCAAATAACGTTTCCGTGAAAACTAATCCCTAAATTTTGGAATAATTTAATGAGAACGGAGCGTGAAGTTTTGAAAAAATGTAATAATTTTAATGACTTGGAAAAAATATGAAAACAATTGCCATCGACTTGAAACTTCTCAAATTTGCTTATAATGAGTGCGAAATTACGTTTCTGTGAAAACTATTACCACTTAATCCTAAAATTTTGAAATAATTTAACGAGAACAGAGCGTGAAGTTTTGAAAAAATGTAATAATTTTAGTGACTTGGAAAAAATATAAAAACAAGTGCCACCGACTTGAAACTTCTCAATTTTGCTTATAACGAACGCCAAATTACGTTTCTGTGAAAACTATTAACACTTCATCCCTAAATTTTGAATTAATTTAACGAGAACAGAGCGTGAAGTGAAAAAAATGTAATAATTTTAATGACTTGGAAAAAATATGAAAACAATTGCCATCGACTTGAAACTTCTCAAATTTGCTTATATTGAATGGCAAATTACGTTTCTGTGAAAACTATTAACACTTCATCCCTAAATTTTGAAATAATTTAATGAGAACAGAGCGTGAAGTTTTGAAAAAATGTAATAATTTTAGTGACTTGAAAAAAATATGAAAACAATTGCCACCGACTTGAAACTTCTCAATTTTGCTTATATTGAATGCCAAATTACATTTCTGTGAAAACTATTAATACTTCATCCCTAAATTTTGAAATAATTTAATGAGAACAGAGCGTGAAGTTTTGAAAAATGTAATAATTTTAGTGACTTGGAAAAAATATAAAAACAATTGCCACCAACTTGAAACTTCTCAATTTTGCTAACAATGAATGCCAAATTACGTTTCTGTGAATACTATCAACCCTTCATTCCTAAATTTTGAAATAATTTAACGAGAACAGAGCGTGAAGTTTTGAAAAAATGTAATAATTTTAGTGACTTGAAAAAATATGAAAACAATTGCCATCGACTTGAAACTTCTCAAATTTGCTTATATTGAATGCCAAATTACATTTCTGTGAAAACTATTAATACTTCATCCCTAAATTTTGAAATAATTTAATGAGAACAGAGCGTGAAGTTTTGAAAAAATGTAATAATTTTAGTGACTTGAAAAAAATCTAAAAACAATTGCCACCGACTTGAAACTTCTCAATTTTGCTTATATTGAATGCAAAATTACGTTTCTGTGAAAACTATTAACACTTCATCCCTAAATTTTGAATTAATTTAACGAGAACAGAGCGTGAAGTGAAAAAAATGTAATAATTTTAGTGACTTGAAAAAAATATGAAAACAATTGCCATCGACTTGAAACTTCTTAAATTTGCTTATATTGAATGCCAAATTACATTTCTGTGAAAACTATTAACACTTCATCCCTAAATTTTGAAATAATTTAATGAGAACAGAGCGTGAAATTTTGAAAAAATGTAATAATTTTAGTGACTTGGAAAAAATATAAAAACAATTGCCACCGACTTGAAACTTCTCCATTTTGCTAACAATGAATGCCAAATTACGTTTCTGTGAATACTATCAACCCTTCATTCCTAAATTTTGAAATAATTTAACGAGAACAGAGCGTGAAGTTTTGAAAAAAATGTAATAATTTTAATGACTTGGAAAAAATATGAAAACAATTTCCATCGACTTGAAACTTCTCAAATTTGCTTAGAATGAATGCGAAATTGCATTTCTGTGAAAACTATCAACCCTTCATTCCTAAATTTTGAAATAATTTAACGAGAACAGAGAGTGAAGTTTTGAAAAAATGTAATAATTTTAATGACTTGGAAAAAATATAAAAACAATTGCCATCGACTTGAAACTTCTCAAATTTGCTTAGAATGAATGCGAAATTGCATTTCTGTGAAAACTATTAACACTTCATCCCTAAATTTTGAAATAATTTAACGAGAACAGAGCGTGAAGTTTTGGAAAAATGTAATAATTTTAGTGACTTGGAAAAAATATAAAAACAATTGCCACCGACTTGAAACTTGTTAATTTTGCTTATAATAAACACCAAATTACATTTATGTGAAAACTGTCAATACTTCATCCCTAAATTTTAGAATAATTTATTGAGAACAGAGCGTGAAGTATTTAAACAAAAAATAATTTTAGTAACTTGAAAAAATGTATTTGTCACTGTAGCTAATCTTAGCTATCAAAATTGCTTTAGAAATGATCAATCTTTAATATTCCGGAAGAATCATGTTTGCCAGAAACAAAATGGCGTCGATCGAAAATAAAAACTTTGAGTTAAAAATTGCACAAAATTAGTTTTCAGCTGCGAAAAAAATGCATCTGTCATTGTAGCTAGTCTTAATTGTTAAAATCGCTTTAAAAATGATGTATCTTCAATGTTCCGAAAGAATCAATAAGAAATCTTTGCTGAAAACAAAATGCCGTCGATCGAAAGTCAAAACTTTGAAATAAAAAATGCACAAAATTGGTTTTCAACTGTGAAAAAAATGTAACTGTCATTGTAGCTGGACTTAACCAACAAAATTGTTTTAGAAATGACCTGTCTTCAATATTGCGGAAGAATCATGTTTGCCAGAAACAAAATGGCGTCGATCGAAAATCAAAACTTTGAGTTGAAAATTGCACAAAATTAGTTTTCAACTGTGAGAAAAATGCATCTGTCATTGTAGCAAGTCTTCATTGTTAAAATCGCTTTAAAAATTATGTATCTTCAATGTTCCGAAAGAATCAATAAGAAATCTTTGCTGAAAACAAAATGGCGTCGATTGAAATTCAAAACTTTGAAATAAAAAATGCACAAAATTCGTTTTCAACTGTGAAAAAAATGTAACTGTCATTGTAGCTAGCCTTAACTGTCAAAATTGCTTTAGAAATGACCTGTCTTCAATATTCCGAAAAAATGGCGTCGATCGAAAATAAAAACTTTGAGTTGAAAATTGCACAAAATTAGTTTTTAACTGTGAAAAAAATGCATCTGTCATTGTAGCCAGTCTTAATTGTAAAAATCGCTTTAAAAATGATGTATCTTCAATGTTCCGAAAGAATCAATAAGAAATCTTTTCTGAAAACAAAATGGCGTTGATCAAAAGTCAAAACTTTGAATTAAAAAATGCACAAAATTAGTTTTCAACTGTGAAAAAAATGTATCTGTATCTTAACTGTCAAAATTGCTTTAGAAATAACCTGTCTTTAATATTCCGGAAGAATTATGTTTGCCAGAAACAAAATGGCGTCGATCGAAAATTAAAACTTTGAGTTAAAAATTGCACAAAATCAGTTTTCAGCTGCGAAAAAATGCATCTGTCATTGTAGCAAGTCTTCATTGTTAAAATCGCTTTAAAAATTATGTGTCTTCAATGTTCCGAAAGAATCAATAAGAGATCTTTGCTGAAAACAAAATGGCGTCGATTTAAAGTCAAAACTTTGAATTAAAAAATGCACAAAATTGGTTCTCAACTGTGAAAAAAATGTACCTGTCATTGTAGCAAGCCTTAACTGTTAAAATTGCTTTAGAAATGACCTGTCTTCAATATTCTGGAAGAAACATGTTTGCCAGAAACAAAATGGCGTCGATCGAAAATCAAAACTTTGAGTTGAAAATTGCACAAAATTAGTTTTCAATTGTGAAAAAAATGCATCTGTCATTGTAGCTAGTCTTAGTTGTTAAAGTCCCTTTCAAAATTATGTGTCTTCAACGTTTCGAAAGAATCAATAAGAAATCTTTGCTGAAAACAAAATGGCGTCGATTGAAATTCATAACTTTGAAATAAAAAATGCACAAAATTCGTTTTCAACTGTGAAAAAAATGTAACTGTCATTGTAGCTAGCCTTAACTGTCAAAATTGCTTTAGAAATGACCTGTCTTCAATATTCTGAAAGAATCATGTTTCCCAGAAACAAAATGACGTCGATCGAAAATAAAAACTTTGAGTTAAGAATTGCACAAAATTAGTTTTCAACTGTGAAAAAATGCATCTGTCATTGTAGCTAGTCTTAATTGTTAAAGTCGCTTTAAAAATGATGTGTCTTCAACGTTCCGAAAGAATCAATAAGAAATCTTTGCTGAAAACAAAATGGCGTCGATCGAAAGTCAAAACTTTGAAATAAAAAATGCACAAAATTAGTTTTCAACTGTGAAAAAAATGTATGTGTCATTGTAGCAAGCCTTTACTGTCAAAATTGCTTTAGAAATGACCTGTCTTCAATATTCCGGAAGAATTATGTTTGCCAGAAACAAAATGGCGTCGATCGAAAATAAAAACTTTGAGTTAAAAATTGCACAAAATTAGTTTTCAGCTGCGAAAAAAATGCATCTGACATTGTAGCTAGTCTTAATTGTTAAAATCGCTTTAAAAATAATGTGTCTTCAACGTTCCGAAAGAATCAATAAGAAATCTTTGCTGAAAACAAAATGGCGTCGTTCGAAAATCAAAACTTTGAATTAAAAAATGCACAAAATTGGTTTTCAACTGTGAAAAAAATGTATCTGTCATTGTAGCAAGCCTTAACTATCAAAATTGCTTTAGAAATGATCTGTCTTCAATATTCCGGAAGAATCATGTTTGCCAGAAACAAAATGGCGTCGATCGAAAATAAAAACTTTGAGTTGAAAATTGCACAAAATATGTTTTTAACTGCGAAAAAATGCATCTGTCATTGTAGCTAGTCTTAATTGCTAAAATTGCTTTAAAAATGATGTGCCTTCAACGTTCCGAAAGAATCAATAAGAAATCTTTGCTGGAAATAAAATGGCGTCGATCGAAAGTCAAAACTTTGCATTAAAAAATGCACAAAATTGGTTTTCAACTGTGAAAAAAATGTAACTGTCATTGTAGCTGGACTTAACTAACAAAATAGTTTTAGAAATGACCTGTTGAAAACAGGTTGAGAAACAAAATGGCGTCGATCGAAAATAAAAACTTTGAGTTGAAAATTGCACAAAATTAGTTTTCAACTGTGAAAAAAATGCATCTGTCATTGTAGCTAGTCTTAATTGTTAAAATTGCTTTAGAAATGACCTGTCTTCAATATTCCGGAAAAAGGGCGTCGATCGAAAATAAAAGCTTTGAGTTAAAAATTGCACAAAATTAGTTTTCAACTGCGAAAAAATGCATGCGTCATTGTAGCTAGTCTTAATTGTTAAAATCGCTTTAAAAATGATGTGTCTTCAACGTTCCGAAAGAATCAACAAGAAATCTTTGCTGAAAACAAAATGGCGTCGTTGGAAAGTTAAAACTTTGAATTAAAAAATGCACAAAATTGGTTTTCAACTGTGAAAAAAATCTAACTGTCATTGTAGCTGGACTTAACTAACAAAATTGTTTTAGAAATAATCAGTCTTCAATATTCCGGAAGAATCAATTAGAAATATTTGCTAGAAACAAAAATTTTTAGTAATGAATTCAGAAAAGTTAAAAACTGTTACTTCACCTTACAAATCCGTAAATTAATTTAAAAAATTATCACTCGAATAAATGGTTTGGGAAATACATTCCAATGTTTCTATGAACGATGACCGGACTTTATAAACTTTAATCAAAAAAAGGCCAATGTTGTACGAATAATTCAACTGGATTTTATAATTAGAACAAATAGCTAATATCTCCAAAGGGATCCTAAATTAAATAACGAATTTAATACCAATTTGTTCTAATTGGGTTCTCACCTGATGGGGAAAATGAATATAAATTATACCTGGTACAATTAAGCCCAAGAGGTGAAAGAATCCCCCGGTGCGGAGAAAATTTACAGCCCATTTCCCGATAATTTCCCGAATTTATCACCCGATTCGCGCCAGTAAAGCATACTTAGCGGGCCCAATTAAAATCGTTAACACTTTGCAATGTCGGCTTTTTCATTTCTGGCGGAGGAATTCTATTTGTTTATACTGTACGTCCAAAGTCTGCTTTCTATAAACATATAAATCTGTCGGCAGTCCATTCGAGCCTGTACTTTGTCTATCCGCAGAAAGCAAATCACACGTCGGATGTATGTGGAAATACTAATGGGAGATGTGTACTCTAATCGAGTGAATCATCACCCCTAAGAAAACATTTTCGGATGCTAGGTAATATTATATTTATATGAGCGGGGGCTGGAAATAGTATCGTCCGTACACAAACATAAATATATGTGCCGAATAATTAAACGGCTATAAATACGTCCACTGAAAAATTACGAAATTAGTTACTATATGAGCGACGTCAACATGTGCCTCTTAATCGCATTTAAATTTATACTCGATTAGAATATTTTTACCCTCTTGAAGTTAAAACTTTGATTATTGCAATGAAAATTCAAGCTAATTAAAGTGGGAAATTTAATAAGAACCAACAACGATTAGACTTAATTAATGCGTAATTAACAGCTACGAAAATTGCACAGGCTGTTACTCCAAGCTTCACGAGTAAATTAAAGTAAGATGGGGCCTAAATGGTAATTATTAAGTGAACAACAAATTGAATAAAGCGATGGCGCATATTTTATAAATTGTCGTATACGCGTATGTTGATGAAATTACTTTAAATTATGAATTTTACAATTTCACGCATGGATCGTATAATAGTATATTTAGCGCACCTAAATTATTATTATTATTTTTTTTATTAAAAGGAAGGATGGTTGGCGGGAATTCGGGTTGAGGAAGTGCGGATGATTTTTGGAATTGGCGTAAGCCACTAACGATAATTACGTTGAGATTTCATTTTAATAATGAATGGGACATACACTACACATCTATGGACCCGCACGGCCGCTTCTTCGTTCCGAAAAAGTGACCGCACGAATGGGATTCGAACCCACGACCACGAGGCCCGTGAGCAGGAGCTCTACTCACTAGGCCACCGCGGCCCCCCACCCAAATTAATCGTAATAATTTTAGATCCAAGTTGATAACATTTTGGTTACATTTTTTTTTTGGCCCATGTGAGCCTGATATAAGAAGCTCGACTATAGGTAATCAGACGGTTAAATATTAAAGCTGATAAACTCTAAAAAATAAAAAAAATAACGTAATATAAAGAGAAAGGTATCAGAACAATAGTTTATAACTTCATATCCCAAATTGACTTAATTGTGTTGTAAAGCGTCATTCCGTCATTAAAAAATGGTGATGTGGCCATCATGTTACTTTCTCCGACTTTATATTTACGTTTTCATGGGTTTATTTTCAATTAAAATCATATTTTAAATGTACATCGAGCGTTGCGTAAACTCGGATGAAACTGACGTTTAAAACGTCAAAATCATGAAAGTTAGAAAAATTATACTTTAAATTCAAAAACTAGGTTTACTCGAAAACTAACGAGATTTCGAAAAAAACTTATTCTATAGAAATTGTTCATTTTGGCATTCTCTACAATTATTATTCACATAAAAATGCTGTAACTATTATCGTTTCATAATTATAAACCACAAATTAAAAAAAATTATAAATTTTTTTCTCGAATAGCAATGATTTTATGAAAAATATTTTCAAGCAAAAGCTATTCATTTCTTTGTTGTCTTCGATGTTTGTTTAAATGTTTTTGTGATATTTTTTATATTTAAGAAAATATTGGCAAAAAACAAAAAACAGTTAAGGTAAACACCCACTTCCGGTGTACGAAATTTTACCAAAAGCTTTTCAGTTCTTTGGATTATCAAATAAGACGTATGTTCAAAGTTTCATATCAATTGCTCTATTGGTTTTTGAGATACAGTGCACACAGACAGACACACACACACACACACACACTGACACACACACACAGAGACACAAAAAAAAATTCCAGAAATTGTTGAAATGGCATCTAGGGACCCCAAAACGGATATTTCCGTAAAAAAAAATTTGAAAAAAAAATCACGATCACAATACTTTCTCGTACTTCGTAACGGAGAAAGTAAAAAAAATCCCAAATCTGTTACCTTGGCGTGGAAATTCTAAAGGCAAGAGGCTGTCATAATTCAAATTTCCTGTGATTATAAAACTCATTATCAGATGTAAAGTGTTGGTAGAATTATTAGTAGAATCAGTGGCGGCTCGTGAATCATGTTGACGATAGAGCCACATATACAATATGCCCCCTCCCCCTCTTTTTTTGAAGAACGATTTTTAATCTGACGTATGTAAACATCTTTGTAAGAACACAAATAAACATTATCAATTATCAATTATCTACCTAGACCAAAGTAATTGGTAAAAAAGTGTTTTAAGAATCAATTAAAAATTCTTGCTTAGCTTGAAACTACAGGTAGTGGCTCCTTGGCTCCATATAATGAGCCGCCCCTGTATTCGACAGCAAAATTTACTACTTTTGAAAGCTGAAAAATATAATTTTTGGCAATTCAAAAATGTTGAATAAAACTATTTTTATTGGCTGAAAAATACTGTTTTTGACAGCTGAAACATATTATTGTTGACACACGAAAAATACTATTTTTGACAAAAAATACTATTTTTGACAAAAAATACTATTTTTGACAGTTGGAAAATGAAAAACATACCATTCCCGACAAACGAAAAATACTCTTTTTGACGAAAAAATACTATTTTTGACAAAAATACTACTTTTGACAGCGGAAAAATACAATTTTTGACAATTCAAAAATGTCGAAAAAACTATTTTTACTAGCTGAAAAATACTGTTTTTATCAGCTGAAACATAGCATATTTGGTAACTGAAGAATATCCTTTTCTACAACTTTAAAATACAACTCGAGGCAGCTGAAAAATACTATTTTCAACAGCTGGGGATTACCATTCTTGACAACCAAAAAATACCATTCCCGACAGCTGAAACATACCGTTATTGGCAGCTAAAAGATAAAATTTTTGACAACAACAAAAAAATCAATTTTTGACAACAAAATATACAGGTTTTGACAGCTGAAACATGCCATTTTTGACAGTTAAAAAATGTCAAAAAATTCTGCTTTTGATAGCTAAAAAATACCATTTATATAGGTGGGAAATACCATTTTTGGCAGCTGAAAAATATCATTTTTGGCAACTGAAAAATATCATTTTTGGTAGCTGAAAAATATCATTTTTGGCAACTGAAAAATATCATTTTTGGCAACTGAAAAATATCATTTTTGACAGCTAAAACATTACATTTTTGACAGCTGAATAATACAATTCTTATTAGCTGAAAAATACTATTCTTGATAACAGCAACACACTATTATTGACAACTGTTTCATACCATTATTGTCAGCTAAAAAATAAAATTTTTGAAAACAAAAAATACAATTTTTTAAAGCTGAAAAATGCCATTTTTGACAATTAGAAAATTATCGAAAAATGTTGCTAGAGATAGCTAAAAAATACCATTTTTATAGGTGGGAAATACCCCATTGTTGACAGCTGAAAAATATCATTTTTGACAGTTGAATATTCTCCTTCTTAACAGCTGAAAAATACCATTTTTAACATCTGAGACATACCATTCTTGACAACTACAACAAACCATGATTGACAACTGTAACATACCATTATTGTCAGCTAAAAAATACAATTTTTGACAACAAAAAGTACAAGTTAAAAAATAGAAAAAATGACCAAAAACGCTGATAGCTGAAAAATACGATTTTTATAGGTGAGAAATACCATTTTTAACAACTGAAAAATACCATTCTTGACGACTGCAACAAACCTTAATTGACAACTGTAACATACCATTATTGTTAGCAAATTTTTGACAGCTGTAAAATGCCAATTTTGACAATTAAAAAATGTCAAAAAATGCTGCTTTTAATAGCTGAAAAATACCATTTTTATAGGTAAGAAATACCTTTTTGACATCTGAAAAGTACCATTTTGGACAACTGAAAAATATCATTCTTAACAACTGCAACAAACCATTATTGACAACTGTAACATACCATTATTGCCTGCTAAAAAATACAATTTTTGATTACAAAAAGTCAATTTTTGACAGCTGAAAAATGCCATTTTTGACAATTAAAAGAAAAGTCCCAACAAGCTGTTTTTGATAGCTGAAAAATAACATTTTAATAGGTGAGAAATACATTTTTTGACAAAAAAAAAACATTTTTGATAACTGAAGAATATCATTTTTGACAGCCCTTAACAGCTGAAAAATGTCATTTTTAACAGCTGAAAAATATGATTTTTGACAATTGCAACAAAACATTATTGATAACTGTAACAAACCATTATTGTCTGCTAAAAAATACAATTTTTGACAACAAAAATTACAATTATTGACAGCTGAAAAATGCCATTTTTAACAAATGAAAAATGTTGAAAAATGCCATTTTTGACAATTAAAAAAAAAAGTCGCAAAAAGCTGTTTTTGATAGCTGAAAAATAACATTTTAATAGGTGAGAAATACATTTTTTGACAAAAAAAAACATTTTTGATAACAAACATATCATTTTTGACAGCTCTTAGCAGCTGAAAAATGCCATTTTTGACAGCTGAAAAATACGATTTTTGATAATTGCAACAAAACATTATTGGTAACTGTAACAAACCATTATTGTCTGCTAAAAAATACAATTTTTGACAACAAAAATTACAATTATTGACAGCTGAATGCTATTTCTAACAAATAAAAAATGTTGAAAAATGCCATTTTTGACAATTAAACAAAAAGTCGCAAAAAGCTGTTTTTGATGGCTAAAAAATAACATTTTAATAGGTGAGAAATACATTTTTTGACAAAAAAAAATTTTTTGATAACTGAAGAATATCATTTTTGACAGCTCTTAACAGTTGAAAATGCCATTTTTAACGGCTGAAAAATTCGATTTTTGACAATTGCAACAAAACATTATTGATAACTGTAACAAACCATTATTGTCAGTTAAAAAATACAATTTTTGACAACAAAAATTACAATTTTTGACAGCTGAAAAATGCCATTTTTAACAAATAAAAAATGTTGAAAAATACTTTTTTTGATAGCTGAAAAATACCATTTAATAGATTTTGACAGCTGAAATATAACATTTTTGACAACTGAAAAATATCATTTTCGACAGTTTAATAATACATTTCTTATCAGCTGAAAACTAGCATTTTTAACAGCTGAAACATATCATTCTTGTCAACTGCAACAAACCATGATTGACAATTGCAACACACCATTATTGTCTAGCTAAGAAATACAATTTTAGGCAAGAAAAGAAAGAAATAACGATTTGTCTTCCTATACCAAAGTAACTGACGAAAAAGTGTTTTAAGAATTAATTAGAAATTCTTGCGAGCTTGAAACTACTACAGGTAGTGCCATGGCTCCTTGGCCCCTGAATAGAATTATTTTTAATAACGCTTAAGATTTCTAGTGATGCATCCTTTAACGAATACTCTGAGCTGACAAACAGTAGATTTTCGTAGAGGAGGCTAAGATAGAGATGTCGCTCCTGCCGCACTACTTACTCTTATAAAGGAAGCAAACATTCCGCTGCTGTTTTGGTCAAATTTTCTTCCGTAGCCTCCTCGCCGAACATCCACGAGCCGCCGCTGGTCTACAGTTATAATTATCAATAATGTCCTGTTCAAATTAGCTTTAGAAGCTCGATCAGCGTCTAGAACAGCCGAGAGACACCCTTCCTTCACAACCAAGTACACAGCGCTTAGAGCGTCCGGAGGTTGTAAAATAAAGAGTACGTTCAATAATGTCCGCCAACTTGCATTATTCGGATGTGAATTGTGGGTTCACATTTCGTATTAGAGTGATTACTCGGATGCGATTTTTCATGGTACCACTGTTTCACATTTCGTGGCAGAGTAAATTATGGGTTTACATTTCGTTTTAGAGAGATTACTCAGATGCAGTTCTGGTTACGTCTTGTCTTTAGCTTAGAGAGCTGCCGAGAGACCCCCTCCTTCACAAAGAAGTATACAGCGCTTAGAGCGTCCGGAGGTTGTGAAAGAAAGAGGACGTTCAATAATGTCCACCAACTTGCATTATTCCGATATGAATTGTGGGTTCACATTTCGTGGCAGTGTAAATTATGGGTTTACATTTCGTTTCAGAGAGATTACTCAGATGCTGTTCTGGTTATGTCTTGTCGTTGAGCTTAGAGAGCTGCCGAGAGACCCCCTCCTTCACAACCAAGTACACAGCGTTTAGAGCGTCCGGAGGTTGTGAAAGAAAGAGTACGTTTAATAATGTCCGCTAACTTGTATTATTCGGCTGTGAATTGTGGGTTCACATTTCTTATTAGACTGATTACTCAGATGCGGTTTTTTTTTCAGGGTATCAGTGCTGCGCATTTCGTGGCAGAGTAAATTATGGGTTTAGAGAGATTACTCAGATGCAGTCTCTTATTGAGCTTCACGGACAAATTATACCTCCTACAAATAGATTCAAAGACAAATATTTCTACAATCGATCATATTCGAAATGTATACATGTTCTACCTTAAAAAAAACAATGCTTTTCTAACGCCTCATTGTTGTATGTGTGCACACACTCGCGTATTTCAGTGTCGGCATCGAACTTTTCCCATTCTCTGCTTCTGAGCATCCATCGATCAGAAAACTGTTTTGCGCGTTCGTCGATTCGTCACTCGCGGATTCAATGAGATCAAACGAAAATAACCTTTTCACCGGATGATTTATAGATGTTATCGATCCCTTTCAAAATGTTACAATTATTTCTCCGTCGTGATTTATCGCCGGTTCGGAATTTTTCAGCAAATGAAAGGGCGAAGCTTACTTGCGAATAGAAAAAAAATTGTTTGCTTTTCCAGCGTGTTAAGTAGCGAATGATACCAAACAAGCGCTTAACTACACCTTGCGTTTTATACCGCGAAAACGCACGCATTTAAAACGAAATATGTAGTTGAGCGCTAAGTGACACATTGCGTTTTTAACGCATGCGGTTTGGCGTTAAAAACGCAATGTGTAGTCGGGCACTTACAGTTCAACTACATATTGCGTTTTCAATGCGTGCGTTTTCGCGGCATCGTTTGATGTGCCGTTTGATACCAAACAACTGGCGGCACATAAAAAAATTCCACGAAAACGCACGCGGTTTGGCGTTTAAAACGCAATGAGTAGTCGGGCACTTAGCGCATTTTTTTGCCATTCATAACTCAGTTTGAGTCACTCGATTCAACACGAGTCACTTCCCTAGTCGACTCTTTGAAATTAAATTTAAATTGCGCAATATCAAAGCTGGGTAAATTAAAACAGCAACTACACATTGCGTTTTGAACGCATGCGTTTTCGTGGCATTGTTTTATGTGCCGCCAGTCGTTTGGTGTCAGACGGCACATCAAAAGATGCCGCGAAAACGCACGCATTGAAAACGCAATATGCAGTTGAACTCTAAGAGCCCGACTACACATTGCGTTTTTAACGCTTGCGGTTTGGCGTTTAAAACGCAATGTGTAGTTGCTGTTTTAATATTGCGCAATTTAAATTTAATTCCAAAGAGTCGACTAGGGAAGTGACTCGTGTTGATTCGAGTGACTCTAACTGAGTTATGAATGTTAAAAAAAATGAAATATAAATTTTTGTATGACCTTTTTTTTCAACATTTTTGGTATATTTATATATTTAATCATGTTCTCGTGTAAAACTAGCGATTGGTAACATTTTAGTGAATTTTTGAAATTTGTAAGAGAGTCAAAATTCGACTCACAATAAAGAGCCAGTTCGCCCACCTCTAGTTCATACCACGGCTTGGTCGAGAGCAGTGGCGTACTCAGGATTTAATTTTGGGAGGACAGAATATTTTTATCCAAATTCATTAGATGAATATAAAAATTTATTTGAAGAATAAAATCCAAAGCATGGGAGATAATTAAGAATAATAATTGTCTTCCGCGTTTCGGGGATCTTGGGTGCGCCACTATTTCTATGTTTTCGTTATGAGACCCTCGTTGATAATCAACTTCTTGAATTGTGGCATAGAGCCCACCCACAATTCTTTAAATTAAACTAGAGAACCATGCCCGTGTCATGAAAATTCTATGTAAAATCATTGGTGATGTTGGAGGTTAATAATCATTAAAAATAGAGTTTGTAGCAGTAAGTAAATGTTAATCTAAAAGGTGGTGGGTGGGCCATATTCAACAATCCAAACAGTTGACTATGGCACATTGTTATTACGAATTAATTGATTTACAGAAGCAAACTAAAAGATAGCATACCTATTATTTCATAATGTTCATTAAAAAAAACCTCAAGTGTGCCATGATTTTTTATTTTTATAAATTTAAGTTGGTAACACATATTGAGGTTATGTTATTTGTGGCATGTTCCTACCGATAAATTCATTTGCTGTGAGAAACGACGCAGAGAAGTCGTAGGTTCATCTTCCAAAATTTCTTGGGATGTGTTAATAGCATCCTGAGTACGTTTGACTGGTTTACAGAGAATACTACACGTTTCATGAAATAACTTAACGGATCGTGAAAAAAGGTGGAAAGACGTTGAAGAAAAAGCTATAGCAGAAAGTTGGAAAAAAGGTTCAAAAAAGTGGGACAAAAGTTGGAAGAGCTGGAAAAAAATAGATGCGGTTAGAAGAAAGTTGAAAGAAAGTTGAAAAACGTTGGAAAAAACTGGAAATAGGTTGGAAAAAATTGCAAAAAGTTGAAAAATGTTGGAAGAAAATTGTAAAAAAAGTTGGAAAGCAGTTGAAGAAAAAACTGGAACAAAAAGTAAGGTTAACAAAAAGTTGGAAAGAAAATTCGAAAGCAGTTGGAAAAAACTAGGATAACAGTTAGAAAAGAAAGTTGAAAAAAAATGGTAAAAGAATTTGTAAAATGTTGGAAAAAAATTGTAAAAAGTTGGAAAGACGTTGAAGAAACAGCTATAACAAAAAGATGGAAAAAAGGTAAAAAAAGTTGGAAAAAAGGTTAAAAAAAGTTGGAAAAAGTTGGAACAGTTCAAAAAAATAGAAGCAGTTAGAAAACAGTTGGAAGAAAGTTGGAAAACGTTGAAAAAAAGTGGAAAAAAATTGGAAAATGGTTGGAAAAAATTGAAAAAAGTTGGAAAGTTGATTATTTAAAAAATGTTGGAAAAAAGTTGGAAAAAAAAAACATTACATTAAACTTTTAAATCATGCCAACACTGATGGCAAATTTTAGAGAAACTTTACAATATGACTCTTCTTTAACTAATAATTTAACTTGTTTATATTTTCCAAAGTTGTTTCCAAATTTTTCCAAATTTTCCAATTTTTTTCCAACTGGTTTTCCAACTTCCCCTTATGCACTACTGCTGTCAGTAATTATGTACGTAATATGATTCTTCTTATTGACACCCATTGCCATGGTTACGTACATAATTTCTGACGTATGTAAGGCTTGGCTGCCAAAACATGAAATAAATTACTATACTATACTATACTATACTATACTATACTATACTATACTATACTATACTATACTATACTATACTATACTATACTATACTATACTATACTATACTATACTATACTATACTATACTATACTATACTATACTATACTATACTATACTATACTATACTATACTATACTATACTATACCATACTATACCATACTATACCATACTATACTATACTATACTATACTATACTATACTATACTATACTATACTATACTATACTATACTATACTATACTATACTATACTATACTATACTATACTATACTATACTATACTATACTGTACTATACTGTACTATACTATACTATACTATACTATACTATACTATACTATACTATACTATACTATACTATACTATACTATACTATACTATACTATACTATACTATACTATACTATACTATACTATACTATACTATACTATACTATACTATACTATAAGAGGAAGTTGGAAAAGCAGTTGGAAAAAAACTGAAACTCTGCCAAAGATGCGTCGAATGAACATGAAATAACTTTAAACTGAAAATGTTTTTGCTGGTTGCTGTGAACCATTGTGACCACAGAATAATTCCTAACATGTGTGCCAACTTAAATTTTTAAAAATAAAAAGATCATGGCACACTTGAGGTTTTTTTTTAATGAACATACGATACTTTACAACTGTGAAACTCTCGTTGATAATCAACTATTTGGATTGTAAAATAGGGCCCACCCACCACCCTTCATTTTAGCTTTAAGTTAAGCTAGAAAATAATGATAGTGTAAAGGAGTTTCTTTGTAAAATCATTGGTGATGTTGGAAGGGTGGTGGGTGGGCACTATTCTACAATCCAACCAGTTGAATATCAACGAGTGTTTCAGATATGTAAGACAATAACGAAAACATAGATATTCTTTATTTTAAATTTCTTTCAGTAATTAGTTCGTGTATAATATCAAAGTGTTGTGATTCAATTGTAGGATAGGACCCACCCATCACCTCTTGCATTAACTTCAAGACCATAAGTTTTGTAATTATTAAACAAGAATATTTACAAATACACTTGAATGAAGTATATATATATATATATATATATATATATATATATATATATATATATATATATCTATATATATTTTTGTATTTATATGTAAAATGGTGAATCCGTTAATAAATAACTAAACTAAACTAAAAAAAAATCAACATTGTTTTTAAGCTTAAGTTATTACAAATATAAATAATAGTGGGTGGGCCCTATCCTATAATCCAGACAGTTGAATATCAACGAGTGCTTCACAGGTGTAAGACAATAACAAAAACATCGGAATTGTTTATTTTAATTTTCTTTCTGTAAATTAGTTCATGTATAATAACAAAGTGTTGTGGTTGAATTGTAGGATAGGACCCACCCACCAACCTTCGAATTAACTTCTGTTTAACTACAAAGCCTATGTTTTGTAATTATTAAACTTTCAACATCACAAAAAAATTCATTACACTAACATTGTTTTTGAGCTTAATTTAAAATAAATATAAAAGATGGTGGGTGGGCCCAATCCAACCAGTTGATCACAGACAGTGTTATTACTAATGATCTAATTTACAGAATAAAAATTATATGTTTTCCTCATTGCTTCATACACTCGGCGTCAAAAAAAGCGCCACTCGAAAAATCGCGATTTTTCAAACCGTCGTAACTTGGTTCAATTTGGTCGAAAATCGATGAATCTTTCAGTTTGGGAAAGATTCAAGTTTTATCTTTAAGAATGTGTAGTTGATTTTGACTCCAAGTCCAACCCACCCTCCGTAACAACGCGATGGGAAAAAAATGTTTTTATGTAAAAAATTGTCCAACTTTGACAAGCTGTACCGTGCTCAAAAAAAAATCGGCGGGAAATTTCACCACAATGGCAGAAAAATTTAATCAATTTCCTTCAAATGCCTTAAAAATTCGAGTCGTTTCGATGATTTGGAGCAAAGTTATGAATTTAAAAAAAAATGACATTTCTCACTTGTTTTTTGTTTGAAATTTCAATTAAAATGAACAAATTTTATCACCCTATCGAAAACCTTTTTTCGCACTAGGGGTGACAGAGGGTGGAATTAAACTTATGCTTTTCAGATCGCAAAGAATCATCGGCTTCTGAGTAAAATTGACCGAGTTATGACCGAATTGGAATTTTCACAAGTTGTAAAAATTTTACATTTTTGTCAATCCAAAACACTTTTTGTAGGGGTTTTCAGGGCATCAGGATAGTCGAAAACTTCTTAGATCGCAAAATTCCATCGAGTTTCGTGCGAAATTCGCTTAGTTATAGCCAAAAAGCCGCAAAATATATATTTTTTTAAACTGCATAACTTCGCGTCAAATTATCGCATCGACTTGAATTTTAGAGGAAATTCTAGGAAAATTATTGAACTTTATTGCAATGCTGACCGATTGAGTCCACGATTTTTTTTTGCCAAATTTGCACATTTAAACTTTTTTTTCCTTTAGGGGTGGCAGGGGGTGGAATTGTTTTAGCAACAAAACAATTCACATGACGTTGAAGAGAAAATTTGAAACTGTTCAAACTGCAAAAGTTCATCGATTTTGGTGCAAAATTACTCAAGTTATGGTCAAAAAAGTGAAAAATGTCATTTTTTTTCAAAAATTCATAACTTTGCTCCAAATCATCGAAACGACTCGAATTTTTAAGGCATTTGAAGGAAATTGATTAAATTTTTCTGCCATTGTGGTGAAATTTCCCGCCGATTTTTTTGCGCACGGTACAGCTTGTCAAAGTTGGACATTTTTTTTACATAAAAAAACTTTTTTTTTTCCATCGCGTTGTTACGGGGGGTGATTGGACTTTGGGTCAAAATCAACTACACATTCTTAAAGATAGAACTTGAATCGTGTATTATATTAACAAAGAGTATTATAACTGAAACCTTTACATATAAAATGCATGTTAAAGTAATAACTACCACCACTAATAACCTTTAAAGATATTACTGTAATAATAAATAATACTAGTCGTGCGAAGAATTGATTATTTTCTAATTGTGAAAGTACTTTCGTAACTTTTCTCTTAGCTGAAGTAATCCCGAATTTATTTTTGGAAGTGGCAGTGAAAATTGTCGCCTGTAATCTGTTTGGAAAGTCCGACGTTCGTTCTAACGTGCTTTTTCTTTTCTTTTTCAGTGGCGAGGAATGCGGCCGATTAGTTGGAGAAGAAAACCGACAGGATCCCGAAACTGAGGTGAAGTTTAAAATTAGATTTTCAGTCGGTTGACTCGTTAACACATCGTTTATTTCTATGTCTCACTTTTGTGAATTGAATAATTAACATAAAATAGTTTCACGAAATTTATTACAGCCAGAGCGAACAGCGCGAGAATTTAAATTAATTGGATTCTGAAAGTTTTGAATCAACAGAAATGAATATTTGCAGAACATTTTGTTACCGGTAATATTAATTAGAAAAAGACAGTTTAGATAGTATTTCAAGAGTATTTATTTATTTTAAAATCCTTTTGAAAATGATCCTTATCATGGAATGCGACAAATGGTAAACGCCCTTGCTTTCCTTGGATTAGTGCCCAGTAATACCTAAGAAGAAACTAAATTTAATCATGACTGAAAAAATTAAATTTATCTACTGACTTTAAAATGAATTGTTTTAATATTTGTTTCGCATTCGAAACTACTTTAGAATGTTGAAAACTACCTTTCTATTCAGTAGTATTAATTTCTATAATTATTGCCATTCTTAATAATATGAACTACTAAAATGTGAATATTAATAGTTATTTGTTTAACAAGGCAATAAAGTGACAGATTTACGGACGCGGCTGGAGTTTCACGGCCGAAATAACATGACGTAGTCTCACCTGATTGGCTCATTACTTTTACAGCCTAGGCATAAATGAGCATTTTTAAAGCCTAGTCCGCAAAAGTGATATTTCATCAGCCCGAAAAATCTTACATTTCATATCAATCCGCGAAAAAATAATTAATTAATTTTATAGTCAGTAGATATATTTTTTTTCAATCATAAATTTTGTTTCTTCTTACTATTAAATTAATGGCATTTACATACATACAGAGTGACCCATTTGAAAGCAGGCCACCCTCATAATTTTTTTATTTATGGAGCGATTTTGACGAATTTTTTTTTTTATGTGGAGGGGGGAAATGTGTATTTTGGAGCCAAGCGGCGTCCAGTTTTTTTTTAAACCAAAGCCTACAAGATAACATTTAGAGTTGTAAAATCCATAATCCATATTAGCGATTTTTTTATTAAAAATCCACGTACACCACTGGAATTGGCGTCCTCTGAAATAGATCTGTACCAAGTTTCATGAAAAAATATTCTACATTAACGATTCTATGACTAAATTACTGACGAGTTGTTTATTATGCATTAAGAAGCTTTTTATCCAGTAACCCATGCGATAACAAATGAATTTCAACGATTATTTTATTTAATAACAACATTTAATAAACAGTATTTTACAGACATTCTTCTAAAATAATATTAAATTAACACATAAATTAATTTTAAATTCTGGATTTTTCAACTAAATCTCCATTTATTTGAATGCATTTATCATATCGTCTTTTAATATTTGCCATAACATTAGATAATTGATGTGGTGTAATTTCAGCGCATGCCTGCCTTATTCTTTCGCGCAGTTCTTCTGCGTTGGTTGGACGAGTATTGTAGACTTTTTGTTTAATAAACCCCCATAGAAAAAAATCTAGGGGAGTTAAGTCAGGAGACCTGGGAGGAAACTGCATTAGCCTACTATTTCGCCCTATCCACCGATTAGGAAAATTTTCCTCCAGCCACGCTCTCACAGTCCTGGCATTGTGGATAGGACAGCCATCTAACTGGAACAGTAGACCAGCCACTTCTGCAAGTGGAAGTTCATCAACAGCATCCGAAAATCCATTGTTTAAAAAATTTAAAAAACTTTGGCTATTCAAATTGCCTTCAAAAAAGAAGGGGCCAATTATTCTGGTATTTAATATACCGCACCATACGTTTACCTTCTGTGAATATTGTCGCCTACAGTTTATTACCCCTTCCGGATTTTCTTGTGCCCACTGTCTCGTGTTCTGTGAATTTACCGTCCCATTGGTTGTAAATGTTGCCTCGTCACTAAACAAAATTCTTTTTTGAAAATTTATGTCATTAAGGTATTCTCCTTGGCACCATAAGCAATATTCCATTCGCTTATCATTATCACTTTCTTCTAAGGTGTGGAGAAATTTCGGTTTATAAGGCTTCATATTACTGTATTTTTTAAGGTTTCTTCTTATTGTTTCCCGTGGTAACTGGAGGTCCAAACTTGCAATTCTCAAACTTTTTTTCGGATTTTCGATGAAATAATTTCGAATTCGTTCATTGCTTTTTCGTGGCCGTTGTACTACATTAATATTTTTTTAAATGTGCTGAGATACAGCTCCGTATTCGTTAAAAATATTGCACACTCGCACAACGGTAGACTTGCTAATATTTTGAAGTTCTGGATGTCTGTCATTAAAAATTCGAGATACTTCCCTTCCAGACCTGTCTCTGTCACCACGAAGTTTTACTATTTCAATCTTATGTTGTACCGTTAAATTATGAGCCATACTTATTGACAGTGTACTTACGGAACAGTACGTAAATTTCACTACTTAACTGACATTTGACATTTTCGTCTTTTATTTCATCTGTGACTTTAGTAATTGCAAAGCCTACTATTATGAATTGTTCATCAGTGTGTAGCTGTATTCTTAATGCATAATAACACCTGTCAGTAATTTAGTCATAGAATCGTTATTGTTGAATATTTTTTCATGAAACTTGGTACAGATCTATTTCAGAGGACACCAATTCCAGTGGCGTACGCGGATTTTTAATAAAACAATCTCTAATATGGATTATGGATTTTACGGCTCTGAATATTATCGTGTAGGCTTTGCTTTTTAAAAAAACTGGACGCCGCTTGGCTCCAAAATACACCTTTCCCCCCTCGACATTAAAAAAAAAATTCGTCAAAATCGCTCCAAAAATAAAAAAAATATGAGGGTGGCCCGCTTTCAAATGGGTCACTCTGTACATATATACTTTTAAACGAATTTTATTCAATTTATTGAATGGAATTTCAAAAGCTCTCAAACCAATACTGGGCACGAATCCAAGGAAAGCATGGGCGTGTACTGTTTGTCTCGTTCCTACACGTAAAATATTACAAATGCAAATAGGTTGTGGTTGAATGACCTATTTTTTTAAGCACATTTTCCATGCCATATTTTTTGTCATTCCTTTAATCCCCAAAGAACTCAATACAGCAATCCAAGAAACAGGGATACTTTCAGAACAAATGGAAAGGAAAAATAAATGTACCCCTACAGCCTAGAGCTCGTCACATGGACATGTATTCCAGGATGGACATGTATTAGGAATTAAAAAGAAATTAACTTAAACTTGGGAGAAAACAATAAAAAATAATTTTAGTTTTTGAATATGCAACCATTTTCAGTCAGGTTACGAATTTTTTAAGTTTTCTTATTTTTCAACGTCGAACACTTAAGCGCAAAATATTAAAAATTAATATGAAATGCAGAGATAAAATCCTACAAAAATTCAGTTCACTTCACAAGACGTAGATTTTTCAAAATCATTTTGGTTTTTGAATGTGCGACCATTTTTAGTCGGGTTACGAATTTTTTTAATTTTCTTATTTTTCAACGTCGAACACTCGAGCGCAAAATCTTAAAAATTAATATTAAATGCAGTGATAAAATCCTACAAAAATTCAGTATACTTCACAAGACGTAAATTTTTCAAAATCATTTTGGTTTTTGAATGTGCAACCATTTTTAGTCGGGTTACGATTTTTTTTTAATTTTCTTATTTTTCAATGTCAAACACTCGAGCGCAAAATCTTAAAAATTAATATGAAATGCAGAGATAAAATCCTACAAAAATTCAGTTTACTTCACAAGACGTCGATTTTTTAAAATAATTTTGGTTTTTGAATATGCAACCATTTTCAGTCAGGTTACGATTTTTTTTAATTTTCTCATTTTTCAACGTCGAACACTCGAGCGCAAAATCTTAAAAATCAATATGAAATGCAGAGATAAAATCCTACAAAAATTCAGTTCACTTCACAAGACGTAGATTTTTCAAAATCATTTTGGTTTTTGAATAACCATTTTCCATTTTCAGTCAGGTTACGATTTTTTTAAATTTTCTTATTTTTCAACGTCAAACACTCGAGCGCAAAATTTTAAAAATTAATATGAAATGCAGAGATAAAATCCTACAAAAATTCAGTTCACTTCACAAGACGTAGATTTTTCAAAATCATTTTGGTTTTTGAACGTGCAACCATTTTTAGTCAGCGTACGATTTTTTTAATTTACTTATTTTTCAACGTCGAACACTCGAGCGCAAAATCTTAAAAATTAATATGAAATGCAGAGATAAAATCCTACAAAAATTCAGTTTACTTCACAAGACGTCGATTTTTTAAAATAATTTTGGTTTTTGAATATGCAACCATTTTCAGTCAGGTTACGATTTTTTTTAATTTTCTCATTTTTCAACGTCGAACACTCGAGCGCAAAATCTTAAAAATCAATATGAAATGCAGAGATAAAATCTTACAAAAATTCAGTTCACTTCACAAGACGTAGATTTTTCAAAATCATTTTGGTTTTTGAATATGCAACCATTTTCAGTCAGGTTACGATTTTTTTAAATTTTCTTATTTTTCAACGTCAAACACTCGAGCGCAAAATCTTAAAAATTAATATTAAATGCAGAGATAAAATCCTACAAAAATTCAGTTCACTTCAAAAGACGTCGATTTTTTAAAATAATTTTGGTTTTTGAATGTGTAACCATTTTTAGTCGGGTTACGAATTTTTTTAATTTTCTTATTTTTCAACGTCGAACACTCGAGCGCAAAATCTTAAAAATTAATATTAAATGCAGAGATAAAATCCTACAAAAATTCAGTTCACTTCAAAAGACGTAGATTTTTCAAAATCATTTTGGTTTTTTAATGTGTAACCATTTTTAGTCGGGTTACGAATTTTTTTATTTTCTTATTTTTCAATGTCGAACACTCGAGCGCAAAATCTTAAAAATTAATATGAAATGCAGAGATAAAATCCTACAAAAATTCAGTTTACTTCACAAGACGTCGATTTTTTAAAATAATTTTGGTTTTTGAATATGCAACCATTTTCAGTCAGGTTACGATTTTTTTTAATTTTCTCATTTTTCAACGTCGAACACTCGAGCGCAAAATCTTAAAAATCAATATGAAATGCAGAGATAAAATCTTACAAAAATTCAGTTCACTTCACAAGACGTAGATTTTTCAAAATCATTTTGGTTTTTGAATATGCAACCATTTTCAGTCAGGTTACGATTTTTTTAAATTTTCTTATTTTTCAACGTCAAACACTCGAGCGCAAAATCTTAAAAATTAATATTAAATGCAGAGATAAAATCCTACAAAAAATCAGTTCACTTCAAAAGACGTCGATTTTTTAAAATAATTTTGGTTTTTGAATGTGTAACCATTTTTAGTCGGGTTACGAATTTTTTTAATTTTCTTATTTTTCAACGTCGAACACTCGAGCGCAAAATCTTAAAAATTAATATTAAATGCAGAGATAAAATCCTACAAAAATTCAGTTCACTTCAAAAGACGTAGATTTTTCAAAATCATTTTGGTTTTTTAATGTGTAACCATTTTTAGTCGGGTTACGATTTTTTTTTATTTTCTTATTTTTCAACGTCGAACACTCGAGCGCAAAATCTTAAAAATTAATATGAAATGCAGAGATAAAATCCTACAAAAATTCAATTCACTTCACTAGACGTAGATTTTTCAAAATCATTTTGGTTTTTGAATATGGAACAATTTTCAGTCGTATTACGATTTTTTTAAATTTTCTTATTTTTCAACGTCGAACACTTGAGCGCAAAATCTTAAAAATTAATATGAAATGCAGAGATAAAATCCTACAAAAATTCAGTTCACTTCACAAAACGTAGACTTTTCAAAATCATTTTGGTTTTTGAATGTGCAGCAATTTTTAGTCTAGTTACGAATTTTTTTAATTTTCTTATTTTTCAATGTCGAACACTCGAGCGCAAAATCTTAAAAATTAATATGAAATACAGAAATAAAATCCTACAAAAATTCAGTTCACTTCACAAGACGTATATTTTTCAAAATTAATTTGGGTTTTGAATATGCAACCATTTTCAGTCAGGTTACGAATTTTTTAAATGTTCTTATTTTTCAACGTCGAACACTCGAGCGCAAAATCTTAAAAATTAATATGAAATGCAGAGATAAAATCCCACAAAAATTCAGTTCACGTCACAAGACGTAGATTTTTCAAAATCATTTTGATTTTTGAATGTGCAGCCATTTTTAGTCGGGTTACGATTTTTTTTAATTTTCTTATTTTTCAAAGTCGAACACTTGAGCGCAAAATCTTAAAAATTAATATGAAATGCAGAGATAAAATCCTACAAAAATTCAGTTCACTTCACAAGACGTAGATCTTTCAAAATCATTTCGGTTTTTGAATGTGAATCAGTTTTCAGCAGAGTTATGAATAGGGTCAGTTGCAGAGACGGCTGTATTACCACCTCTTGTTCCTCGGCCGTACCAGAAAAAAACCCGCGAACCGTCACTGCTGTAAACGATCTTTCAAACGGTAAACGGAATACATATTTTGAGGTTCCGCAATTACATTACACACATTTCAATTGATTTTTACTCTTTCACAATGTTTGTTAACAAATCCTTTTCTATTTCGATGGATTTTTTAATGCTCTTCTGAGGCTCAATTTCTAATTTAACAGAACGATTCAAAAATGTGTTCGGTGACTGACAGTGTCAGCCAATGGTGCATAAACAACTGAAAATATGATACCGGCTTACGAAAAACCTGGCTTAGATAAATGTTTGTGAAATCCACAGTAAGTGTTACATTTCTAAAATCTTTGTTCATCGTAATTATAGAACATACCTTACTCGCCACTAAAATATTTTCATTATACCAAGTACTATTAATAATTTAAAACCTCATCCTCTCTATTCCTCCCAGTGCAATTTCAGAAAATACACTTATGATTAATACACTTGTTAAAGTAATGGCAGTAAATTCACTCCGTTACGGTGTCTGTGTGCGGTGGATTCGCTCATTACACGAACGATCAAAATATAGAAATGCTTTTTTGCTGGCGATCCTCCAATCCGGTCTCCTTCCCAGTGAAATGGAGTAACGAAATATGTGGCGTAAAATGCTAAGCAGATTGATATCGGGGTGTCATGTTCGTGCCAATATTTTCCCCTCACTGTTTTTTTTATGCGAGGGGAAGACAAAACAAGGGATTATAAATGTATGACTAATTTTAGATTTAGCATGCTCAACTGCAATAACGCGAACGTACACTGCGAGCAGTTTTTATTGAAAGAATATTCAAATCCGCTGGCTATTTCCAGATTGCTTAGTTTTCGTCGATTGATTACGAATAAGTAAGACTGCAACACAGTTAAAGGGTAACTTCATGTTGCCTTGAATTATCGGGCGGTGAATTCATGTTGTGATGAATTTCCGGGCAGTAAATTAATGTTATAATGCAATAAATTACGGGGCATCTTCATGTTGAGATAATTTTTTCAATTGTGAATTTATTTTGTGTAACATTTTTTGGCGGTGAATTTATGTTGCGATATTGCGATGAATTATCGGGCAGTGAATTCAGGTTGCGACAAATTACGGGGCGGTGAATTCATATTGCTATGAATTTTTCTGCGGTGAAAATTTTTGGCGGTGAATTTATGTTGTGGTGACATATTTAACTGTATTGACGTGTGTAAACTTATGTATTAGCACGAATAAACATTATCTTATCTATCTTATCTTATCTGTCGGTGAATTTATGCTATGAGGAATTATCTGGCGGTGAATTTATGTTATGATGAATTATCTGGCGGTGAATTTATGCTGCGATTATTTCTTTTAATAGAGCTATGTTGTAGTTTTAGCCAATAATAGCAGATTATCTTTTTCGTCAAAATAACCCAATGATAAGTCTTAATAGCAATTATGTTTTTAGGAATTATTGTAAACACCCGCCGTCCATATCAACACGAATATAAACGCATATTCATATTGCGATAAATTTCCAGGTAGTAAATTCATGTTACAATAAAATGTGGAGCGGTGAATAAATTTTTCTGCGGTGAATTTATGTTGAGTTAAATTTTGGCGGTGAATTTATGTTGTGGTGAATTATCTGGCGGAGAATTTCTGCTACGATTATTTCTTTCATAGCGCTATGTTATAGTTTGAGCCAATGGTAGATCTCCATTTAGTCAAAATAAACTAATGATAAGTCATAATAGCAATTATGTCTTTGGGGATTAATTATCACCGTCCATAGTAACCCGAACATAAACAGTAAATTAATGGTTAATTTACGGAGCGGTGAATTCATGTTGTTATAATTTTTTTCTGTGGTGAAACTTTTTGGGGGTGAATTTATGTTATGGTGCATTATCTGAAGGTGAATTTATGTTGCGATATTGCGATGAATTGCCAGGCAGTGAATTCAGGTTGCGACAAATTATGGGGCGGTGAATTCATATTGCTATGAATTTTTCTGCAGTGAAATTTTTTGGCTGTGAATCTATTTTGTAGTGACATATCTGGCGGTGAATTTATGCTATGAGGAATTATCTGGCGGTGAATTTATGTTATGATAAATTATCTGGCTGTGAATTTATGCTACGATTATTTCTTTCATAGCGCTATCTTATAGTTTGAGCCAATGGTAGATCTCCATTCAGTCAAAATATTACAAATTATCACCGTCCATAGTAACATTAATGGTGTGATAAATTACAGGGCGATGAATTAATGTTGCTATCATTTTTTCTGCGGTGAAACATTTTGGCGGTGAATTTATATTATTGTGCATTATCTGGCGGTGAATTTATGCTGCGATAAATTTTTGGGCGGTGAATTCATGATGTGATTAATTATTACCAAATTTATATTAATTTCGATGTATGGCATTTCCTAATTTATATTACTTAGAGTTTATCTAAGGATTGCGAATAAATAGGCCCCACTAATTGCCTACTAGTTTACGATGAACTTTCAAACGATGAATTCACGTCTGGTGATTAACTCATGTTGCAATGTATATCCGATCGGTAAATTCATGTACCAATCATAGGGTGATGAATTTGTGTAGTGATAACATTTCTGCGGTGAATTTATTTCGTATTACATTTTTTGCGGTGAATTTATGTTGTGAAATGTTTTTGACGGTGAATGTATGTTCGGGTTAATAGTCTGGCGGTGAATTCGTGTTGCAATAAATTTTCGGACAGTAAATTAATGTTGCAATAAATTGCAGAGTTGTGAATTCATGCTGTGATGAAATTTCTGAGGTGAATCTATATCGTGTTCTTTTTCGGTAGGTGAATTTCTGATATGATTAATTAATACTAAATTTATATTAATTTATATTAATGTTTATGTATGACATCTCCAGATTTATATTACTAAACTTTTACCTAATGATTAAGAATAAATAGGCCATATGAAGTGCCTTCTACGGTCAATTCATTCTACAGCCCACAATCGCCGCCGTATGTTCTGCGCAAAAGTCTGATTTACACTGTAAATTTATTATTAACTCGACTGAAAATTGCTGCACATTCAAATACCAAAATTATCTTGAAATATCGGCGCCTTGTGAAGTGAACTTAATTTTTCTAGAATTTTATTCCTGCGTTTCAAATTAATTTTTAACCTTTTGCGCTCGAGTATTTGTCATTGAAAAAATATATTTTTAAAAATTCATAACTGGACTGAAAATTGCTCCACATTAAAAAACCAACATGATTTTGAAAGATCGACGTCTTGTGAAGTGAACTGATTTTTTGTAGAATTTTATTCCTGCGTTTCAAATTAATTTTTAACCTTTTGCGTTTGAGTGTTTGTCATTGAAAAAATATATTTTTTAAATTTATAATAACTCGACTGAATATTGCTCCACATTAAAAAACCAAAATGATTTTGAAAAATCGACGTCTTGTGAAGTGAACTGATTTTTTGTGGGCTTTTATTTTAGCGTTTCATATTCATTTTTAATTTTTTTCGCTCGAGTGTTCGTCATTTGCAAAAAATCATGACTCTACTGAAAATTGCTGCACTTTAAAAACCAAAATTATTTTGAAAGATCGACGCCTTGTGGAGTGAACTGAATTTTTCTAGAATTTTATTCTTGCGTTTCAAATTAATTTTTAACCTTTTGCGTTCGAGTGTTCATCATTGAAAAAATATATTTTTAAAAATTCATAACTGGACTGAAAATTGCTCCACATTAAAAAACTAAAATGATTTTGAAAAATCGACGTCTTGTGAAGTGAACTGATTTTTTGTAAGATTTTATTCTTGCGTTTCATATTAATTTTTAATTTTTTGGGCTCGTTAGTTCGTCATTAAAAAAAATACATTTTCAAAAATTCATAACTCTGCTAAAAATTGCTGCACATTCAAAAACTAAAATTATTTTGAAAGATCGACGTCTTGTGAAGTGAACTGAATTTTTGTAGAATTGTATTCCTGCGTTTAAAATTAATTTTTAACCTTTTGCGCTCGAGCGTTCGTCATTAAAAAAATAGATTTTCAAAAATTCATAACTCGACTGAAAATTGCTCCACATTAAAAAAATCAAAATGATTTTGAAAAATCGACGTCCTGTGAAGTGAACTGATTTTTTGTTGGATTTTATTCCTGCGTTTTATATTAATTTTTAATATTTTGCGCTCCAGTGTTCGTCATTGAAAAAATACAGTTTCAAAAATTCATAACTTTGCTGAAAATTGATGCACATTCAAAAACCAAAATTATTTTGAAAAATCTACGTCTTTTGGAGTGAACTGAATTTTTGTAGGATTTTATCTTTGCATTTCATATTAATTTTTAAGATTTTGCGCTCAAGTGTTCGACGTTGAAAAATAAGAAAATTAAAAAAATTCGAACCCGACTAAAAATGGTTGCATATTCTAAAACCAAAATGATTTTGAAAAATCTACGTCTTGTGAAGTGAACTGAATTTTTGTTGGATTTTATCTCTGCATTTCATATTAATTTTTAAGATTTTGCGCTCGAGTGTTCGACGTTGAAAAATAAGAAAATTAAAAAAAATTGTAACCTGACTAAAAATGGTTGCACATTCAAAAACCAAAATGATCTTGAAAAATCTACGTCTTGTGAAGTGAACTGAATTTTTGTAGGATTTTATTTCTGCATTTCATATTAATTTTTAAGATTTTGCGTCGAGTGTTCGACGTTGAAAAATAAGAAAATTTAAAAAATTCGTAACCCGGCTAAAAATGGTTACATATTCAAAAACCAAAATTATTTTGAAAGATCAACGTCTTGTGAAACGAATTTCGATCAAACGAGCAGCGCACTGGATCGCGTCCAGACGCTAACAGCTGACACACTAGAATGAGCTGACCATCGCGGCAACCATTTGCATTTGTACTGCGTGATTTGGATGTGCGGATTTCCCGCAATTTTTCGAATCGGCCAGTGAGAATGACGCATTGGCAATTGTGGGCGTTTTTACAACTCTATCTGTAGAATGAATTTTGGGGCGGTGAATTCGTGAATGATGAATTACTTCTAAATTTATATTTTTTTTTGACATTTCCCGATTTATATCATTTTGCATTTACCCAATGATTACGAATAAATAAATCCTACTAATGAATTCCTTAGAAATATAACACTTACTGTGGATTTCACAAACATTTATTTAAGCCGGGTTTTTCGTAAGCCGGTATTATATTTTCAGTTGTTTATGCACCATTGGCTGACACTGTCAGTCACCGAATACATTTTTGAATCGTTCTGTTTAAATTAGAAATTGAGCCTCAGAAGAGCATTAAAAAGTCCATCGAAATAGAAAAGGATTTGTTAACAAATATTGTGAAAGAGTAAATATCAAATTGCAGAACTTAACCTCAAAATATGTATTCCGTTTACCGTTTGAAAGATCGTTTACAGCAGTGACGGTTCGCGGGGTTTTTCTGGTACGGCCGAGGAACAAGAGGTCTTAATACAGATAGGTGCGGTCACGCAGCAACTGACCCTACCTATCTGTATTACCACCTCTTGTTCCTCGACCGTACCAGAAAAAAACCCGCGAACCGTCACTGGTTTACAGAGCCAAATATATAATACCAATACCAAGTAGATTTTGAGTGTGTTGGTATTTAAATGTTGATGAGAGATGACTTTACTATCGCTCCCGCTATCCGTTTCTCATTTTCCACCATCACTGCTCATGTCCATCTTCATAAGATCTAAACCGTACTGTTCACTGTTCCCCTCCGAATATTTGAATAATTCATTTCTGCACCTCGATATATCAGAATTTTCCCTTATCTGTATTTGTTATATCTGAATAGATCTGATTTGTTACTCTGAAATGTTTCTTATTAAGGCTGTTCGACCCCTTCGAGAAATAAAGCGTTTTCGCACTCGGCTCGTAACTGATTGTGGCGTGATCTATAAAAATTATGTAATAATATTTTACAAAGGGTTGCATAAAGGATGACTTAAGAGAAGAAGTATTTCTAATAATGTGTTAAAAAATAGGAATTTTCAACATTAAGTAAAATTTAAATAAACGCTGAAAATCTAAAATGTTTTACTATAGGAGCACAGATTGATTCTTTAGTAAGAAAATGCATTAAGCCACATTAGTTTTACCTGAAAAATAAGGACGCAATTACGTGCGAGCTAGACCCTTCCGCGAGATATTTTAGTTGTCGTAAAGTGACGCCGTCTGTAGAAAATGGTTAATTTTTTTGCGATAGAATTTTTAATAGATGTACAGGACGGCAAATGTAAGTTGGCCAGACGCACAGAGAGCAAGCAAAAGCTCTCTCTCTACAGCCGGCCGAGTACAGTCTCTGTAATAAGCAAGCACATATTCTTCGCGTGCACTATTCATTTACAACTCTATCGGGCGCTCTCCTCCACCAACCATTGAACTGTCACTTTTGAAAATGAATGTACCAGGCGCGCGTCCTGTACTTGTTTTCTCAGGTCCGTCTTACCGTCGCCTTAAATATTTACGAATGGTCTGGATCTCGGATGCGGACATGAAACCTTCCCATTGTGAAATAATCGCATCTTCCGTACACAAAAATCCTCCCTGCAATCATCACTAATTAGTTTCCAAGAAATACGTTAATCCTCAAGGTGCGCGGAGCCGGTCTGTTCCCGGTAATCCTCTTAGTGGATTATAGAAGTCATTTGGCGGCCCCGGGGGACCGAGAATGTCCCCATCCAGATTGAATTCTGAAGGCTTACGCAGCCACACATCGCCCGATTACCGCTCGAGGATATCATTGAATATCGAATATGCCCGGGCTCAACACGTGGGGAATAGGAAACATCCAATTTTTGGAATGGATGGTCCCTTTTTTGTCCACCTTTCGGGGCGATAGGCATCGGGCGTTGCTCGGTGACAGTGACAAAGTGGGCCGAACGACGGAAATTAAGATGAATTAGTTTGGGTCCGCTGCAGAGCTTCTAAAACAGTGGATTGCCATGCTATCCAAATAATCTGGATAATGTGGCCAACACTTAAGTTAATTGAATCATGAAATGAATACGAAATTTATACATTTCTTTCATCTACAATAAAATAGTTAAAGGTTTCCATTTTGATTAATAAAATGAAGAGGTAAATTAAAAAAATTACAATATTTGATGATGGGAAACCAAGTCTATCGACTATAATTTTTGAAGATTATTACTATTATTACAATTTAACTGACAACAAATTCTTTGAAATTAAACACTAATGTTTTCTTTAAATACTACAACAAACAAATGTTTTACAACGGTACAAAATCCTCATCTTTCCATCTTTACTCATCCTAACTTTATCCTAATACAATAAACTTCCGATTATCTGCGGAATTAGGTGGCAACTACAGATAAGCGAATTCTGCAGATAATCCGCCGGGAAAGCGACACAAATCAACACGAAAATGCATTTGAAAAATATCATGCAAAGGATAACGGCATATTTACCAGGGAAGGTCTCCATGTGATTAAAAATTATTATATTTCTGATTTCTCATCAAAACGATTGATATATCCAAGCTGAACACAAAACCACAACTCCTTAAACTTAAACTGAAGAAAACAAAAATCGCATTCAAAGATTAGAAAATTTGTGCAGAACTAACAATTTGAGGAATTAACTTGAAAGTTTCCAAATTCATTCAGAAATATTGTATATCTGATTTCCCATCAAAACAATTAATATATCTAAGCTAAAAACAAAACCACAACACCTTAAACTTAAATTGAGAAAAACGAAAATTACATTCAACGATTAGAAATTTTGCGCAGAACTAATAAATTGAGGAATTAACTTAAAAGTTTCCAAATCCATTCAGAAATATTGTATTTCTAATTTCTCATCAAAACTATTTATATATCTAAGCTTAAAACAAAGCATTTTAAACTTAAACTGAAGAAAACGAAAATTGTATTCAACGATTAGAAAATTTGTGCAGAACTAATAAATTAAGGAATTAACTTGAAAGTTTCCAAATCCATTCAGATATAATGTATTTCTGATTTCTCATCAAAACAATTGAAATATCTAAGCTAAAAACAAAATCACAACACCTTAAACTTAAATTGGGGAAAGCGAAAATTGCATTCAACGCTTAGAAAATTTGCGCGGAACTAATAAATTGAGGAATTAACTTGAAAGTTTCCAAATCCATTCAAAAATATTATATTTCTGGTTTCTCATCAAAACAATTGATATATCCAAGCTAAAAACAAAACCACAACACCTTAAACTTAAACTGAAGAAAACGAAAATTGCATTCAACGACTAGAAAATTTGCGCAGAACTAATAAATTAAGGAATTAACTTGAAAGTTTTTAAATCCGTTCAGAAATATTGAATTTCTGATTTCTCGTCAAAACAATTGATACATTTAAGCTAAAAACAAAACCACAACACCTTAAACTTAAATTTGGGAAAACGAAAATTGCATTCAAAGATTAGAAAATTTGTGCAGAACTAATAAATTGAGGAATGAACTTGAAAGTTTACAAATCCATTCGGAAATATTGTATTTCTGATTTCTCATCAAAACAATTGATATATCCAAGCTAAAAACAAAACCTCAACACCTTAAACTTAAACTGATGAAAACGAAAATTGCATTCAACGATCAGAAAATTTGCGCAGAACTAATTAATTGAGGAATTAACTTCAAAGTTTCCAAATCCATTCAGAAATAATGTATATTTGATTTCCCATCAAAATAATTGATATATCTAAGCTAAAAACAAAACCACAACACATTAAACTTAAACTGAAGAAAACGAAAATTGCATTCAACGAATAGAAAATTTGCTCAGAACTAATTACTTGAGGAATTAACTTGAAAGTTTCCAAATCCATTCAGAAATAATGTATTTCTGATTTCTCATCAAAATAATTGATATATCTAAGCTAAAAACAAAACCACAACACCTTAAACTTAAATTGAAGAAAACGAAAATCACATTCAAAGATTAGAAAATTTGCGCAGAACTAACAATTTGAGGAATTAACTTGAAAGTTTCCAAATCCATTCAAAAATATTGTATTTCTGATTTATCATCAAAATAATTGATACATCTAAGCTAAAAATAAAACTACAACACCTTAAACTTAAATTGGGAAAAACGAAAATTGCATTCAGCGATTAGAAATTTTGCGCAGAACTAATAAATTGAGGAATTAACTTGAAAGTTTCCAAATCCATTCAGAAATATTGTATTTCTGATTTCTCATCAAAATAATTGATACATCCAGGGGCGGCTCGTTATATAGAGCCCAGGAGCCATGGCACTATCTCTAGTTTTGAGCTCAGCAAGAATTTTTAATTCATTCTTAAAATTCTTTTTGTTTGATGGTGAGGTTACGTGGATGAAGAATGGAGTTACAGATTTGGAACATGTCTGGGACAAAATGTAAACGTACGATAAATCGAAAGTATACATAATCATATTTTCAGCTTGTTCGGCTGTTTGAAATTATGAACCTTTCCTTTACAACTCAAAATAATCTTGTACTATGAAGATGAATCGTTCTTTCTTTCTTCGAAAAATGAGGCGAGGGCCTCCCCATTTTGTAAAAGTACAACCAAGTGAATTGTTTTATTTGAATTATTCAAAATGTATCTACTAAATATAAAGTTGTCGAAACTGCCGGTACAAAAGGTGAAACAATAAGGTGATCCCAATAATGGTTTTATTTGAATTCATCTTCAAATTAGTTTCACTTTTTTGGACGATTAAAGCGAAAATTAAAAAAAAAATCCTATTAAAAAAAAAAATTGGAAAATAATTTTGAACAATAGAGTGATTTTTGAGACTAATTTAAACCATTTTCTTACGAGAATATTCTGCATTTTTTTATTATTAAGACTGCAATTTCGATTTTATTTGGTCTAAATTTTTGATTATTTGGCATAAATATTCTTTATTTTGATCTAAATTTTCGATTTCATTGTTAAAATTTTCGACTATTTGGTCCGCATTTTTTATTCCTCCCGACGAATTTTTAGTTTTTAAATTTTTGACCCGTATTTTCGATATTTTGACCAAAACGTTTAGCCTAAATATCCTTTATTTTGACCTTCAATTGTTTAAATTTTCGAATTTTTAGCCCGCATTTTTGATTTGCCCGCCGAATTTTTAATTTTTAGATTTTTAACCTGTATTTTCGATTCTTTTGAGACTAAATTTTCAATCTGTTGACATAAATATTCCTTATTTTGACATAATTTTCGATTTTATTGTTAAAATTTTCGTTTTTCTTTTGATTCGTATTTTTTATTTTTCGAGCCGAATTTTTAAATTTTAGATTTTTTAACTGTATTTTTGATTTTTTTTTTGGTTTAAATTTTTTATCATTTGCTCTAAATATTCTTTATTTTGACCTAAATTTTCGATTTAATTGTTAAAAATTTTGATTTTTCGGTCCACATTTTCAGGCCAGATTTTTAATTCTGGTACCAAATTTTTGATATGATTTTGGTTAAAATATCTATAACCTGAATTATTCATTTATATCCGAGATTTATTTAAATTTTTCCGGTATTTTCGAGTTATGGTTGTTGAAATTTTCAATTTTTTAGTCTGTATTTATTATCTTTAGGTCCGAGTTTACGATGTACCGTCTAAATTTTCGACTTCTGGCAACATTACAGATTTTTATTATTTTTTTAAATCTTTTGACCTAAATTTTTCTTTATTTTGACCTAACTTTTCGATTTGATTGTTAAAAGTTTTTTTTTGCCCCAATTTTTGATTTTTCGTTTAGTCTGCATTTATTATCTTTAGGGCCAAATTTTCGATGTTTTGTCTACATTTTAAACTTTTAAACATTGTGGATTATTTCTTTATCTTTTTTTATTTGTCTTTTAAAATTTTTCTTTCCTTGGTCCACTATTTTTATTTTTAGGCCAGAATTTTAGATTTTTGGTCTATTTTTGTATCCTATATTTCAGATTTTTTTACTTGGATTATTGATTTTATTTAGTGATTTTTTTTAAATTTTTTGCTATTATTTTCGAATTTCTGGTCAGAAACGTATTTTTGGCGGCTGAGAGTGGCAAATTATTTTGCTTCTACCTAAGTTTTAGATTTTTTGTCTACTTTTTTTTTAAATTTAGATCAGGATTCTTGATTCTTTTGCCTATATTTTAGATTTCTGTATTTTCGATTTTTTTTATTTTACTTTATTTTGACCAAAATTCGATTGGTTTGTAGAAATTTTGGATTTTTTTGTCTGCAATTTTTAACTTTAAGCTCGTTTTCGATGTTTTGTCTAAATTTTCACCGTTTTAGGCCTTATTGTAGATTTTTACTTTTTTGGCCTATATTTTGTATTTTCGATTATTTTGGTTTCGATTCCGAAATTTTCTTTCTATTTCGACTTAAATTTTCGATTCGTTTGTTAAAAATTTTGATTATTTGGTCTACCACTTTGATTTTTGGGTACGAATTTTAGATTTTTGGTCTTATTTTTTTAGTTTTGTCCTATATTTTAGATTTTCTTAACTTGAATGATTGATTTTACGAATTTTTCTAAATTTTTATATTTGCTATTTTTTGGGAATTTCTCGTTGGAATTTATTTTAAGCTAAGAAGGGTTATTTTGGGGGGTTGAAAATGGTAAATTATTTTTCTTTTGCTTGTATTTTCTGCATTTTTATTTTTAAACCATGATTTTTGATTTTTTGGCCGATATTTTAGATCGTCGGCTGTTTTGGCCAAAATATTCGATTGGAAACCATATGGTTCTTTGTTTCTTCAAAAAATGAGGGAGATATTCTATAAGTGGCTTTACCATTAACATGTTCCACGAGCCGCCACTGGATACATCTAAGCTAAAAACAAAACCACAACACTTTAAACTTAAACTGAACAGAACGAAACTTGCAATCAACGATTAGAAATTTTGTGCAGAACTAATAAATTGAGGAATTAAGTTGAAAGTTTCTAAATCCATTCAGAAATGTTGTATTTCTGATTCCTCGTCAAAACAATTGATATATCTAAGCTAAAAACGAAACCACAACACCTTAAACTTAAATTGGGGAAAACGAAAGTTGCATTCAACGATTAAAACATTTGCTCAGAACTAATAAATTGAGGAATTAACTTGAAAGTTTCCAAATCCATTCAGAAATATTGTATTTCTGATTTCTCATCAAAACAATTGATATATCTAAGCTAAAAACGAAACCACAGCACCTTAAATTTAAACTGAAGAAAACGAAAATTGTATTCAACGCTTAGAAAATTTGCGGAGAACTAATAAATAGAGGAATTAACTTGAAAGTTTTCAAATCCATTCAGAAATATTGTGTTTCTGATTTCGTAACAAAACAATTGATATATCCAAGCTGAAAACAAAACCACAACACCTTAAACTTAAATTGAAGAAAACGAAAATTGCATTCAAATATTAGAAAATTTACGCAGATGTAACAATTTGAGAAATTAAGTTGAAAATTTCCAAATCCATTCCGAAATATTGTGTTTCTGATTTCTCATCAAAACAATTGATATACCTAAGCTAAAAACAAAACCACAACACCTTAAACTTAAATTGGGAAAAACGAAAATTGCATTCAACGATTAGAAATTTTGCGCAGAACTAATAAATTGAGGAATTAAGTTGAAAGTTTCTAAATCCATTTAGAAATATTGTATTTCTGATTTCTCATCAAAACAATTGATATATTTAAGCTAGAAACAAAATCACAACACCTTAAACTTAAACTGAAGAAAACGAAAATTGCATTCAACGATTAAAAAATTTGCTCAAGAATTAACTTGAAAGTTTCCAAATGGATTCAGAAATATTATATTTTTGATTTCTCATCAAAACAATTGACATATCGAAACCGGAAACAAAACCACAACGCCAAAAACGTAAGCTGGAGAATCCATTTAACGATTAGAAAATTTGTGGAGAACTAATGAATAATAACTCCCAGAATGTCTTATGGGCATCACCTACAACATTTCTATATAGAGCTTGAATAGAAAACGGTGAATCACCTGGGGACCGTCCCTTGTTAGTCTTTCGCGACAAGAAATATGGCAATTCTAAACTCAATAATGGAATAAATAATAGAGAAACTATGCAGGATAGAGAAATTGCAAACAAAAACACATTATTTAGAGTAGCGGAGGACCTTAAATATGTTGCCAAGATTGTTTCCAAACTTTATTAGATGGAGATGGAACCCTAAGAAGAAGAATTGATTAATTTAATTGTGTTGTAAGTCTATGCAGCTGTTTTGTATTTTGTATCATCTATCAGTATTACCGAGCACTTGAATTTAAGATGATCACGGCGCAACACGCCTCGAGTGGTTGGTACAACTCTATGAATAAACGAGATTTGATGTTTTTCCATCGTGTATTTATAGAACGGTGTAATATTCAATTCGGGATATAATGAAGACACGAAAGTGTGTAGAAAATAAAAGGCGAATTTGATTAGGTAAATGTTATGGGGAGTGGAGGGTTGTTTAAATGAAAAGAAGGCTCGCAATTTGCGTCCCTTTCACATCTAATATGACAGGGCATTATTTTGTCCTTCTGCCAATTACCGGGAGACACGAATCGGAAAAGAGGGGCGCGAAATCACGAGAAATTAGGGATTTTCTCGCGGCGCCTACGTTCACGCCCAGTGTGCTAATTCTGTCATGCGGAAAAGAATTCATATTGGAACCTGTCACCGGAATAATTAACATCTATTTTTAGAGCAATTAGTTATAGAATTTATATCGACAACTCAAAATTTCCGCCCGTCTGCTATCTTGTTCCCTTTACTTTTATCGTGTCCTTTTACCCAGCCCAAGGTCACCTTGTTGTCGTCCATATACTTTTAATGTGCAGTCTCGGTGGGACACCCTGTATAGATTGCCTTATTTCCCCGGTAGCTTATGATTTGAGTCCGGATTTATATGCGCTTAAAAAGGCATTATATTTTTTTTATATGCGCTAAAAAAACAGTATAATTTTTTTACATGCGCTAAAAAAGGCATTATAATTTTTTTTATGTGCGCTTAAAATTAGCCAATATATTCGACAAAATGATTCAAATATGGATTTTATCTGCAGTTTAATTAAAAATAAATATATATAATAAAAAAAATACGAATAGCAACTGATGATAATTTATTTATTGGAATTACAATGTAGAACCAAAATTTGATTTTCATTTTCATTTTAGGTAAGTTTAATGACATGGGGTTCATGTTAAAATTTATTATGTCCTCCTCAGCCTCGCCTTTTCAAAATGCTACAAATCATTTTCATTTTTTCGTATCCCGGATTTCGATATAATACGCATCAAATTTTCGCAAAAGTTAGGGAACTAATTTTAAATTTTCGTACAGTTCATCCATAATTTTAAAAGCCTCAATTAAAGGCATTTAAGCTGTTTCTAAATCCTTGATTGCAGTTATTAAGAAGCAAAAATGTGCAATAAAAGCTAATTGTTGCAAAATATTTCTACATGCAACACAATCTCTACATTTTTTAAGTGCTGCCGATTCTTCATCAATAAAATTAAGAAGAATATTTTCTGATTTTTCAAAATTATTGGCGTAGAATAAAGCAGCTTCCAGCCAAACACAATTACCGGGCACGGTTGGCTCGAGCAGTGTTGCCAGGAGTAATCTTTAATTTTCACCAAATATTTCATAAAAAAAACCCAAAATTACGTCAAAACCTTAATTTATCCCCATTTTGGGGACCCCCCCAATCTGGCAACACTGGGATTAGAGAAGGCGTGCTGATGAGATTTCGGAATTTGCACAAAAAAAGTTGCTTTCGCTGAATCACGAATCTCACGCATCAGTTTTATAACTCCGTTTTTCCGAAAATATGATGTAGATAGTACAAAAAGGCCATTTAAAAAATTAGAAAAATGTTTAATCGTGCTGTGGTATCCTCCAATTAATTAAAATAATTTTTTAATCTTTCGGAAAGCCTCGCTAATTAACTACTTAAAATTGTTCGCATTTTTATTCATAATTTCCATACAGTTCCAGTTAGATTGGGTGATCAGTTCCATTCCAAATGAAAAGTATTGTATTTAACAATTACTAAAAAACTAAATTGGTTGCAAAACTTATTCTTTTGATTTAAAAATTATGAATTTTTGAAAAAAAAATCAAAAACGGAATTGAAATATTTGAAAATTAAGTAATTCCTTAAACACAAATCGCGCAGGCTGTATTTTTTTAGCTAAATATCAAAGTACATTAGTTTTATCTTAAAACAACTACTATAATTAAATTAAAAACACTAAAGCAAAAAATTTCAAATTAAACAAATAACCTAAAATTAATACAAAAACCAAGTACAGTCCAAAAATATCAAAAATGCAGTCTGAAAAATCTAAGTAATAGGGCAAAAAAATCAAAAACTTGGACCAAAAAACTCGAAAATATCGGCTAAAAATTCGCTCATTAAAATTAATAATTCAGGTAACAGAACTAAAAATCGAAAACCCTTGGCAAAAATACAAAAGCAGTCAAAAAACTCAACTAAATAGTCGAAAATTTTGGTTTAGATGCGAAAAACATCTAAAATATAGGCCAAAAAATCAAAAACCCTGGTCTAAAAAATAGAAATGCAGACTAAAAATTAAAAATTCAAGCAAAAGAAAAATAATTTGCCATTTTCAGCCCTAAAAATAATTCTTTACCACAAAGTAAATTTCAAACTAAATTTAAAAAGTCTAAACTCAAAATTTATTCAAAAAATTCGCCCATAGAAACAATAATTCCGGTTAAACCATCTAAAATGAAGGGCAAAAAATCAAAAATTTGGCCAAAAAACTCGAAAATACCAGCCAAAAGTTCGCACAAAAATCAACAATTCAGGGTAAAAATCTAAAGTATAGACCAATCAAAAATTCGCTCGTTAATATTAATAATGAAGGTTAAAAAAGATATAGGCAAAAAATCGCAAATTTAGACTAAAAATCGCAAATAAAAATTCCGACTAGAAAAAAAATGGTGATGTGGCCATCATGTTACTTTCTCCGACTTGATGGTATTATTTATATTTACGCTTCCATGGTTTATTTTTAATTTAAATCATATTTTAAGTGTGCATCGAACGTTTCGTAGACTCGGATAAAACTGACGTTTAAAACGTCAAAATTATGAAAGATGGAAAAATGTACTTCAAATTAAAAAACTCAGTTTACTCAAAAACGAAAAGGAGAAAGAGATTTCGAAAAAACTTATTCTTCACAAATTGTTCATTTTGCCATTCTCTACAATTATTATTAACATAAATTTGCTGTAACTATTAGCGTTTCATAATTGTATACCAAAAATGAAAAAAAAAATAAATTTCTTTCTCGAATAACAATGATTTTATGAAAAATGTTTTTAAACAAAATAATTGCATTTCTTTGTTGTCTTCAATATTTGTTTAAATGTTTTTGTGATATTTTTCATATTTACGAAAATATTGGCAAAAAACAAAAAACAGTCAAGGTAAACACCCACTTCCGGTGTTCGAAATTTTACCAAAAGCTTTTCAGTTCTTCGGATTTTCAAATAAAACTTATGTTTAAAGTTTCCTTTCAATTAGTCTATTAGTTTTTGAGATACAGCGCGCACAGACACACACACACACACACATACAGCCACACACACCCCAAAACGGATATTTCCGTAAAAAAATTTTTTGAAAAAAAAATCACGATCACAATACTTTCTCGTACTTCGTTACGGAGAAAGTAAAAAAACGAAAATTTCAACTAAATTCTCGAAAATTTTGGTTTATTATCGAAACAAAATTAAAAAATTCGCCCATAAAAACCAATAAAATACCCCGAAAACAAAAAAAAATCGTCCATAAAAATCAATAATTCATGTTAAAAATGTAGAGTGTAGAT
Organism: Ocypus olens; assembly: GCA_910593695.2. Lineage (NCBI taxonomy): Eukaryota > Metazoa > Arthropoda > Insecta > Coleoptera > Staphylinidae > Ocypus > Ocypus olens. The sequence goes on from OU343049.1 coordinate 47,459,092, forward strand.
CAATAAAAAATTCGCTCGTTCAAATTAATAATCAAATGTAGTTTAAAAAATAGAAAATTTCAACAAACTATTAAAAAAATTCGAACAGTTAGAACAAAGAAATCAAAAATACAGACCAAACATTTAAAATATAAGCAAAAATAAGTAAAATTCCTGGTCTAAAAAATAAAAATATGCAGACCAAATAATTAAAAAATCAAGCAAAAGAAAAATAAACAAAGGTTGAATATTCATATATTCAGGCTACATTTCGTTTTCTTGTATTTAAAAGAAAAATAATTTGCCATTTTCAGTCCCAAAAATAACTCTACCTCAAAATAAATTGCCGCGAAAATGTTTAAAAAAAAGATAAAGGACTAAAAATCAAAAACACATAAAAATGAATAATTCAGGTTGAAATATAGGGCAAAGAATAAAAAATTCAGGCCTAAAAATAAAAAATGCCGACCAAAAAAATCGAAAATTTTAACAAACAAATCAAAAATTAAGACCAAAATGAAGAAAAGTCAGTTCAAAAGATCAGAAATTTATACCAAAAAAATAACGAAACTGCAGGTCAAAAATCTAAAATATAGGTCAAAAGAAATAAAAATCCAGGCCTAACGATAAAAAATGCAAACAAAAAGATTGATTGAATATAATAATTATTTATTTACGGGCAACGAGTGTTGACAGTAGTAATTTTTTATTTTCCCCAAATATTTAATTAAAAGCCGCCAAAATTACGCCGCTGTCCCTCTCTAAAATAATAAAATTTGAAAATAAAACGTAAATTCTGTTGATTTATTGGAAACTTACATATACATATATACAAAATTAAAGTAGTATAAATATAAAATGTATTAAACATATTCTTAAATGAGTGTGCAGCATCTCATTAAAAATATGAAAAAATTATGAAAACGATAATAATAGATAACTTCCATAAATGATGTCACAGGCTCAGAAAAATTACTGACTTGTTTTTAGTTGTGCACTATTGGTAATGATGATTTCTATCAAATGTAATAACATGTTAATTAATTTCCCCAAAAATATCTTACCCACCCCAAAAAATACTCCATGGATTGAAGTTCGCCAATATACACCCCAAAACAATAATTTCACCCATTTTGGGGAAAAAGCCCCAATCTTGCAACACTGGCATCGAGTATCATCTGCTTATGGGGAAATCCCCTTTTTTCACATATCTACATAACACAAAGTTACGTTCGCTGGTTAGGGGAATCCCGTAAATTTATCTTTATAAAAAAGATTTCTACGCTCTCAAATTTTATCAATAAATTACAACAAAATCAATTACAATTAATGGAAATATTGACTTTATATGTAGTTATATGCGGATATATGCTCAAATAAGTTTAATGTGACAAAACCTCGAAATATTAAGTTATATGCGAAATAAAACTTGGTACTTTGATTTATTTCCGAGAGAAACGTACGTATACAATTCGCCTGGGCCATACGAAATAGCAAATAAAACATGTAAAAAAATATAAATCCGGACTCTACTTATGATGACCCCAAATCTCTGAAGAATAAGTATGCTTAATTTCAGCACTATAATTCTTCCGGTTTTCCCCTTGATGTACACACAATGGAGCAACCGAATTTAAATTTTGTTTATACAGGGTGGTGCAGAGGAAACGCATGTTTTTCGAACCGCTAGTACGCGGCGACGGGAGGGGTTATTGACCTTGAACGAATGTTGGCAGACGGCCCATGCAATGCTGTTTCAGTCGCTATGGAGCGTTGGAGCGTACAACATCGTGTCTTCGTTGTCGAGCAGTTTTTTAGAAACAATGATTCTGTAGTGCAACGTCTTTTCCGTCAATATTTTAGAGTTGGACGTCGAGGTGCAGTGCCTGATCGAAATACCGTACTCCGATGGGTTGCAGCGTTTAGAAGTACTGGTTCTGTGATGAAAAAGAAACCACCTAACCACCTGGTCTTCCCCGTTCAGTTCGTACTCCGGAAAATGTAGACCGAGTGAGAACGGCAGTTGTTACTAGTCCTAGACGATCGACTAGACGACATGCTGTAGCGCTGGGTATGTCACGTCGTTCGCTTCACCGCATCTTACATGATGACCTCAAGTTCCATCCGTACAAAATAATGATCGTCCAGCAGCTTAATGAAGGGGATTTTGTACAGCGCAGAGAGTTTTGTCGCATAATGGATGAAATGTTTACGGAAGATCCCGATGCTACAGTCTTCATGAGTGATGAAGCACATTTTCATCTTGACGGTTACGTCAATGTTCAAAACTGTCGGTATTGGGCATCGGAGAATCCACAAGAATTACACCAAAGAGCTCTGCACAGTTTAAAGGTAACAGTGTGGTGCTGCATTTCAAACTTGGGGATTGTTGGACCCTATTTTTTTTGAAGAAGAAGGAATTGCAGTTACTGTTACATCAGCTCGCTACGTTAAAATGTTAAACAACTTCAAAAAAAGGCGTCAAGTGAACATGAGAGACATTTGGTTTCAGCAGGATGGTGCCACAGCTCACACGGCGAGAGTATTCATGGAAGTGGTTCGACAGATGTTTTCCCAGGACATGTGATTTCGAGATTTGGTGATGTTCACTGGCCCCCTCGCTCACCCAACCTGTCGATATGTGACTTCTTTTTGTGGGGATATTTGAAATCAAAAGTGTACATAAACAAGCCTCGCACACTCGATGACCTTAAGAATTCCATTCGTCAGGAAATTGAAGCCGTGCCGAATGAAATGTTGGAGAGAGCCGTCCGTAATTTTCAGAAGAGGATCCAAATTTGTATCCAGCAAGAAGGACGTCATCTCAAAGACATTATTTTCCGAACCTAAATATTGTATGTAATTTCAAAAACTGCATTAAAATACCTATCATTTAATACTTGTTTTTATTATTTTCAACCCATTGTGTCACAGTAATTCAATATTGAAAAACATGCGTTTCCTCTGCACCACCCTGTACAAATGATAAATGCATGTAATCCGCAAAAAATAAACAAAATAAAAATCCTTTCGAACCCCATCCTTTATTCACGAAGGCAATTTTAATTCATCCCGATAGAATTCGGACGGATCTAATAAATTATTTATGCGACGATCCGAAACCATCCAGGACCTCGTGTCGTTTACGCTCCAGATAAACCGCGAAATCGCAGTCTCGCTGAAAGGGGCACTTCTCCGTAATGAAGCAATAAAATACGAAACAGAAATGATTAAGTGCTCTCGGGGACTAATTGCGGGCATTAGTGGACCGGCCAATAATATTTAGGTTAATTTCTTTTTTTCTCTCTTCTGGCGTAATCAGATCCGCGTTTCGGTTTTATGGCGCACTTCATAATTCCGGGGCCGACGTTGATTGTGCGTGAGTGTAAGAGGAGATTGAGTTAGTGAGAAATGTGAGAGATGTGCAATTAAGAATGGTCACGTTACGTTTATGACTGGAGGCGCTGATGAGGGACGCCCGGGCGGCGTCGCGACGACGACGCTGAATGGCGGCCTGATTAAAGGCTTAATAGAGTATAATAATAAATATATCGGATCGATTCGGAACTAGCTAGAGGGCACATTTTTAATGGAGAATATTTGAAATGCGCTTGTGCATAAAAAAAATTGGTATAAGACAATAATCCAAAATTCCTGTCGTAGGAGAATATTTTTGTTGTAGTCTTTTGTATTCGATTTATTTATTTATTAACTTTACATATCCTGTTACTATAATATGTGCAAAACAATATATAATTAAAGTTAATCACCCAACAAATTTAGGACACAGGATTTGCAGGCAGAGTTCACAATGTGTTCTTCCACTCAGACCCATTATTCTCTTCCATATAATGGTGTTCCCGATCAACTTCAGATTATTGCCTTTTAGGTACTATTTTGGCCATTCCTGACTTATTTATAGCCATTTAATATCTAACTATTTTGTTGCGACATTTTAATTAATCCAAATTTCCTCAATGGTTCAACCTTGCCATTCCTACAAAAAACCGATTGTATAAAACCACCATCATCAATGAAGACTATATTTAAATACCAGCAGAATCGAATACCTTCCTCCTGTCCCAGAACGAGGGCGTGTACGTTATATAAATCACGTCTAAATATGTTTAGCACTGAATTAAATGGCATACGTCGGATGTCAGTGCCTCTGGCATTTGTAGATTCTATTTACGCACCTTTGTGCCCGTTGGAAAGAGTCGATCATCGCCGTTTCTCTTTCACGAATGAGGAGAAGAGATTGATGGCGCGCGTTAGAAGGCCGCCTTTAATTGGGATCGGTTTTTTCGTTGATTTATTCGCCTCTCAATTTTACAAGTGGTTGACATTTGTTATGGAGGCTTTATATTAATCTCGGTAGTTCTTTATCTACAACGGCCATCGGGTACATGTATGTATTCGGCTTACAGGAACACATGTGTTCTTAGTAGAATCGAATTAACTCGACTCCTTATAATTAATACCGTTTTCGTTATAACGGCACTCTCCGATGTTTAATGGAATGGCTGCAATTTATTTAAACGCACCAAATAACTCCATTAATTTATTCACGTCTCCAGTGGCGGCTCGTGGAACATGTTGGTAGTAGAGCCACTTATACAATATAACCCCCCCCCCATTTCTTACAGAAAGAAAGAACGATGGATCTTCCTAGACCAAAGTAACTGACGAAAAAGTGTTTTAAGAATTAATTAAAAATTCTTGATGAGCGTAAAACTACAGGTAGTCCCATGGCTCCTCGGCTCGATATAACGAGCCGCCACTGCACGTGTCGATCTTTAATACACCTTAATTATATTAAGAGGCTTGCGTTGTAATGGACATTTTTTTATTGTTTGGTGAATTACTTTACTTATGGTATAATTCAATTAAGATGCAAGCTTTGTAACCAAATTTTCTCCTTTTTCATGACAAAATTTCCGAGACTTCAATAATTTACATCTCCGGTTTTATATTCCGCTCGTAACATAATATTGTTACAAGGGTCTTTGTCACACTGTCGCGGACACCATGCGGCGCCAAAGACGGCCCTAATAAATATATATGTTATATACCTGCCGGACCGGACATATAATAACGATATCTTCGAACGCATCACTGAGCTTCGGTTCTCTTTCCCATTAAATTCTATTCAATTTTTTACCCACGGGAGTATCAGGTAGCTGCATTTCTGATTGCAGATAATCATCCGTGTATAAATCTGTGCGCGTTCGGAAAACGATTACAATCTAGGAAATTAATAAATAGAAACATGTACAAATTAATGAAATGCATAAAATACGTGGTCTGGTTTAAAAGTTTTCAAAAATACCAACAGAGGGTGTACAAAATTGAGGATAGTATTAGTAACGTTCTTATTATCAACGATAAAGATTTGGTTAAATTGGTGAAGGTGGTTTAAAAAATTTCAAAAATCCCTGCACAGGGTATCCAAAATTAAGTAGGACAGTATTAGTAACTTTCGTATTATAAATGATAAAGATTTGGTTAAATTGGTAAAGTTGTGCAGTTTTTTTTCCGTTGAGAAATATTATAAAGTTATTAACTGCTAATCACTATTTTTTTGAATACCTAATATTTCAAAAACTATAAAGGATATAAAAAATATTTCACTTGAAAGTTATGTGGTTTGAAGAGATATATATCATAAATCACTTCAAATTGGCCTAAAAAATCTTTTCATTCACGAGGAAGCGGAAAACAATTATTTTTTTAACCGAAAAGTTATGCTTACAATTTTTTTTTTACATTTACGGCAGTATTAGAATTAAATAAGTACATTTTTACTTTCTCCGAACAGAGTTCTAGAAAATATTGTTTTCATGATATTTTTGAATTAGAATTTTGAGATATACCGAGATAATTCCGGCCACTTTTTACTTTCTCCGTTACAAAGTATGAGAAAGTATTGCGATCGTGATTTTTCTTCAAAAAATTTTTCTACGGAAATATCCGTTTTGGGGTCCCTAGATGCCATTTCAACAATTTCTGGAAAAAAAATTGTGTCTGTGTGTGTGTGGCTGTCTGTCTGTACACGCTGTATCTCAACAACTAATTGAGCAATTAATATGAAACTTTGAACATAAGTCTTATTTGATAATCCGAAGAACTGAAAAGCTTTTGGTAAAATTTCGTACACCGGAAGTGGGCGTTTACCTTAACTATTTTTTGTTTTTTGCCAATATTTTCTTAAATATGAAAAATATCACAAAAACATTTAAACAAACTTTGAGGACAACATAGAAATGAACATCTTTTGCTTGAAAATATTTTTCATAAAATCATTTTTAATCGAGAAAAAAAATGTATTATTATTTTTTTATTTTTAGTTTATAATTATGAAACGATAATAGTTAAAGCAAATTCATGTTAATATAACTGTAGAGAATGCCAAAATGAACAACTTATAAAGAATAAGTTTTTTTTAAATCGCTAGTAGTTTTTGAGTAAACTGAGTTTTTGAATTTGCAGTATAATTTTTCCTGTTGCGCTGTATCAAAACTTAATACAGATTATCAAATAAAACTTTAAACTTATCCTTTATAACAACCTGTAGAACTAAAAGGCTTTTTATAAAGTTTGAAACCCGAAAATTGGTGTTTACTTTAACAGTTGTTTGTTTTATTTTCCAAAACAAATTTAACTATGATAATTCAACTCATGTATAAAAATGCGCATTTTGAATAGCCGAGTATTTCCAAGTGGATAAAAAGGCAGATACAAGTTTGCAGGTGAATCAAATTTATTTTAAGCACTCGTCATTTCGTCGCAAATTTCTCGAATGAATTGTGAGTATACAAATACATTTTTCCATCTCGATTCATCGTTGAAATTTGTATCGATTCAATAAGTTTTAAAACCGAAAATTGGTGTTTACTTTAACGGTTGTTTGTTTCATTTTCCAAAACAAATTTAACTGTGATAATTCGACTCGTCTAAAAAAATGCGCATTTAAAATAGCCAAGTATTTGCATGTGGATAAACAGGTAGGTACAAGTTTGCAAATAGATACATTTTATTTTAAGCACTCGTTATTTCATCGCAAATTTCTCGAATGAATTGTGGCTAGGCAAAATCCATTTTTCTATCTCGATTCATTCTCGAAATTTTGCATCGATTCAATGACTCGTGCAAAATAAAATTTATTTGGCCAAATTATATCCTCTTGTATTACCCTCAACAAATATTATAAATATTGAAGAATTGCATATGTTTTGTTAATTCATGTTTTTCATAAATTGTAATGTAGGAAATTTAACAGGGATTTCTAGGTTATGTTAAGTTAATATCCTACCCTACAAACAGTAGAACCTGCAAAAGGGTTTCACACGTGGACCATGATTTAATAATTTAAATGTTGACCTTTCGTTTGATTTTTCTTTTAAAAATCAATTCATATTTAAACACGCTGGGTTATATTTTACTGGTTGGTTCGTGGGATAGGGTGGATAGGCCCCGCCCACCACCCTTAGGATCAAATTAAGCATAACCTCCAAATACGGATTTAGAGGTTGTATACGGGTTTTATTTATTATAATTTCTATGGTGATGTTGAAAATTTGACATTCATTCATATTTAAAAACCCTGGGTTATGTTTTACTGGTTGGTTCATGGGATAGGGCGGATAGGGACCACCCACCACCTTTAGGATCAAATTAAACATAACCTCCAAATACGGATTTAGTGGTTATGTGTACGGGTTTTATTTATTATAATTTCTATGGTGATGTTGAAAATTTGACATTTATCAATAAACCGGGGTTTCTAGGATTCTTTTTAAAGAGAAAACCACAGGCGGTGGGTGGGCCCTATCCTAATAACCAAACTATAGAACCTACACGAAGTTTATACAGGTGAACCATGAATGAATCATTGAAATATTGACTTATTTTTGACAATTTGATAATTATCAATAAACAATGGTTTATAGGTTTATTTAAGGGAATACAAAGGGCGGTGGGTGGGCCCTAAGCTTCACGAATGTTTCACAGGTGAACCGTGAATTAATCATTGAAATATTGACTTATCTTTGACAATTTGACAATTATCAATAAATAGGGGTTTGTAGATTTTGTTTAAGCAAATACAAAGAGCGGTGGGCGGGCCTTATCATACCCTCCAAACAGTAGAACCTGCATGAATGTTTCACAATAATTTAAATGTTGATTTATCGTTTGACAATTTAACAATTATCAATTAACAAGGATTTCTAATTAATTCATATTTAAAAACCCTGGTTGGTTCGTAGAATAAGGACCACCCACCACCCTTAGGATCAAATTAAACATAACCTCCAAATCCATGTTTTATTTATTATAATTTCTATTAGTGGTGTTTGAAATTTGACAATTATTGAAAAACAGGGGTTTCTAGGCTTTTAAGAGAGTATGACATGTGGTGGGTGGGCCCTATCCTATCCTCAAAACTAGAGAACATACACGAAGGTTTCACAGGTGAACCATTAATTAATCATTGAAATATTGCCTTATTTTTGACAATTTGACAATTATCAATAAAAGGGGTTTGTAGATTTTGTTTAAGGAAATACAAACGGCGATGGGTGGCCCCTATCATACCCTCCAAACTGTAGAACCTGCATGAATGTTTCACAATCATTTAAATGTTGATTTATCGTTTGACAATTTGACAATTATCAATTAAAAAGGATTTCTAATTAATTCATATTTAAAAACCCTGAGTTATGTTTCATTGGTTGGTTCGTAGAATAAGGACCACCCACCACCCTTAGGATCAAATTAAACATAACCTCCAAATCCATGTTTTATTTATTATAATTTCTATTAGTGATGTTGTAAATTTGACAACTATCGAAAAACAGGGGTTTCTAGGTTTTAAGAGAGTATGACAGGTGGTGGGTGGGCCCTATCCTACCCTTAAAACTAGAGAACCTACACGAAGGTTTCACAGATGAACTATGAATTAATCATTGAAATGTTGACTTATCTTTTGACAATTTGACAATTATCAATAAACAAGTGTTTCTAGGTTGGTTTAAGTGAATACAAAGGGCGGTGGGTGGTCCCTATTTTACCCTTCAAACTATAGAACCTACACGAAGGTTTCATTCAGGTGAACCATGAATTAATCATTGAAATGTTGACTTGACATTTAACAATTATTAATAAATAAGGGTTTTTTGGCTGGTTTAAGAGAATATGAAGGGTGGTGGGTGGTTCGGCCCTATCCTAATCTCCAAACCATAGAACCTACACGAAGGTTTCATAGGTGAACCATTAATTAATCATTGAAATATTGACATATCTTTGACAATTTGACAATTATCAATAAAAAAGGGTTTTTTGGTTGGTTTAAGAGAATACGAAGGACAGTGGGTGCTTCCTATCATACCCTTTATCGGGCTCGAGCCCCCCCCCCCAATACATTTATATACCTAGTGTTAGCCACCAAACCTGGCCATAGGAAAATAGTTTTTTTTAGAACTTTTTATTTAATTGTAATAGCATTGCTATGTTACACTTTTATTTAAAGTCATATTCACAAATATTTAGAAGGTTCGAAGCTTCGAAGATTCGAAGATTCATAGAAAATCTTTGAAGATTTCGAAGTTTCGAAGATACACGGTTTCTAAGATTCAACGTTTCGAAGATTTGAAGATCAGAAGCTTGAATTTTTTCAAGTTTCGAAGTCTCATTTCACAAATATTGACAAATAAAAAAAAATGATATTAAATTATTTCAAAACTAATAAAAAATATTAATTTTCCAAGATATGTTATTGTTTTTTTTATCTTGCCAATACATTGGTTTGATGTTAATTCATTATTACATCAACTCAGCATGCGCATCTTAAGTTTCTTCTTGGGATTTCGAGGTAAAAATTTATCACATAAAAGTTTAAATCCGTAACTGTTTACGGTTTTAGGATGAAAAAAATCGATTTTTTGAAAAACCCTATAACTTCGAAACTTCTATACTTCGAATCTTCGCAAATTCGAGAAACTTCAATATTTAAAGTTCTCTTCGTTTGTCCGGAGTCTCGAAGTTGCGAAGCTTAAAATTTTGAGGACCCCTAGTAAAAACCCTGTTTTATCTGTTAAGGTTATAAAATAGGGCCCATATACCACTCGCCGTATCTATTTAACATAACCTAAAAACTTTTGTTCCATTTACTGAAGTTTCTTGTCAAATCAATTGTGTTGGTGGAAATTTTGTGACTACAATCGGAGTTTAGAGTTGAAATTAAAGTTTATACGAAGGGAGGTTGGTGTTCTCTATTCCACTTTTTAAACAGCAGAACCTATACGAGGGTTTCACAGGTAGAAAACCATGAAATATGTATTGAAATGTTGACCTTTTGCTTCTATGTCTCTTTCATAAATTAATGTTTTTGTAGAAACTCTGGTTTATATTTTACTGGCTGTAGTGTAGGATAGGGACCACCCACCACCCTTAGAATCCAATTGAACATAATCTACAAACCAATGTTTTATTTAATATAATGCAGTGACGGTTCGCGGGTTTTTTCTGGTACGGCCGAGGAACAAGATGTGGTAACACAGATAGGTGCGGTCACGCAGCCAGCCATCTCTGCAACTGACCCTACCTATCTATATTACCACCTCTTGTTCCTCGGCCGTACCAGAATAAAACCCGCGAATCGTCACTGATATAATTTCTATGTCAATTCATCAGTGACGTTGGCAATTTTGCAATTGTTGTAGAAAAAAAACAGTATTTTGTAAGTTATTTTTAAGAAAATACAAGGGCGATGGGTGTTTCGCAGGTGGAAAACCATTTATTATTCATTGAAACGTTGACTTGCTGCTTTTTTCTTCTATAAATTAATTAATTTGTAAAAAACCCGAGTTTTGTTATACTGTCTGGATTAAAAGATAGGTCCCATTCTTCATCTGCCGTATCTATTTTAACTTTTTTCCATTTACTGAAGTTTCTTGTCAAAACAATTGTGTTGCAGGAAATTTTGTGACTACTAATAAAAGGAGTTTAGAGGTGAAGTTGAGGGAGATGGTTGGGCCCTATCCTACCTTTTAAGCAGCAGAATCTACACTAGAGTTTCAGATGAAAAACGATGACTTAATCATTAACATGTTAATATTCTGTTTTATTTTTCTTGCATAAATTAATTCATTTGTAGAAACTCTTATATCTTAATTGTTGTAATGTAGGATAGAGCCCACCAGAACCACCACTTTAATGTAAGATAGGGCCTATCCGCCCTAATAATGTATATAAAGGTGCATTTAAAACTGTGGACAAACAATTTTGCAAGTGGATAAAAATTTATTTACCTTCACCATTGCAACGATTGTCAATCGGATTAAGTTTACATCCAATATAATCATTAGTTATGAGCGTGGTGTCAGTATAATAACGACCATTACTTTAGTGAATGTGGTAAACTGCAAATGAATTTACGTGGCCAATAGGATAAAATTTGTTGTTAAGATGTTGTTAATTGCAAAATAATTAAAGGTTTGCTTCTAAATTGCGTTAGTGGCATTCAAATCGGTCACTATTATCTTGATTTTCTTGAAGATCCTAAATATTGGGTTAAGTGCTTCATAGAACTCTTTCACTTCTCGAACACTTATTGGTTATGGGTGCTTCATCTTGAACCCTTGTTAGCTTGCAGAAGATACAGCAGCTAAATTGTTGATACAATTTTCGGATACATCTTCAAGCTCTTACGATACTAACTGCACCTGGTACTCTTCCATAGAAAAGGCAGCAAAACTGTTGGAGACGGAAGATGACTAATATTTTTACCACCAGGTTTATAGCTAGTTGAGATAATAACAACTACCATTACTTCTTTAGTTAAAATCTTTATATTTCTTGTACCATACAATTACATGCACATTTGACGCTAATCGATAATATTAATCGACTTTCTCCTTGTTTCAAATTGAACATGTGTACAAAGCAATATTGCAACCTTTTAAGCGCATTTAAAAAGAAAGAGCACGAGAGTCATTAAAAACCTAATTAAGGTACGGTGCCCGAAAGCGATATGTATTGTGAATATGGTTTATCTGATAGCCTTTATGTTTCCATTCCATTTTCTACAATAACATTCCTTTTTATATTTATATAATACGACGGCATTATTTAAACAAGAAAAAATTAATCGATTAGATCTGTTAAATCAATAAAAACTATACCGCGGAAGGATTACGAGGTGTATAATCAGATGCAGTCCGTTTTAGGACCACTAACTCGATTGGTTGTTGTTCTTAACAAAACAATTATTTAACAATTGCAAATATTAGAGTGCATATACCGAAGTAAAAATAATTGATTCGATCTGTTAAATCAACAAAAACTATACCGTTTACGAGGTCTATAATCAGATGCAGCCAGGTTAAGGACCACGAGGTCGATAATATGTTGGCTGTTCTTAACAAAAAAATATTTGTTTGGAGGTGATAATCCGTTGTTATCAGGTGATTTAATTGTTAAAAAGACTGTGTACTTCCTGATATCGAATTATTTTGTTTACCGAACTAGTTTCTAAGTAGCCATCCTCAGCAGTAAATTGACATTTTATTAATGTAAAATGACATTTTACTGCTAAGGATGGCTACTTAAAGTAGCCGAAACTAGTTCAGTAAATAAAATAATTCGATATCAGGAAATACACAGTCTTTTTTAACAAAAAAATTACTTAACAATTGCAAATATTAGACTCCATCTACCGAGGTTAGCATATGGTTGCGATGGAGAAGAACGTTGTCACACGTGTGAGACACGTATCTCATATTTCATCATCTAAATGTTCCCTTAAATTGTCGAAAGTGACACGGACACACGTTTTATTTGAATTTGCTTCCTCGTTAGAGCGAGAGAAGATGGATCAGTTCAGGGGAATTTTATGACACGCCTGTTCCAACTGGTTTAGAATTACAATTATTCACTCGTGTAGCATGTTACAATGATGAACATTTTAACACAGTGCTTACAGATAAATCAAATTTGATAATAACTAAGAATTAAAAAAATTATCTAAATCAATAAAAAAATTATAATTAAGCCATTGCCATCTATGAACGCGTTTTACGCGAAAAACGAATATTAGAAATTATTCAAAAACTACTTGTACTTTTTTGTAGCAAATATTTCCCCCAATCGTGTTATGTAATAAAAATGGGTCATTGAATTACGAGGTATTTAAGAGGGCACTTAGATATTGACATTTTAAGAACACTTATTGTCAAAATTGACAGTTTCCAATTATTTTACTCATAGAGGCATCCTCTAGGTACAATTAGAGATATAAATCATATTTTTATCTTATTTTTAAGAGAAGTTACAGCCAGATTTCAAGCTGCCTTTTTGAGGTAAAATTTTTAGAAATACACTGTTTTTCGTGAAAACTAAAAGATATAAGTGTACATACGTTCCTACAAAATATTTTGAAAGTTGAAAATATTTCACATGAGGAAAACTGATTCAACCGTGTGAAAATTTTAGTACAACGGCAACACTGTAAACTTTTAACGAACGGTTTAGGGTAGACAGCCTGTTTACCGAGAATCAATGCTTTTAAGTTTTTTTAAATATTTTCATTGATTGTTACTAAAATGGTGTGAAGAAATTAATGCAATATAGAACATATAAAAATAGTTTTATTTGTACATACAGGGTGTATAAAAGTGTCCCATAATGACAATATTAGAAAAAAAAAACGCAGTCTGAATGAGCGATTCCTTAGAAATTGAGTTTGTTTAGTGCAATGTAGGGTTGTGTAATATTCAAAATTTTCCATAGGATATTATCTTTCTTATTTCTCTACCTTTATTGATTCCGATAACTATTCTCACTGCGTTACGTAAATATTTGCAAGTTTATAATGTATCTTCCGCAAAACCAATATATTCATGATATTCGATAACATATCTGCAAGGGAAAGGGTATATATAGGTGACTTAAATTCAGATTTTACCAGAACTTCAATTCAACACCTACATCATGCAACTTGTAGTATCTGTAGTGTTCCTGTGTTTAGGAATTTCCTTAGCAGAGAGAATAAGTAAGTTTTTATCTCCCGATTTATTCTAACGATGGTAAAAAAATCTAAATTTCAGAAATTCACACTCAAAGTTCGCCCCCGGTAAAAGATTACAGTTTTTTTCCATTGCGAACGAACTATTTGGAATTTAATGTTAACACGACCAAAGACATGAGTGTAGTATTATCTGCTGAATATGGGCTATATGCTCCCTACTACGAGATTGTATTCGGTGGACTTAGTAATACTAGAGATTACATTCGTAAAAATGAAAGCAAGACAAATTTACTGGCTGAGCACGTGGACACAGTTAGGAAAAATGAGTTTCAGAAAATTTGGATCTCTATTAATGATACGGAAGAGAGTATATCTGCAGGTAAAATGTATGGAAGGGCGACCTTATATTTCCAAGATGTGAATTATATGAAGATGTCTTATTTTGGAATCGCCACAGGATATGGTGGAATTGGTGCTTGGGATTTCGATTTTAAAATGTTGGTGCCTGATTTATAAAAACAATAATTGTTTGGAGGGTAATTCAAATTTTAATTATAATTTTGGTTTTAAATGTTTTATTTTTTGTCTCACTCTACAAAATACAAACCTTGACGTGATTAAAATATATTAATATTTCCCAAGATGTGAATTATATGAAGATGTCTTATTTTGGAATCGCCACGGATATGGTGGAATTGGTGCTTGGGATTTCGATTTTTAAATGTTGGTGCTTGATTTATAAAAATAATAACTGTTTTGAGGGTAATTATAATTTTGGTTTCAAATTGTAATATCAATTTTATTTTTCGTCTCACTCTACAAAATACAAACCTAGCCGTGATTAAAAGACATATGTCTAAGTCAAATGGCCACAGTTGCCTTATTTATATATACAGGGTGTTGCAAATTAGATGCATTAGCATTGCTATCCCGGTAACATAAGAAATGGTGAGTTGATTAAACTAAGGCAAAGTTGCGTATTTTAAAGCTGAATAATTTGTTAAAAAGAAATTTAAAATATTCCAACTACTTCCGGAGAAAAAAAAGTCAATTTTGGTTTTTATTTTTTTATTTTATTACTGGTTATTTTGAAAAACCAAGAATACTTTCTTGTACGCTCCTCCAGAAAATAATTTTATTTTTCAAATGCGACGTTTCGTTATTTAAATACTCAACTTTATTTTTTGAAATACGAACCTGGATTTTTTATTTAATGTTTGAGTAGCTTTTCACCTCCCAAAAAGTTATGTGTTACACTTACACAAAATTGTTTGGTAGAGGTGTTATTTGAAGTTTTTTTTAATTGAAGAGGGCATGGACTTTGAAACATAACAAGAGAGCTGGTTTGCGAGATGACTCATAGTACGGCCGAGGTAGCAGAGGTGATAATACAGATAAGTAGAGTCGGTTACAGAGATTTGTATTACCACCTCTGCTACCTCGGCCGTACCATGAGTCACTCCACGAGCCGTCACTGCATAACAAAATGTGCCTTTAAATGAAACCTCGATTAATTGTTTTATTAGTGCTATTTCAAAAAACGTTGCAATATTTTTAACCAAGGCACATACATACTGCAAATCTAAAATTTGATATCTACAGGATATTTAAAAAGTTAAAATGTTTTGACTGTTATTTATAAAATTATCGACATTTTCTGTAATGTATTACGAGCCCTCCCTACGAGGGTTTACAAATTTAGTTTTTCAAATTTTTCAATTTTTTTCATGGATCTCACGTGGGTAAGATTTAAAATAATAATAATAACAACAGAAAAAAAAATCCAATTACAGGGAAAAAATATACATTGACATTAGTAAACTAAAATATGGTGATAATCAAAAATTACATTACATTAAATTACATTAAATTAAATTACATAAAATTAACCAAATTAAATAAAGTCATGTTATCTCAAATTAAATCAAATTAGAACAAATTATTTAACGACGAAATAGTTTATTTTTCCTGTCGGAGTAACTGAGCACCGCTCAGTGCTTGACTGGAATGCCGATCATTGTTTGAAAAAAATGAAAATTATTATTTATTATGAACTGAAATTACCAATAATATTTAATGCAACATACATATTATTTAGTAAAAAAACTAAATATGTTCCAACGAAAGAAAATTACAACTACAAATTTTAATATTTTTTTAAAACACAAAGACCAACGTTACATTTATCACATTGGTAAAGTGATCGCTTTCTGATACCATGCTTCTGATCAATTGCTACGAGCATAAAAAAAAAACATCTCTTCTTTAAATTCTGAAATAATCGCACCTGAAAGCCCGTTTGTTCTTTCTGTAGGTACATTTTTTATTTAATTCGATAAAAAATAGGAAAACAGTTGCTACAAGCATAAAACTTTCAGGAAATATTCAAAATAGATGCTACTATATAATACCATAATAATTCTAAAGCATCTCTTCTTGAAATTCTGAAATAATCGCACCTGAAAGCCTGTTTGTTCTTTCTGTAGTTACATTTTTTACTTTAATTCGATAAAAAATAGAAAAACAGTTGCTACAAGCATAAAACTTTCAGGAAATATTCAAAATAGATACTACTATATAATACCATAATAATTTAAAGCATCTCTTCTTCAAATTCTGAAATAATTGCACCTGAAAGCTCGTTTGTTCTTTCTGTAGTTACATTTTTTACTTTAATTCGATAAAAAATAGAAAAACTGTTGCTACAAGCATAAAACTTTCAGGAAATATTCAAAATAGATGCTACTATATAATACCATAATAATCCTAAAGCATCTCTTCTTCAAATTCTGAAATAATCGCACTTGAAAGCCCGTTTGTTATTTCTGTAGTTACATTGTTTTCTTTAATTCGAAAAAAAATAGAAAAACAGTTGCTACAAGCATAAAACTTTCAGGAAATATTTGGAATAGATGCTACTATATAATACTATAATAATTATAAAACATCTCTTCTTCAAATTCTGAGATAATTGTACCTGAAAGCCTGTTTGTTCTTTCTGTAGTCACATATTTTTTCTAATTTGGTTAAAAATAGAAAAACAATTGCTACAAGCTTAAAACTTTCAGAAGATATTCAGAATAGATATACTACGTAATACCATAACAATTCTAAAACATCCCTTCTTCAAATTCTAAGATAATTGCACCTGAAAGCCTTTTTGTTCTTTCTGCAGTTACACTTTTTTTAATTGAGTAAAAAATAGAAAAACAATTGCTACAAGCATAACACTTTTAGGTATTATTCAGAATAGATGCTACTACAAAATACTATAACAATTCATAAACATCTCTGCTTCAAATTCTGAGATAATCGCAGCTGAAAGCTTGTTCGTTCTTTCTGAAGTTATTTTTTTTAATTCGGTAAAAAATATTCAACAATTTCTGCAAGCATAAGAGTTATTATTCAGAACAAATTTACAAACAACACAATCTCGTTGAGATTTAACTGTTATTTCACTTTTACAAATTGATGGAAAATATATCTCCACAAGTCGCAAAATATTTTCTTTCTATGAATAATACAAGATCTCAAAATAAGTAAAGAAATAGAAAATAAAAAATAGACTTGAAATAAACTGATTATTTAATTTGTAAAAATCATAATAAAAGAGGTAACTAAAAAAAATGAATGTGAGCCACTATAGTGGTTCATGGTATAAAAATGAAAAAATATGAAAGCCACTATTGCGGCTCATGGTCGTTAAAGGTTTAAAATAACTTAAATTATTATTATTTCATAATTTTATGTACGACAATGATTTAGTGTTGGCTAAAATATCTAAAATTTGATTTTAAGGAAAAAATTGTTTAGGACGCTTTTTTATTATTCATCTTCAGCACTTTTGTTAATTAATTGAGAATTTAATAAAATTACTGCCTAAAAATAGTTACAATTTTTTGTATATTTTTGTTTTTGATGTTGAATACAAGCAAACAAATATTTCCCGTAAGAATAAAATTATACAAAATCTAAAAAAGAAGGCTAAAAGACCTCTGGTCAATTGCCTGTTGAGGTCATTTGTAAAAGTGTCTCAATAAATGTATTGTCTCTCTCTCTAAAAACAATTCTACAAAAGAGATTAAGAGATTAATTCTCACAAGTCTTCTTTTAACAGTTTTTTGCTAATTATAATTGAAAATTCTCTTCTTGTTGAGATGTGAAACATTTGAATAAAAATAAATGTAAAAGAATACTTCTTGTAGAGATATGATTATGTAAACTCGAAAAACAATTAAAAAGGGGTTTTCTTTTAAAATTTGTTTGATTTTTAAAAGTACTAGATTAAAAAAAGAGTTATAAAACATTGAAATAAAATGTTTTTTGTGCAGGCAAACATTTCTAAAGATGATTATACGCAAAAATATATTTTGAGATTTCCAACGTTATCCAAGTTTATTTTGTTATTTTTCTTCAGTGCTTTAGTTATTTTATTGAAATATTAAAAAAATGGTGATGTGGCCATCATGTTACTTTCTCCGACTTTATATTTACGTTTTCATAAGTTTATTTTCAATTGAAATCATATTTCAAATGTACATCGAGCGTTGTGTAAACTCGGATGAAACTGACGTTTAAAACGTCAAAATCATGAAAGATTATACTTTAAATTCAAAAACCCGGTTTACTCAAAAACTAACGAGATTTCGAAAAAAACTTGTTCTTTAGAAGTTGTTCATTTTGGCATTCTCTACAATTACTAATCACATAAATTTGCTGCAACTATTATCGTTTCATAATTATAAACCAAAAATTAAAAAAATAATAATGTTTTTTTTCTCGAATAACAATGATTTTATGAAAAATATTTTCAAGCAAAAGATGTTCATTTCTTTATTGTCTTCGATGTTTGTTTAAATGTTTTGTGATATTTTTCATATTTAAGAAAATATTGGCAAAAAACAAAAAACTGTTAAGGTAAACACCCACTTCCGGTGTACGAAATTTTACCAAAAGCTTTTCAGTTCTTCGGATTATCAAATAAGACGTATGTTGAAAGTTTCATATCAATTGCTCTATTAGTTTTTGAGATACAGCGCACACAGACAGACACACACACACACAGACACACACACACAGACACACACACAGACACACACACAGACACACACACAGACACAAAAAAAAATTTTCCAGAAATTGTTGAAATGGCATCTAGGGATCACAAAACGGATATTTCCGTAAAAAAAATTTTTGAAAAAAAAATCACGATCACAATACTTTCTCGTACTTCGTAACGGAGAAAGTAAAAAATGGTGATGTGGCCATCATGTTACTTTCTCCGACTTGATGGTGTCATAGCCATTTATATTTACGTTTTCATGGTTTATTTTCAATTGAAATCATATTTTAAATGTACATCGAGCGTTGTGTAAACTCGGATGAAAGTGACGTTTAAAACGTCAAAATTATGAAAGGGAAAAATTAGACTTCAAATTAGAAAATTCGAAATCTAGAGCAGAGGTGTACATATGCTCAAGAAAGATTATATCAAAATCTAGAACAGGAGTGTTGGCAAAATTTTATAGAATTACAAAACGCATTCTATTTTGAGTAAATTTTAAAAGTTTGGAGTTGATTCCAATTGTTTTTTTTATTTATCTTGGAAAGTGAACATTGGCCACTATAGCAGATTATATCAAAATCTAGAATAGGAATGTTGGCAAATTTTTATAGAATTATGAAACGCAAACTATTTTGAGGAAATTGTTTGGAGTTGATTCCAATGGTTAAAAAAAATTGAAAACCTGAAAATTGGCGACCAAATCTAGAGCAGAGGTGAATAACGAAGTACAAACTGTTTTGAGCAAATTTGAAAATCTTAAGTTTGTTGCAGTGAAATCTCTCCCGCTTAAAACGTTCAAGACTCAAATAAATCATATCGTATAAGCAAAGGTTTCTACATTATTGATGATTGTGTACTGAAGGGTTTCATAGATTTAAAAGTAGATTTATTCGTAATTTATACTTCATTTTATTTATTTATTTACGGATGGCCATTAAATACAAACTTACAATGGATACAATCACAACATAATAAAATAAATGTTAATAAAATAAAATTAGAGAAATACAATACATGACATTTTAAAATAAATTAGAACAAGGTACAATTAAAAACTCACATAGATTAAAACTGTATATCTTAATGGTTATCTAAAAATATGTGCAAGTCGCGAAGACTAATGTTTAGTAGATCCACATTCAGCTGATTGCAATTTCGAACCAGACGTGAAATACCGTAATTTTTATCATCCGTTTTATGGATTCGGTTATAACGCTTGACCTAAGTGTCCTAGAAGGTTCGTGAACGCTAATGTTTTTAAATAATTCCATAGAATGAATGGCTCTTAAACTTCACCCTCTGGGGTGATTAATAAATTCACTTAGGTGTGTAATACTTGGCTGCGATTCCAATCAATGATTAAGATAAATAAATACAAGACTTTAAAAAAAACCATCGGATCGTCACCAGATGAAACTGAAATATTTATAGTCTTTAAACTTCGAAGGATCTACAAGTAGAGCTCGTCCCGGCGAATAAATTGTGAAACTTTTTCGATATAACAAAAAGAAGAAGTGCTATTTACAATTTCACTTTTCAGCGAAAAGTTCCCCCGCGGAAACTTTCGCGATATATCCGCAAATGCTGATTTATCGTAACTTCAAATGTAACGGCAAGATCCCGGTATGGAAACAATCCCAATACAAAAATAAATAGCCTGCAGCTTCGGGTAAAGTATGTGCATGAGATATCATTACTCATAAATATCAATGCTGAAAGTTAGCCTTGAAGTTTATCAAATTCGTTAACATCGCAACAATAAAAATATTCGGCAAGCGCACGAAGTTCCCGGCGCTTCCACCATAAATACATTCTTAAATGAGCTAATTTTAGTTGGTCGTAAAGCGAAATTTGCGACTATTATAGACTAGCTCGTTAGCTAAGGGTTGATGGTGTACTTAAATTACCATTTGAAATTGATTTTGAAATGTGCCAAACACCGATGAGTCCCTAATTAATTAAAATAAGTTTTAAACTTTCGTTTAATTAACATAACCAGGAATTAACATGATAAGAAAATTAATTTTTCGCAGCTACTAACTTTGCAAACGCTCCGAAATTAGCATAGCGTAATTAGGTTAAAATCTGTCGTTGAAATGTAAAGTTTGATGAGGAATTGTTCTAATCATTAATAAGAAAGTTTATGCGAGTGAGAAATTATAATGAAAAACTCGAAATTATGACTTTAAACTCGCGAACGCAATAACATATATACAGGGTGTACGCACTAAATTTATTAAGCACAAACATGGGCTGCATCTACTCGAAACAATAAGAAATAAAAAATGGATACCCTTAACATTTTAATTATCTATTTAATCCAATGTACCTAATAATATTAATTATATTCTGAAGGAAAAAAATGAAATTCGTGAAATTTCGACCATTTTCAAACCACCAGAATTCGGCATATTTTCAATCGATTTTGATGAATCTTTGGGAGCGAAAAATTTTGATGTGTCTAACGCCCCTGGAAAAAAAAAGTTTTTCTGGAAACCATGTCCTACTTTGATGGTATCTACGGAGTTCGAAAATTTTTTTCGACTCGATCCTCCATAAGGGCATTAAAATTTAATAAATTCTCAAATAACGAAGTTCCTACAACGATTTGGTACAAAGTTATGGGTGTTTGAAAAAAAGTGCATTTTGAAGTTTCTCGACGAAATTGTTTTCATTTTCACGAATGAAATTTTCTTTGCATGTTATTTGAGGTATTTCACGAATTTCACGTTTTTCATTTTTTTCCACCAGTATATATTGAGTCACATGAACTTTTTTGTGTAATAGGTATTTCCCGTTCGTAAATAAATAAATAAATCTTTCCATATTCAGATTCCTTAATCTGTCATACTTCCCATGTTGGAAAAATTTCTTTATTGATCTTTAACCCAAAAATATTTAAAAAATGTAGCACCCCAGGGTACATAAACAAATTTGCTTATCGAAACTTTCACAATTAGAATTTCTTTATTATTACGATCACAATCGGCCAGAAAAACGCGCCGAAGACAAACGAGTCATTCTGCGATAATTACCGCGGCATTAAAAATGTGAAACGTCCGATGGAGAAATTAAAGTCGTGCCATTTATTTTCGTGCGTGAACCGCACAATCAATCTAATCACATGTATGTGATTTGACGGAACATGATTCATTCGTTCCTTTGATAAACGCCGACGCGTTCTCACTCTCTCTCGCCAGGAACACGTTACAGGGATAAGGTGGAGTCAAAAAATATTCAATTATAAGCATACACGTTTCTCAGTCAGTCATCTAAGCAAACATATGCTCTCCAGAGGATGTGGATGAGAGTTGTTGGTATTTCGGGTCAACGTTTAAGACATATTAAACGCATGACTAAGGAGTTATGGAGTGAGATTGAATCCGTTGTAGGTTTTAATCGTGGGGGAACAATGAGGTGTTTTCGTTCTACACTCGAGATTACGAAGTGAACAGGATGGACTTTTTAAAAATAGAATCGAGAGTATGAATTATTTTGCTTTGTACACTGCATTCAAAGTGACAAGCAGTTTTTGAACAGATCTCCGAGAGGACCCAGAACTTGGTGACGAGGTGACGAGTTTGGATGACGTCCGTTGTTGCGAATCTGAAAGGTGTCAGAACAGTCAACCCTTTTCTAAACACGGAATTAGACAAATAATGAATATTTGCAATTAATATTTTTAGTTTTTTTGGTGTCGCCAATTACGAAATGCTGGTCTAGAGGGCGATACGAACCAAAGCGATTTAATTATTCTGATTGTTAACTTGAAGTATGCGAAGTCGATTGATTTGGTTAGTTTTTTATGGCGAAATCGTAATACAACGCCTGTGAACTTGGCCATAAAATTTTCCAAATAATACATTTATTTTCTCATTAAATCAATCATATCTACATAAATATTAACAATAGAGGAATCATCTAGTGAAATAGATTGAAAACATACTTGCCAGACAAAAAAATTGCATATTTGCATTTCGAAACGAACTTATGTTAGAACAATAACTAAAAAAAATCTACTGTTTTATCATTTTTGGTCGATGATTTACTAAGTAATACTTGTCAATCAAGAATTTTTACGTACTCGGGTAGCGCACACAATTCTCCATAATCTGTATTATTTTCATGTTAACTAAATTCATAATAAGCTCGCATTTAATTAAAATTATAAAATAAATTTGTTCAAAAACTATAAATTATATTTTAATGCGTTTTACATGATTAGAAAGATCAAATCTTCTTCTAGTCTATTCGTCTATCGTTATTATTTATGCAGACATGATTGAATTTCTGTGATAAAAAATTGTATTATTTCGAATAAGGCCTCAGAGTTCAACTCTCAACAAAAATATTATTTAAATATTATTTTTCATAATAAAAATAATTGATAATTTAGCAGCCACCAGGAATCGAGCATTGAGAATTTTGTAAATATAAAACATCGAAATAACTCATATAATTATGTGCTTTAATATAATTTTAGTAACTAATTTAAATAACGTTTACTTTAGCGGACGTTGCTAAGAGTAACGGTCCGTATGCGAAATGTTCACTTCCGTACGTCCGCCGTACAGGCCGCAAAGTCATTTCGCGGCTCCTAGTCTGCTACGTTTACTGAATATCAGGGTTGATTGTATAATAATATAATAATATTAATTCACCATAACATTTTGTGTGATCACCACGTAGATCATTTCGTAAACCTGGTACAGGCCGGGAATTTCATACAGAAATTTCGAATAAATAACCGTCAAAAATGACAATTTCGAATTGTCAAAAATTCTACATTTTTACCTCTGCAAACGACACATAAAGAAATTTGTAGCTGTCAAAAATTGTGGATTTTTACTATCAAACACGGAATTTTTTGATATTAAAAAAAAGAAAATGACAATTTCGAATTATGAAAAATTCTGCATTTCTGCCACCATAAACGTCACATAAAGAAATTTGTAGCTGTCAAAAATTGTGGGTTTGTATTATCAAAAACGGCATTTTTTGATATTAAAAAAGAAACATACCATTTTTGTATTGTTCAAAATTCTGCATTTTTGCCACCACAAACGATTCAATGGTAAATAAAGAAATTCGAAGCTGCCAGAAATTGTGTTTTTTTACTATCAAAGCCGGCATTTTTTGATTTAAAAAAAAAGAAAATTTCAACTGCTAAAAATGCCAATTTCAAACTCTCAAAAATCGGACTACTATCACAAATGGTACGTTAGAAGTAACAAGGAAATTTTCAATTGCTGAAAATAACTATTCAATATTGTCAGAAATTGCTCATTACTGAAACCAGCAAGTTTCAACAATAAATAGAAAATTTCCAAATGTCAAAAATGTTTAACTGTCAAAATTTGTGCATTTCTACTATCACTATCGGCATTTTTCAATATTGAAAAAGGGAAATTTCCAGCGGCCAAAAGTAACAATTATAAATTGTCGAAAATTGTGCAATTCCACTGTCAGAAATGGCATTTTCAATAGTAAAAAGATACATTTTTGACCGTCAAAAATAACAATTTTGAATTGTCAAAAATTCTGCATTACTGCCACCACAAACGGCACATAAAGAAATTTGCAGCAGTCAAAAATTGTGGAATTTTACTATTTTTTAATATTAAAAAAAAGAAAATTTTAACCGCTAAAGAAAGCAATTGCGAATTGTCAAAAATTCTGCATTTCTGCCACCACAAACGGCACGATTGAACGGTAAATAAAAAAATTTGAAGCTGCCAAAAATTATGGTTTTTTACTTTAAAACAACATTTTTTTATATTAAAAAAGAAGTAATTTTCAACTGCTAAAAATGACAATTTCGAACATATCTACCATATCTACCATCACAAATGGCACGTTGGGAGTAAAAAGGAATTTCAATTGCCATAGATAACTATTCACGACTGTCAAATATTGCTCATTATTGAAAACGGTTTCATTTCCTCAATAAAAAGAAACATTCCAAATGCCAAAATATCGGCATTTTTTCAATATTAAAAATGGTGATGTGGCCATCATGTTACTTTCTCCGACTTGACGGTATCATAGCCATTTATATTTACGTTTTCTTGGTTTATTTTCAATTGAAATCATATTTTAAATGTACGTCAAGCGTTATGGAAACGTCAAAATTATGAAAGATGGAAAAATTATACTTCAAATTCAAAAACTCAGTTTACTCAAAAACTAAAGCGATTTCGAAAAAAACTTATCCTACATAAGTTATTCATTTTAGCATTATCTACAATTATTATTAACATAAATTTGCTGTAACTATTATCGTTTTATAATTATAAACCAAAAATTAAAAAAAAAATAATAAATTTTTTTCTCGAATAAAAATGATTTTATGAAAAATGTTTTCAAGCAAAAGACGTTCATTTCTGTGTTGTCTTCAAAGTTTTTTTAAATATTTTTGTGATATTTTGCATATTTAAGAAAATATTGGCAAAAAACAAAAAACAGTTAAGGTAAACGCCCACTTCCGGTGTACGAAATTTTACCAAAAGCTTTTCAGTTCTTCAGATTATCAAATAAGACGGATGTTCAAAGTTTCATATCAATTGCTCTATTAGTTTTTGAGATACAGCGCGCACAGACAGACACACACACACACACACACACACACACACACACACAGACACAGACACACACACACACACACACACAGACACACACACACACACACACACACACACACACACACACACACACACACATACACACACACAGACACACACAAAAAAAAATTCCAGAAATTGTTGAAATGGCATCTAGGGACCCCAAAACGGATATTTCCGTAAAAAAATTTTTTGAAAAAAATCACGATCACAATACTTTCTCGTACTTCGTAACGGAGAAAGTAAAAAAGGTGGACGCTCATGGTTGGCAACACATTTTCCGAAAATAGGGATAATAATTCACGTAATATTATGTTGGCTGCCTGGATCAGTGCAGTACGAAAAACGACCTACAAAAATAGTCCAGAAAATTTCCTGACAAAAATATCCTGAGAAAAAATACCGAAAAAATTCCTTAAAAAGGTTCCGAAATATGTCCGGAAAAATGCCTTGAAAAATTATCCTAAAAGAAGCCGGAAAAAATGTCCCGGAAAGAATGTCGAAAAAAAATCCTGACAGAAAATTCTTGAAAAAAAATTCTGAAAATAAAGTCTTAAAAAAAAACCTTAAAAATACCTGAAAAACTTTAGAAAAAAATCTGAAAAATTGCCCTGAATAAGCCCCGAAAAACTTTCTGAGAAAAAAATCTTGAAATAGTCTTGAAAAAGTCTTAAAATTTGTCCTGAAAAAAGTTTTGAAAAAAAATCACGAAATAAAGTTTTGAAAATAAAGTCTTAAAAAATCTTGAAAAAGAAGTGCTTAAAAAGTCCCAAAAGTAATGTCCTGAAAGAGACTTTAAAAGAAGTCCTGAAAATAAAGTCTTAAAAAAGTCCTGAAAAATTGCATTTAAAAAAATAATAAAAAACGGTAATTAAAACAACCCTTAAAAAAAGTCTTGCAAGAAATACCATAAAAAGGTCTTAAAAAAAGACCCGAAAAAAAATTCTGGAAAAGATTGTCCTGAAAAAAAAATCAAAAAAAGGAGTTGAAAAAAAGTCCCCAAAAAGAAAGTTTTAAAAAATAGTTAAAAAAGGCCTTGGAAAAGGCCTGTCGAAGTCCCGAAGAAAAGTCCTAAAATAAGTCCTGAATATACGGGGTGTAACTGAATTCTGGTAGACCCCAGATGTCATTTAAATTTTTACATATATCTATGAAATTAAGTATGGTATTTTTAGAGAATAAAGTATGCCAGCATGTGGACTTTTAATATAAATTCCATTTCCGGTTTAACCGGAAATTACCTTAACTTTTCTATTTCTAATGGAACATTATACACTGTATATTTTTACATAATTTAATTTGTCTCTTAAGTTCATAAATGTATCATAAGTGACCCTTTGGATGTTACTTTTTAGTTCAAATTCAATTTAAATTTGTTTTTTTGTTTAAATTTAATTTAAATTTAAACAAAAAACTAACAACCAAAAGGTCACTTATGGTATATCTATGAACTTAGAATTTAGAGACGAATTAAGTTATGTAAAAATATACAGGGTGTTCCATTTGAAATAGAAAAGTTAAGGTAATTTCCGGGTAAACCGGAAGTGGAGTTTTGATTAAAAGTCTACAGGTCAACACAATTTATTCCCTAAAAACGCCACACTAGGTTTTATAAAGATTTATGTAAAAATGCATATGATATTTGTGGTCTACCAGAATTCAGTTACACCCGCTATATATTTTTATAGCTAAGGTGGACCCAATCCTGTACACCGTTTGACCCTTCACTTCTGACAGGGGCGCTGTTAAAGCCATCTCCAGGTCTTCGAAGTTGACAAAAAATCATATGCGAAATTCAATTGATTGAGGCTGAAAGACCTCTGGTCAATTGTCTGTTGAGGTAATTTGTAAAAGTGTCTCAATAAATGTATTCTCTCTCTCTCTCTCTCTCTCTCTCAATTGATCTACGATACCATAAAAAAGTTCCGTATCGAAATCTTCCCTTAGTTTTTTTTTATAAATTTTTGAAAATTGGCTCTCAAATTGGTCTACAAGGTGTAACTCCTCCTTAAGGCAATAATCTTGCGCAGCCTGGGGTTCTTCTCTATTCAAACGTTCAAACTGGGCAGAAATGTACTACACCAAAACAGCCAACATTTTTTATTTAGAACGAAAATTTTCTCAAAATTATTACTGAATTTTAAATCCTTGCTTGACATATTTTCGTTCAAAGGTTTTGGTTTTAATTTGAAAGGAATTCTGAATGCGGGCGAAGGAAGCGATGATGATAGTGGGAATTAGTGTAGGTACTGTCGAGTTTATCCATAATTGTCTGGCAATAAAAGAGTGAAATCAACGAAGAAACAAGAACCGCTGAAATATTAGCCGCACCAATGATGTCGACCACACATGTAAATACACTGGAGGAAAAAAAAATGAAACACTTGAAATTCCTGAAACTTTGATCATTTTCAAACCGCCATAACTCGGCGTATTTTCAATCGATTTTGATGAATCTTTAAGGGCGAAAAACTTTGAAGTGTCTTCTTTAAAGTCATGCATACGAACTTAAGCGTAGCCCCTTTCGCCCCTCTCTAGCACCCCTGTGAAAAAAGAAAAAATTCAGGAAACCATTTTTAACTTTGACGATGTCTATGGAGTTGGAAATTTTTTTTCGACTCGATCCACCATAAAGGCATTAAAATCTGATCAATTCCCTATGCCGAATTTAAAGAACGAAGTTCCTACAACGATATGGCACCAAGTTATGGGTGTTTGAAAAAAAAGTGCATTTTGAGGTTTCACTCAACGATTTTTCAACCAAATTTGATCATTCTTTCGGAAAAAAAATCTCTTTTTGGCCGTACTTTAAGGGGGTAAACTCAGATTGGAATGATCCCTTCGAACCTTTCAATCCCCGAACAAATTAATTTTTCAAAAGTGACACTTCAAAATAAAACAACATCTTAAGAGTGCCATAATAACAGTATAAGATATTCTTTTAATACTAATAACAAGGAATTGAACAATTTGTAACTGAAGAAAGTCCTTAGATCATTTTAAACTTGATAAAAAAAATTTTACAATCACATTGTTGACTGTTGCCTATAATTTTCGGTGAATAACTGTACCCATTTAGGGAAATTATTGCAACATTTTAGACACTAGATATCGCATGGTATTTCTATTATATCCCTTATATAAATTTAAAATATAAAACAGAATACATTTTCCACAGCAGTTATTAATAATAATTGTATCAAGGGATTTTAAATATATTTCTTATATGTTTACGTATGGCGTTATATATTTGTATGTTTATAGTATCCCGAAAGGTGCCTGAGCATTCATATATTATAATCTAGGCAGCACATGTTGGTAGTTTTCCGGAGAAGTGTTCTTTGGGGAAACATTTCGTTTTTATTAGGTCCCTACCATAAGCAACAGAGGTTTCCCAACGAAGCTAATATATAAGTTTAACCGAATTACAGAGACCTTATAGCTAAGAATTTTTTTAAACCGAACTAGACTAGACGATATAGTAAATATACCTCCAACTTTAAATGACAAATGAGAATCAACGGGGAAAATACTTCACAAAGATATAATGCAGAACACAGCTTAAATACTATGGTAATTGCTTTTGGGGATGAAGACTTTTAGAAACAGCGAATTCGATCAATCTTGTTCCTTCAAAGAAAATTTTGTAAATTTATTGCATAAAGGTTTTTAGTTTTCTTTCTTTTAAAAAATCTTGCATTCACTAATTATAATTTCATGCACTACAACTGTATACGTACTTTTATTTATGCAAACAAAGCCATTATATTTAAGTCTGTCCGTGGTATCAATTCAGAATTAAATAATTAACTCCGGTCGTCTGATAGAGAAACTTCAGCGTAATTGGTAATTGTGGGAAATAATTGGATTCGCGTTTGTGCTAAATTTTCAGCGCGCAATCCGTATAGCCGGGCATCATTATTCATTTCGAAAATGGAATTCAATTACTGGCACCCACTTGGAAGGGGCGAGGGGGTGTCGTGTTTCGGGCGGGTTTTGCTGATGCTTCAGTTCACACGAGTTGTGTGGACCCGCACAATTACACAAAAGGGAAAAATAGAATTTTCGCCGTTAGATTAATCACGATGATTTATGCAAAAATTAAAGCGCTTACAAGACGATCACCGCTTGAAACAATTTCGTGTTGACTTTATGTTAGTTGCTATGGTAACGCATAAACGCAGAAATCGGTAGTAGTGCAACGCTCACAACTACTATTTCTACTTTCTCTGTATACAAAGTTTGGGAAAGTGTTGTGCTTTTAAATCAAGAATCGAAATCTTTTTTAAACAGTTATCAACAGTAATCTACGAGTGCCTATGATTTTGCCGGCAATTATTAGCGTCAGGATCATGATTGCTTGTTGCGACTAACTTCGCAGTCGTGCCGATTTTCTAGAAGCAACAAGCAAGAGTGATCCAGACGCTAATAATTGCCTACGAAAAATCAGTTACGAGTTAGATTCGAGAAGACAATTGGCCGAACAGAAAGTTCACACTCCAGAATTTGAAAAGTTAAATTTAGTGGCACCACAATCATTGTAGTGAAAATGAGCTTACCAAGATTTTGAGAAATGTCTATGAATATTATTACTGATGAAAGCACTAACACATTACCCAAAAATACAAACAGATCGAATTCAGGAGCAAACTGTTCCGGCAATAACTGACGTTTAATACGTTATATAAAATGTAGTAACGCGTTGCTAGGCAATGCCAACATGATGGATTATCTGATTAGATACCACCCAGGGTGAATTGCCATGCATCAGTGGCGGCTCGTGGAACATGTTGATGGTAGAGCCACTTATACAATATACCCCCCCCCCCCCCCCCCCTTTGAAGAAATAAAGAACCATTTATCTTCCTAGACCAATCGAATATTTAGGCCAAAAAATCAAAAATTTGGAACAAAACAGCTGAAGATCTAAAATATTGGCCAAATCAAAAATCCTCGTTTAAAAATAAAAATGCAGACCAAAAAATTGAAAATACAAGCAAAAGAAAAATAAGTCCCAATAAGTCCAACGAGAAATTCGAAAATAATAGCAAATATAAAAATTTTCAAAAATTCGCACAATAAAATCAATCATTCAAGTTGAGAAAATCTAAAATATGGGACAAAACTAAAAAATTAATACCAAAAATCGAAAATTCGTACCCAAAAAGTGGTAGACCAAAAAATCAAAATTTTTAACAAACAAATCGAAAATTTAAGGAAATACAATTTCGGCCAAAAGACCAAAAATTGAGACAAAAATAATCGAAAATACAAAATATAGGCCTAAAATGGTGAAAATTTAGACGAAACATCGAAAACGAGCGTAAAGTTAAAAATTGCAGACAAAAAAAATCGAAAATTTCTTCAAACCAATCGAATATTTTGGCCAAAATTAAAAAAATTTAAGAAAAAATGTAACAAAAAAAAGAAAATATAGAAATCTTAAATATGGGCGAAAGAATCAAGAATCCTGATCTAAAAATGAAAAACACAGACAAAAAATCGAAACTTAGGTGGAAGCAAAATAATTTGCCACTTTCAGCCGCCAAAAATAAGTTTCTGACCAGAAATTCGAAAATAATAGCAAAAATTAAAAAAAAATCACGAAATAAAATCAATAGTTCAAGGTAAAAATCTAAAATATAGGATAAAAAATATACGATAAATAAAAAAGAAATAAAGAAAAATTTAGGGCAATTTTTTTTAAAAAATCTACAATGTTGGTAAAAAAGTCTAAAATTTAGACAAAACATCGAAAACTCGGCCCTAAAGATAATAAATGCAGTTGAATCGAAAAATCAAAAATGGGGGCCAAAAAATCGAAAATTTTAACAATAAAATCGAAAAGTTAGGTCAAAATAAATAAAAATTTAGGTCAAAAGATTTAAAAAAATAATAAAAATCTGTAATGTTGGCCATAAAGTCGAAAATTTAAACAGTACATCGAAAACTTGGGCCTAAGGATAAGTGCAGACTAATAAATCGAAAATTTCAACAAACAAAACTCGAAAATACCGGAAAAAAATAAAATAATATCAGAAATAAATCAGTAATTCAGGTTATAGATATTTTAACCAAAATCAAATAAAAAATTTGGAACTAGAATTAAAAATTCGGCTTGAAAAATAAAAAATGCGGACCAAAAAATCAAAATTTTTAACAATTAAATCGAAATATGTCAAATTAAAGAATATTTAATGCAAAATTACAAAAGTTTAGACAGAAAAAATCTAAAATCCAGGTCAAAAATCTAATAAATAAAAATTCGGCTCGAAAAATCAAAAATACGGCAAGTTAATAGAAAATTTATGTCATAATAAAAAATATTTAGGTCAACAGATCAAAAATTTAGACCCAAAAGAATTAAAAATACAGGTCAAAAATCTAAAAATTAAAAATTCGGCAGGAAAATTAAAAATGCGGGCCAAAAAGTCGAAAATTGAAACAATTAAATCGCAAATTTAGGTCAAAATAAAGGATATTTAGGCCAAAAGTTAAAATATTTTGACCAAAAATATCGAAAATACAGGTCAAAAATAATTTAAAAACTAAAAATTAGTCGGGAAAAATAAAACAATTCGGACCAAATAGTCGAAAATTTTAACAATGAAATCGAAAATTTAGGTCAAAATAAAGAAAATTTAGACAAAAAAAATAGAAAAAACAGTCAAAAAATGCAGAATATTCTAGTAAGAAAAGGGTTTAAATTAGTCTCAAAAATCACTCTATTGTTCCAAATAATTTTCCAATTTTTTTTTAAGTTGTCGAAACTGCCGGCACAAAAGTGAATCCAAACAACGTGAATGGTTTTATTTTAATTCTTTTTCAAATTAGTTTCAATTTTTTTGGACAATTAAAGCGAAAATAAAAAAAACTAATTTGAAAAATAATTCAAATAAAACCATTCACTTTGTAGGGATTCACCTTTTGTGCCGGCAGTTTCGACAACTTTAGATTTATTAGATACATTTTAAATAATTCAAATAAAGCAAAGACAAAGATGTCGCTCGTGCCGCACTACTTACTCTTATAGAGGAAGCCGAACATCCACGAGCCGCCACTGGTTTCTATGCTTAAGAATGCTATTATGTAATACATGCATACTACCAAATAGTTCCCAAGACATTTATTCATTATTTGGATGCCTTTAGATCGTATTATTTTCTGCCCTCCCGAATAGTATATTTACTTGAATTGCGAAATAAACGAGCCTGAGGTTTTTCTCTATTCTAACGTACTCTACAAACCGCTACAACTTTTTAAAAATATCGGGAATTTATTAAAATAATGACTTGACTACTAGGATATTTGCCAGATCACAATAAATCAGTATAAATTAATTATAGACCTATTCATGAGTAAGGGCGGTTTATGAACTAAGTTCGGAACATTCAAATAATATTGGTATCCTTTTCTACTACCTGATAGCCGAGCGGATATTCCCAAGACGTACGATTTCGTCGGCCGTATCTAGAAAACACACACGCGGCCTGCGTAGCTCGGTCTTAGACCGAGCGGTAGAAGGAGAAAGAAATAGTTTACGGCGTCACTTACTTACCGGTTATTTCAAAGGCGCGCGCGATTTAGTCTATGGTGAAAAATTGCAACGGACACTACTTGATTCGGACGGACAAGACACCCCGACCGCCATCTCTGCTGAATAGCTCTATAGCTTTTACTTGTTTTTTGAAGGAGAGTCTATTTTAAAATTACACCACAATCAATCAGTATCAATTAATTAGGTTGTACTTAATTTTTTTAAAAGGAGAGTATATTTTAAAATTATACCACTTATAAGTAAGTCAAATTTAAAAGTACCTAGTTGACATCTTTACGGCGCGCACGTAATAAAAATATTAAGTATTTCCAGAAAGATTACATCTCAAAACTCCTAGAATTTGTGACCTGCTCGTTAACTTTTGCCCGTAATTTATTACCCGACTCAAAATAAACCGCCCGAATTGTATTTTCAGGTGTCTCTGAACGAGCAGGTGGATGCGGTCTGAAGGTGCCAACGCCACTGCAAACTAACAATATTATTTTTAACTCTTCAATTTGTAACTAAATACGTGTAACTTATCCGAGTGACATAAGGAAATCAATTTCGAAACAAATTGATTTCTTTTTGCAGATGCTGATGTAATCGATAATTCAACTATTTTTTTTTTTAATGTAAAGGGTGCTTCTATTACAGTGGCGCACCCAACAGGCCCATCCTCGCTCCAAAACCCAGTCGGAAAAATGCTTATGAGAGAATTGTGGTAATTTCTTGGAACCGACAATTGGACTTTATGCCCAAAATAGACACAAATGTAGTGGATTACTTGCCGCGCCACGGTCGCCATGTAATGTGGTTTGTTTCTCAGTCAAGCTTCATCAATGTTGAGGGTATTTATTATATTTCAACGATTTGATTCTTTGATTGATTTCTTAAATTAGCCTTATACAGGTGAGTTTTTTTTTTAACTGTTACAGGGCTATATCTCGAGAACGGTTTTAAATATTTTCCTGAAATTCTGGGGGACATTTTACCATATTTTCCACATCTTACCCCTTTCTCGCTTTTGTGGGGTGAGAGTTTTAAATGGGATAATATATTTTTTTCGTTACCGACAACGTAAATAAGCATTGCATCCATAGTTACAGGTACCGTAAGTGGCTGATAACATTCGTGGTGTTTGTTGTCCTTGACGACGGAACTTAATTTTTACATACGGACCTAGGAAAATTAAAAACAGAAACGTAACTCTCCAACATTTAGGCGAGCAACACATTTTCGTCTATACCTACAGCATCGGCATCCTTTTTACATAACCACAGAGTCGTAACAGGGCACATACCTTTTTCGATTTTGTCGGTAACAAGTTCTAACACGCAATATTCGCAGCTTCGTTTGCATCAAAATTCGACATTATTTTCTCGGTTGCTGGGTTGCCACAGGATGCATAGGTGACTATAAAAATTTGAATCCCAATCCATATTTTAGAATATTTTCTGATCTTTTTTTCGGCTCGTATTCGCCTACCTCAAATGTTAATACGTCCTTACGTTCCTTGTTGCTTAAATAACTATTTGTTTTACTCGAAAAACTAGGTATGTGTCCAATTTTTTTAACGCAAACGCCCACTTTTCTAGGCAATTGTAGAAAAAATATTTCCCTGTCTATATGTACACTGTTCCATCCTATAGATTTTATTCTTTAAATAAATGTGTACATTCATTAAATGAATTTGCACAGAAATATTTTATGTCTTATCGGCCCCTCCCAAAATTAAATCAGAAAATGAAAGTTCGGAAGACAACAGTGAATAAATAAATAATCATGTGTTCTTCTGGGTTTTTTTAAAAGCTCGCCCCCCTCCTGGGTGCGCCACTGGTTTCACACACCATGATAAATATTTCACGCTCACAATGTGAATTGCGTGTGCAAAAATAATAAATAAAACAATTACAGCGGTGTATACATTGAGTTATAAAAGTAAATTGATTTAATTAAAACGCTGGCGACGAGATAAATCACAATTAGAGGCGAAATTAAGCTGTCCAACCATTACGGCATTATGGCCCTCAGTGGCGCACACATGCACGTAAACTGACACAACAAGACGAATTTCCTAATATCCTGTAACTAGATTTTTTCCGGGTCAAAGCTGATGCCTGTCTGGGGTGCGATTAAATGGCTATCACTCTCGGAAGTGGAGAGAAATTACTCGAACGGCTCGACGGGTTTTAAGGAGGACTGATTACTTATCTAATTGCGTTCCGCGTTTCTGTTTGTGTTCTTAACGTGTTTTTTATCAGACTGTCTGTTATCTGGCTTATTAGATACCACCTGCTAAGGAGTAGTCCGTTGTTTTTCGGAAGCACGGGCGGAGGTAGATAAGGGTGCATTCTTTAGGTTTGTGAAAAGCGTTTCTTGTTTACGTCATAATCTTAAGGTGAACGATTACTAAATCCTAAAATTCTAAAAATTTTGTTGGGAAGTAGTTAAGAGAAGATTTATAAAATGACTACCAAATCCTACAGAGCTTTTACTGAAATTAGAGAAATTATCGATGGCTGTTGTTGTATGAATATATGAATATTCAACCTACTAAAATAAATCCTTATCATAACTAAAAAATATTGATTAAGTTGTCAATACCTACGGTGTTTGCTGTGTTATAAACGGTATCTCAGTGATGATGAAAAAATTTCGTTCTTCGCAATTGAATTATTAATGACCATCATATAAATGTATCGATCATATTTTGGACTAATATACAGCGTATCTACTTAAGTTGACGACTTACAATTTTTAAGTTTACAAAAAACGTTATTTTCCGTATTCTGACAAGATAATTCAAACTAAGAAAATTTGGGTGTCCGGAAATAAAAAAAAAAACAAAAATTATCAAAGTGGCGAGTACCGTTATTTTGTAGTTTAGAACAAAATGTTACAAGAAAATAATACTAAGATTCAACAATTATATTTAGTGTTTAAAATCATAGCCATCTATAAAAAAAATATTCATTTAATATTTTCTTTTACGAAGTTCAGGGAAGTATTGTGATGAATTTTTTTTTAAATATTACATTCCCATTGTTTTTTTTTCTGCACAGAGTATTGATCTATTTTTACTAAAATGTTAATATCTTGAAAACAAAAGCAGATAGATATATGGAATATTAGTATACAGGGTGTAGATGAACAAAACATAGGATTTTCAATGTTAATTTTAAAAATGTCTGCTCAATTTCCAAAAAACAAAATTTTGTTCTGTAGTCTTCTATATTAGGGATGTTTCAGGTGAGGTATCTAAAATGTTTTTAATTCTACCGAGATAGCTGCGGCCTTTGGAAATGCTACCATGATAAAATATTTTAAAAATGTCTGCTCAATGTCCAAAAAATAAAATTTTGTTCATGTAGTCTTCTATATTTTTTCGAGAAATAGGGATGTTTCGGGTGAGGTCTCCAAAATGTTTTAATTGTACTGATAGGTACGGCCTTTGGCAATGCTACTATGATAAAATATTTTAAAAATATCTGCTCGATGTCCAAAAAATAAAATTTTGTTCATGTAGTCTTCTATATTTTTCGAGAAATAGGGATGTTTCAGGTGAGGTCTCCATAATATTTTTGATTGTACTGATAGGTACGGCCTTTGGCAATGCTACTATGATAAAATATTTTAAAAATATCTGCTCGATGTCCAAAAAATAAAATTTTATTCATGTAGTCTTCTATATTTTTCGTGAAATGGGGATGTTTCAGGTGAGATATCTAATTGGAATATTGTTATCCCTGATAATTTCAGAAGAAACAGTCATGCTATTATTTATTTTTTTGCATTTATAATAACCCGAAAAAATTATAAAAACAAAAATGATAATTTTCACGAAAATAATATATTCTCTAAAATAATCAGGGAAGATAATATTCCAATATAGAGAAATTAACATTGAAAATGCTATGTTCCATTTTGTCCATCTTGTAGATCAATGTAGAATATACAGGGTGTTCCACTAAAAAAATCGAGATTAAATGGTTTAAATTTTGAACACTGTATTTAATTATTCAAAAAAATCACCATTGGGTACCGGTATTGCTTTTTCTTGCATCCCTTTGATTTTAATTCGTTCCGAGATTCGTATTTTTAAAGTGAATTCTAAATAAGCACTCATTTTATTAAAATGTCAAATGGTGGCATTTAAAAAATAAATGTTATTCAATTTTATTATTAAATTCTTTTGTATATTTGTTTCGAGTTCCCCTCCCTTAAATACCGTCAGGATCCGTCTCTGTGATTATTAACACAAAATGCATAAATCGCACATTTTACTTTTGAAACTTTTCTTATTTTTTCCATGACAAAATATTATTCTTGAGTATAAAGAACTTAAGCTAACAATGCTTTAAACGTTTACATTACGTTTACATTACTAAAGTCAAAATAGTCTCTTTTAATGTCAATAAATTATTTTTCAAAGCCACCTTCGATTTTTATTTAGTAAAATGGCTATTGAAATGGTTGATAAAACGAGTTTTCTTCAAATAACTTTTAATGCGTTATGAATTGGGACAGGGTTGTTATTAGGAAAAATGTTTGTTTTTTAATTCTGCATGGAATGATATAAAAATATACAGGAGCTCCAATTTAAAATAAGAAAAATAAAGTGCTTTAAAGTTTGAAATGTTTGACACTAAATTTTGGACACCCTGTATAATTCATATCAATCAAACCTAGTTAACGGGACTATCAGACCTTATTTAATAAGTACCTTGTATGATTTTATTAACAAGGCACTATTTTTATTTTTTATTCATTTTTACTTTCTCGGTTACGAAGTACGAGAAAGTATTGTGATCGTTATTTTTTTTCCAAAAATTTGCCATTTCAATATTTTCTGAATTTTTTTTTTGTGTCTGTGTGTGTGTGTGTGTGTGTGTGTGTGGGTGCGTGTGTCTGGCTGTGTGTGTGTGTCTGGCTGTGTGCGCTGTATCTCAAAAACTAATAGAGCAATTGATGTTCAACTTTGAACATACTTCTTATTTGATAATCTGAAGAACTGAAAAGCTTTTGGTAAAATTTCGTACACCGGAAGTGGGTGTTTACCTCAACTGTTTTTGGTTTTTTGCCAATATTTTCTTAAATATGAAAAATATCACAAAAACATTTAAACAAATATTGAAGAAAACAAATAAATGAACATCTTTTGCTCGAAAATATTTTTCATAAAATCATTGCTATTCGAGAAAAAAATTTATTAATGTTTTTTTAATTTTTGGTTTATAATTATGAAACGATAATGGTTACAGCAAATTTATGTGAATAATAATTGTAGAGAATGCCAAAATGAACAACTTCTAAAGAATAAGTTTTTTTCGATATCTCGTTAGTTTTTGTGTAAACCGAGTTTTTGAACTTGAAGTATAATTTTTCCATCTTTCATAATTTTGACGTTTTAAACGTCAGTTTCATCCGAGTTTACGCAACGCTCGATGTACACTTAAAATATGATTTCAATTGAAAATAAACAATGAAAACGTAAATATAAATGGCTATGATACAATCAAGTCGGAGAAAGTAACATGATGGCCACATCACCATTTTTTAAAACAATAGTGCAAAACTGGTTTTTTTTTAGTTTTATTTTTTTTGCTGATATCGCTGAATCGATTCCAATAAAATTATAGGAGTATGTAGGCAACTATGAAAGGTACCCAAATAAGTAATAAAATACATAGCATGTCATTTAAAAATATATATCATCATGATGTCACGCTTTTTTGGGACACCCTGTATAATCAAAAATATTTTCCTGAAATGCATAATAGGATACAAATATATTCTACAAAATATCGAAATCCTAACTTAATTAGTAACTGAGCTATAGAAGACGGGAGGTGAGATGCAGGACCCTGTATATAATTTTTGTATTGAATTTGTATGTTCTGCTTGTATGCTTAATGTTATAAACAATTATTATTTATGTCGAAAAATAATTTTTAAATCTATTGCTGAAATCTACTTCACACCTGTAATTTTATTTCTCCAGAAATCGTTGAAATTTTTGAAAATATTTTTACGATCACAATACTTTCCCATACTATGGAAATAGTAGAAAATAGTAGAAAAATCTACAATTCATTTACGGCGCACATGCTCATATCTCATATGTTCATATGTAGTTTGTATAAAAATGTTTTAAAAGAAGTCTAGTGGTTGTTACCTACATGCAACAATAACTCGTCTCAGCAAAAATTGCTTGATGTGTGATAAATTGATTGGTGCATTGTGGGACAATTGAAGCATACCTATATTTAGGATCCGTTTGCCCATGTTTCGTTTTATTTCTCGTCTGATTCATGCCTTCGGGTCTGAGACCAATAAATCACGTCTAAGCGACAGTTGCCACCATGAAGTTGTGGGGCCCGGCCCCCGACCGTATATTTAACCACTTTATTTTATCTGTCCTATCTCTTCATATTGGGTTTCCGTACAGATATGCGGGGGACGTTTTCACTAAAAATTTTATCTGGTCTCGTATCGGAGGGTCGAGATAAAAATTATTTGCGTTGTGGGCTGATTGAGTTGATAGATTGGTATCCAAGGCATAAAAAAAATCGAAATTCCATCGATACAATAGTATTATAATTCCCCCAACTCCAGTGTTTCCCAAATTTTGTGCCAGAGTAAGATCCGGGATGCAGCAATGCATTCTTAGTACTTACCTGATGATTTCTTCTTAAGGGGGTAAGTGCCGCGTCGAAAATCGATACATTTTTGATGGACAGCATATACATAATTCTGAAGTTAATATCAAATATTAAGAAATTATATTTTGCACATTTAGAGAGAAAGGGCTAAACTATTCGTCTATAGAATTTGATTTTTTTTTAAATCATCAAACAAACTGTATAATTTATCTTGAAAATTACCAATATTGGATGGATATCTGGAACTTTTCTCTGCAAATTAAAAATGTAATGCTACAGAAAAATAGTTTATACCATTAAAAACAATATGTATGTAATAAAATTGTCATTCGTTATCAAATAAAGTCGCAAAAACGTAAGAACTGCACCTCTGCAAACACAAATTTGCTTAATTTTCGCCGCTGTAATGAACGCCACCTGCATAAAACATTTTGCGTCTACTCTGGAGGCGTGTACAAACAAATGTACGTACTCGGTAAAATTTCGGGCCCAAGATAGTTTCGATTATCATTTTCTTTTAGACCATTCTGGTCTAACTCTAGCGCGAGACACTTACCCCCTTAATAGTCGTACAAATATGAAATATAGCTACCACTGATAGGTATTGTTGTGTGACTAAGGTAGAGATGGGCGAAATATTTTTTTTAGTAAGTGGAAAAGACTCGACCGAAAAAGTCGACTTTTCAAGAAACAAATTTCCCATTGAAAAAGGGTCTTCACATAAAAATGTTGATGACCCTAAAAAAGATCCCCTGTACAAATTGTATGACTCAAAATGAGTCAAAAATTTGCCATTGAAAAACATTGGAGAGCAAACAAAAAAAAAGGTTCTCAAAGGTGTGAGATAAAAGTTTGGGAACTCCTGCCTCAGACCGACCAATTCAGTCAGCAAAAAGTGTTCAGTTTGTCATGATAGTTATAAATAATCACTTCGAGTTGACAAAATTTTCTCAAAAGCTTTTCAGTACTTAGTTTCGTCAGTTTCATGGGAAACTCTGAATACGTTTTTTTACAGATAGAAAAAAATATTCGTTGGTTGCAACCAGTACTTTTGTAAAAATATATTTGGTATATTTAGCCATTAGGGCGTGCCAAATTGTGAAAATTATTTTCAAAGAGTGATTTTTTTTTTCTGATTCTACGTTCAAGTCCAAGAAAAAAAGTTCGTGAGATCGTATTTTACTGCAGCCAGGGGCGGCTCGTTATATAGAGGAGCCATGGCACTACCTGTAGTTTTAAGCTCAGCAAGAATTTTTAATTAATTCTTAAAACACTTTCTCGCGAGTTACTTTGATCTAGGAAGATAAATCGTTCTTTTTTCTTTTCAAAAAGAAAGGGGGGGGGCTACCATCAACATGTTCCATGAGCCGCCACTGAAATTAAGTACGGTTTTTGAAAATCCACGAGTTTCGTGAATTTTTGTGTAATACTCGAGCAAAAAAAAAAATATGTATATAAAACATGTCGACAAAATTTTGCAAAAACTCAAATACATTTGCAAATCATTGTTTTATCAAATTTAGTGCAGTTTTTGAAAATCCACCAATTATTTCGCGAGTTGTGAATTTTTGAAAATTTTAGTTTTCAAATTGTGTACTACTCGGGTGAAAATTTCAAAAAATATATATAAAACGTGTCGACGAAATTCTACAAAAATTACATTAGATTTGCAAATCATCATTTTATCAAACTAAATACAGTTTTTACAAATCCGCTAATTATTTCGCGAGTTGTGAATTTTTGAAAATTTCAGTTTTCTATTTGTGTAATACTCGAGCAAAAAAATTTAAAAAAATATATAAAACGTGTCGACTAAATTCTACAAAAATTAAACTAGATTTGTAAATCATTGTTTTATCAAATCACGTGCAGTTTTTGAAAATCCGCGATTATTTCGAGAATTGTGAATTTTTGAAAATTTTAGTTTTCGAATTGTGTATTACTCTTGTGAAAATTTCAAAAAATATATATAAAACGTGTCGACTAAATTCTACAAAAATTAAATTAGATTTGCAAATCATCGTTTTGTCAAACTAAATAGAGTTTTTGAAAATCCGTCAATTATTTCGCGAGTTGTGAATTTTTGAAAATTTTAGTTTTTGAATTGTGTAATACTCGAGCAAAAAGTTAAAAAAAAATATATAAAACGTACCGACTAAATTCTACAAAAATTATACTAGATTTTCAAATCATTGTTTTATCAAATCAAGTGCAGTTTTTGAAAATCCGCTGATTATTTCGAGAGTTGTGAATTTCTGAAAATTTTAGTTTTCGAATTGAGTATTACTCTTGTGAGAATTTCAAAAAATATATATAAAAGTGTCGACTAAATTATACAAAAATTAAATTAGATTTGCAAATCATCATTTTATCAAACTAAATAGAGTTTTTGAAAATCCGCCAATTATTTCGTGAGTTGTGAATTTTTGAAAATTTTAGTTTTCGAATTGTGTAATTCTCGAGCAAAAAGTTAAAAAAATATAAAACGTATCGACTTAATTCTACAAAAATTAAACTAGATTTGCAAATCATTGTTTTATCAAATCAAGTGCAGTTTTAAAAAATCCACCAATTATTTCGCGAGTTGTGAATTTTTGAAAATTTTAGTTTTCGTATTGGGTACTACTCGAGTGAAAATTTAAAAAAATATATATAAAACATGTCGATGAAATTCTACAAAACTTACATTCGATTTGCAAATCATCGTTTTATCAAATTACGCAGGGACAGTTCGTTATATAGAGCCACTACCTGTAGTTTCAATCTCAGCAAGAATTTTTTAAACACTTTCGCCAGGAAGATAAATCGTTCTTTCTTTCTTCAAAAAGGAGGGGGGGGGGGTATTGTATAAGTGGCTCTACCATCAACATGTTCCACGAGCCGCCACTGACTGCAGCTGGTGGTAAAATTTATTTGGATTTCGATTCTAATTTGAAATATTTCTTATTTTTATTTATATTTTAAGATGGGTAAATAAACTAATATTCGAGGTACCCAGTGGTGATTTATTTTTGGAATTATAGAATATAGAGTGTTTAAAATTTTATCGCATCTTTAGTTAACTTTAAAGTATTAAATCTCGATCTTTTTAAATAGAACGCCCTGTATATTTTCACAAATTCTGGTGCAGAATTCTATTCTGCATTGAACTACTGGTATTCCTTATAGCTATCTTCTTTAGTTTTCAAGATATTAACATATTTAAAAATTCATCAATATTCTGTGCAATAGAAAAACAATATGAATGTAATTTATCGAGCGGGCCGAGAACGCACTTTTTGAAGAAGCTTCTTGATCGTCAACAAATGTGTTCTTAACATGATGGCGCACCAGCTCGCTTCAAAGGTTGCAGGGGGTTACTCGAAGTAACAATTAGATTGAATGAAATTTACCAAGATGGTGTAACTATAGCGCGTGTTTACGACTCAATGGTTCGCTAATCTCATACTTGCTTTCGAGTCGAAGAAGGACATTTTGAACTGTTATAGGTAATACATATTTTTCTTACATAAAGATTTGTGTATTTTAGTTATTTTTCTGTAACTAATTTATTTTACAAACGTCATTGATATAACGAAAGAAACTTTAAAAACAAATATTCTTTCATTATTGCTTCGAATATGATTCTAAGACAAGTGTTATTCTTTGTTTTCTAGGGCTTCTTGATGAATTATATTTCCACTGTTTTTCTATTGCACAGAATATTGACATAGTTTAGCAAACATGTTAATATCTTGAAAGTTAAAAAAATAGGTATAGGAAATGCTAGTATAAATCAATGCCTAACTGAATTCTGCATCAGAATATCAAAATATACAGGGTGGTTCATTTAAACAATCGAAATTTAGTGGTTTTGACTAAATTTTTGAACACCATGTATTTTGGAATTTCAAAAATAAATCTGCACTGGGTTCCATCGGGTGTTGGCTTTGCCAACATTACATCTCTTCGTTTTTATTTTGTACGGAAGTAATTGTTTTTAAAGTGAGTTATGAAAACGCACTAAATTTTTTAAAATGTCAAATATCTCGAAAACTGTTAAATTTTGAGGTTGTTATTAAATAATTTTTATCACAGAATTTTATGTAGAATTCAAATTTGCAATAAAAAATATAGTATTTTTATTTAAAATAAGGAAGTTGGTGTTGACTTCTGGTGTAAGCGAAAGTCGTATAATCTTGAAAATATTTTCATTTAAAAAAACCCACTCGATTATATAAATGCTGAAAACCTCAAACAATACAATAATTAGAAGTTCATAT
Organism: Ocypus olens; assembly: GCA_910593695.2. NCBI lineage: Eukaryota > Metazoa > Arthropoda > Insecta > Coleoptera > Staphylinidae > Ocypus > Ocypus olens. The sequence goes on from OU343049.1 coordinate 47,503,246, forward strand.
ACTTTTAATGTGCGGTTTCGGTGGTACACCCTGTATACAAATTTACATTAATATACACATAATACGACTTTCGACGTTTCGATGTTTGACGGTCATTTTCAAGTGAAATGTAATTTATTTTTAAAAATTTCTTAAAATTGTATGGTTGATGTTTCTAAATGATTTTATTTTATATTTTTTCCTCCTGGTCGATTCAGGTAATTATTTTATAAGTTTGAAAACCGTGAATGTTTTAATTTTTCCCGCAAAAAATTGGAGTTGGCCTGTTTCGAATTTGTCGTAATTTAAATGTAATTTAACAAAAATGTGATTACAATGTGTAAAACCGAGATTTTTGTTCTGATTCATAAAGAGCATTTTTTGGAATTTGACCAAAATTTATGCCTTTCGGTTTAGAAGGTGTACATTCTAAAAGTGACAACTCAGCTTATTGAGTTATTTCAAATTTCCATGAATACAAGCCATCATCCAGACAAACACATACATGTGGGGGGTAATAAAAAAAATATCTAATTTATTAAAAACATAAGCCGATACCAGAACGACGAAGATGTTAACTCCTCGAAATTACCATTATGGAAAAGCGTGGCTTAATGCCTTTAATATCTGCTTTATATTAATTATGTGCATTTCGAGATCTTTGTCTTACTGTTATATTTATGGGAGCTGTCAGTTAGGATTAAGCAGAGAATTTCTAGCGGGAACATCCACTCCGAGGCATTCGACCGCTCAGAACCAATTATCATAAATAAATAATCCAAAATTAACTCAGTTATGACTATAAATATATGGTATTATTTTACACACAGATTCCAAGCTTCAATGGAAATTTAAAAAAAATGTAACTGATTCAGGTAAATTAAAAAAAATATATGTTCGTATTAAAAAATACTTTTTATCTTTCTTATTAAAGAATTGTTACATCGACTTCTTTTTATTCCGCAAATCTTTCCGACCGTAAGTCTTTCAGCCAGGATTTTATTTTTTTAATACACTCGTGGACAAAAAATTCCGGGCTCCTAAGTTAATGTTATCATCCGAACTTTTTTTCACAAGATAAAACTTTATCTACTATTTTGTATGTTCCTCTACCAATATTTTTGGACTAAATTTGGACTCAAAACTACACTCGTGGACAAAACATTCCGGACACAGAAGTTAATGTTATCACAAGAAAAACTTTTTTTTGTTCATTTTCCACAAGACATAAAACATTACCTGAGAAAATTTTGTACGTTCCTCTACCAATTTTTTGGGGCAAAATTTGAACTCAAAACTACATAGTTTCGAGTTCAAATTCAGTATTAAAAAATTGGTACAAAATTTTAGTAGGTAATGTTTTATGTCTTGTGGAAGAAACAAAAAAAAAAAGTTTTTCGTATAACATTAACTTCAGAGTCCAGAGTAGTAGTTTCGAGTCCAATTTTAGTCCCAAAAAATTGGTACAAAATTTTAGTAGATATTGTTTCATGCCTTGTAAAAAAAACAAAACAAACGTTTTCTTATAACATTAACTTTGATGTCCGGGCATTTTTGTCCCCGAGTGTATATACTAGATCATTATTCAAACATTTACAAAAATACAAGATGAACATAGATTTTAAAAATGTGTACCTGGGCAATCGAGTATCAGTCTTTCTGCCCTTCTTTTTTAAATTTAACCACCTATATGAAATTAAAATTGGATTAAAAAACTATACATAGATCTTTATCACAGAACAATTTACAGATCAACCTGTATGGTATAATACAATCAGTGCAATCGTCTTCTTTTTTACAATTCTGCTCCCTAGAAGAGGTTAGCAGTCATGGTTATAATTTTAAGATTTTATGCTGCAACACGAAATAGAGATCTAGCAGTGTGCAGTGTCACACTCTGACATTCTTCAAACAATCGCAATTAATTGATACATTTTAATATCTAATCTTAATAGAAACATTTTTAAGAGTACAGAAATAGTATATTATTAAATGAGTGAGAAAGTTGGCCATTCCCACGAGGGTGAAGTTTGTAACACGAGCCGTAGGCGTATCGTCCTCTTATTTTTATTTCGTTAAATTGCGGCTGCGGCACTCCGCTGGAGACAATATGGCGTTTATGGATACGTGTTTATACAAACAAATGGTAACCATAGTAACAACTAATCTGTTGAGAAAGTAAAATCGTCGTCATTTCATCTGTCGGGCAATGAAACTGCTATCATTTTATTGGACGTCACCTGTGGAGAAAATGATTCGGCCGAGTAATGGACAGGTTTCTCAATCAAAAACGATCCAACAACGTTTATATTATTTAATAAGATGCGAAAAACATATTTTTGCATTAGTGCAACTAAGATTTGAATCAGTAAAGGGAGAACAAATCAATTGACGTTTCTACCATTTTACAAATCATTTTTTTATCCCATTTTACAATATAATCCCCGTAATTTGTGTAATTTGCATAAATAAAGAAATATGGAATAATATTTTCTTAAGAATTTTGCTTGTGATTTCAGCATCAGCGAGATAATCAGCTTATGTTCAGGTCGATTGTCGGAGGTGTCTGGTTCAGTGGGATTCCCGGTAAACCGTTTACCTGTAATTCCATTGTGGTTTAACAGCTGTCAAAGCGGATTAGAGTTTCGAGTTTCTTGTGGGTACGTTTCTATTTTCCATCTATGGGAGCAGAAACGCGTTTCACAATAACATGGGTTTGCTCATTTTTTTTCCTTCTTTCTTCTCCATCCACAAACACTTTGTGCATTCCCATTTTTAATTTGTACAAAGGTTACATATTGTGTGTGCGTCTGCATCCAATTACAGATATGAATAATCTTTCACTGCTCCTCCGTGGGCGAAGCTCGTATTAAGTTTTTGATTGATGGCATTGTCTCCTCGTCTGCGCGCGTAAAATACTTTTCTCGATGTAATAAAATGGCCGAAGTGGCTGGTAAACTGATACACCGTAAATTAGAGTTGGGGTGGACGGTTTGATCCCGGATCATAAGTGTATCGTTTGGTTTTTATGTTGATCCACTGCAGTAAAAATGAAATTTTAGAATGGTCCTTTGGTTCAGCGTGAAAAAAGTCACATCAGTTTTGAAGTTTATTGAGCTGAAATTAAATATCGTTAATACTTGTATGTTAGTAACCATTGTGTATGTTTGGAGTACATTTATACTCTGCTGAGTTTACCTAACGTTCTTATGATCATATTTTTATATAACTTTTGTCCATGCTTTTATTTTAATTAATTTAAATATATAAAATTTTCGAATTTTTAATATCCATCTTGAACCTACAGAAATGATGAAAACTGTGTATATCTATATACATATATTGTTGTGCACGGCATTTTTATGGCACAAAATGTAACAATCAATCATATCACGCATTTTTTGATTAGAACAATTCATATTGATAATTTACGAAACCTCAATCAAGACTAATTAGAAACTAAACTAGTTTTTCCTAGGCTAAAGTTTGATGTATGTGAAATTGTGTTCTTTATGTGAAATGTAAAAATGTAAGAAAAGTAACTGGTGACGAACGACGGCTCCGCTGCGCTGCGACGTCGTCCATGCGGGGCCTATCAAAATTAAGCGATCAAATTGGTGACGGACGACGGCTGCGCTGCGCAGCGCTGTCGTCCGTGCGTGGCCCATTAAAATTGAGTACGGTAACGGGTGACGAATAACGGCTCCGCTGCGCTGCGCCATCGTCCGTATGGGGCCCATTAAAATAAGGCAATTAAATTGGTAACGGACGACGGCACAGCGTGGCCCATTCAAATCACATTTTGACCGCCTACTGAGTGATTTGCGTCTAATAGTACCTATTATAATGAATTAGGCAAAGTAATTGGCGAAGATCGACGACTCCGCTGCGCTGCGCCATCAATGAAAAACATTTTTTTTCTAAATTAATTTTAATTTTTCGTTTTTTTATTTTTCACTTTTCATTTTCATTTTTTCATTTTTTCATTTTCAATTTTTCATTTTTCATTTTCCACCTTCAAGTTTTAATTTTTAATTTTTAATTTTCATTTTTCACTTTTAATTTTAAATTTTAAATTTTTTATTTTAAATTTTTTATATTAAATTTTTTATTTCAAATTTTTTATTTTTTTTAAGCCAGTTATATCCTCTACGTTCCCTGAAAATTTCGGCTTTCCGACTTGAAAAGAAAAAAATTGTCCTTAAAAGAAGAAAACGAACCCAGAGTTCGTGGTTCAAGTTGTTCCAAAAATTTTGAAAAAATATCTTCTGCCATCCCTGAAAGTTTCAGCTTTTCGACTTTAAAAGAAAAAAAATCGTCCTTAAAAGAAGAAAAACGAACCCAGGGGTGCAAATGGTGCGTATGGGTATTTTCAAAAATTTTGAAAAAATATCTTCTGCCATCCCTGAAAGTTTCAGCTTCTCGACTTTAAAAAAAATAAATTCGTCTTTAAAAGAAGAAAAACAAACCCAGAGAGTGCAAATGGCGCGTAGAGGTGGTTCCAAAAAATTTGAAAAAATTCCCAATGAAAACCAGTCATCGCTTCTGTCATCCCTGAAAGTTTCAGCTTTTCAACTTGAAAAGAAAAAATACGTCCCTAAAAGAAGAAAACCGAACCACCCCCTGGGTTGGTGGCGTTGGATGGCGCGTAGGGGTGGTTCCAAAAATTTTGAAAAAATTCCCAATGAAAGCCAGTTATACCTTCTGCCATCCCTGAAAGTTTCAGCTTTTCCACTTGAAAAGAAAAAAATACGTCCTTAAAAGAAAAAGAAAATTTTTTTTACCCGGTTTAAAAAAAATCATATCTCGGAAACGGGCCAAAAATTCAAAAAAGTGGCTTGATCAATTTGAGATATTTTCTTTAAGATTATTTTAAGACATACTGGGATCGTCCAGCTCCGGCGGTTACGGAGGAGTTATTTTTTTTTTTGAAACGTGCAAAAATCGAAAATCTGCGCTTGAAAAATCCCCCCCCCCCCCAGGGGTGAGGGTAAAATGAAACGACGGGACCGGTTTTAAAAGCTTCCCTGGTTATCTGGGCGTCGATCTGCATGCAAAAATTTTAGCGAATAAGGTCCCGAAAAGGGGTGGGATTTTTTTCTACACTTTGACTACTATTTAATATTATTTATTGAAACTATTTTCCTGGTGAATGCTACGACGGATATTAGTATAATTTAATATTCATCATGAAAATTAATCGTGATAATTCAACTCATGTATAAAAATTCAGTTTTGCAAGCGGATAAAAAGGTAGATACAAGATTGCAAGTAGATAAACTTGATTAGTACTCAAGTAACAAATAACAATTAAGGGAATTTTACTTTAACATATTTTAGTTTCTAGATTTTTCACGATAATTATTTTTTTTGCACTTAAACACATTAAAAATTAGAAATCTCTAGGAGCGTGTGTCTCTTAGTGTTTGTTTGTTTATCGGAAATCGCTCTCGCTAATTAATTAATTTTCGCCAATTAAGTATCCACTAACCCAAATAGGATATCTCGGATTTTCTTTAAGATTATTTTAAGACATACTGGGATCGTCCAGCTCCGGCGGTTACGGAGGAGTTATTTTTTTTGAAACGTGCAAAAATCGAAAATCTGCGCTTGAAAAATCCCCCCCCCCCCCAGGGGTGAGGGTAAAATGAAACGACGGGACCGGTTTTAAAAGCTTCCCTGGTTATCTGGGCGTCGATCTGCATGCAAAAATTTTAGCGAATAAGGTCCCGAAAAGGGGTGGGATTTTTTTCTACACTTTGACTACTATTTAATATTATTTATTGAAACTATTTTCCTGGTGAATGCTACGACGGATATTAGTATAATTTAATATTCATCATGAAAATTAATCGTGATAATTCAACTCATGTATAAAAATTCAGTTTTGCAAGCGGATAAAAAGGTAGATACAAGATTGCAAGTAGATAAACTTGATTAGTACTCAAGTAACAAATAACAATTAAGGGAATTTTACTTTAACATATTTTAGTTTCTAGATTTTTCACGATAATTATTTTTTTTGCACTTAAACACATTAAAAATTAGAAATCTCTAGGAGCGTGTGTCTCTTAGTGTTTGTTTGTTTATCGGAAATCGCTCTCGCTAATTAATTAATTTTCGCCAATTAAGTATCCACTAACCCAAATAGGATATCTCGGATTTCTTTTACCCGCAGCCGCATTCCTCGCGTTGTTGAACTGACAGACGTCAAAAATGAGCGAGAGACATGCCTCGGATGAAACGCGAGAAGGCGCCGGCCCCCGCAGTCTCGTTCCATTTACATGTTTATTCAATGTCGAAATTGCAACAAGTTTGTTTTCCTTTTCAATCTGAAAAATGATTTCGTGTTAAGAACAAGTCGACGCACATAAAAACACCAGACGAAAATACCACAACTGGATAACGTGGTAATAACGACCCACAAATATTGTGTTCTATAATTATAGTTACTAATTGTTTTCTAGGAATGTAGTTTTGAATGCCAGTATGGAAATAGTCTTGAATATCAAAAGAAAAGATTTCATGGCTACAATAGAAGAAATTTTGAATAAATAAATACTTTTCATCACTTATTTGTAATAAACAATTATTTGTGTAATATTCAATAATTACGCATGGCTTTAACATACAGTCTGTTTGTTATACCGTGATAAATTTGTCGAAAACTCAGCGATGCGCCGTGGCAAAATAGCGATTGGGCAAAGGGGTAATAATTGGGTAATTAAAAAAAATACGGAATTCAGAACTTACATTACGAAAGCTACTGAGTCGATCGGTCAAATATTACAGCCCCTATCGGGTAGGAGTGCCCGCCCATCCGACCGTAAATTTATCACATTTTAACGAAGGGACTGTATGTTAAAGTTATGCGTAATTATTGAATATTAAACAAATAATTATTTATTACCAATATGGGTGATTAAAGATATTTTTCCTCAGCGTTGTTTGCCCCATGACCCTGAACAGGCAGTGCATGCAACTCAATTTGCTTAATTTATTTTACTGCCTAGTCACCAAAACGTAATTTTGTACATCTTAGCACTGACTTCAGAAAAATATTTGACTACTGTGTTGCTCTTTAATGGTTGTTTTAAGCTTTAGAATTATTAATTTATTAATGGAAGACAACGACTTGCAAATGTTCCACATTTCCAATCCCTGCATGTCATTAACAAAGTTAAGTTGATTTATTACTAATTCAAGATGTATAACATCGCAAAGTAAGGGCGTTCAGCATTAATCAAATCAAATTTCTATTCAACACATGGTAATGAAATAAATGAATTCCATTCAATTTGAATGGAACAAGACGTCAGCGCATTAAATCCCAACGTGAACTATTAAATAATAACATTGCGAATTGAGACATTGCATTTTAGCGAGACAATATCTACAAGTAATAAACATAATGACATGCGCAATGCCCACGCAAAGGATATTTGAAATGGTAATGGGAAAATGGAAACGTCCGACTCGATTAAAATTAACTCGATCCGTGATGAATGGCGTCATCAATTTACAATTCCAACTATAAGATAGTGACGAAGATGATTTATCCTCTTCTCCGGACGAACATTAGCGCCAAGACTCAATTTCCTGCGATCTTGTAACTCTTTCACTGCGGCCAGTTGAGTTTATTTTATGCAAGGAGAACGGGTGTTAATGTTGCCTGCCACAATTACATTCGAATGGAATTTGCCATTAGATTAATAATTCATTATCGCTTTATTAGATTATGAAAGCAAGTGATTTGTAACATGCTATGGTGAGTGTTGCGTGTGGTTAATCCTGTCACACGTGAAATATCGAAATTGTAATTTCACCAAAGCGACTAGATACTAAATTACTTGAACATTTTATGATTTGAATCAAATCGATTGCGAGTTTTCAAGAAGCCTGATTTGTTTTATTAAATACACTTTTTCGACCGATATTGCTTTGTTGCCAGTAACTATATTCTAAAATAAATAAAATATTGTACTAAATTCAACCATACACTTACTAGTCTATTTATTTATTTATTTATTTATTTATTTAAATCAAATACCCAACAGACCCACAGGTCCAGTTACAGGGGTGATATATACAAAGTAACAGTAAAAAATTTAATATCAAAGTTAAAGTTAAGACTAACTAAAATTACAATCATATCTATAAACTAAGTTAACTAATCGTTACAGTAAAATCAATATATTAAAAAAAAAAGAAAACATAGGTTATGAAATTCATAATGACTAAGTAAAATGCGTAGGATGTTAACATTTAGCATTAAAAAAAAAGGCGGAGAAGAAAACAGAAAACAGAAAATATACAGAGAATATATATGGCCCTAGCTTGTATCAATTACTAAAATACTCTAAGACCTGTTTTGTGAAGATCACGAGTTTTGCGGCAAATAGATCAACATTAGGACTCACTTCATTATAAGCTATTGATAACCGATGTAACGGAGAACTCAGAGTATAGTTATTATGAGGTGTGTTGTATGAAAGCGGTCTAACATATCGAGCAGCCAAGCGCGGGACTGTAAAATTAAATTTATTTAAAAAGAGGGGATTGTCGACAGCAAAATGAACCAATTTATATAAGTGAACTAGAGCAATATACTGATGTTTACGTCGAATGGATATGAAATTGAAATCAGATAGGAGCGATTCATATGATATATCATTATTATAGTAACCATATCTAATAAAAAACAAGTATCGCAAGAACTTCTTTTGAATATTCTCAAGCATGTCCATGTATTTGTGATACATTGGTGACCAGATTAGAGAACAGTAGGTAAGCTTGCTTATAACAAAAGCATCGAAGAGAGTCCTAATGACATCCTCACTCCGGAAGCCGCGACAAGTACGGATAATGAAACCCAACATCCTAAAGCAGGCTTTACTTGTTTTGACAACATGTGTGTTGAAAGTCAAATTGCTATCAAAAGTAACACCCAAGTCTCTAATCTCAAAAACTCTTTCAATTACAGTGTTATCGACAACATAGCTCTCCAAAATGATATTCAACTTGCGGTGGAAAGTAATGACAGAACATTTATTCGGGTTCAGTGTCAGTTTGTGCGATTTGCACCAATGGTTAACAGTGTTCAAATCATCCTGGAGAGCAACGCTGTCGGAGGCACTGTCAATTACTTTCATTATCTTAAGGTCATCAGCGTAAATCAGGACATCACATTTCAAGTCAGTACATACATCATCAAAAAAGATTAAGAACAGCAGGGGGCCCAGATTAGAACCCTGAGGTACCCCACTGACGGCCAGGTATGGCTCAGAATGGACACCGTTTATATCAACTATCTGCTGGCGATCAACTAGGTACGATGCTATCACATCGATAACATTCTGGGTGATCCCAAATTTATATAAACTGTCTAATACTAAAGCGTGATCAAGTCTGTCAAAGGCTTTTGTTAGGTCTGTATAAACAACATCCACCTGCTTATTTTTACTAAGCGCTTCCGACACGAATTGAGATAGATTGCACAGGTTGGTACATGTTGAGCGCCTCTTGAAGAAGCCGTGGTGGTTAATGCTTAATTTAGAAACAACACTGTGATAAATGTGCTCACTCAGAATCGATTCAAAGATCTTAGAGAAGTTAGAGAGAAGAGCGATAGGTCGATAATTTTCAATTTCCGACCTGTTCTTGGATTTAAAGACTGGACAGATGCGAACTCGTTTCCACAGATTAGGAAATTTGCTGGTTCCAAGAATAAGTCGAAAAATGAAAGTTAATGGCTCACAAATAAAATCAGCACAATCCCGAACAATTAATGCTGGGATCAGGTCCAAGCCTGCGGTGAATTTAGGTTTCAGCTTGCGTAAGTGTTCTCTAACTTGTGATGAGTCGATGCGAAGGTCTCCTAAGTGGGAATGAAAAGAAGTTGATTTGTCATGCGAAGAAGAGTCCCCGTAAGACATCCTGAAGTGCTCAGCAAAGCCATTTACAATATCCCCAGGTGTTGTCAGGTGAGTGCCGTTGAGCGACAGATCCCCTGGGATCCGAGTAGTGTTCTGTTTGGAATTTACGTAGGACCACAAATAGTTCGGGTTCTTCTTTACTTCACTTTCTGTATTCCTAATGTAGTCCCCATGGGCCGCAGAAATTTGATGTTTGCATGATCTCCTTAACTCTTCATATTTAGCTTTATGAGCCTCTAGTCCAAATTTCCTAAATAGTTTGCGATATTTCTCCTTTTCTTTAAGTTTTTTGGAAATAGGCTTGGTAATCCATGGGACATTGTGATCGTGTGCAAGATTGGATCTACTGTACTGCGGGATATGTAAATCAAATAGTTGGTACAATATGCCGTATAATCTTTCACAGGCCAAGTCAACATCAGTGCACTCATAGACAGGAGACCAGTCAGTGGACATTATATCATTGTATAAGCCAGGAAAGTTAGTTTTCCTAAAGCAATACTTCCAATTCCGATGAACATCAAGTTTAGGTGGTACTGACATCTCCAATTGGAGATTAAAAGCGAGACTGGGATGGTGACCATCTTCTTTCACTAGTGGAAGTGGATTTCTCTGAATATCCGAGATAATATTTTTAGACATTATAAAGTCTAGTATTTTCCCATTATTATTGAGTACATTATTGTGCTGGATGAAATCATTGAACTCGAGGAAGTTGTTAAGCGCGTGTAACTGACCTGACTGTAGACCAGCAGAGTATCCCGGTATATTGAAATCACCAACTACCACAATATTATCATTATGAGCGTTATTTAATGTATCGACCCAATCAAAAAATGTTATGTAATCTGTAGCTCTAGTGGAAGGTTTGATATAAGTACATACATATAATACAGTCGAAATGCCTGATCCCACTTTAACTGCCGTGATTTCCATTGACTCAAGGTCAGGCTTAGATATTTTTATTTCCTCCGAAGTGAATTTAGAATGGACGGCAATCAAAGAGCCGCCACCCCTCCCACATGCCCTATCAGCGCGATATACATTATATATATTTGGAAACACCTCACCATCAGCCACCCCGTTATGTAGCCAGGTTTCTGTCAGGAGAAGTATCTCAAAATCCTCGGATAAAGCATTATTAAAAAGTTCAGATAGCTTACTGTTAAGGCCACGTACATTCTGATAACACAGGCATATAGGTGTAGATGTGTGGGAGAGTTGGGGATGATTTAGTTTTTTTTATTAGATGTCCTCTTTACTATTTTAGGAACATTATTAAAGTGTTTGATAACAAGATCCTGTTCACCATCCCCTTCGCGACGCTTAAGCTCAGTCAAAATTTGCTTAAACTGTGCACGTTGGACAATAGTTTTGTCAAAGCTGACTCTAATATCGTTCTGCAGCTTGTTCCGTTCTTAGTTATTGAAAGTACAAACATAAAACCACAGATTCTCTTTGATATATTGGTGTCCCCCTTAAATCTAAAAATTTTGTGGGTATTTACAGGTATAATATTAATATGTTTACAATTTTTCAGAATTTTGAAATAAAAATTATTTTTCATCCCCTCCAAAAATCTACTCCTTAGAGCTTAAAATTTTGTAACTATTTTTTGAGTATTCACAGGTATAATATTAGTCTGTACACAATTTTTAAGAATTTTTAAATAAAAATCATATTTCATCCCCTTCTAAAAACCACCACCCAGAGCTTAAAATTATGAAACTATTTTTTGTGTATTCTCAGATATAATATTAGTTTGTTCACAAAGTTTCAGAATTTTTAAATAAAAAATATTTTTCATCCTCTTTTAAAAACCACCCCTTAAAGCTTAAAATTATGAAACTATTTTTTATATATTCTCAGATATAATATTAGTTTGTTCACAAAGTTTCAGAATTTTGAAATAAAAAAATATTTTTCATCCCCTCCTAAAAGACACCAATTGGAGCTTAAAATTTTGTAACAATTTTTTGGGTATTCACGGGTAAAATATTAGTATGATCACAATTTTTCAGAATTTTTACAAAAAAAAAATATTTTTCATTCCCTCTTAAAAACCATCACTTATAGTTTAAATTTTTTTAACTATTTTTTTAGTATTCACAGGTATAAAATTTAAAAATTTCTAAATAAAAAATATTTTTCATCCCCTTTTAAAAACCACCCCTTAGAGCTAAAAATTTTGAAACTATTTTTTATGTATTCACAGATATAATATTGGTTCGTTCACAAAGTTTCAGGATTTTTAAATAAAAATTATTTTTCGTCACCTCTTAAAAACCACCCCTTAGAGCTTAAAATTTTGTAACTATTTTTTAAGTACCCACAGGTATAATATTATTATGTTCAGATTTTTTTAGAATTTTTGCCTCCTAAAAACCACCCCTTGGAGCTTGAAATGTTGTAACTATTTTTTAGATATTCACAGCTATAGTATTAGTATGTTCACAATTTTTCAGAATTTTTAAATGAATATAAAATTTTTCATTCCCTCCTAAAAACCACCCCTTGCAGCTTAAAATTTTGTAACAATTTTTTGAGTACTCACAGGTATAATATTACTATGTTCACAATTTTTCAGAATTTTAAAATAAATATTTTTTAATCCCCTCCTAAAAAACACCCCTTGGACCTTAAAATTTTGTAACAATTTTTAAGGTATTCACGGGTATAATATTAGTATGATCACAAGTTTTCAGAATTTTTAAATAAAAATTATTTTTCATCCTTTCCTAAAAACGACTCCTACGAGTTTAACATTTTGTGACTATTTTTTATGCATTTACAAGTATCATATTAGTATGTTCACAATTTTTCAGATTTTTTAAATGAAAATTATGTTTCATCCCCTCCGAAAAACCACCCCTTAGATCTTAAGATTTTGCAACTATTTTTGGAGTATTCACAGGTATAAAATAAGTATGTTTACAATTTTTTAGAATTTTTAACTAAAAATTATGTTTCATCCCCTTCTAAAAACCACCACCCAGAGCTTAAAATTATGAAACTATTTTTTGTGTATTCTCAGATATAATATTAGTTTGTTCACAAAGTTTCAGAATTTTTAAATAAAAAAATATTTTTCATCCCTTCCTAAAACCGACCCCTTAGAGCTTAGAATTTTTTCACTATTATTTTCAGTTTTTAATAAATATAATAATAATATTTTTAATTGATTTGATCATTTACGGAGTTTTAACCACCTAAAACTTGAACCTGGACCACCGTATATCACTTTGAATGTAGAGCCAACCCAAAATGTCGTGACATCTGGGGATGAATTTTGCCCATAGTTAGAAAGTATTCGGAGAGAATGCGATAACAAATCTACGCTTGTTCAGAAAGTGCATTTTTGAAAACATTTATTTATTTATCTCCACAATAATTTTTTCTATATTTTTCATGTATAATATTAGCTATTAAGTTACAGAATCTTTACACAAAAATGATTTTTCATCCCCTCCTAAAAACCATCCGCTAGAGCTTATAATTTTTTAAAACTATTTTTGTATATTTACAGGTTTTTTAAATTATAATGTTCAGAAAGTTTCGGAAATTTTCAATAAAACATACTTTTCATCCCCTCCTAAAACTCATCTCTTAGAGCTTAAAATTGTGTGACTAGTTTTTATGTATTTACACGTATAATATTAATATGTTCACAAAGTTTCGGAATTTTTACATAAACATTATTTTTCATCCCCTTTTTAAAACTGGGAAATATAGTGCAATAATTCAAGGCACTAATGGGTGATTTTGAGGAGGGGATGAAAAATAATTTTTATTTAAAAAATTCCGAAACTTTGGGAACATACTAATATTATATCTGTGAATAAGATAAATACAATTACAATGCAAAGTAATATGTCCATCCCTGATACAATGTCATGTAAATTAACTAGGGCAGTGCAAATTGATATATTTTAACGTTCAAATTTGTTTTTGTAGATTTTCACAGATGATTGCAAAACAATCGATTAATTATTTAATTATGTGATTAATCGATTACTTGATTATTTGATTATTCAATCAATCGATTATTTTAATGTTTGTTAATCGATTATGTGATTATTTTATTAATCGTATTACAAGTTCTCGAGGTTATTTAATTATTTTAGGGTAGTAAAATGAAATAAAAATATTAATTCTAAAAAATAGAAACACAGTTTAGACTTTCAATATTTAAAATTCTCGTTGGTGTAGCGGGTACAGGCGAGCACTTGTGCCGGTTGCACCGCGTCCCATGTGGGTTCGAATCCCAGCCCGGGCGAAAGATTTTTCGGAGATCAAGAAGTATTCGCTCGGCTCCATGGTTGTTGTATACGTCTGACATTATTCATTTGTTCATTTATTCATCCCAAATTATATACATAAAAATAACAATCTTGTGACTGAATGGCTAAAGCCTAAGTTAAAAAAAATCTCGACCAGTTTGGCTTTAGTGCATTTTTTTTATATTTCGTACAATTAATTAAGTATTTTATATTACTATCTTTAATAATATAATTTACCAATACGTAACTATTAAAACAACTAATAATATTTGATTATCTGATTAATCGATTATTTTGAATAATCGATATAAAATTGCAAATAACCGATTATTAATTTTCATAATCAAACACCCCGAGTTTTAACCAATACTAAATAATCGGATTCCTGAAACCTTACCTAAGATTTATTCAGCTCTAGACAGTTCAAGAGCGTGTTTGTATCTGTTGTCTTCAATACATCTTTCTGAAAGGGCTATTGACTAAGGTCTAACTGCCTCACGTAATTTAATCAACCCTTTAACGGCCAAAGAATTTTTTCTGTCGTTGTAACTGAGCACTGCTGAACTTATCACTAGGCAAACAATACGTTTCTTTCTATGAATAATAAAAGAACTCAAAATAAGAAGAGCCGATAGAAAATAGAAAAACAAACTTGAAATTACACTAATTATTCATGGTAAACTAGACTCATCAAAGAAGGCTCAGGTGCATTGAGAACATCAATTAACACTAATTATTTATTTTGACTATAAAATTCATGATAAAAAATGTAACTAAACAAATTAAATCTGAGCCACTATAGTGGCTCATGGCCGTTAAAGGGTTAAGCATAATAGATAACATTAAAATACAATATTTAATATATTTATTCAAATTAATCAAGATAAATAAAATATGATTTGTGCTGTGAACCAGTGACAGAACGCGAACTATGTCCTTTGGAATTTCAGTATTTTGTCACGTCCGATAATCCAACTAACGTGCTGCATTCGACCACAAACAATGCAGTTTCACAATGGGTTTTCCATTAAAGTATATACCATGGAGCGATATTCAATTTCAAATGTAATAACTCATTCCGGCGACTGTTAATATCGAGTTCGAAATTACGGAATGCGATTAAATTGTTTTGAATTGAATACACGTCCATTAAAACTGTGTAATACCAGTTATATGCATTGAAGTAATGGTTATTTTATATTAAAAAAAAGAAACCCAGAGAAAAATTCTGAAAACGGTAAAGTCACTGTATTACTTTCATTTAATAATGAATAATCTGTTTAATTAATTTAAATTGTTTCTGTCCGACACACATTTTTATTGATGTAAAACCGAACCATTAAATTCAATTAGCTGCTAACATATCCAGGAAGCCATTAATATGCTAATACTGAACATAAATTTTTATACACTAACCAATTGATAAATATAGCGATTAAAAAACTTCGACAGACGGCAAAAAATATGATTAAGAATATAAAATGCTAATCGTCATCCTGTATATACCAACTACTAATGTGAACATGGAATATACATTTCTCCACGACCACTGTAGAATTTAAACATTCTGAAATCAACTTTGAGCGTAGAACGTACACATTTTCACTCTTGTTATGGAACAAAACACTATGCGCTTATGCGTTTTGCATGTCATTCATTCCATAACAAGTAATGGAATGAATATTCTTACACCGTTCCGAATAAAGTGCAGTCACTTCTGGAGTTATAGCTCTTATCTCAACTCTAAGGTGATTTTTCAAATCTTCAATATTATGAGGTCTATTCACATAATTTTTGCTTTTAATATAGCCCCAAAGAAAAAAATCTAATGGACTGAAATCCGGCGAGCGAGCAGGCTATTTTGTCGTATCTGTACCTATCCATGTATTTTGAAAAGTATTATTAAGAAAGTGGCGGACATTAATTCCCAAAATAAGGATGTGCCCCACCTTGTTGAAGCCATATTCTGTTATGAGGTATATCTGGATCTACTTTATTTGAAAATAACTCGGCCAAATCAGGAACTAACTCAAATCTTAAGAAAACGAAACAAATATCCGCCGTTATTAATATTTAAAGAAAATATGGCCCCCAGATTTGGCTACTAATCATTCTTACTCGCACGTTGACTTGCTACTGGTATTGAGTATGTCCTTCAAGATGCCAGTGAGGATTTTGTTTATTAATTGTGCCGTTTAAACAAAACGTGGCCTCATCAGTAAAAAAGGCTGTTTTATGAAAATTTGCATCTCGTTCAAGTTTGTTCGTTATTGCTCCATAGAACTCTAGACTTCTGTCCAAGTCGTCTTCAAACAATTCTTGAACTACACAAGCTTTATAAGGCTGAAATTCCTCTTTTTTAAAACGTCGTGTACATCGAATTTCTACAAATTATGGTCTCTAGCAATTTGCCGAACAGATATTTCTAGATTTTCGTCACATTTTCACGTACCTTAATACTTAGTGAAAAATTCTACTCAAATCTTTTACCACACTCTTAAAATTTACGTATTTGATTAATATTGCACAATAAAATACATTTAGATATAAATAATCGGTAACAAAAATTATATGTATATTATTTGGGTGGAATTTTGAGACGTTTATTTGTAGAAATTGTTTTGATGGTTTGAGGTTCATATAAATTTTTAGATTTATTTCTGTAGCATTATTTGACAATTATTTTATCACCTTCATCATTGGCTTCTAAATTTTCATTTTTTTTTGATATTATCTTATCCAACCGACTGCGCCATTTGCGTTATCCGTTAGGAACGGAAAGTTTTTAAAAACAATTTTTAATTGTTTTTAATTTATTTTTAATTTAAATCACTAATTATAAAATACACATTAAGTGGACAAAGGACTACTACTTAATTATCTGAATCTGAACTTGAACTAGAATAGACTAACTGGAACTATTGCGTAATGAATAAGAAATAATATTTATATGAAGATAAATACGAACTATGCAATTAAGATGGTAAACATAATATCACGCTAATGCATTGTAGCAAATGTGTAACTACGAAACCTTTTTTATTCTACCAAAAAAAAAATAAATAAGCAAGAAAACAAATACCACAAATCACTTGCAGAACTTAATCTCCAACATCTGAACAGACCGCATGATTTTTTTAATAATTTTTGTACGCCCAACGAATTTAACCATTCTTACACAATAATTATGATTATTAATATTTATTTATCTGAAGCGGATTCTGTAATAATCGCATTGTTAATTAGAAAAAAAAATGATAATAGCAGATAATAAATAACGAAGATTTCGATTACACGTAATCATATCATTATTCGGCCTAATAAGGGTCACCGGGTCGGCGATAACCGTTCGAATTTTTGTATAAAAGATCGCCCGCGATTTTGAAAAAAGTATACTCGAGGTGTTCACACAGTTCGATCATCATGAGGACAGTGCTACTGCTGATAGGAATCTGCGCGTTGGCTTTGGCCACACCAGTGCATAAGCAACAATCCAAAGTTGGTAAGTAAATAATTCCATTACTATTACTATACAAATTCAATCAAAGAAGTCAAAATAAATAGATACATTTTCCAAAATCAAATAATTAAAAATTATTTTTAAATATTGGTGTTTTATTGTGCTTTGAGTGAAATCAGTAATATCAAGAGACTATAAATATTCTGTCAAAAAATATAATTATTTATATCGCAAAATATGGTAAAATTGGTAAATAATTGAGTTAACATTGGGTTTCATATTTTTGAAGAGTAATTGGCGGAAGCCAAAATTATTCCAAAATTTGATGAAGAATCCACTGTCTAAATTGGATCTTTCTGAAGCCAATAACAAATGGCCATTATTGATGATATGATCAGAATCAATTATATCAAAAGTGAAGACTTGTATTATTGTAAATATTCTGTCAAAAAATATAATTATTTATATCGCAAAATACGGTCAAATTGGCTAATAATTAAATTATCATTGGGTTCAATCGAAAATCCACTGTCTAAATTCGATCTTTCTAAAACCAATAATAAATGGCCACGATTGCTGATATAATCAAAAGAACAAATCACTGCTAACAAGTTTGTATCAATTTAAGGCTTTGGAATTTCTTTGGATGATTCTCAAACTATTATTGATTATTTCGTAAAGTCTTCATTTCTTTTTATAAATAACAAACAAACAGGGGTTTCTTCTCATTTTTTAAGTCATTTCATTCTGATCCTAAGATGAAATAACTTTTACTTTTGATTTTTTTTAATTTTATGCGTATTTACACTTTAACAATAAAAACAAAACATTTACAATTTGTATTTTGAACAATTAATTTAGTACATCATCTGTCTGGGCTATCGAGCATAGGTCTTTCTGCCCTTTTTATGCGTCTACATTCAGAATTGGTTTATAGTTGTTTTCCTTAAAAAAACATTTTTATTCATTTTTGTTTATCTCAAAAACATATTCAGTCGTCATCTACCTATTTCGAAATAACTTCATTTTTCTTTATCTCAAAAACATTTATTCATCTAATTCGAAATAAGAGAACAGAATGATAACCGTCCTTGAAAAATAAGAGAAGTTATAGACCTTAGATTTTTTGATATTTTTACATCTTTCATTTTTATCCGTGTTGGATGGTTATGTCTGATACTAGTTTTGTTTGGTTTATGATTTCGTAGCGTAAGTAAAATAAAGCGACTGTTTAGAAGATATTATATACTGTATATATATGAATGCTACATATCATACATTTTTATTTAGCCGACAAGGTCTTCCTTGAAAAACAAAAGGACGTCCTTCGTCTCTTCAACTACGTGGACCAACCAAGCTACTACAAGGATTTCGTACAATGCGCCAAAGAATTCAAATTCGAAGGTCACTGGGATCAATGGACCAAGCCCCAGTACGCCAAGGAATTCTACCACTTCTACCAGCATGACATCTTACCGCAAGGAGAGATCTTCTCCGTGTTCTACCCAGAGCATTTGACGCAAGCCGCTGCCCTCTTCAGGACCTTCTACTACGCCAAGGACTTCGAGACCTTCTTCAAGACCGCCGTATGGGCTCGCCAGAATGTTAACGAGGGTATGTTCGTGTACGCACTTTCCGTCGCCGTCGTTCACAGCGAGCACACCCAAGGAATCATCCTTCCCGCTATTTACGAAATCTTCCCCAACTACTTCTTCAACGATGAGGTTATCAACAAGGCGCAGCAATACAAGCAGCACTACTGGGGAACCTACGAGCATGAGAATGAGATCGAGAGCAAGGATTACAAAGGATACACCATCCAAGCTAACTACTCCGGATGGTACATGAACGTCCACCCAGAACAATCCATGACTTACTTCACTGAAGATATTGGTCTTAACTCTTTCTACTACTACCACAGCGTGTTCGCTCCATTCTGGCTGCCCAAAGAAGAGTCCCACTACGTATTTGAAGGCCGCGGTGAGTTCTTCTTCTACCGCTACCAACAAATCTTGGCTCGTTACTACTTGGAACGTCTTTCCAACGGATTCGGTGAGATCCCACACTTCGAGTATGAATACCCAGTCGAGACTGGATATTACCCATCCCTTACTTACTCCAACGGATTACACTTCCCAGTAAGGCCAAACCACGCCAACCTCTACTACAATGGAGTTCATGGCCAACAAAATTACGATTTCTACGGTAACTACAGCTACAGCTACACCTTTGTTAAGGATTACGAAAGGCGCCTTCGCGACGCTCTCGATATGGGATTCTTCTACACCCCGGAAGGTAAGACCGTTTCCCTCTTCGATAAGCAAGGATTAGACACCCTGGGACTCTTGGTTGAAAGCAACGCTGATTCTCCAAACGGAAGATTCTACGGCGATCTCCTCATCTTTGCCCGTCATCTTTTGGGCTACTCGTACTTCCCACAAGACCAATACCAACTCGCCCCGTCTGCTTTGGAGCATTACGAAACCTCCCTCCGTGACCCAATGTTCTACCAACTCTTCAAGAGGGTCCTGTACTATTACTACCAACACCAAAACTACGAAGGACCTTATGAAAAGCAAGAACTCTACTACAACGGCGTTGAAGTCACCGATGTTCATGTTGATCGTCTAATGACCTTCTTCGAATATCACTACTCCGACATCAGCAATGCTGTTGTCGTCGATGAGAAAGAATTCGAAACCGACTCCTTCGAAATCCGCGCTCGCCAATACCGTCTCAACCACAAGCCATTCAACTACAAGATCGATGTTACTTCCGACAAGGCAACCGAAGCTTTCGTGAAGGTCTTCATCGGTCCAAAGTACGACGAGTACGGTCGCGTTATCGACATCGAGGACAACCGTCAGAACTTCTTCGAACTCGACCGCTTCCAGTACACACTCGCCGCCGGAAAGAACGTCATCGAGCGCAACTCCTTCGACAGCATCTACTTCTCCCACGACCGCACCACCTACAAGCAACTTTACCAACAAGTCCTCACCGCTTTCAACGGAGGAGAGGAGTTCAAGTACTACGAACCAGCGCACTACTACTCTTTCCCATGCAGATACATGCTCCCAAAGGGTGACTTCGGTGGCAAGACTTACCAATTCTACGTCATTGTGAGCCCATTCCATGCTCCGAGCCAACAATCCTTGTACGCCAAACACATCGTCGATGCTGAATACTCCATGGGATATCCATTTGATCGTCCAATTGAGTTCGATTACGACTTCTTCGTGCCAAACTCTCACTTCGAGGATGTTGTCATCTATCACAAGAACACCGAGGAGGATATCAACACCACCTGGAGCAACTATTAAATTATTTATTTAATGATCATGTAGAAATTGTAAGCAATAAAAAATAAAATTATTTTCATACTATTAGAGATGTTTTAATTTCTGCATTGACCATCAACTATTGGAAAATATCGAGCTTGACTCTAAATTCATAAAATCAAAAATCGATGATAACATTATACATGCATTTTACTATAAATGCTTTTGTGTGTACTTAAAAGTCTTCATGGATATCAAGAAAGCTTTTCATTGAATAGAATTGTTTAAGGTTTAAAATTTTTGATTAAAAAATGTTGGATACAAAAAGTTCAGTTTCAACGGGTTGAATATTCGGCATCAGCCCATATTTTTTGAAAAAAATAAAAATTAATACATAAAACTAAAAGAAATATTTTTTCTTTGTTTTTATTATTATTTTTCAATGAAATAATTATTCATAATTCAAGTTTTAACTCACAAAAAATAGTTTTAACTTTCCCACACTCAACAAATTTTATTAAACGCTGAGAAGTTACGCTAACCGTAGAGCGAGAGGAAATGGAAAATCTACTACAGCGAGAGACGAGACTCGCTTGAAGGGAGAAAACATTTAGAACGTCAAAGGAGATTGAAAAATGGGCTGGAAAATCTTCTTTCATGACGATTGGGAAATCTTGTAGCATTGCTGGAAATCTTCTCGAAGTTATGATTTTTTTAAAGATTCAATGTGATTGGAAAATGGGTTCGAAAGTCTTCTTTCGTGACGAAGAAGGGAAATCTTGTAGCATTGCTGGAAACCTTCGCGAAGTTATGATTTTTTAAAGATTCAATGTGATTGGAAAATGGGCTCAAAAGTCTTCTTTCATGAAGAAGAAGGGAAATCTTGTACCATTGCTGAAAACCTTCTCGAAGTTAAAATTTTTTAAAGATTTAATGTGATTGGAAAATGGGTTCGAAAGTCTTCTTTCGTGACGAAGAAAGGAAATCTTGTAGCATTGCTGGAAATCTTCTCGAAGTTATGATTTTTTTAAAGATTCAATGAGATCGAAAAATGGGTTCAAAAGTCTTCTTTCATGAAGAAGAAGGGAAATCTTGTACCATTGCTGAAAACCTTCTCGAAGTTATGATTTTTTAAAGATTCAATGTGATTGGAAAATGGGTTCGAAAGTATTCTTTCGTGACGAAGAAGGGAAATCTTGTAGCATTGCTGGAAACCTTCTCGAAGTAATGATTTTTTAAAGATTCAATATGATTGGAAAATTGGCTCGAAAGTCTTCTTTCGTGACGAAGAAGGGAAATCTTGTAGCATTGCTGGAAATCTTCTCGAAGTTATGATTTTTTTAAAGATTCAATGAGATCGAAAAATGGGTTCAAAAGTCTTCTTTCATGAAGAAGAAGGGAAATCTTGTACCATTGCTGAAAACCTTCTCGAAGTTATGATTTTTTAAAGATTCAATGTGATTGGAAAATGCGTTCAAAAGTCTTCTTTCGTGATGAAGAAGGGAAATCTTGTAGCATTGCTGAAAACCTTCTCGAAGTTATGATTTTTTAAAGATTTAATGTGATTGGAAAATGGGTTCAAAAGTCTTCTTTCGTGACGAAGAAGGGAAATCTTGTAGCATTACTGGAAACCTTCTCGAAGTTATGATTTTTTAAAGATTCAATGTGATTGGAAAATGGGTTCGAAAGTCTTCTTTCATGACGAAGAAGGGAAATTTTGTAGCATTCAAATCGTTGAATGCAATTTTCGTTTTCCTCTCAGTTCAAGTTTGGAGCGTTGTCGTTTTGTTTCTACTTAAGATAAGGCGATTGTTTTTATGTGAAATCATAAATGCATAATTTGTAAATGTATTTTTGAGCTTTTACGGCAATTCCTCGATGAATGAATTTTTTACAATTTTTCAAATCGTTGAATGCAATTTTCGATTTCCTTCCAGTTCAAGTTTGAAGCGTTGTCGTTTTGTTTCTACCTAAGATAACGCGATTGTTTTTATGTGAAATCATAAATGCATTATTTGTAAATGCATTTTTGAGCTTTTATGGCAAATTCTCCGATTAATGCTTTTTTTAGAATTTTCCAAATTGTTGAATGCAATTTTCTTTCTTTCATTTTTTTTGACAGGTTGAACGGCGTTTCCATAGAAATTGGTTTCGGCAAAGAAACAAGAAATTGAATACGAGATTATAAAGAAATTTCTGAAAAACCAAGAATATTTTTACTTTCTACGTACAAATTATGGAAAAGTATTGCGATCGTGATTCGTACAAAGTAACAAAACGTATTGTGATCCTGAATTTTTTTTAACGGAAATTCCTTTTGAGATCCTATTCCAACATTTTTTTAAATTAATTTTTTGTTTTGTTTTTGAAGTATTTTTTGTTTTTACAGTTTTTTTTAAATATACATTTGTACAATGAACACGTAGTTTTATTTTGGTTTGAACCTTTCGAGCTTTATATTGGTTAGTCACCTTGCCCCCGTATTAAATATCTTGCGTACGCCCATGATATTCGAGCTATATATTGTGTTTATTTTATTAAAAACTAAAGTATTTTTCGTTTATTTACAGACAGAACAACGATAATTCCTGATTGCTATTACGGTAAGTGTTTTAATTGCTTTCATTAAGATGCCAATAGTATAGCTTGTCTAGCGAGCCGTGGCAGTGTGCGCAGAGTGCGAAAGTATTCGAATTACTACTGAATTTAATAGGAATCATCACTTCGTGAATATTCTGTGTTTATATTTACATTATTTTCACGCGATGCTCACTGAATAATTATGAGTTTCTGGCGCCCCCTCTCGTGAAATGTATGCGTTATCAGTCAAGGTTTGCTAAACAAGCTGTATACGTATTGTGTACCAATGGCAGAAAACGAAAGGGTGCTAATGCGTTTCTGCCTACGGGATACATGTTATTTTTTCACCTACGGACAATATTATTATTATTTTCGTATTCGTATCGATTCACGTCGAATCACAATTTGTTCGTCCAACGTTAAATAACAATATAATTTTGATACCGGCTTTTAGGGTAATCTTGATAG
The DNA here is from genome assembly GCA_910593695.2 of Ocypus olens. Taxonomy (NCBI): domain Eukaryota; kingdom Metazoa; phylum Arthropoda; class Insecta; order Coleoptera; family Staphylinidae; genus Ocypus; species Ocypus olens. The sequence continues at coordinate 47,527,229 of OU343049.1, forward strand.
CTTAAATTTTATATACAATGACTGATTTACATCTATTTCTTACAACCCTTTAATACAGGGTGTCCCATTTTAAATTGCCGTCCCAAATATCTCAAAACCTCAGCAACATGGCAAAAAATAATTCAGATAAAAGTTGTAGAGTTTCGAGGCGGACATATGCTGGTGACCTTAAAAATGACCTTGTCGGTAATTTTCAAGGTCAAACGAAGGTCAACTTTGATTTTTTTTAAATAGAACCCCCTATTTTTTATTGCGGGATCGTATTCTGTGGGGAAAAATACAAAAAAATGTAGGAAACGTTTTTTTTTACTGCTTTTTTTTAAGTTTTTTCAAGAATTTTGTCCGTCAAGTTGTTTGAAATCTCAGATGAATCCAGGCTGTGATTCATGCATTACCCCCGGCATTGGCATGAAAAGTGCAAGTGCAAGATCCCCGGATCTTACTCCGCTTGACGTTTTCCTCTGGGGACTAGTCAAGAAGAAAGTATTTACTAAAGCTCCGACAACAGTGCAGAACATGAAGGAGAGGATTAGGGCTGTATTTCGAGCAATTTCCATCCAAATCCTTCGAAATGTTCAAGTAAACTTTCGCCAGCGGGTATAGAAGTGCATTGACGAGGATGGACACTTGATCGAGCATTTGATCTAAGAACGAGATCGAACCTCCCGCCACTGAAACCATCGGCCCTTTTCTGGGCCAATAATGGGCAAAATCCCATCGGCAACCTCCACGTGGTGCACATCGGGTGAGGGTAATGCATGAATCGCAGCCTGGATTCATCTGAGATTTCAAACAACATGACGGACAAAATTCGTGAAAAAAAAAGTATTTAAAAAAACGTTCCTTACAAAAAGTTTGTATTTTTTTCCGTAGAATACGATCCCGTAATAAAAAATAGAGGGTTCTGTTTGAAAAATCAAAGTTGATCTTCGTTTGACCTTGAAAATTGACCCCAAGGTCATTTTCAAGTTCACCAGAATATGTCCCCCTCCGAACCCTAGAACTTTCATCTGAAACATTTTTTGCTATTTTGCTCCGGTTTCGAGATATTTGGAGTGGCAATTTAAAATGGGACACCCTGTAGAAACCCTTTTATCTTCTAGGTCATGAAATTTGTATATTTTAACACGTTGCATGCCACGCTAATTTTACGTATTGTGGTGGAATATTATTTACAACAGACGAGTTAAAGTGTCTAATCGGATGGAGGTCTCCGGTGACCCCCGCGGCCCTGAGTTGAATATCTTTGTTTTTGCAAGGTTTATTAATTTCTTTCATCATCTAGAGAAAGCATCTTTTCTCTAGATGATGAAATAAATTAATATCAAAAAAGTAAACAAACAGGATAGATTCGTGTTTGAAAAAAAAAAGTTTGTTGCCATTCTAATTGATAAAACAAGGGAGAGGGGCATTTTAACGTTGTACAGATGTACAAACGTAACTTGGGCGTCATGGCGCTGAACGTTAAGCTTTATAAGGGTATGGGGTGATACGGAATACCAAATCTTCATTTAACAAGGCCTTGAAGTCTAACATGACGTTAAATGTAATATTATGAGTTTAAGGACATTTATTTTTACAAGTACTCGCCCTCTATGGGATAATTTGTGAAACATTTTAGGGGTTTTTTCTCTCGCATTTTAATACCGAAAAATGAACTTTGAAAACAGGTAGGCGGAAAAAATGTATTTAATTACGCATCAATATTTTTCATCAACACTCCGAGAAATCTTATAAAATCTGGTTACGGAAAATATTTCCCTTCGTGTTTGTAAATCATCGAAGAGTTACAAACTTTTCCAGCCTACGAAATTCCTCGCAAGACTGCTCCGAAACTTTGTCACGTATTTTAGGACGCGCTCCCATGAAAATATTCCATGTCTGCCAACCGACAGAATATTGATAACTGCGTTAAAAAATAATATGTAGAAACTATAAAAATTAATTAATTTTTGGTGTAATCCTTTCATGAATATTAACTATCCTGACAAAAAAAAACTAATCTGTTTAACTTTCCCCTAAATTCTGCAGACACCGGAACAAAGCGATCTATCATTTGCATTCCGCGTTAATTCCACACTGTCGCTTCATTGTGGTGAAGGTTTTCCCCAACGAAGGGTCCTATAAATGCCAATCTAGGGACGGACCGTCGGGCTACATATAAAAGAGGCCGCAATCAATAATTGATATTAGCCTCATCTCCATATATATTAGGCTCCACTCACGAGGAAATTGATAACAACCAGCGACGTGTATTAATCGATGCAAATCGCATCCGCGGCGAGGTTTTGTTGCCCTCCAAGTATGGATTGTTAAGGAAATTTGTCGTTCAGAATTAATGGACTCCAGCTAACGTTGGAGTATAATGCGATGGGGGTATGCGATGTGAATGCCCCGATTGTATTGTTTTTTTTTCGGATGAGAGATAGCTTGATTTGCACAGTGGAAATAAATTTATCTGTTTGCGTTGATTTATTTGAATGGCCAATGCTGTGGACTTCCTCATAGTCCTCTGATGAATGAATAACTTTGTTGATGGATTGACGAAACATAGCTAAAACCTTAAAGTAATTGAAAGTAGAATTTTCTAGCAACGGCGGTGTGTTTTCTGTTTTCAAGTTTGGAAAGTATTTGATTAATGATTTTGTAAGTGACAGTATGGTGCGCTATGTGTTCTGCAGGAATAATTAGCCCTTGCATTTTTGAAGATGAACTTGGCGTCACGGTAAGTGTTACTGGAGACAGAGGCGGCTCGTGGTACATGTTAATGGTAGAACCACTTATACAATATACTCCCCTCTCCCCTCCTTTTTTAAAGAAAGAAAGAACGATTTATCTTCCTAGACTAAAGTAACTGACGAAAAAGTGTTGCTGAGATTGAAACTACAGGTAGTGCCATGGCTCCTTGGCCCTATATAACGAGCCGCCCATGCTTCGACAGCAAAATATACTACTTTAGACAGCTGCAAATACAATTTTTGACAATTCACAAATATCGAAAAAACTATTTTTATTAACTGAAAAATATTGTTTTTGGCAGCTGAAACATAGCAGATTTGGTAGCTGAAGAATACCATTTTCTACAACTTGAGACAGCTGAAAAATACTATTTTTAACAGCTGGGGATTACCATTTTTGACAGCCGAAAAATACCATTCCCGACAGCTGAAACATACCGTTATTGGCAGCAATTTTTGACAACAAAAAAAATCAAGTTTTGACAACAAAATATACAAGTTTTGACAGCTGAAAAATGCCATTTTTGACACTTAAAAAATATCAAAAATGCTGCTTTTGATAGCTGAAAAATACCATTTATATAGCTGGGAAATGCTGTTTTTGGCAGCTGAAAAATATCATTTTTGACAGCTGTTAAATTACATTTTTGACAGCTGAATAATACAATTCTTAATAGCTGAAAAATACCATGCTTGATAACAGTAACACACTATTAATGACAACTGTATCATACCGTTATTGTCAGCTAAAAATTACAATTTTTGAAAGCTGAAAAATGCCATTTTTGACAGTTAAAAAATGTCAAAAATGCTGCTTTTGATAGCTGAAAAATACCGTTTATATAGGTGGGAAATGCTATTTTTGGCAGCTAAATAATATCATTTTTGACAGCTGAAAAATTACATTTTTGACAGCTGAATAATACAATTGTTAATAGCTAAAAAATACCATGCTTGATAACACGCTATTATTGACAACTGTATCATACCGTTGTTGTCAGCTAAAAATTACAATTTTTGAAAACTGAAAAATGCCATTTTTGACAGTTAAAAAATGTCAAAAATGCTGCTTTTGGTAGCTGAAAAATGCCGTTTATATAGGTGGAAATGCTATTTTTGGCAGCTGAAAAATATCATTTTTGACAGCTAAAAAATTACATTTTTGACAGCTGAATAATACAATTCTTAATAGCTGAAAAATACCGTTTATATAGGTAGGAAATGCTATATTTGGGAGCTGAAAAATATCATTTTTGACAGCTGAAAAATTACATTTTTGACAGCTGAATAATACAATTCTTAATAGCTGAAAAATACCATGCTTGATAACTGCAACACACTATTATTGATAACTGTATCATACCATTATTGTCAATTACAATTTTCGAAAGCTGAAAAATGCCATTTTTAACAATTAAAAAAATGTCGAAAATGCTGCTTTTGATAGCTAAAAAATACCATTTTTATAGGTGGGAAATACCATTGTTGACAGCTGAAAAATATCATTTTTGACAACTGATAAATATAATATTTGACAGCTGAAAAATATTAATTTTTGACAACAAAAAGAACAAGTTTTTACAGCTGAAAAATGACATTTTGACAATAAAAAAATGACCAAAAATGATGCCTTTGATAGCTGAAAAATACCATTCTTGACAACTGCAACAAACCGTTATCAACAACTGTAACATACCACTATTGTCAGTTATAAAATGCAATTTTCGACAACACAGTTTTTGACAGCTGTAAAATGCCATTTTTGACAATTAAAAATGTCAAAAAATGCTACTATAATTAGCTAAACAATACCATTTTTATAGGTGATATATACCTTTTTGACAGCTGAAAAGTACAATTTTTGACAGTTGAATAATACGCTTCTTAACAGCTGAAAACTACTATTTTCAACAGCTGAAAACTACTATTTTCAACAGCTGAAAAATACCATTATTGACAACTGCAACAAACTATTATTGACAACTGTAACATATCATTGTTGCCTGCTAAAAAAAATACATTTTTTGACTACAAAAAGATAATGTTGACAGTTGAAAAATGCCATTTTTGACAATTAAAAAAAATGTCGAAAAATTCTGTTTTTGATACCTGAAAAATAACACTTTAATAGGTGAGAAATACCTTTTTTGACATAACAAAAAAAACATTTTTGACAACTGAAAAATATCATTTTTGACATTTGAATAATACACTTCTGAAAAATACAATTTTTAAGAGCTGAAAAAGGCCAATATAACAAACCATTATTGTAGCTAAAAAATATAATTTTTGACAACAAAAAGTACAATTTTTAACATCTGAAAAATACCATTTTTAAGAGCTGAAAATGCCACTCTTGACAATTATAACAAACCATTATTGTAGCTAAAAAATATAATTTTTGACAACAAAAAGTACAATTTTGGCAGCTAAAAATGCCATTTTTGACAATTGAATAATACATTTCTTAACAGTTGAAAACTACCATTTTAATAGCTGAAACATACCATTCTTGACAACTGCAACAAACCATTATTGATAGCTAAAAATACAATTTTCTACAACAAAAAGTACGATTTTGGCAGCTAAAAAATGTCATTTTTGGCAAAAAAAAATCGAAAAATACTGCTTTTTTGACAATTAAAAAAAACGTAGAAAAAATCTGTTTTTGATACCTGAAAAATAACACTTTAATAGGTGAGAAATACCTTTTTTGACATAACAAAAAAAACATTTTTGACAACTGAAAAATATCATTTTTGACATTTGAATAATACACTTCTTAACATCTGAAAAATACCATTGTTAAGAGCTGAAAAATGCCACTCTTGACATTTATAACAAACCATTATTGTATCTAAAAAATATAATTTTTGACAACAAAAAGTACAAGTTTTGACAGCTAAGAATGCTATTTTTGACAATTGAATAATACATTTCTTAACAGTTGAAAACTACCATTTTTAATAGCTGAAATATACAATTCTTGACAACTGCAACAAACCATTATTGTTAGCTAAAAATACAATTTTCTACAACAAAAAGTACAATTTTTGGCAGCTAAAAAATGTCGAAATCGAAAAATACTGCTTTTGACAGCTGAATCAATTATTAACTGGTAAAAATACCATTCTTGAGAACTGCAACAAACCATTATTGATATTTGGAACACACCATTATTGTCAGCTAAAAAATACAATTTTAGACAAGCAAAGAAAGAAAGAACGATTTATCTTCCTAGACCAAAGTAATTGGCGAAAAAGTGTTTTAAGAATCAGTTAAAAATTCTTGCTGAGCTTGAAACTGCAGATAGTACCACGGCTCCTTGGCTCTATATAACGAGCCGCCCCTGACTGGAGAACGTTATTGTAACATGATCGATAATTTTTTGCCACCAGATTTGGGTACTTTGGGCTTGGTTAACATGTTGTTCCAACAAGACGGTGAAACTTCACACACAGCCAACGCAATGGGAATTCGTGATACCACATAACTTTAACCACTCATGGTATTATAAGAGCTCGTTGGAAAATTGTAATAAACACGCTGATACATGTTATTTGCGTATCAGTAACTGCTGACAACAAAAACAATTCCAATTACGATACAATATATTTTAATCAGATCGGTATGAATTAAACCACCTTTTCAATTAGAAAACCCGCATCGAATTATACAATTCTAACATATCAGCAGAGGCTGTTAATTAAAAGACGCTTCACAATGATTCCTTCCATCATCGATGGCTATCTTCACCAACACCTGAAACGTGCAATTTTAATTTATTAGTTCGAGCGTAATTGATGCTCTCCTTTACACGACAGGAAACAATAAAACTCTTAAACGCGCCATGAACACAACACACATTAAACTCTTAATTATTTTCATTACAACTTCGCCAACAATAAATTATCAACTGCTATGAGGAAAAATAATGCAATTAGCGTTGCGTTTTATTCGGATTGCGGATTAAAAATGTGACAAGGTTGAAGTAAAATTCCCATCATGCCAAAATTAGGAGATAACATAATTAACATGAGAATTTTGACATCGGCCAATTTGTGGAAGTCCTTGGTAAATTTAATGCGGGAACAATAATCCGCTTAGTAAAATACACAAATAGCTCGTATATTAATGTTTGCATTTAAGCCCTTGTATTAATTGTGTCCAACGCGAGAATTATCCCGCGAAAAAGGAGTGCTATTTATGTCATCTGGGATTAATGGCTGACTTGTTCCATTTGCGACAATGCACTCGGCATCTGAAGAACTCGGCATTGAAATGGCGACAATGAGTTTATGGCGGCTGTTAAGGTAGAAAGGGAAATAAATTACGTGTTTAGGCTTGGACGTAGGTGATATATAATTTTCCAACAGGTATAACTTTTTCTTTAGTTACTTTAAAATTAAAGTATTTTGTAGAAGATTTGTAACGAGGCTTCATTTCTAGAGAAATTCATATCTAAATCCAACTTTAAATATTTTAGAATAGTTCCACTACATGACACTCCTTCAACCAACTATTATAATTCATAATACTACACAAAACAGAGTTTATCCCCAGCTAGTTTAACTTATAATTTAGTTCTGGAATTAAACATGTTTTTCCTTTTACGATTGTAACTTAGTTAATATCTTTGAGAGTACGTGAAGAAATTTGATTTTTTTTAATTGTTAATGATTAAGGATTATAATTGTCTATTGTTAATGTCTTATGCTATTTAGCACGCATCAATGCTTGCAATCTCTTAATTATGCACGGGTATCGTGTTACTAATAAATAATGACCTGTTTTTATTAGCATGCCTTGTTAATTCGTAAAAACGTTAATTGTTGGATTGAGGTGTGGAAGCTTCAGGCGTTTTGCTGTTTCTGTTATCGTTTTAGTGTCGATCATATAATTTCACAGGAATTTTCTCTCCACTTCAGGTTTCTTTAATTACGTACTCATTTCTGAAAAACTTCTAATGTCTATATTAAAAAGTAACGCATGTGTGGGCGCTATTGTCACGCTCCGCTTAAATTGTTAAGTGGCCACAAGAGAATAGCTTTTTGTGGTTAAATAATTTTATACGCTAAAGATTATTTGCTTTGTGGTTAAGGCTATTTCGAAAATTGTTTCTGATCAAAATTTAAGCGATATTGTTCTTCTCTTCTAGTTGTTTAAAAATGCTAATGCAGCCATTTTGTTGAAGTCTAAGTTAACATGAAATTAGTAAGCTGTGGCAAGTTTTACTTTCTAATAAAACTTGACTTACTTCCTAAAAAATCTTGACTGTTGCCAACAAAACTATAGATATTGCCACCACGATAAATGAAATAGAATGACATGTAATGATAAAACTAATTCCAGTAACATTCATTTTTAACTTACACACCCTGTATTCGTTTCAGTTTTTGCCCGTAAAACTTTATGTCTTGTTCATTTCGTCGTTGCTCCTCCGTTAAATTCAACCGGAAAATGCACGTCTGTATTATTTAAACACTGGAAACGAGTTTCTCATTGCGCAATTTCGAATTGAAACACAGACCGGAATGAAATCTTACACCCGAAGAATGCTGCGGCAAGAGAGAAAAATACATTGATCGATGATTCACACGAAACGTGTCCAATGTCATAAAGATGATTACCGAATGATAAATGATACTTGGGCAGGGCCCACCAAAATTAACACACCTTATAATTAAAGTTAATACATGTCTAGTTTCGAAATTTCGAATAAATATAGCTGCGAACTGCTTGCCAAGTATTCATTAGTAAATAGTGAGTTCGACGGATTTTGTAGGATGTGGTATGGGAACTTATTAAAAAGGTGTGTTGATTTGTTTAGAGTTTAGAGCATCGTTTCGAAAACTGTGGGTCGATTTTTGGTGAGATCTTTATTTCTTTAACATTACTACTGGCATTTCATCGAAAGCCTAAGAATAACTTATCGACTTATCTGAAAATACATAATTAAAACTGGATTTTAATCGTATCTAATTTTCACAATTCTGTCTATCTGTTAAAAAGCTTTTCATCTTCACACTTTTATGAAATTGGATTCTCTGTAGTAGTAGGAAACAAGAAATTTTCTTTTCCACTCAACTAAAATTTAAACACAAAACGAGCGAAGAAAGTAGATACTAGCAATTATTTTGGTACCGCCATCTTGTTAAGACCTACACCGTCCTTACTATTAGCCATAACACGTAACCGTCTCGTGTTCGTAAATCCAACGTATTTATTTCTGTCCGACGTTTAATTCAATGTAAACAATGCCATCGGATTAAGAACGAAATTTATGGCCGGTGTAGCGATTTCCGTTGCCCCACAGATTCAGCAGCTCCCACTTGCAATTGTTAAAATTGTAATGTGAAAACAAACATATAATTTGTCTTGTTTCCCAAACCAGATCTCCTAAATTATATCCTCGTTTCGCCCACCTGCACCGTACGCAAATAAATAAGGAACCGAACGAGATTACCAAACCTTGATTTATGGCCATCGCACCCGAGAAAAATCCTCTTAAAACATGTTAAATTAAGGTAATTAAATTTGTCCCCAAAACCGTGTGACCATGAATTTTTATTATAATATCCATCCGTAAAACGGACAAGATTTGACGCCTCCGTAATGACGTTTCAATCCATTATTTATGGTAATCAGGTTCCGAACAAGTTATTGTTCTTAGCGTATCTACGCGTGTGACAAGCTACAACCATTCTGGAAATAATAAAATGGTCGACGTGGCGCCAACAACGTCCTCGTTTATTTGCTCCAACGCAATTACTATGCTGTAAAACGCTTACTTATTGATTAAACCACGTGTGTAATCGGAAATGCATTAATGTGCTCCACGCTAATTAAATACAAATTGATTAAATCTAAACATAAATGGCTTTCATAACCGAAATTGTTTTGCTTTTTCACAGCAACCAATTCAAAACGGGATTTGTAATAAATGCGTATCCTTATAGAGATGTCGCCAATATATTAAACGCAACGTATGCGCATCAGGAGATGCCGCCAACTTGTTAAAATTAAATACATGTGCTTTTTTTTCTCTTGAAAACGCCATAATAAGGCGAAACTAGTTTAGAATTTTAAAAATTCAGAATTTACTTTGGTGGTAAAGTACTATCCTTATTTTTTTAAAGGTCCGCGTTAAAAGCTTGTGTAATAAATAATAATAATTTTTGTGAATGGTGGCTTACTTGAAATAAATAATTGAATTCGTTTTGTCTCGGCTAAAATCAGAAACTGATGCGTTAATTGTTTCATCTTGCATTTGAAATTCATCGGCGTTGATTGCAAGCACTGCTTGCTCCAAATTAGCGAGAGTACATCAAGTTATTTTTTAACTTCAGAACAGAAAGAGATGCAATTTTTCTTAAATCAGAATAAACCAAAATGCTAAAACTTTCTACCACTATCTGATTAAGTGTGCACAATTCATTTGAATTTTTGGATAACTGGTAAATTTTCCAAGTATCAAAAATTGAAGAACATTCCAAAGTGATCAAGTTTATTTTTGATAAACTCGATAACAGCTGTACCAAAGCCTTTTCTTAATTATTTTCTAAATTTTCTAAGATGCTTAATTCTCTATTTGAAGGAAAATAAAAGTTGGTTCATTAATTATCTGCTGAATGCAAGAAACATATTATATCATACTTTATTAAATTGGAATAGAATTTTAAGCTTACTTAATTCATAACTTTTGTCTTCGTAGGATTTTTTTAAAAGGAAGTAAATTGTTTTGGGTAACTTTGAATTAAACAACTTCCGACGTTTTTTTTTACCACTATTTATTTATTCGTTGTTTAATTCAAAGTTACCTGACAATGGACTACCACATAGTAACGGTCGCAACCATCATCTTCATATTGTTTTGGTTATTAAATAGATGCAAATGTATCTGTTAGCATTTGCAAAACAATAGACCAGCCGTTTAATTTTTTTTTATTTCTTAGATCTAGCTAGAATTTTTAGCTTAGTGCTGGGATAAATTTAAAAAAAACATGAGTTTTGTCATGGTTAAAATTTGAAGAACCAAACTGTTTTGGTTTGTAAAAAGATGCAAAAGTCTATGATTGCATTTGTAAATCAATAGCGCAATCTTTAAATTTGTTTAGTACTTAATTTTAGGTACAGTTTTAATGTTGTGAATTGAACCTCTTTTGTTTTAAGAATTTTCATCTGTTTTAGTTAGTCTGCAGATGCAGAAGTATTTATTAGCATTTACAAAATAATAAAACTTTTTTACTATTTTTTAAGTCCAACAATTTTTGAAAATTCATAACTTTTATCTTAATCAGTATTTCTGTGGGAAATAAGCTGCTTTAGTTAGTAAATAGATGCAAAAAGGTTCTATTTGCACATTCATAACAATAATGTACCGCTTTGAATTTTTTGGAATATTTTTATTCGGTCTGGAATTTTAACCTTTAAGCTTTGAAGTTCAGGAATCTGTCTGTATTAAGGGGTCACGCCTAGTCAGAAATTAAAAAAAAAGATTTTTGGGTTTTGACATTTTGAGTAAGTACAATAAGAATATTCCCTAAAAATGGTGATATGGCCATCATGTTACTTTCTCCGATTTTGTTTCAATAATAGTCATTTATATATACTACCATGGTTTATTTTCATTTTTGATCGGTTGATACTGACGTTTAAAACGTCAAAGTTATGAAAGATAAAAATAACAAATTACACTTCCAATTCAAATAATCTCAAATAAGTTTATTCAAAAACTAAAAAAAAATTCTAATAAATTCTTGAAAGTCATAAAAATAAGTTTTTATAAATCCTGAAAAAAGTCTGAAAAAGATTTCTGAAAAAAGTCCTGGTTATAAAGGTCTAAAGAGAATATCCTAAAAAAGGCTTGAATAAAACAGCCCTGAAAGAACCTGATCAAAAAGTCCTGATAAAAAGTCCAGAAAAAGAGTCCGGAAAAAAATGCTCTCATAAAGAAATGTCTTACAAAACAGGTCCTTGAAAAATACCCGTCACAAAAAAAATCTGAAAAAAAGGTTCTAAATAACCAGTAGAAAAGTACTAAAAATAGGCTTCAAAAAAGTTCGAAAAAGACCTTAAAAAGTCCTGAAAAAATCTTGTAAAATAGACTATAAAAAGTCCTAAAAAAGTGCTGCAAAGAGTCTTTACAAAGGTCCTAAAAAAGATCCGAAAAAAGTCGAGAAAATAGTCCTAACAGAAGTCATGAAAAAAGCCTTAGAAAAGACCTTTCAAAATGCATTAAAATAATCGGGATAAAAAATTCCTGAAAATAAGGTCCTAGAAAAAGTTCTGATAACTCCCAGGAGAAAAGTACCGAAAAAGACTATAAAAAATCAGAATGAAGACCTTAAAAAATCTCGAATAAAGCCTGTGAAATAGTCCCGAAAGAAGTCCTGAAAAAAGTCCTAAAAAAGAGTCCTGAAAGAAATTTCTGAAAAAAGATCGGCAAGAAGTCCTTAAGAAGGTCCTAAAACGACGCGAGAAATTTCCAGAAAATAGTCCTGAAAAAAGCCTTAGAGACCTGACAGATGCAATAAAAAGTCTTAAAAAATAACCCTGAAAAAGGTCCTGAGCATAATAGTCTCTAAATAGTCTTAAAAAAAAGATAGATTTTAAAACAAAAGTCCTGAAAAAACGTCTTGAAAAAAGGCCTCAAAAAGGAGTTCTGAAAATAAAGTAGATACATAGTAGTTAATAGTAATTATCAATTATGTCATGTATTATCCCCAATATGAATAAAATGTTTATTATTTATTATTAAAGTCTTGAAAAAGTTCTGAAAAAAGTTTTGTCCTGCAAAAAAAATCCCAAAAAGACTCTTGCAAAAAGCCTTAGAAAAGATCTGAAAAAAGGCATTAAAAAAGTTCCTGAAAAAAGTTCCAAGAAAGGCCCCAAATAAAAACTTTTTAAAATAAAGTCCTGGAAAAAAATTTCGTAGAAGAAAAGTCCTGAAAAAATCGTTGTTAAAAATGAGTCCTGAAAATGAAGTCTTGAAAGAAGTTCTGAAAAAATTGTTAACCTGAACAATTGTATTAAAAAAGTCGTAAAGAAGTTCCTGAAAAATAATCCTGATAAAAAAATCTAGAAAAAAAGTATCAAAAACGGTCCTGAACAAAATAGTCTTGAAAAAATAGTGATTTCATGGTTTATTTTCAATTGAAATCATATTTTAAATGTACATCGAACGTTTCGTAGGCTCGGATGAAACTGACGTTTAAAACGTCAAAATTATGAAGGATGGAAAAATTAGAATGCAAATTTATAAACTAGGTAAGTTTACTTAAAAACTAAAAAGATTTTGGAAAAAAAATATTCTTTATAAGTTGTTCATTTTGGCATTTTCTACAATTATTATTAATATAAATTTGCTGTAACTATTATCGTTTCAAAATTATAAACCAGAAATGAAAAGAAAATATTTTTTTTTCTCAAATAACAATGACTTTATGAAAAAAAAATTTAAACAAAAGATGTTTATTTATTTGTTGTCTTCAATATTTGTTTAAATGTTTTGTTGATATTTTTCATACTTAACTACCACCCACTACCAGTATACGAAATTTTACCAAAAGTTTTTCAGTTCTTCAGATTATCAAATAAGACTTATGCCTAAAGTTTCATGTTAATTGCTCTATTAGTTTTTGAGATACAGCGCGCACAGACACACACACAGACACACAGACACAATTTTTTTTTCAGAAATTGTTGAAATGGCATCTAGGAACCCCGAAACGGATATTTCCGTAAAAAAAAATTTGAAAAAAAATCACGATCACAATACTTTCTCGTACTTCGTAACGGAGAAAGTAAAAAGTTTGAATTAGTCAGATCAAAACGGAGTTTGAAACTTTGAACTATTTTTTCTCAAAACCGCATTTTTTTAACACGGTGACGACGATATCTCGAAAACTACTACACCGATTTTTTTCAAACTTGGCACGTTTATTTGTGATATAATAGGCCAGTGATTGAATAAAGGAATTTTTTTTCGACGTGTAGTTTATTTTTTCTTGGCGAAAAACGAGCGATATTTTCATGAAAAATCAAATTTTTTACTTTGAAAGTCCGCCATTTTGTCCCAGATGAATATATCGACAACCTTCATCCTTCGACGTGTCGAAACCAAAGCTTCAACTTTGTTGATATTAAATTCAATAAAGACGAAAGTAGCCTGAATATATGAATATTCAACCTGTTCATAACTCTGCAAAATTAAGTCTTATTAGGACTACTAACAAATAACTTATTGTTTGTAGTCTTAATAAGACATCATTTTTTCAGAGTTATGAACAGATTGAATATTCATATATTCAGGCTACTTTCGTCTTTATTGAATTTATTTAATGCTTCAGCAACAAGTGAGGTTGTCTCAAATTTATTTTTGATATTATTTGATTCGTGCTAACACAGGCCTTCGCCATGGGATAGGGCCCACCCACCACCCTCCGCTTTTATTTTAATTTAACCCAGAAACCCTTTTTTGTGATTTTGAAACTTGAAAAACTACCCAAGGGTCCCCCTATTGATTCTCTGTCCCATCGAAATTGCTTACAGCTAAATTTTACTGTGAAACAAGTCGGCGTATTTTACCCTAAACTTTTCGTAGATAACTTTTAGTACATTTTTCTCTTTTGTTGAGAAGTTTATAACGCTTCTATATTCAAGCTTCACTTCACTAATTTTCTTACACATAAACCTTTGCAGAAACTGCAATGATTACCAAATCGACAAATGTCACAGTAAGTTGATAGCAAAAAATGACGATTGTCACTTGTTATTTTCATAGCTAGGTAGATCACATCGTATTTCGAGGCGATTAATTTCACAACATTAAATCTTCACGTCTTTTGCAATGTATTATACGCCAGACGCATGAAATGATTATTTAAGCATTGATTATCTTATTCGTATTCAAGAAACTCCACGAGCGGAATAAATCACGGCCCATAAATTTATAAAAAAGCGCCTCGAACTAACTGTTCTTAGGATGCAAGACAATTACGAAAACAAATGTGGATATTTGAAGAAGGCCGCTTAGCATATAAATTGCTCATTTGGAGATCGTGCCCACGAAATTATAAGAAAAATTCAATAAGAAAACTATTTATCGCCTGAATACGAAAATATGTATTAATAGTTAATTTACCGTGGCCGATGAAAGTAAAACGATATTGCTTTCGAACGGAAAAGGAGATTGCGTGCTCGGGTTTGATTAAATACTTAATATTTAAGGAGCGGAAGTGTGTGTGTGTATAAGATGTGAATTGTTTTCTTGAGATGATGAAAGTTTATATTATATGGACTAGATGTTCAATCGGTTACACTCATTTTCCCCGGCAACTGTTGCAGATTTGCTTGAATTATTAAATTCATTTCTCCAGGAAATTTTAAGCTGCAAAAGAACTGTAAATATTTTAGTACCTTGAAGTAACAGGACATTTTTGCATTTCGATTACTTTTTGAGGTGATTGTGTGATCCGATGAGTCGACTCTTTAAAATGAATCAGATGTAAAGATACAATAAGGACCTTTTTTTAGCACATATTGGTGCTTGGAGAGCTAAAAAAAAGTTTTGAAAGTGAGGACTTTTTTATCTCTCCCGGCTCATATTGGAAAAGTTTTGAAAGTGAGGACTTTTTTAGCTCTCCAGGCACATATTGGAAAAGTTTTGAAAGTAAGGACTTTTTTAACTCTTCACTTACTTAATGTTACAGATACTTTTTACTTATTCAAATAACAATTATATTGTCATGTCATTTATTCAGTCGAGTCTTGACTTCACTCTCTGAGTCGATTCTTTTCACTATGTCAGACTTTGCGAAGCCAATCACAAAGAGAGTCATTTTGCCCATCTCTAATATAAAATCAAACAATTTTGCGATCCGAGCACCAGCAGAAAATAATCGATTGATGATGGAATGCTGAAATGAAAAGATTCAACTATTCGCTTAATGAAGATGACGGAAGTAACAACACCTCTGACAAAATGAATAGAATCGACTATTTTATGAACCTTTCATCTTCTCACGTGTGCCATATTTGTCCACCTATAAAACTAATCAGCTTGCCCAATTTGAAATATGGTGCGTGGTAACGAGCGAAAGCAAGGAAGGTGTTATATTCAAAATTGGATTGCGTTTGCAGTTGCACACGTGGGCAAACAACTTTGATTGCGTTTGAAGCACTGGACCTAACAGTTGTCAAAAAGTTCCCAAAAAGTTATAAATTAATGGTAATTTATTATGATTTGTACTGTTGCTACCTTACATGAAAGATTCGTGTTATTAAATTTTTGATACATTTCGAACAATAGTTTTATCCTTTCGTTCGAAGTGCAAAGGCGTATTAATACAAATTTATTACACTGTGTTTCCGTCCTGGGATTATAATGTAAGCACATCGGCGTTGGTATTAAGTAATACAATGGAGTCCGTTGGTAGTTTCTGTGATGATGTGTGTGTGTGTGTGGAATGAATGGAAGACAATTATAATACACGTATTAATTTAATCCACGGATAGTTTATAATGGCACATGGAAATAGATTTACGCCAACTAATCTACAAATTGAGTGGGATTTCGAGCATGTAGTTATAAGTTGTAAATGTCAGTGCAACTTATTGGGTTTGCACTAAACATGCTCCGGTCACGCTGCAGAAACCACGCGTAGGGGTACACTTCTTGTACCCGGACCAGTAAGTGTCAACGTATCTACTGTTACAAGCTAAGTACATTCCAGTTTGGCTAAAATTACTCTGGAGAAATATCAAACTGCGAACCTTGAGGTTTCCATTGAAATCCTCGCGCGCTGTTTAAAAATACACACATACACCAGACGTGGGTGATTGCCTTAGCTTTAAATTATGCAAAACGGAAGTGCTTGTTATGTTCGCGCAACCGTGGAATATTTAATTGATTCAGCAATAAATAAGACACACCAATTTATATAAACGTGAGATACGTGAACCTAAAGGCCTGACTACATTTGTAGCGTTGCACTGAAACGTATTTGCAATAACAGGAAATCTGTCTTTCCGAGTCAAATTAATCAAGCTCACCACTTACTCCACCAGTGTTCAGAGATTCTGGTAGTATTTGCAAAGAAAATTGGGTTGTTTCAAGTACTATTTATAATTTTTTTGAGGATTAAAGTAAGCCTAAATTGTTAAATTGATTCCGACTAATTAAGATAGAGAGCTGCGTAAGACTTTGTTTTAAAACCCTTGAACGAAGCATTGATGTGATTAGTAAAATGTACTTTTTTCTAAAAATGTTAGCTTGGATCAAAATACACCTCATGCACCATTGGCCAAGCTTCTACTGTGTAATTGCTTGCGACTCAGTTACTAATTAAGATAAAAAAACTCCATAAGACCTTGTTTTAAAATTCTGGAACTAAGCTTTGATGTGACAATAGATTAAGTAGTATATAAAAGTGGCCGATAAAAATACACTGTATCCACTATTTGTCAAGTTTCTACTGCGCAACATGTCTCTATTAAAATATTAAACATTGCATTCTTTCGAAGGAATACAATGTAATCGAAAATCCTTTCTGGATTCCTAATACTTTAAACTTTCATAGATGCTAAAGAGATGCTTATACCCAAAACTGATTCTTGTTTATGTTCCCAAGAAAAACACAAAACACCCCATCACAGTTTTCGAAATAATCGCACGAGAACTGCATTTAAAACATTCTAAGATCGCGCAATTTTCCAAGCGTCTAAAAAAATTTAAAAAAAAAATGCGGGAAACTGGAATATTTACAGAAATACTCAAAACTGATTCTAGTTTATGTTTCTAAGAAAAACTCAAAACACCCATTCAGTAGTTTTCGAAATAATTGCACGAGAACTACACTTAAAAACATTCTGAGGTCGCGCAATTTTCCAAGCGTCTAAAAAAATTTAAAAAAAAATCCAGAAAGTGTAATATTCGTAGGAAAACTCAAAACTGATTCTACTTTATGTTCCAATGAACAACTCAAAACACCCCTTCAGTAGTTTTCGAAATAATCGCACGAGAACTGCACTTCAATCATTCTGAGGTCGCGCAATATTCCAAGCGTCTAAAATTTTTTTTTTAATCCAGAAAGTGTTATATTTGCAGGAGTACTCAAAACTGATTCTAGTTTATGTTCCTAAGAAAAACTCAAAACACCCCTTCAGTAGCTTTTGAATTAATCGCACGAGAACTGCACTTAAAACATTTTGAGGTCGCGCAATTTTCCAAGCGTATAAAAAAAAATTAAAAAACAATTGCCAGAAACTGAAATATTTACAAGAATACTCAAAACTGATTCTAGTTTATGTTCCTAAGAAAAACTCAAAATACGCCTTCAGTAGTTTTCGAAATAATCGCATGAGAACTGCACTTAAAAAATTCTGAGGTCGCGCAATTTTCCAAGCGTCTAAAATAATAATAAAAAAAAACGGTTGCCAGAAACTAGAATATCTACAAGAATACTCAAAACTTATTCTAGTTTATGTTCCCAAAAAAAAAACTTAACCCGCTTCTTCAGTAGTTTTTGAAATAATCGCATGAGAATTGCACTTAAAACATTCTGAGATCGCGCAATTTTCCAAGCGTAAAAAACAATTGCCGGAAACTGGAATATTGGAAACTGGAAAGCTCAAAACGCCCAAAATATTTACAAGAATATTCAAAACTCATTACAATATTTTCTCGTACGAGAAAGTAAAAAATTCTAAACGAAATTTAATTGTAAATTGAATTATCGTGGGATATCCCCAGCTTCTGTATCTTTATTGTTTTGTTTCTAAAAATGGAAAACAAAAATTTTCCAAAATTCGCAGCTCTCTTGAAAAGTGAAATATTCTCGAAACCCGAGTTGACTTTGTAAGAACCGGGTTGGTTGAAATACATACTTTTTTGTAGAATTGAAACTATACATTCCTTAATTTTTTTTAAAATTAGTTTCACTCATGTTTGAAAATTGAAAAATAAAATCCTTCAAGTATTCAGAGCTCGCTTTAAAATAGTGATATTCTCAAAATCCAAACTGATTTCAGTCATTTGGCGTCCACGGTACCAGAGTCACATGTAGTCTTCACAATATACAACATGGTGTACGATAAAGCAGTCCTTAACAATGTCCCGAAAAAAATGTCCTGAAAAAGACCTTAAAAAAGTCCTGAAGAAGAAGAATCGTGAAAAGAAATGGTCTTGAAAATAAAGTTTACAAAAAATTGCCCTAAAAAATCCCAACAGTCTTGAAAAGAAGTCCTGAAAAGTTCTGAATAAACGGCCAGACAAACATTCCCAAAAAAGTCCCGAAAAAAATTCCAGAAGAAAACGTCCCGAAACTAAAGTGTTGAAAAGAAAGCCTGATTAAAATGTCCTAAAAAACTTCAGAAAACAATTCCTGAAAAAAGTCCTTTAAATAGTCCCGAGAAAACGTCGCGAAGAAAGAAGTCATGAAAAAAAATCCAGAAAAAAATGGCCTGAAAAGAGCCTGAAAAACAAACGAGTCCTTAAAAAATTTCAGAAGAAAAAGTAGTCTTAAGAATATACAACATAGTGTACGATAAAGCTTAATAATTACCCGAAAAAAGTCCTGAAAAAAGACCTCAAAGAAAGTCCTGAAGAAAAAGAATCGTGAAAAAAAAAAAGAGTGGAAAATAGTCTTGAAAATAAAGTTCTGAAAAAATTTCCTTGAAAAAAAATCCCAAAAGAGTCTCGAAAAGAAGTCCTGAAAAGTTCTGAATAAACGGCCAGAAAAAGGAGCTTACAAAATTCCTGAAAATAATTCCCAAAAAATTCCAGAAGAAAACGTTCTGAAACTAAAGTGCTGAAAAGAAAGCCTGATTAAAATGTCCTAAAAAACTTCAGAAAACAATTCCTGAAGAAAGTCCTCTAAATAGTCCCGAGAGAAAGTCCTGAAGAATGAAAAAAAGTCCTGAAAAGAGCCTGAAAAACAAACGGGTCCCTAAAAAAAAGTCCTGAAGAAAGAAGTCTTGAAAAATTCTACTGAGAAAGGAGTCATAAAAAACTCCTAAAAAATCCAGAGAAGAGATCTTGAAAAAAGTCCTAAAAAAAGAGTCCCGAAAAAAAGTCCTGAAAAAATCCAGAGAACAGATCTTGAAAAACGTCCTGAAAAAGGTTACTGAGATTGCTTATAAAAACATCGAATTTGGACCTCCCGGTACAGTAACTTATGTAAATATTTTCATTTTACATCCGGAAAAATAGTTTTGAAAAAATATCCTGAAAAGAGCCCGAAAGCAAAGTCTGGAAAAAGGTGCCCCTAAAAAATTGCCGAAAAAAGGCCACAGAAAAGTCCTGAAGAAAGAAGTCGTGAAAAAAATCTTGAAAAAAGAGTCAAAAAAACTACTAAAAAAATCCAAAGAAAAGATCTTGAAAAAAGTCCTAAAAAAAGAGTCCCCAAAAAAAAGTCCTAAAAAAAGAGTCCCCAAAAAAAGTCCTAAAACAATTCCTGAAAAAGTCCTTCAAATAGTCCCGAGAAAAAATCCTGAAGAAAGAAGTCATGAAAAAAAGTCCATAAAAAAATGTCGTGAAAAGAGTCTGAAAAATAAATGTGTCCCTAAAAAATTCCCGAAAAAAAAGTCCTGAAGAAAGAAGTCTTGAAAAATACTCCTGAAAAAAGACTCATAAAAAACTACAAAAAAATTCAGAGAAAATATCTTGCAAAAAGTCCTAAAAAAGAGTCCCGAAAAAAAGACCTAAAAATATCCGGAGAACAGATCTTGAAAAAAGTCCTGAAAAAAGAGTCCTGAAAAAGTTTACTGAGATAGCTTATAAAAACATCGAATTTGGACCTCCTGGTACAATAACTTATGTAAATATTTTCATTTTAAATTTCGGCCCTCAAAATTCAAAAACAATATTTTCTAGATCGAATTGAAAAAAATGTTTTGATAAGTAAAGTGCTGGAAGAGAAGAAGTCCCTAAAAAAGTCCCGAAAAGAAAATCTTGAAAAAAAGTTCTTTGAAAAAGTTCGGAAGAAAGAACTCTTGATAAAAAGTTCTGAAAAAATTCCTGGAGAAGGGGTCCAGAAAAATAGTCTTGAAAAAATGTATTGAAAAGAGCCTGAGAAACAAAGTCTGGCAAAAGGTGCCCTTAAAAAATTGCCGAAAAAAAGTCCACAGAAAAGTACTGAAGAAA
Source organism: Ocypus olens (assembly GCA_910593695.2). Taxonomy (NCBI): domain Eukaryota; kingdom Metazoa; phylum Arthropoda; class Insecta; order Coleoptera; family Staphylinidae; genus Ocypus; species Ocypus olens. Next base: position 47,548,112 of record OU343049.1, read on the forward strand.
GAAGTCTTAAAAAAGTCCTGAAAAATGATTAAAAAAAAAACTTCTAAAAAAAATCTAGAGAAAAGATGTTGAAAAAAGTCCCCAAAGAAAAAGTCCTAGAACAATTCCTGAAAAAGTCCTTAAAATAGCCATAATAGAAAAAATCCTGAAGAAAGAAGTAATGAAAAAGTCCAGAAAAAATGTCTTGAGGAGAGCCTGAAAAATAAATTTCCGAAAAAAAGTTCTGAAGAAAGAAGTCTTGAAAGATACTCCTGAAAAAGGATTAAAAAAAAACTCCTAAAAAAATCCAGAGAAGTAAAGTGTTGAAAGAAAAGAAGACCCTAAAAAAGTCCCGAAAAGAAAATCTTGAAAAAAAGTTCTTAGAAAAAGTTCGGAAGAAAGAACTCCTGATAAAAAGTTCTGAAAAAATTCCTGGAGAAGGGGTCCGGAAAAATAGTCTTGAAAAAAATGTCCTGAAAAGAGCATGAAAAACAAAGTCTGGAAAAAGGTGCCCCTAAAAAATGCCCGAAAAAAAGTCCACAGAAAAGTCCTGAAGAAAGAAGTCTTGAAAAAATCTTGAAAAAAGAGTCATAAAAAAATCCAGAGAAAAGATCTTGAAAAAAGTCCCGAAAAAGGTTACTGTGATAGCTTATCAAAAACATCGAATTTGGGCCACCCGGTATAATAAATTATCTAAATATTTGCATTTTACTTTCGGTCCTCAATAATTCAAAAACAATATTTTCGGGATCGGCCTCAAAAACAAATTTTGAATGATGGTTTCTCCCAGTTGTTATTAATTTGAAAAATTCTGAACGAAATTCCATTACTTATTCAAAAATCTGACTGTTCCGTGAAGTGAATTTTATCCCCAGGTTTTGTTATTTTATTTTTAAAAATGGAAAACCAAAATTTTCCAAAATTCGCAGCTCGTTTGAAAAGTTTAATATTTTCAAAACCGACTTTTTTTCAATTATGTAGAATTTACAATAAAGTTTCTGAATACTTTCATTTTGAACTATAATAATAATATTAATAAAATATTTATTCTCTATAGACCATTTTTTTTTTGTAATTTATGTAACAATAATAATTAATACGAAATGAAATAATTCCATTATAATTAAAATTAATTATTTTTAACAAACTACGCTTTAAAAAGGTTTCATTAAAATTGAGTAATACAAACGAAGTGTTTAAAGTACAGTACGCAGTACTGACCGCGAATTTTATCTCGGCTACTTTACTTAGCATCGTCCGCTAAAGTAAACTTTACTTGAATATCAAGGTTGATCGAGTAATAATATGAAATCACCATAATATAATAATAATTTTTTGATATTATGTATTTTTAGTGTTGTGCAAAAAATATAACCTACGCGAAGAGATTGAGCGCCCTCAGTCACAATCTCATTCTTGGTAGAGCCGTCCCAATATCTGGTGTCACATTGCGCAGTGAACATTTTAAATTTCAAGAGAGGGGATACCAGAAATTCATAATTATTCAGTGAACATAATGTAAATATAGACACAGAATCGTCAATTTTCAATTCGGTGATGCGTTCTCTCCAAATACTTTCTCACTCTGCGCAGAGTTTTCCCACAGGTGTCACGACATTTTGGGATGGCTCTACTCTAAAAAAATTATTTCGCGGCCTTGATGTACAAATAACGATCATACCAGCACATACCAACATGGATGAATATAACTAGTAGGAGACAAAGAGAGTAAATAGTTTTTTTTTAATATCTGATGTATATCTGCAAATATATTACACGGTTGATGGACAATGATGTCTGCATTAACAAAAGTATCAATAATAATCGTTTTGCAAATTTCCAGACAGTGCCTGGATGTTATACAACCACATACATAATATTGAATGCAGTGTCCTTGTAAAGTTTTATGCGCCTGACAAATTTGCATACAAATTTAACAAATAATTATTCAAAATTTACGATTGTAAAAACACGTTACGGCATAGGGTCTCGTGAACGCGCGCATATTTTATAAACCTCGTTGGTGTTTCCTTTTTGCCATCGCGTCCAAATATAAATTCTGCGGACTCCACGGGAGGCATTCGTTTTCCGAACACATAGCATTATTAAAATAAGCTTATTTATATGTAAGGTTAACGCGGAGACCAGTCTCGGGTATGTTATAATGCTATATGCTGCACAGAGGCGTATTTACCTTATTATCAACTGGACAATCGCATCCTATAAATCAATATGAATTATGGATACTCGTATCTATCATCAAGCGTTGAAGATTGCGTCGATGTTGCTTCTGATTGGAATTTCCTATTTCAGATCGTATCTGGCCGAGGAAATGGCGTCGTTTGCGTAATAAGTGTGTACATCATCTTAAGGTTTCAGGAACAACAATTTTATCATCGTTTAAAAAAATAAATAACAGGAATACAAATTGTGTGTAAATGCATATTATTTCAGGTCTTCTGTGTTAAGTGTTCATAATGTTTCTTGTTACTTTGAAAATAAGTTGTTCGATATAATTACAAAATAAATCAAATTTCTTCACAACCAGCACAACTCGCCGTCGCCAACTGGGCATAGGGACAACTCGCCGTTGCCAACTCGGCGTAAGGACAATTTGCCGTCGCCGACTCGGCATAGGGTTAACTAGGCGTTGCCAACTCAGCGTAGGACAACTCGTAATCGGCAAACTCGCCGTGGGCCGAATTCGCTATCAGTCTAAACCAGTGTTTCTCAACGTGGGCGGTATCGCCCCCTGGTGGGCGATTGACATTTAAATTGGGCGATTATTTGACGATCCAATTTCGGGGGGCGATGGTCACTGTACGTGGGCGAATGCAAATTCTAAGAATATTTCTTAACACTGTTTTCAAATTCATCAAATTTGATACATTTTAACATTTGATTTATTAAAATCAAGTGGCGCTTTCGGAAGTTTAGCAGTTTTTCAAAATCAAAAACACGATTTTGTTGACTTTGATAATTTTCATTCACTCGATATGAATATTTCTTCATACTGTTTTAAAATACACTGAATTCGATCCTGTTTGGCATTTAAATTATCCAAATCAAATAACGCGTTCGGATGTTAAACAGTTTTCAAAAATCAAAACTGCGGTTTTTTTAACTTTAAACTTCGAAAATTTCAGATTTCGACAATTCTGGTTTACTCGATAATAATATTTCTTTCCCGCAGATGCCATGTGGCGTCATATTTTTTATCAGGTCCCCGTAATTTGTGTTTTGATTTTTTTTTTGGTACCATTTACTCCATATGAAGTCATGATTTTGTTTTCTGGAAGAATAGGGAGACATTTTTTTATTTAATTTTCTTGAGTTAGAATATGGTATTAAATAAAGAATTTTACATATTTCACATTTAACATATTTTTTAATTTCTGAAAATTAATTTGGGAACGAGAGGATTAAAAAAGGTTTACACTATATTCGACAAATTTTGGTAATTTAATTTATCAAAATCTTTCTGAAGGTGCAGTTTTTCAAAATTAAAAAAAGGTAAAAAGGTGATTTTGTTGACTTCTAACTATTTTTCTCCAATTTTCACATATTTCTTAATGCTTTTTTACTTTCTCCGTTACGAAGTACGAGAAAGTATTGTGATCGTGATTTTTTTTTCAAATTTTTTTTTTACGGAAATATCCGTTTTGGGGTCCCTAGATGCCATTTCAACAATTTCTGGAAAAAAAAAATTGTGTCTGTGTGTGTGTGTGTGTGTGTGTGTGTGTGTGTGTGTCTGTCTGTGCGCGCTGTATCTCAAAAACTAATAGAGCAATTGATATGAAACTTTGAACATCTGTCTCATTTGATAATCTGAAGAACTGAAAAGCTTTTGGTAAAATTTCGTACACCGGAAGTGGGCGTTTACCTTAACTGTTTTTTGTTTTTTGCCAATATTTTCTTAAATATGAAAAATATCACAATAACATTTATACAAACTTTGAAGACAACAGAGAAATGAACATCTTTTGCTTGAAAACATTTTTCATAAAATCATCTTCATTCTAGAAAAAAATTATTATTATTTTTTTAATTTTTGGTTAATAATAATTGTAGAGAATGCCAAAATGAACAACTTATAAAGAATAAGTTTTTTTTCAAAATTCCTTTAGTTTTTGAGTAAATTGAGTTTTTAAATTTGAAGTATAATTTTTCCATCTTTCATAATTTTGACGTTTTAAACGTCAGTTTCGTGCGAGTGTACGAAACGCTCGATGTACATTTAAAATATAATTTAAATTTAGAATAAACCATGAAAGCGTAAATATAAATGATACCATCAAGTTGGAGAAAGTAACATGATGGCCACATCACCATTTTTAAATATACTAAATTCTCCACAAAAATTTAATTCAACCGTTTTTTAAGCGTTTCCAGTCGATTTAGGCACTATTTATGAAAAAAGCCATTTAGCGTATCTCCGTTCCTGAAAGTCCCACAAACATTTTTTATAGACAAATAGTGTTCAGAATCCAGTCTAGAAAAAAAAAACAAAAAAAATGTTTTGAAGAAAACTTTAATGTAACCTTTTTTTAGGCATTTCCTGTCGATTTAAGCACTATTTGCGAAAAAAAGTCATTTTGCGTATCTCGGCTCCTGGAAGTCCCACACATTTTTTATAGACAAATCGTGTTTAGAATGAGCTCTTGGACAACAACAAAAAAAAATAGAAGAAAAATTTAATTCAATCGTTTTTTAGGCTTTTCCAGTCGATTTAAGCACTATTTACGAAAAAAGTAATATTGTGTATCTCGGTTGCTGGAAGTCCCATAATTTTTTTTATGGACAAATAGTGTTCAGAATAAGCTCTTACACTAGAAAACAAAACAAAATTTTGAAGAAAAAATTTATTTAACTGTTTTTTAGGCTTTTCCGGTCCATTTAAGCTCTATTTACGAAAAACAGTCATTTTGCGTATCTCGGTTCCTTGAACTCCCATAATTTTTTTTATAGACAAATAGTGTTCAGAATGAGCTCTTGGACTTGAAAAAAATGAAAAAAAAATTTTGAAGAAAAATTTAATTCAATCGTTTTTTTGGGCGTTTCCAGTCAATTTAAGCACTATTTACTAAAAAGTCATTTTGCGTATCTCGGTTCCTGGAAGTCCCACATTTTTTTTTTTTTATAGACAAATAGTGTTCAGAATGAGCTCTTAGACTTGAAAAGAAAAACAAAACAAAATTGGAAGAAACATTTAATTCAATCGTTTTTAGGTGTTTCCAGGCGATTTAAGCACTATTTAAAATAGTCCAAACCGAAGCCGTCACAAAAATTCTTTTATTTTTGGGTCAAAGCAATTGAAAATGATTTTTGAAACCATCGAAAACCAATGTTTTCTATTTATTTAAATTTTAAGTGGAGTTAAGGTGTATTGGGTATTGATTGTTAGTTATACTTTTATTTTGTAACACTATTAATTATTTTGTGATTATTTTGCAGTTGTAATATATTTTGTAGTGGACATTGAGTCTGTTGAGCTTTGTAAATAAATATCCTGACCAAAATATATCCTAGCTGTTTTACAGTTTTTAACAGTTTCGTTGTTTTCCAAATTTGGAGAAATGTTGAGATGTTTTTGGTTCTTGATTGTTTTGATTCGATTACCGAAGGCGCTCTGCTTTTTGCAGTTTTTTGCATTTGCCATTTTTTTTGTAGATTTTCGGGTTTTGTAAATAGATAAATATCCTGATCAAAAATGTATCCTAACTGTTCTGATTTTTACAGTTTTAAACATTTTCTTTTTTTTCAAATTTGGAGAAATATTGAGATGTTTTTGATTCTTGATTGTTTCGATTCCATTAACATTTACAGTTTTGCAAATTTTCTTTAGGTTTTCGAAACTTGCGTTCTAAAATAGGAAAAGAAATGTTTTTATGAAATTAATGTGAAATTTGGAGATTGTTAATCATATGTTAAGATATTGGTTAAGTGATCCATTTAATTGGTTAAATAATGTGATGGGGAATTATATAGTGTACTTCCAATTAAAAAATTGTAAGTACACTATATAATTCCCCATCACATATGTTAAGATGTTTGTTATTCTTGATTGTTTCGATCTATTAACAAAGGTACTCTGCTTTTTACAATTTTTTGCACTTGCAAATTTTCTTTGGGTTTTCGAAATTTGCATTCTAAAACAGGGAAAGAAATGTTTATATAAAATGAATGTGAAACGTAATAATTTCCTAGCCGAAAACCTCCAAAATGGGGAATTTTGATGTTTGCAAACAGATGAAGGCCCTTGCTTCTCAAAAAACCATCAAATATTTTCAAATGAAACTTTTTGAAGATAAGCCTATTTGACAATCCAAAGAACTACGGAAACCAAACCTAACCCGTTTCATTTTAGGTATTACCATGTGATTATATGCTGCTAAAAATTAAAGTGAGCGAATTAAGAAGCGGACCCGACAAAGTGGGCGTTTGGTCAAAAAAGGTTGAGAAACACTTATCTAAACTGACCCAAACAGAATATTTTAAAATTAAAAAAATATTGCTAGGTTATACCTAAACTACCACCTCTCTATCTATTAATAACGCATTTCTGAAATAGTAATTATATTTTTTTAATTTTCGCGGCAAAATCAGACCAAACGTTACTGTTGAATATGACAAATTGATTGTTTAAATTGTATTCGCTAATATACAAAGAAAACAATAAAAAAAATTAAATGATGTATTGTAATTTATTACCAGCACTTTATCAATCATTCAGTATTGGCATCAATTAGTCGGCCACAAACAATTCCGAAATAAATCAGTGTGAAATCTCCAAAAAAGAAAGTTACACGGTAATAAATTACAGGAACATCAATTACACGCGAATAATTTATAAATGATTTTAATTAATGACGGTCCATTGCGGCACGTTTAAACAATCCCGGGAGAAATTAGTGAAAACTGCAATTTATGCAGTTCTAATGATTTAATTATTGTATCTAATTTTTCTCTAAATTTTTAATGCCCAACTAATTATACATTTTTTCCTTCCGAACTTTTACTTATCCCGACTTCGAGCTAATTAAACGTTTTAAAATGGTAATTAATGAGAAATGTAATTATGAGGAGTCGTCGCTTCCTGTACACCGCGGTAAAAAATTCGGATTTTTTTTTTCTAACTGAAAATGTAAAGCACGTTAAAGCATGCTTGAAAATTGAATGTGTAAGTAGCTGAGCGTTCGCAGTGGAATGCTTTTACTTTGCTGCCTCGGGGCAGACAAAATTTTACTTTTAGTTTATTGACGTATTGCTCATCCTCAGCAGTTTTGCTTGAAGAGGACAAGAAAAGGCTGAAAAGCCTCGCAGAATAACACACTCAAATCATTTTATATCTGTTAATTACGTGTATTATTCTTTCTGTCAATAAAGATGTCATATTGCTCTTTCAAATTAGTGTTTATAATAATATTAAATTTTGGTGCAGGGGCCGCGGTGGCCTAGTGGGTAGCGTTCCTGCTTCTGGGCCTCGTGGTCGTGGGTTCGAATCCATCCGTGCGGTCACTTTTTCGGAACGAAGCAGTAGCCGTGCGGGTCCATGGATGTCTAGTATATGTCCCATTCATTATCAAAATGAAATCTCAAGTAATTATCGTTAGTGGCCGAATAGTACATGCTTATGCCAATTCCAAATCATCCGCACTTCCTCAACCCGAATTCCCGTCAACCATCCTTCCTTTTTGATCAGTTCAATTATTTTCTGAAAGACGTAAAGCTTTAGCAGCACTTTAGGACTGAAAAAGAACCATTTCACAGATAAGCATTTCCACTTCACGCTTCTTACCAGCTATTAAGGTCAAATCTCGTTGGTCCGCGTGTATCTTTATAAATAATCTCTGTGGGTGCTTGTATTCAAATAAGTGAGCGTGCCTTGTTTATATATGGTAATTTGTTGTTTTTGAAAACTTATTTATGCGGGGCTTAAGAGTGCTCTAAATATAGTTGGGCGCACCCACGATTCGAAATAATCCGACGCCTTCGCGGAATCATATGAAAATAACTACCTTGTTTGTTTCCACTTTGCTGTAAATCACCGGGAATGAGGAAGCCAGAGAAACAATTGTTTGGACCGTTTGGAGTTTCGTGACGCTCGCTCTCGGACACGTTTTTGGCTCGCTGCGGCCAAAACATGTTTGCGTTTTGTGAAGTGAAAAAAATTGGTGGTTTAAAATAGTCTCATATTGGATTAAAGCGAAAGACGTTATTTATTCAATGTGATACATACAGATTATTTAATCTTATTGAAGAGCTGGTCGAAAAGGCTGTGTATTCTTGGTGAAACTCAGAAAATTAAATATAAACAAGCGCTTGAATTCGTAGGTTACTGTAATTGATTGAGACTTTTTTGACGTCAAATAAATTGGCAATACGGTGACGTAAAACATAAGTGCAGGTGCATGGTGTCGTAGAATTAATTAGAAAGAAAAGTTAGTTTCTTGATAACAAACGTCACACATTTTAACAGCACTTCATATATAACTCCATATAATAAGTTATTAACAATTTATACTACTAAACAATCTTTATTTATTAAGTATTTTACATATCTCACTAAGCAAATTTAATAATTTAATAACGGGCTATCGACCGTGGGTCTTTCTGCCCATGTTTCTTGCGTTGTTAGACACTTTGTTCCATTCAAGGTATTTAAGGAGGATTAAATGATGAAATGAATTGGAAAAGGGTTGTAGTTGGGTTTTTAAATTTTGGGATGTCATTAGGATTTCTAGCGAAGCACATTTTATTTAAAATTTCGACATTATTTTCGTTACAGGCGTATCGCTCAGCGAGAAATAACAATTTATATTATCTCAAATAATTCATTAATTTCCGGTGATATTTATATCTCCTTAATTGGTATATCTACCAATGAACAAAAAATGGCGATGTGGCCATCATGTTACTTTCTCCGATTTGACGATTAGACCAAAACCTTGAAAATGCTGGCAAAAAATAAAAAATTGCTGCTTCCGGTTAAAAATCTGAAATATTCTCCAATCAAAAATTCGCTCATAGAAATCAATAATTAAACAATAAAACTAAAATATAGGCCCAAAAAATCCAAATATCGAAAACTATGGCCTAAATATAAAAAAAAACGCAAACTAAAAAATCAATTATGTAGACTAAAAATAAAAAAAATTGGAATAAATTGAGGCGAAAACCAGGCAAAGATCTAAAATATGGACCAAAAATATGCAGACCAAAATATTGTAAATTCAAGTAAAAGAAAAAATATTTAGCTAGCCCCTAAAATAATTCTTTGGCTCAAAATAAGTTTCCGATCAGAAACTCGAAAAGAATGCAAAAAGAATAAAATAAAAAACAATAATTCAGGTTAAAAATCTAAAGTAGAGGGCAAGACATCAAAAACCGACCAAAAAAACTCGAAAATAGCGGCAAAAAAATCGCGCATAAAAATCAATAATTCAGATTAGAAAATTTAAAATACGAGTATAACACAAAAAAGCTAAAACCAACAATTAGGACGTAAATATCAAAAATGCGGACCAAAAAATCGAAACTTTTAACAGACAACCTAAATTTTCACGCCAAAATAAAGAATATTTAGGACAAAATAAAGAATATTTTAGTCAAAAATCAAAAATTTGGAATAGAAAAGGAAGTTACAGGCCAGAGATCCAAAAATACAGATAAAAAATTCAAGTAACGAAAAATTGTTTGCTGTTTTCACCTTCAAAACAACCCTGTAGCCAAGAAAACAAAAAAATAGACCAAATACCGAAAATTTGGGACAAAAAATTTAGAAAAGCAGGCCAAAATAAAGAATATTTAGGCCAAAAATCAAAACTTTGGAAAAAAACAAGAAATTACAGGCCAAAGATCTAAAAATGCAGATAAAAAAATTCAAGTAAAGAAAAAATAGTTTGCCATTTTCACCCTCAAAATAATCCTGTAGCTCAAAGTAAGTTTCCGAACAGATACTAAAATTGAAAATTGAAAAATTTGAAACATTGGACATAAAAAAACAAAATTTAGACCAAATACCGAAAATTTTGGGCTAAAAATAAAAAATGCAAATTAAAAAATCGAAAATCTGTATAAACAAATGGAAAATTTCAGCTAAATAAAGAAATCTTAGGACAGAAGATCAAAAATTTGGACCAAAAAATCGATTATATAGGTCAAAATTTAACAATTGTGGCCAAAAAATCGAAAACACGGGCCTAAAAATAAAAAAATGCAGAACAAAAAGTTAAAAAATCGAAAATCTTAATAAACAAATCGAAAATTTTGACCAAATATCGAAATCTTAGGACAAAAAATCAAAAATTTAGACCAAAAAAATCAAAAACACAAGTCAAAATTCAACAATTGTGGCAAAAAATCGAAAATTAAGACCAAAAATCGAAAGCACTAGCTTAAAAATAAAAATACTGACCAAAAAATTTTAAAATTGGGACCAAAATAAAGAATATTTATGAAAAAAAAAATCAAGAATTTAAAGGAAAAAAATCGAAGAAACGGGCAAAAAATCTAAAATACGAGCACAAAAATTCTGGTCTAAAAATAATTTGTCCCAAAAATAACACAAGCTCAAATTAAGATACGATCCGAAACTCTAAAATAATGGCAAAAAATAAAAAATAGTGTTACTTTTTCCTATTTGATGGTATTCTTTATGTTTACACTTTCAATTTAAATCTCATTTTAAATGTGCATAGAGCGTTTTGTAAAATCGGATGAAACTGACGTTTGAAACGTCAAAATCATGAAAGATGAAAATAACAAATTATACTTTAAATTCTAATAGTCAATTTACTAAAAAACCAAAGAGATTTCGAAAAATACTTATTCCATATAAGTTGTTCATTTTGGCATTCTCTACAATTATTATTAAAATACATTTGCTGTAAGTATTATCGTTTTATAATTTTAAACCAAAAATTACAAAAAAAGATAATTGCTATTATTTTTCAAAAACCATACCATTTTTTCCGAAAAATATTTTCAAGCAAAAGATGTTCATTTCTTTGCTTTCTTCAAGATTTGTTTGAGTGCTTTTATATTACTTTTCATATTTAAAAAATTATCGGAGAAAAACAAAAAAACGGTCAAGGTAAACACCTACTTCCAGTGTACGAAATTTTATCAAAAGCTTTTCAGTTCTTCGGATTATCAAATAAGACGTATGTTCAAAGTTTGATGTTGATTCAAGTAGTAGTTTTTTAGATACAGCGCGCACAAGCAAACAGGAATATATATTGAAAAATGGTGATGTGGCCATCATGTTACTTTCTCCGACTTGATGGTATCATTTATAATTACGCTTTCATGGTTTATTTTCAATTTAAATCACATTTTAAATGTACATCGAACGTTTCGTAGACTCGGATGAAACTGACGTTTAAAACATCAAAATTATGAAAAATTATGTATACTTCAAATTTAAAAACTCAGTTTACTCAAAATTTCGAAAAAAACTTTTTCTTCATAAGTTGTTTAGCATTCTCTACAATTAATTTTAACATAAATTTGCTGTAACTATTATCGTTTTATAATTATAAACCAAAAATTTAAAAAAATAATAATTTTTTTTTTCTCGAATAAAAATGATTTTATGAAAACTGTTTTCCAGCAAAAGATAAAGGTGTTCATTTCTTTGTTGTCTTTAAAGTTTGTTTAAATTTTTTTGTGATATTTTTCATATTAAAGAAAATATTGGCAAAAAACAAAAAACGCCCACTTCCGGTGTACGAAATTTTACCAAAAGCTTTTCAGTTCTTCAGATTATCAAATAAAGACGGATGTTCAAATTTTCATATCAATTTCTCTATTAGTTTTTGAGATACAGCGCGCACAGACAGACACACACAGACACAAAAAAAATTCCAGAAATTGTTGAAATGGCATCTAGGGACCCCAAAACGGATATTTCCGTAAAAAAAATTAAAAAAAAAATCACGATCACAATACTTTCTCGTACTTCGTAACGGAGAAAGTAAACATAAGTGTTGCCAAAGTTTTTTTTTAATTATTGCTAACTCCACAAAGAAAATCTCAATTAGACACCTGGTAATTTTTGCTAATTTTAATTTCACAAGTATTTATAGTTGAAACACCAAATAGATAGATAGATAGATAGATATTTATTAGTACTTTTGTCAATAAAATGAGTGTACACGTCAATAGTTAATTACTAATTACATTACCATTACAACACAATAATTACATTATTATTATACAAATTATACAATTACAACAGACAGAATATAAAATATTTAAACAAGGATGTTTTTCAAATCATCATTCAAATATTCATTAATAGAATAATACGCTTTATTACTCAAGAAAAAATTTGCCAAAATTACAAACTTTACCAATCAAACTGTAGATATACGATCGAACAGTCGATGATCGCTATTAGAATTAACGATTATATGGAACCATTCCCATCAAACTGCCGATTACTACAGGTTATTAAGGGCGTGCTAACTGACCTAAGGGACCTAAGGACTCGCGAGGATCATCGTCCTTCTACTGCTGCAGGAAATAATTCTTGTTATTGATTCTCGAACGCTCGTTTCGCTTTCCCGGGCACTGATTTCTCGATGAGATCGTGGAAAAGTTCTGGAAAAGTTCATTTAATAATAGGACAATCGCCCTGATTAATGGTAATGCTCCACTGGCTTGAAACTAAAAATTCGAATCACGCTCCGTTTTTCCTTCACCCTTTACCCCCATTTTGCTTCCAGATGATGTTTTTAGAATGTTATTGTTCGTAAATCGGGATTTGATTTAATCATTATTTGCAGTTTTAAATTTGCTATGGAGCCTCATTAACTGCTTACGTCATATATTTAATATTTCAATTAAATGAATATGACAAGTGGAATTATATTAAAAGTAAAAATGACTTAACATATGTATGGTTTGATCAACGGATCTTTGCGTGTGCGTCGTTACCGAAAACTACCTTTTATAAATTTTGGGTCGCTGAATATAAAAATGTAAATGCTATGGGGCGTTATAATTACGATACTTGTAAAAAAAAAAATAAATAGGGAAAGAAGGAAATTATATAGGCATTGTCTTTCTTGATACAGTTGCTATCGACTCGGCACCATTGCTTAATGCTTATTTGTTCGTCTTCTAAATCACTTGATCAGGCGGTTTTTGGGAAACTTCGTGCTGAAAATTACAAAGACCTTTCGGAAGAGCTTATATCTGCCTACAAAAAAATTGGATTCAATGTGTCATTAAAGATGCACTTGCTCCATTCACATAATTGATGTCTTCCCAGCAAATTGTGGCTCTTTCAGTGAAGAAAAGAGGGATCAGGATATTTCCATAATGGAACGGCATTACAATTTCAATGTTAGCAGATTTTTGCTAGATGATACAAGGCGATGCTCCAGATATTCCACACAAGCAAAAAGACATCGTGTATAAAAAAATAAACTGCTATTATTCGTACTATTGTATTATTTACATATCACATTATATGTAAAGTGGAAAAATTTTAATTACTCATAAACCTGAACCAGGAACCAATTTTAAGAGTTATTTGCATGTTCAGCGACCCAAAATCTGTAAAAGAAGGGTATTTTTACCTCTGTAAAAAGTGTTATCCTTCAGATTCTAATAGCAAGTTTACGCAAAAGCTAAAGAGATTTCGAAAAAACTTATTCTTCAAAAGTTGTTCATTTTGGCATTCTCTGCAATCATGATTTGTCTAGAAAACTAAATTGACTTGTTTAGAATATTAAAGCCCAATTACTCCCCAATGCTGGAAGTCTGCATTTAAGTCAGTTTTTGAAAAATCAATATTTTTTTGATGTTTAAACCTTAAAAATGGCCAATGATTTTGATTAACTAGAAAACTAAACAATTAACATGATTTGATTTTTTTAGAATACTAAAGCCCAATTATTCCCCAATAATGCTGTTAAAGTTGGAGATCTGCATTTAAGTTAGTTTTAGAAAAATCAATACTTTTTCGATATTTGGGCATAGAAAATGGGTTTGATTGTGATTATTTAGAAAACTAACTAATTAACATAGTTTATTTTTTTTTAGAATATTAAAGCCCAATAATTCCTCAATAGTGCTGTTAAAGTTGGAAGTCTGTATTTAAGTTAGTTTTTAAAAAATGACTACATTTTTTCTATTTTTGAACGTTGAAAACGGCAATTCTTGGATTAAATGGTGATTATCTTGAAAAGTAAATAATTAACATGCTTTGATTTTTTAGAATAATAAAGCCCAATTATTCCCCAATAATGCTGTTAAAGTTGGAGGTCTGCATTTAAGTCAGTTTTAGAAAAATCAATACTTTTTCGATATTTGAGCATAGAAAATGGGTTTGATTTTGATTATTTAGAAAACTAACTAATTAACATAGTTTATTTTTTTTAGAATATTAAAGCCCAATTATTCCTCAATAATGCTGTTAAAGTTGGAAGTCTGTATTTAAGTTAGTTTCAAAAAAATGGCTACATTTTTTCTATTTTTGAACGTTGAAAACGGCAATTCTTGGATTTAATGGTGATTATCTTGAAAACTAAATAATTAACATGCTTTGATTTTTTAGAATAATAAAGCCCAATTATTCCCCAATAATGCCGTTCAAGTTGAAAGTCTGCATTTAAGTCAGTTTTTGGAAAATCAATACCTTCTCGATATTTGAGCATTGAAAATGGAAATTCTTGGGTTTGATTTTGATTATCTAGAAAACTAAATAATTAACATGGTTTGATTTTTTAGAATATTAAAGCCCAATCACTCACAAATTATGTTGCTAGAGTTGAAGCCAGTTTTTGAAAAATGACTACTTTTTCAATTTTTGAGTGTTGAAAATGGCAATTCTTGGATTTAATGGTGATTATCCAGAAAACTAAATACATGATTCAATTATTTTAGAATATTAAAGCCCAATTATTCCCTAATAATGCTATTAAAGTTGGAAGACTACATTGAAGTCAGTTTTAAAAACTGACTACTCTTTCGATTTTTGAGCGTCAAAAACGGTAATTCTTGGATTTAATGGTGATTATCTAAAAAACCAAATGTATTGCAATTTTCAATGCTCAAACATGGAAATTTATCAAAAACTTACAAATCCTGACTTCCAACTTTAACAGAATTATTCAGGAATCATTGGACTTTAATATTCTAAAAAAAGGCAAAGCACTTTAATTGCTTTAAAACCAAGTATTTAAAGTCCTTTGATTTTTTCAGAATATTAAAGTCCAATTATTAGCCAATAACTCTGTTAAAGTTGGAAATCGGCATTTGTTAGTTAAAAAAAAAACAAATACTTTTTTGGAGCATTGAGAATGGCAATATTTGGATTTGATGGTGATTTTCTAGAAAATTAAATAATTAACATACTTTGATTTTTTTAGAATAATAAAGCCCTTTTATTCCTAAATAATGCTGTAAAAGATAAAATTCTGCATATATTTCAGGTTTTTGAAAAATCAACACTTTTTCGATTTTTGATTGTTGAAAATGACTACTCGATCGTTTATTGGTGATTATAAATAAAACCAAATAATTAGAATATTAAAGCCCAATTATTCCCCAATATTGTTATTAAAACTGGAAATCTCTATGTTTTGAAAAATCAGTATTTTTTCGATTTTTGAGAGTTAAAAATTGTAAATTTTTAGTTTGATGGCGATTATCTGAAAAACTCGATAATTAACGAGCATGAATCTTTTTTTTATATTAAAGCCTTATCATCGATGACCAATTCTGTGAAAATTTGAACTCTACTTTGGTTTTGAATAATCAGCGAGTTTTCGATTTTCAAATGCTGAGAAATTAGCCATTCATTCTTTCAGTTTTTTTAATTTTTGGGTGTTGAGAATGCCCGTTCTTGGGTTTAATAGTAATTTAATGAAAAAACGAGGTAAAAAATGTTCATAGATTTTTCTTGAATATCCAAACTGATTTCGTAATGAATCTGTTCAAGTTAAAAATCTGTAAATGCTTTCAGTTTTTAATATCCGAACGTTAGTCACGCTTGAGTTGGTGATTATATGGAAATCTAAATGATTAACATGCTTAGATTTTTTTAGAATATCGAATCCCAATTATTTTTTTCGAAATATTTCGAATTTAGTTTTAAAAAATCAGGCTCTCACAATTCCACTGACCCCCTCCCCCCATAAATAATTTATAGTAGCTGTCATTAAAGAAGGTATAACTGTGTGGATGTAACCTTTAACTTTCCCAATCTGCAAAAATTGCTTCCCGTGTAACAATACCTGATCATTATCAAGTTGCCTCGTTGAAACTTTACCCATTACAAGCCACATGATCGGTTTGCTCATTTATAATTTAAAACGAACCGAGAGGGACGCTTTCGCTTGTTAGCATTGTCGATGGTGTTTATTTATACATTCAAAATCAAAATGCACAAATGAGTCGGTGTAAAGAGTGGAGAAAAATCTTGGAACAGGTTGTGGTGTTGTTGGCGACTGGCCGTCGTCGGACAATACCCGTTCGAAGAATACAGCAGGACTGCAGGGGGTTGAAAGCATTGGAATGATGTATGCATAGTGGTCGTGTGGAGGACATTAGTCACCGGGAATTTTGCTGGACGTATTCCTGTATTCCTTCGAATCCCCGCAGTGGCATTTTGCATATGACGCGATGACAAACGCATTCGATTCCGCACATTTCAATGCTTCGGAAGTGTTGGTGGAACGTGGGATGGATCACTGCACGTGAATCATATCATGTGTATTTAGATTAAATGTAAAAATATTTTTCCATAGGTCGATAGCTCACGTTAAATAAAAAATGTAATCATGTAAATAAGCTGTCAATAAAGATAATGCACACTTTACCATCAGCAGACTTACTTTTTTCTCAAGTTATAAACTAAACTGTTGATGGGGCCATTACGGCTTGGGAAGGATGTGCAAAGCGAAAGGGCCTACGAGTGTGGGGGAAAAAGTCAATATTATCCAGTGATGAGATAAACGGTTAACAGTAACGGTTTTGACAGTTACAAAATAAGTAGTTATTCAAACGGTTATGAAGTAACCGTTATTTACTTTAACCTCAGTCAGTAATAGCGAATCTCAGATTGTAATCAAATTCTTTCTGATTCAAAATTATTCTTTTTTGTATATATTTTTAAGTTGAATTAAAATCTAGGGTAAGAAAATTGCAAAAAGAGGGAAAACGAAGACTTCGCGCTGATAAAAAATTATAATAACAATTACTATAAGCTGGAAAATTTCTAAATTTACTCAGAATTTATTCTCAATTATTTTCCATAACAAATCTCAAAATACCCCTTTAATAATTTCCGAATTTGAACTGCTCTTTGGCATTCTAAATTCGCAAATTTTCCCGAGCGGATAAAAAAATATAAAAACGATTGCGACTAATTGAAAAATTTCAAAATTTACTCGGTATTGATTGTTGATTATTTCCCATTCAAAATCTTAAAACATCCCTTTACAAATTTTTGAATTAATCTCACTAAAACTGCGCATTGGCATTCTCAATTCGCGTAATTACCCAAGCGGATAAAAAAGTATAAAAACAATTATCACAAACCAGGAATTTTCAAAATTATTTATTAAATTTACTTAAAACTGATTGTCGGCAATTTCTTACAAAAAAATTAAAACACCCTTTTACTAATTTTAGAATTACTGGCAGTAAAACTGTCCTTTGACATTCTCAATTCGCGTATTTTCCTGAGCGGTGCAAAAATACAAAAACCTGAATTTTTGATTATTTTGCCCTGTGTATCAACCTGAATTATTCATTTTTATTTACGAATTTTTTGTCAGTATTTTCGAGTTTTTGATTTTTTGTCCTTTATCTTTTTTTAAAACATTGTTGCGTTTCTGGTTGGCAATTTATTTTGAGCTAGAGTTATTTTTGGGACTGAAAATGGCAAATTATTTTTCTTTTGCTTGATTTTTCAATTTTTTGGTCTGCATATTTTTATTTTTTAGACTAGGATTTTTTTTTGCTTATATTTTAGATGTTTAGATATTTCTTTGTTGAGTTTTTGGCCAGAATATTTTGATTTTGCGCAATTTTTTTTTAAATAGTTTGTTGAAATTTTCGGTTTCTAAGTCTACATTTTTCATTTTTCGATTTTTTTAGTTTTTTTGTCTTAATTATTAATTTTAACGAGCAAATATTTGGTTGGTCTACACTTTAAATTTTTAACATGAATTGTTGATTTTTTTGTTTTGAGGATATTATCGAGTTTTTGATTGTTGCCCTTCATTTTAAATTTGTTTAACCTTTTGATTATTTTTTTAATTACGTTCGAGTTTAGAGTTTTGGCAATTTATTTTGAGATAAAGTTATTTTTGGGGCTGAAAATGGCAAATTATTTTTCTTTTGCTTGAATTTTCAATTGCTCTGCATTTATTTTTTACACCAGGATATTTGATTGTTTGCCAATATTTTAGATGTTTGGTCTGTGTTTTTCATTTCTTTGTTCCAAATTTTAGAATTTTTGGCCCATAAACCAAAATTTTCGAATATTTAATTGAAATTTTATTTTTTTCTAGTCTACATTTTTTATTTTTGACGAGAGCTTACGATTTTTGGTCTAAATTTTCGATTTTTTGCCTTTATTCTTAGTTTTTTTTACCTTGATTATTAATTTGAATGAGCGAATTTTTGATTGGTCTATACTTTAGATGTTTTACCTGAATTGTTGATATTTGTGTGGAAAGTTTTGGCTGGTATTTTTGAGTTTTTTTGACCAATTTTTTTAATTTTTTGCCCTTCATTTTAACCTGAATTATTGTTTTTATGGGCGAATTTTGTGAATTATTTTTGAGTTTAGAGTTCCGGCAATTTACTTTGAGGTAAAAAGTTATTTTTGGGGCTGAAAATAGCAAATTGTTTTTCTCTTGCTTGAATTTTCAATTTTTAGTCATTCTTGAAAATGGCACTAAGCCGAAACTAGTAGAAAATAAAGCAATTTAATCGTGAAACAAACCAAGTGAATTTTAATTTTTAAACCTATATTAACATAATGTTTCACCAAGTGATCAATGAGAAACAAGTATATGACATATTTTAGTCTGCATTTTTATTTTTTAGACGAGGGTTTTTGATTTTTTTGCCTATATTTTAGATGTTTTTGGCATCTAAACCAAAATTTTCGAATATTTAGTTGAAATTTTCTCTTTTTTTGACTGCTTTTTTTTATTTTGCCAAGAGTTTTCAATTTTTTACCAATGTTTTTAGTTCTGTTACCTTAATTATTAATTTTAATGAGCGATTTTTTTATTGGTCTTTACTTTAGATTTAAATTAATTATTGATTTTTATGAGCGAATTTTTGGCCCATATTTTGGTCGAGTTTTTTGGTCCAAGTTTTTGATTTTTTTGCCCTATAATTTAGATTTTGCAGACTAAATTTTTGATATTTTTGGCCTGTACTGGGTTTTTGTATTAATTTTAGGTTATTTATTTCAATTGAAATTTTTTGTATTAATTTTAGGTTATTTATTTCAATTGAAATTGTTTGTTTTTAATTTAATTATAGTGGTTGTTTTAAGATAAAACGAATGTACTTTGACATTTGGCTAGAAAATACAGCCTACGCTGTTTGTGTTTAAGGAATTACTTAATTTTCAAACATTTTGATTCAATTTTTGCAGCCAATTTAGTTTTTTTAGTAATTGTTAAATATAATACTTTCGCCCGGATAAAACTGACCACCCGGTATAACTGGAACTGTTGGGAAATTTTGAAAAAAAAATGCGAACAATTTTAAGTAGTTAATTAGCGAGGCTTTCCGAAAAAAAATATTAAAATTATTTGGTCAAACCTATGCCAAAAAAACAAAAAAAAACAAAACAAAAAAAAAACAAAACAAAAACAAAAAAAAAACAAAAAATTATTTGGAGGATTCGATTCAATCTTTTTCTAATTTTTTTAATGGCCTTTTAGTACTACCTACATATTTTCGGAAAAACGGAGTTATAAAATAAAACTGATGCATTTTGCACTTTAGTACAAATTCCGAAATCTTATCAGCGCGCCTTCTATACTCCCAGTTTTGCCCAAAATGAATGTAAATTAAGGTTTTGAGGAACTTCAATCGATGGGGTATTTTTTCGGCTGGGTATTTTATACGAGGGGTAATTTTGGGGTGTTTTTATGAAATATTTGGGGAAAATTAAAAATCACTATTTTGAATGGATATTATAGCTCTGATGTTGATAAGTGATTTTGAGTAACAGTTAATTATAATTTGCTTTAATTTTAGGCGAATGTTCCTAAAATTAATTTGAAAAAATTGACATTCCCGACTTTTCTGTTGAATAACTCAAAAATCATCCGCAGAATGTTTTGATATTTTGAATGGATATTATAACTCTGATGTTGATAAGTGATTTTAAGTAACAGTTAATTATAATTTGCTTTAATTTTAAGCGAATTTTCTCAAAATTTATTACGAAAAATTGACTTTTCTGTTGAATAACTCATAAACCATCTGCAGAATGTTTGGATATTTTGAATGGATATTATAGCTCTGATGTTGATAAGTGATTTTGAGTAACAGTTAATTATAATTTACTTTAATTTTTGGCGAATGTTTCTAAAATTAATTAGAAAAATTGACATTTCCGACTTTTCTGTTGAATAACTCAAAAACCATCTGCAGAATGTTTTGATATTTTGAGTAAATATTATAGCTCTGATGTTGATATGTGATTTTGAGGAACAGTTAATTGCTATTTGCTTCGATTTTAAGCGAACTTTCTCAAAATTTATTACAAAAAATTGACATTTCCAACTTTTCTGTTAAATAACTCTAAAACCGTCTTCTGAATGTTTTGATAGTTTGCATAAATATTAAAGTTCTGATATTAGTAGGTAATGTTGAGTGACAGTTCGTTGTATTTTGTTTTGATTTTAGCCAAAATTTCACCTTTTCCCAATATTTGTTCCAAAAAAAATTTTTTTTGAGGTTTTAGGTGAATAACTCAAAAGCCATCTTCAGAATATTTTGATGTTTTGCTTGAATATTAAAGTCCTGATATTGATAAGTAATTTTAAATAACAATTCGTTGTGATTTACTTCGATTTAAGCATAATTTCATGTAGTCTCGTATTTTGTATTTTAAAGGTGAAATGGGAATGTTTCGAGTGAGATATCATAAATGTTTTTAACTTTTATGTTAGGTAAGGGCGGCTCGTTATTTAGAGCCAAGCAACCATGGCACTAGCAAGGATTTTAAATTAATTCTTAAAACACTTTTTTGTCAATTACTTTGGTCTAGGAAGATAAATCGTTCTTTCTTTCTTCAAAAAATATATTGTATATATGGCTCTACCATCAATATGTTCCATGAGCCGCCACTGATCAAAAGTAGGAGAAAAATCGATGGCATTTTTAAAATTTGAGCTAGCTATAATAGCAAAAAGGTAGGATGTCAGTTTTATTTTTGCGACTTAAGTTGATAAGTTTGATATAAAAAAGTGCATTTTATTGAAAAGGTCCTGAATCAAAGTCACAAAAGACCATCAATCATACGAATATGTTAGAAAAAAAATCGATTCTTAAAATTGGTCAGATTCTGTCTTTTTGTGAGAAGGATGGGAGCGGGTAACACATCTGTGGATTTAGTAGATTGTTGAGAAAAACTCGCTTGATTCGCTACGTCCGCCACTGAGCTTACCATAGTGTTTTAAAGGTTATAATCAGCGGCGGCTCGTGGATGTTCGGTGGTGAGGCAACGGAAGAAAATTTGACCGAAACATCAACGAAATATTTGCTTCCTCTATAAGAGTAAGTAGTGCAGCACAAGCGACATCTTTGTCTTTGCCTCATAATTCTTACTGGAGGCAGAATTGACAGTTGCTTATAGAGATCTTTTTGACCAAAGATATTGTAGATTGGAATAAAACACTTTAACCTTTTTATACCACTATATTTTATTTATGTGACTAGTTTCGACCATGCACTGGTCATTTTCAAACATGAGTCACATAAATAAAATATAGTGGTATAATAAAGTTAAAGTGTTTCATTCCAATCTACAATATCTTTGCCGCCAACATTAAACATTCAAAGATATTGTGAACATTCGATTTTAAGTAGATGGTAATTTTTACAAGCACTAACCGCAGACCGCAATAAAACCTTCTTGAAAAGTAGTTATAGGTCCATACCTCAATAAGTTTACTTTAATAACTAAAATGATTTCTACCATTAACGGGAATATTTAAATGTGGTAGAATTATAAATTGATTTTCTCTAGTACGGCCCTTAACCACCAGAAGACATAACATTTTATGGAAGGCCAGCCCTTATTCACTTCAAAAAATCATACAGATTAGCAAAAGTTATAAGTTGGACTGTAAGGGTGGACTATACCAATTTCCTAAATCATGCATTTTTTTCAAGCTGCAATTCCATCGATCGTAGTTTCTTTAAAATAAAATCGCTTCTAATTTTAATTAGATGTTATAGCCCTAAGCACAGAGCTGATATTAACCGGAATAAAGCAAAAGCCTTGTAATTCTCAGAAAGAGCTTAGCGGGCCATTTCCCTGTCCTAGAAAGAGCATTCGGCGTAACGGGTAAAAATACGCACAGCTTTCATTTATTAAAGTTATAATGATTCCTAATTAAAATAACAAATAAATTAATAGCTTCTGCTACAAGTGTGGGTTTTAAATTTTAATATCAAATATTTTCAATTCCTCCGCAGCTTTCAACACTAGGCAATAATAATAAGGAAGAGAGAGAAACAAGCGGAATGTAGGATGAGTGTACGGCGGTAGTATCTGCTAATGTGACAGATGAAAGCTTTTGTTGTGCGTAAAGCTGTGCCGTTATCCTCACTTCTGGGATTGGGATCTCTCTGAATTCGGGTCAAGTGGTTAGAGATTATGGACGGGCGCAGCTTCCGGAATGATGATGAGTACCGCACTGAATAAGACATAGCGCCGACTACTCGAGAGGTGTCGGGGGGTAATTGTGATAATTGTATACGATTTGCTTACATTAACCTATTTCAATCGTTTCGGTTGTATAATAACTAAAACACTTGTCATGCCTTATAAAAATTGACCTAATACCGAAGTATGGTATGGTTTCAGTTGGTTCGTATGTGCGTGAACTTTTAACTTAATTAATTCAATAAAATGATGACGAAATGATACTCTCCAGTATTGTAAATAATTTTATTACTCCAAACTAGTCTTAAACGTCTTCATCATCAGTTTAGTCTTCGAAACTAGTTTGGAGAAATAAAATTATTTACAATACTGGAGAGTATCATTTCGTCATCATTTTATTAAACTACACCCAGTAAAGATGGATTCAAATCTCAATATATTAATTAATTCAGTTTGTCTTTGTGCAGCATCATCGATACGAATTGAAAAGGCATACATTCAGCTAAGATATTTCCTGAACTACAATTATTATTATTAGAAGCAACACTATTCTCACCGAGATTGAACTTTTGAATGAATGCATTTTGGGTCGAAATCATTTGCGTATTAAACTTATTAATAAATTCAATACGGAAATTTGCACTTATAATTAAAACTGCAACGAAAAATATTACTTGAGAAGCACAATTCTCATGTTGTGACCAAATACATTGCCAGACGTGTACGTACCATAAACTGTTCAATAACCGTGCATATCGAATAACAATGACATCAGCTCGACCACACACACCAACGAAACAACTTGCAATTTCACTCATCTAGTCTATTTTTAAACATCATGATCGGTCACTATGGCCATTACCAAAGTCAAATTTCGCGTCGCCAGACAATCATACAAATGGGATTCCAATTGAAATTCTTCAGACGGCTGCGATGTCGATTATTCGAATTCTAACCGGTCGTGAATCATCACGTTTCTCTTATTATTTGCACATTCCGTTTCACTTAAATTCATCATCCTTTAAAGATATAAAACGGGAAGAGTATTGTTTTGACAAGAGAAAATTTGCGGTAGCGTAAATAAATTGACAATATATTTTTGTGTCTAAATCTAAGCAATATTTTGATGTTTCAGTTGTGTAGGGTATATATTCAGCTAATATTTACAAAAACGGATATGGCAAAGCATAATAGGCAGTGGCGAGGAACATGTTGATGGTAGAGCAACTTATAAATATACCCCCCCCCCCTCCCTTTTGAAGAAAGAAAGAACGATTTATCTTCCCAGACCAAAACTGGCGAAAAAGTGTTTTAACAATTAATTAAAAGTTCTTGCTGAGCTTGAAAATACAGGTAGTGCCATGGCTCTTTGGCTCTTTGGCTCTATATAACGAGCCGCCCCTGCTTAATTCGATAATTTGCAAATCTAATTTAATTTTTGTATAATTTTGTCAACACGTTTAATTTTTCACTTGAGTATTTCACAATTTGTAAACTAAAATTTTCAAAAATTCACAACTTTCGAAATAATCAGTGGATTTTCAAAAACTCTATTTAGTTTGATAAAACGATGATGTGCAAATCTAATTTAATTTTTGTAGAATTTAGTAGACACGTTTTATATATTTTTTTCAATTTTTCACTCGAGTATTACACAGTTCGAGATCTAAAATTTTCAAAAATTCACCATTCGCGAAATAATTGGTAAATTTTCAAAAATTCTATTTAGTTTGATGAAACAATGATTTGCAAATCAAATTTAATTTTTGTAGAATTTAGTAGACACGTTTTATACATTTTTTTTTAAGTTTTAACTCGAGTATTACACAATTCGAAAATTAAAATTTGCAAAAATTCAATACTCACGAAATATTTGGTGGATTTTCAAAAACTCTATTTAGTCTGATAAAACGATGATTTGCAAATCTAATTTAATTTTTATAGAATTTAGTAGACACGTTTTATATATTTTTTTAATTTTTAACTCGAGTATTACACAATTCGAAATCTAAAATTTTCAAAAATTCAGAATTCGCGAAATAATGGGTGAATTTTTAAAAACTCCATTTAGTTTGATAAAACGATGATTTGCAAATCTAATTTAATGTTTGCAGAATTTCGTCGACACGTTTTATATTTTCTGTTATTTTTTTGCTCGAGTATTACACAATTCGAAAACAAAAATTTTCAGAAATTCAATGCTCACGTAATAATTGGTGGATTTTCAAAAACTCCATTTAGTTTGATAAAACAATGATTTGCAAATCTAATTTAATTTTTGTAGAATTTAGTAGACACGTCTTATATATTTTTTTTAAAATTTTAACTCTAGTATTACACAATTCGAGATCTAAAATTTAAAAAAAATCACAATTCGCGAAATAATTGGTGAATTTTTAAAATCTCCATTTAGTTTGATAAAACGATGATTTGCAAATCTAATTTAATTTTTGTAGAATTTAGTAGACACGTTTTATATATATATTTTTAATTTTTAACTTGACTATTGCACAATTCGCGATTTAAAATTTTCAAAAATTCTCAATTCGCGAAATAATTAGTAGATTTTCAAAAACTCCATTTAGTTTGATAAAACGATGATTTGCAAATCTAATTTAATGTTTGTAGAATTTCGTCGACACTTTTTATATTTTCTTTTATTTTTTTGCTCGAATATTACACCATTCGAAAATTAACATTTTCAAAAATTCAATACTCACGAAATAATTGGAGGATTTTCAAAAACTCCATTTAGTTTGATAAAACGATGATTTGCAAATCTAATTTAATTTCTGTAGAATTTAGTAGACACGTTTTATATATTTTTTAAATTTTTAACTCGAGTATTACACAATTAGAGATCTAAAACTTAAAAAAAAATCATAATTCGCGAAATAATTAGTGAATTTTCAAAATTTTCATTTAGTTTGATAAAACGATGATTTTAAAATCTGATTTAATTTTTGTAGAATTTAGTAGACACGTTTTATATATTTTTCTTAAATTTTTGACTCGAGTATTACACAAATCGAGATCTAAAAATTTATAAAAATCACAATTCGCGAAATAATTGGTGAATTTTCAGAAATTCTATTTAGTTTGATAAAACAATGATTTGCAAATCGAATTTAATTTTTGTAGAATTTAGTAGACAAGTTTTATACATTTTTCTTCATTTTTAACTCGAGTATTACACAATTCGAAAACTAAAATTTTCAAAAATTCACAACTTTCGAAATAATTGGTGGATTTTCAAAAACTCTATTTAGTTTGATAAAACGATGATTTTCAAATCCAATTTAATTTTTGTAGAATTTAGTAGACACGTTTTATATATTTGTTTTAATTTCTAACTCGAGTATTACTCAATTCGAGATCTAAATTTTTCAAAAATTCACAATTCGCGAAATAATTGGTGGATTTTTAAAAACTCTATTTAGTCTGATAGAACGATGATTTGCAAATCTAATTTAATTTTTGTAGAATTTAGTCGACACGTTTTATATTATTTTTTTTTGCTCGAGCATTACGTAATTGTAAAACTAATTTTTTTAAAAATTCACAACTCGCGAAATAATTGGTTCATTTTCAAAAACTGCACCTAATTTGATAAAACGATTATTTGCAAATCTTATTTTGAATTTTGTAAACATGTTTCATATATTTAGTTTCAATTTTTCACTCGAGTATTACACAATTGGAAAACTGAAATTTTAAAAAATTCTTTCGAAATAATTGGAGGATTTTCAAAAACTCTATATAGTTTGATAAAACGATGATTTGAAAGTCTAATTTAATTTTTGTAGAATTTAGTAGATACGTTTTATATATTTTTTCAATTTTTCACTCGAGTATTACACAATTCGAAAACTGAAATTTTAAAAAAATCACAACTTTCGAAATAATTGGAGGATTTTCAAAAACTCTATTTAGTTTGATAAAACGATGATTTGCAAATCTAATTTAATTTTTGTAGAATTTAGTAGACACGTTTTTTATATTTTTTTCAATTTTTCACTCGCGTATTACCCAATTCGAAATTTAAAATTTCCAAAAATTCACAACTCACGAAATAATCGGTGGATTTAAAAAAACTGCACTTAAATTGATAAAACGATGATATGCAAATCTAATTTAATTTTTGTAGAATTTCGTCGACACGTTTTATATTTTCTTTTTTTTACTCGAGTATTACACAATTCAAAAATTAAACTTTCAAAAATTCACAACTCGTGGATTTTTAAAAACTGTACCTAACTTCAAAGTAACTGACGAAAAAGTGTTTTAAGAATTAATTTAAAGCCACAGGTTCTATACCACGAGCCGCCCCTGATAATGGCCTTCTTATGGCCAAATATTCTGAATACTGCTGCGTTGGCAAAAATAAATTAGTATTGCAACATGAACACAAAGGAAGCAATCTTGTTCTTGAAGATCTTCTGTTGATTAAATGTTTATTGCAGATTTGCTGCCTTTGTTGATTTATTAGTATAGCAACATGAAGGTAAAGGGAGCAGTCTTGTTCTTAAAGGTCTTTTGTTGATTAAATATTGATTGCAGATTTGAGCTCATTCTTTATTTTTATTAATGCCTTACGTTCCCTGCACGTCATCAGGATTATATCAAAAGTTTTTTTTTAAACTTTCGAGCATATTATTATTACTTTTAGGATCTAGATTAAGGGTTTCACTTTTCAAAAACTTTGTTACTCAAATTTAGCTGCAAATATGCACTCCGCGACTCACTTCTAGAAGTTGCCTCTTTGAGTTGACTCTATCATGAATTACCCACCTCTAATTTAGACACTAAACTGTGGATTTGTTAGTATTACCATCCATTGAAGTGCTCCCAAAAAAGAGCCTTGGAGTACCCCATATTTAATCGATTATTTTTCAGTTGCGGCCTATGTTGTTATCGGTTTTCAATTTGACAAATATGATTCTAATAAATGCAGTAAGTAACCGATTTTTTATAGTGACAATGATTTCCTACCAAGATACCATGATTAACGTAGAAACCCTTTATTAATATTTTCCAGCCTAGTAATTTGAGACGTGTTGCGCAGTGGCCATGTTAAATTCAATTGGCTCTGGAGATTTGTTATCGTGTTCTCTCGGAATACTTTCTCACTCTGTGCAAACTTTGCCCCACACGTCTCGAGTGCTTCGGTAATACTGTAATGGACATACATTAAAGGTATTTGAATTTTCGCAGATAATTATAATATGTATTTAAAAACGATTAAATTTAAGAAAAATCACTTGGTATGTTTCACTTATTGAATTATTTATTCTAGTTTTCGGCTGCAAGCCATTTTCAAGGAGTACAATTTTTTTACAGGATTTATGTATATCTATTTTTAAAAGGGGTCAGGTAATAAGATCTTTCGAGATGGGCAATGTCCAGATGTCTTCGTTGTCGTTTACCAGATTTCTGTTCGCTTTTATGAATCTGTTATTATAATATTTAATTTAAATATGAAATAATTTCATAAATAAATCGTTTTTCTAACCTTAAATAGACTCGAATAATAATTATTTTTTTAACTATTAACAACTCTGAAATGATGTCGGCAATGAATTTGTTATTTTCCAACCAGAGTAAGAAATAAACTTACATATAAGGAGAGTAGGTTGACCATTAAACCTCATTTTTTTCCTTCACTCGTTCTACTATATATACTGGAATGAATGGGGTATTTACAGGTAATGCGGATTTAAATCACGTCTCACAATTGACGCGCGAGAAAAACTGTTCGTTTGTAAACGAGGAGCAGAGAACCGTTTAATTTAATTGCAAACATCCGTAATGTCGAATGAGAAGTAATTATACCGAGCGGAGACAAGCAAGAAATCTATTTACGCAGTTGACAAGTGTGTTTTCCTCCGCTAATGCGGGCGAGATTTTCTCGAAAATCCCGCCTTGAATATTAAACCAGCGGAGGCGGATGAAATATAATTTTGTAGAATGCGCTCGGGTGACGAAATATACGTTTAGCTCAACGGAGTATATCTTTCTGGGGAGTAAGTTTTTTTAAAGATTTCTTCTTGTTGCTTAAATTGTTTTTGACTGCCTAAGAATGTATCGTCGCACATGTTTTATTTATTTATTTATTATCATTAACATATACATAAAAAAGATTACAACAAAATAACGGTTTCAGTTACGGATAAGGATAACCAATGTAAATCGACATCGATTAGCTCGTTGGAAAGACGACAAGTTCTTGTGATGGAAGAATTATTAAAGTTGAAAATCGAAGCCCGGCGAAGGATTCTGGATGGAAGATTAAAAAGCAGCTAAGACAGAAGCTCTGGGCAATCGATGTTTCCTCTAATAATATTAAGTCCATCATAAATCTACAAGTCGCCTGAGTTCTAGAGACCCATTCACCTGCGCACGTGGCTACAAGTGGCAAAAATCAAAGTCGAAATTCGTAATATTTAACGACTGGGAAAGTTTCTATAGACTTTAATGAGACACTGAGAAAAAATTTAAGACCATTTATTCCACGCAAAATAGTTCTTTCACAATTTGTGTTCGAAAAGTGTGTAAAAATTTACCTTGAAATTAGGAAAGACTATTGTTTCTTTGACAATTTTTTCCTCCAATGTTGAAGACATTCAAGCTCCTATTTGAAGTACCTTTTTAGCATAAGTGCTTGAAAATAATAAGAATAAATTAAGCTTTAGCCATTCTGGAGAACAGGAATTTAAACCTGGATTAAAGAAAAGTAATGATTTTACCTGTATCTGATTTTTAAAAGACTAGAACTTCCGAATAACAAATAAACCTAGGCGATTTTTGGCTTAAATGTTATATTTTTTTAAAGTAAAGTCAATCGACTGTTTTCGTGATTAAGCTAAGCGATATCACAGTGGGACGTTATACCAATAAGGATTTCTGATGTCGTTGATTATGGGCAAGAAATAGACGAAAAACAAGAAAAACAAACTGTTCCTTAGATATGAATAGTTATTTATGCAACAAGTGAGTAAAGTAGTACTTTTTTCACGTGCCGAAGGCGAGTGCGGCAATTCCTACAAGCGAAAAAAAGTTGCTTTACTCTCGAGTTTCATACAAAATTTTTTGTACGTCCGCAACTTTAAATAAATTCGATAAAACCTTAATCAATTTTCATAACTAAAAATATTTTTTTTAAATAAAGAAAATAATAATCATCAAGATTTCG
Source organism: Ocypus olens (assembly GCA_910593695.2). Lineage (NCBI taxonomy): Eukaryota > Metazoa > Arthropoda > Insecta > Coleoptera > Staphylinidae > Ocypus > Ocypus olens. The sequence goes on from OU343049.1 coordinate 47,578,171, forward strand.
TGATCGGAAACGAATGTTTGACATTTATCGGCGGAACTCTCGGCGTGTTGCGAAGCGTTTATGACACACTTTGCGCAAACAATTTTATAGTAGCGTTAAAAAATGAACCGCTACGGCACTTTTTTTCACGCAAAATGGTGAAAAAATGAACCGTTATGGCACTTTTTTTCACGCTGTTTGTAGGGTTCAGAAATCACATATTTTATGAACCCAAATTAATGAAAAAAACTGTTCATTTTGTAACGGACGTAGAAAAAGTTATTTTAATAACGTAGGCAAAAATAGAAAAAAAAAATTATAAAAATTTGCTGGACAGCGATTTCATTTATACAGAGAAGCCCAGAAAACAAAAAAAAAACAAAAATTTAGGTCAGAAGAATCTGAGGTGCTTTTATCTATCAAAATGAGGGCGTGCTGAAAGAATTCAACAAAAACTCACTGATATCTCAATCAATCAATCAATTTATTGATGTTATTGGATAATACATCTTTTCACAAGTCGAAAACAAAATCATAGTTACATCCATATCAGGATACAATATACCGGGTGTGGCACTTAAGACGCCTCGGACCATAGCTCCTTTACGATAAAAGCTATCGACAAAAATCTAAGAACAAAGTGGTGCATAGTTACCGTCGCTATGTTTCAAAAATATTTCTAATCATCAGTGGCGTGCCGTACTCCAGTGGCGTACCAAACTTATGTTTTTTTAAATGGAATACCCTATTTTTTATTGCAGATTTGGAAAGTGCTCGACGAGTACTTATTTTTTATCTAACATGTTATACCCTTCACTTTAGCGGTTTCGCTGTTATAACCCCTTCTTTCAAAATTGCGCCCCATTTTTGAGATTTTTTTGTAGAGAAACTAATTGACGCCGGCGCCTAAATTTTGAATTGAGGTACAGTTTAAGACTTCGTATACCTTCACATATTTTTTTTTCGGGTAATTTATGGAAAAAAAATAATTTTTGATTGATCTTCGCATGTTGTCATTTTTTCCGAAAATTTCAAATGGCACCCCCCTAAAAAAATTACGGCGTTGTACAGCCAAAACTCTAAATTTTTCATTGGTGTAAAAAAAATTACACATTGCATAACAAAATTTCGGAGAAAAAAGGAATTTCATCGCAAATGTCGGGAAACGTTTTCCGTTCCCAAGTGTGCCATGAGAAAACAAATACACAAATACGGTCAACATAATGGTATGTACCTATTTATTCAACATGATATGAAAAATGCAGATAAAGAAAATTTAACATCTTAAACTAAATGTTCGAAATGACGACCTTCCTGCTGGAAGCATAACCGCAACTTCGACTCACAGGTTCTAGACACTGCCCTAAGGACTTCTGGTGATATGCCGCGGAAAGCCGCGCGAATTCTCTCCCTCATATCCTCGACAGTAGTTGGTACCGTCCTGTAAACCTCGTCTTTGATATGGCCCCAAAGGAAGAAGTCAAGGGGAGTGAGGTCTGGTGATCTTGGCGGCCACCTCACAGGACCCCCACGACCAATCCAGGAGTCCGGAAACGTTTCATCGAGAAATTCCGGAACGACACAGCTATTATGTGCAGGAGCTCCATCGTGCTGGAAAACTATTTGTCGAAGAGCGGCCAGAGGGACATTTTCCAAGAGATCATCCAAGTCGTCGTGAAGGAACCTCAAATAACTGTTGCCGTTCAGATGCCCCTCGATGAAATAAGGACCCAAAAGGTGTTCTCCAAGTATGCCTCCCCAAATATTCAGCGACCATCTTTGCTGGTGGTTTATCATTCGCATGGCTTGTGGGTTTTCATCGGCGTAATAATGGTAGTTGTGGCGATTGACATGCCCATTTCTATGGAACGTTGCTTCATCAGAAAATAATACGCGCATAAGAAATTATTCCTCCTGCTCAATTTTGTTGATAGCTCACATGCAGAAATCTTGCCTCGCATGAAAATCTTGAGGTTGCAATTCTTGGTGCTGTTGAATCTTAAATGGACGGAATTTGTACTTTTTAAGAACACGATGTACGGATCGCGTTGAAATATCGTGATTCCTACTAATATCGCGGATACTGGTATGAGGATCTTCAATAACTGCCTCCAGAACCTGCAGTTCATTATAATCGGTAATAACTGCCTTCTTTCTAACTCTCCTTGGCCGTTTCACACTTCCCGTAGTAGTAAATCTCTCCAACACTTTTTGAAACGCACGTTCATTTGGATGTGCCCTGTGCGGATATCTCGCAGCGTACACTCGTGATGCCAAGAAACAATTCTTGTTACATTCTCCAAGAATAAATATCATGTCAACCATTTCCTCTTGAGTTCGGAACATTTTTAGAACGTTTATCAAAAATGACTTATGGCTGCTACTGACGTCTAATAATTTACTTTGACAATTACCAATCTTTTGTTTTCTCATGGCTCACTTGGGAACAGAAAACGTTTCCCGACATTTGCGATGAAATTCCTTTTTTCTCCGAAATTTTGTTATGCAATGTGTAATTTTTTTTACACCAATGAAAAATTTAGAGTTTTGGCTGTACAACGCCGTAATTTTTTTAGGGGGGTGCCATTTGAAATTTTCGGAAAAAATGACAACATGCGAAGATCAATCAAAAATTATTTTTTTTCCATAAATTACCCGAAAAAAAATTATGTGAAGGTATACGAGGTCTTAACCTGTACCTCAATTCAAAATTTAGGCGCCGGCGTCAATTAGTTTCTCTACAAAAAAATCTCAAAAATGGGGCGCAATTTTGAAAGAAGGGGTTATAACAGCGAAACCGCTAAAATGAAGGGTATAACATGTTAGATAAAAAATAAGTACTCGTCGAGCACTTTCCAAATCTGCAATAAAAAATAGAGCATTCCATTTAAAAAAACATAAGTTTGGTACGCCACTGGAGTACGACACGCCACTGATGCTTAGAAATATTTTTGAAACATAGCGACGGTAACTATGCACCACTTTGTTCTTAGATTTTTTTCGATAGCTTTTATCGTAAAGGAGCTATGGTCCGAGGCATCTTAAGTGCCACACCCGGTATACTGAAGGAAAAAAAATGAAACACTTGAAATTCGTGAAATTACCAAACTGCCATAACTCGCCGTATTTTATTTATTTATTTATTTATTTATATACGGGAATACCCATTTTACAAAAGAATGAATACATTATAAGATATAAAAGTAACCTAAATTTAAACTTAAAACTAAAAACTAAAAACTAAAATAAAATAAATCAATCATACATATGAATTCTAAATGATAATAACACAAATCCCAATTTATCTGAAGACTAAGAAATAACAAAATTAAGTCCGAAGCATATTCGTGGAAAGTGATTTCTTGAATACTTGTTTACTCGAATCAAACAAATGAAATCACTCATATTTGTTCAAATTAGCCAACCTCAACATACGACTCGCCGAATTATAATGAGAGTAGTTGGTTGCGTATGTGTCAATATAAAATAAATTTTTATTTCTTAACACCAGCGAGAAACTAGAAAAATGAATATTAATAAAGCAATGATGGACAATTAATATGATTGCTAAGCAATCCGTGAAGAAAACAAAGATCCGCCACATTACGACGATCACTAAGAGTCTGAATTCTAAAAGATTTAATAATGGAGTCATAGCTACCTGAGACATGGCGTACACCTAGTTTATATTCCAGATTACGTAAAAATTTATGTTGTAACGATTCGATTCGGTTTATATCCATTTTCAATCGATTTTGATGAATCTTTAAGGGCGAAAACCTTTGAAGTGTCTTCTTTAAAGTTATGTATGCCCCTCTAGCGCCCCTGTGAAAAAAAAAGTTTTTTCTGGAAACCATGTCCAACTTTGACGATGTCTACGGAGTTGGAAACATTTTATCGACTCGATCCACCATACATGCATTAAAATGTGATCAATTCCCTATGCAGGACTCAAAGAACGAAGTTCCTACGATGATGTGGCACCAAGTTATGGGTGTTTGAAAAGGAAAGGTGCATTTTGAGTTTTTTCGCACATAACTCAGTGACTTTTCAACCAAATTTGATGATTCTTTCAAGAAAAAATCGCTTAAAGGAGTAAACTCAGATTGGAATGATCCCTTTTCTAACTATTTAACCCCCGCACAAGAAAAACACGTTTTTGGACAAAAAAAACGTCCAACTTTGGCAACGTGTACCGAGTTGGAAAAAATGTGTCGACTCCACGAAAAGGACATTGAAATGTGTTCAATTATCTGCGACTCAAATAACGAAGTTCCTACGACGATTTGTCACAAAGTTATGGCTTCTATTTTTATAGACTACAATTTGACAAGGCAAGTATTGGAGTTTACGATTTTTTTTTCAAAATTGAATACTCGTGACGAATTTAATGAGTTTACAATAAAGATAACTCAAGGAGAACATGCCTAAAAATGTTTATGATATAAACAATGCCTTAGCGTTCAATGCATTCATCCAAAATTGATAATATGGAAGATTTTACAAAAAGTGCTTCAAAAGATGGAGTTAAAAATGCACCTGTCAAGTTCTACGTATTGCCAATCATGACTAGTAAATTTTCAACAAAAACTATTTCATAATAACGCTTATTATTAAACAGTTTTTTTTAATGTAATAATAAGTCCATTATTAAACCAATTGTAAGAAAAACGGGATTATAGTTGCAAAATGAAATAAAACAAACGCTGAAATGAAAACATAGGTTATGGAAATAATAATCACGGCGTCTTCATTAAACTACAAATGACAAGTAATTGAATGCCTCGGAACGTTCTAGTTTTTCTCGTAATGTGAAAATAAAGGGCATCGGGGGCGGCAGCTGCCGCCGCGAAACCCTTTTCACGTTAAACCCAAATAAAGCCAAGCGTCTTATTTGAATAAGTCTCATAATCCTTTCCGTTGGAAAGAGGCGCGTTCGTTAACTGCGAAGCCCGATGGGGGCTTTGTGAAACCCGCATTTTCCTCCACAATGAAAACGGAATATTAATATTCATATTATATTCGGGATTGGAATGTAAATGTAAATCTGTTGTAATTATTCAAGAAATCGTAACGGTTTCCACTAAAATTGATATCATCATTAAAACCGCATATTAAATAATTAATTAGATCAAGAGGAAATAAAAAATGCTGATTTGGCCATCATGTAACTGGCGATATTCAAAGAATGGGATTTCGAAGAGAAAATGTATTCTTTATAAGTTGTTTATTTTTGGAATTCTCTGATTGTAAGTTTCAGATAACTATGGATCAAATGAGTTATAAACCAATTATGATAGAACCACCACTAAGGCGACATCTACTATCTGTTATTAATGTTACATTAATTTCCTTAATTTGTCGGAATTACCTATAGCAATTGAGTGGAATTGCAGCTTGTCTAGCGAGCCGTGACAGGTGGGAGTAAAGTTTGCACAGAGCGAGAAAGTATCTAAAAAGAACAATATACCAAATCTCCGCGTGGCCGCACAACCGAATTGAATTGGAATCATCACCAGACATTTATAGGAAACAGTCAACAAATGACAATTACTGCAATAATTATGGTAAACATTATTGTTTGTAATTATTATAAATTATTGTTTGCCCGTGAACGGGCCGGTTTCGACCCACATTTGTCTCATTAGCATTAATGAGGAAACGGAATTTTACTATGGAGATTGCGATTTTTTACTTATTGACAGCCACCTTGCTAGATTTCACCAATAGAGTAGTCAAATCGCTGTCCCATTACTTTATCTTCTAATGACGCCGAAATATGTACAAGGATCATCTTCGCAATCTTCTTTAATTGCCGAAATATGTTCTCAGTTGATTTAACCGGGTCAAAAACAAACATTTTGTGGGTGGAATTAGAAAGTGTTTCGTGTTTAGAATTGCTCGTAAAATGATCGCGGTTCAGTTTTACGGCCCAGTAAAAATACCTGTTGATGTTTAATTTACTGCGGCATAGTGTGGTAGTAAAAGTATATGGGTCATATAGAGGAATGTTTTTTTTTACGTCTGTCCGTGTATATAATTCACGTGGATGCGTGCTGAATTATAAAACATATTTTTATCTTGAGATGAAAGAAATCAATTATTCAATTGCGTCCTGTGGAGAAAGAAACATGTTTAATGTACGAGAGGTAAGTAATTCTATTGAGAAAATTGATTATTAAATATTGCATACATTTAAATCAAGAGATCGATATACCAAGTGTGTTTAATGATTATTGAAATCGATCTGAGGAAATTATATAAAATAATTTTAAAATATGAAACTTTGTCAGCCACAACACGTGTCTGAAAACTGCAAAGGTTGTTCGTAAAGTAATTTAGTTTTTTTTTTCTTGGTGAAAATGAAAGATGATTTTCTTATAGTGTATACATATTTTATTCAACCCCATTTAGCAGAAACCTATTTTTATAAATATATATTATACACTTTTTCTTTTTGTACCATATCCGCATAATAAAGATGTTTGTATATACAGGATATTTTTTTTATCGTGGGCCATAGGATTTTATATGCTAAAAATTATACCTTGTATTAATGTATATTTTATCATCAAATTTTAAAGGAAATTTTAGTTAGTAATATAAATCAATTATTTTTCTACATGATGCGCTAGTCAGAATAATTTAAACATGTTTTATTCCATTAAAAAATGAAATTATTTAAAATAAATAACTGAGCAAACATAATCAATGAATTTCTGAAATGTCAGATTGATTAGTGAATTTCATTTTTTAATGGAATAAAACATGTTTAAGGTAATCTAATTAAGCGCATCATTTGGAAAAGTAATTGATTTATTACTAACTAAAATTTGCTTTAAAATTGTATGTTGAAATATGCATTAAAACAAGGTATAATTTTTAACATGTAAAATCCTATGGCTCACGATAAAAAAAACGTACTGTATATTTGGTTCAATTATATATTCTCTATTTTTGCCCAATTCCTTTTGCCATCTTTCTGCCAGTAGCACGATTCCACGCTCATAAAACTTTGCTGGCAAAAAAACTGATGACTTATTTTTGACAACCTCATTTGAAATAAAGTTTAATTTTGTAGAGACTGGAACAAATAATAAACCGAAGGTATACCAGATCTGCAGAATATGGTAGGTGTGGTAGTACATCCCATCCAAGTTGTAAAAGTTTTTGGCGAGTTGCCAAACCTGTATGAGGACTCGCAGAACAAATTTCTTTCTGTAAGTAAACCAAAGTGAAACACTTTTTTCATGAATGATCGAATTCGATAAAAATAATGAATTTTCTGTTTATAAAAGTTTAGAGTTTATTTTTTTATACCTACAATGAACTATATCATCTGTATGAATTAACATTTCCCATCAACGACAAACTACAGACCGGTTTCGCACTACATCTCCTCTCTATACATTCCTCACCATTATCGTTGAAGAGGAATGATAATTAAACCCTAAATTATTATTATTTTTCTACATAGCAGACAACAGCTTGCAATTTCTGTAGTTAGAAACGAGATGGCGGTAAAACGTTTAATCGACCCGTATCGTCCGCGCTGCTGCTAACACTAAATTCTTGTTATTACCAAGCGGAAGCATTTCTTTCCCAATTAAGACGAGGAAATTAAGAGAGAAGAATTTGCGGCAAGCAATTCCCATTTGGAGATTAAATAATTTAATTAATTTTCCTCTTGCCCACACGAACGATTAAATAGTTACGTAGTTAAAGATGGGGCTTTAAATGATCTTCCATTTAACTATTTCGCGTTTCGTAAAAAGTTCCTCGAGCGCTATAGGAACGGATCCGCTGAGATGATGGATGTGACGCCGGATTTTTTCCCTGCGTGAAGTTGATTGACAATATACTTAATGGATGTTCATTGTATGTTAAAGAAAGGCCTGAATCGATGTGGGTGTCGTTTGATTGCCGTCGACTTTTTGTAAACTCAATTTGTATCGCTGTGACATCTCGAATTTGAAAGTCTGTATGACACGTTTGTAAATAGGATGGAGGCAATTTGGGTTAATGCTATTTTCTCGGTATCAACAATGCTTTTATCTTGTATTGTAAATAAATAACGATACATTCTATAATAAACGTGAAAGATGAACTAAGATCATTATTTTAATGAGACCGTTAATACGTGGTAGTCCATAATTAAACTAAATTAAACGTAATGCAGTTTTACTGTCTCCGTACAAAGTCATTTCGATCTATATATTATTATTTTAATTGAGACTGTAGTCCATAATTAAACTAAATTAAAAGTAATGCAGTTTTACTGTCTCCGTGCGAAGTATGGGAAAATATTCTGCACCTAAAAATCTACAAACTGCTTCTCAAAGATATTAAGATCATTGTCGATTCCACGATTGTTCGCTATATCGGTTAAATTCGTGCAATCAAAGAATACCAATAGGTAGATTTGCACTTCGACATTTGATACCAATTCTTTTATTCTTCTTGTGAGAGTCAAAGAAATGCGTTTCTGAAGTAAGCATTTCAAACAAGGTTATTTTTTCAGATCATACATTTCTTCGGCACATTACAAGATAAAACGTCTTCAAACATTTGAAGATAGTCTTCATACTATAAAAATAATTGTAGACTTAATCTTGAAGCTAATTTAATACTGAGTGCGTTTTGAAAGTTTGACGTTTTTGCCAGTTGTTTTCAATTTTTTTGACCAATTTGAAAAATGCGTATACTGAAAATTACAATCGGCGAGCTCAAGTGGATTATTTTAAAATTTCGACCATAAATAATTGCAGATTTGTACAGAATCTTGAAGCTAATATAATACTGAGTGAATTTTGAAAGTTTTACATTAATGGCAATTGTTTTTCAATTTTTTTGGTAAATTTGGAAAATGCGCATGCTGAAAACGACATTCGGCTAGTTCAAGTGGGAGTATTTTAAAATTTCGAAGATAAATAATTGCAGATTTGTATAGAATCTTGAAGCTAATTTAACACTGCATTTTGAAAATTTGACGTTTATTGCAGTTGTTTTTTAATTTTTTTGATCAATTTGGAAATTGCGCATTCTGAAAAGGGCATTCGGCGAGTTCAAGTGGGATTATTTTAAAATGCTGACAATAATAATTGCAGATTTGTATAGAATCTTGAAGCTGATTTTATTTTATTTTATTTTATATATACTAATTGAGTTTTGAAATTGTGAAAAAAAGTAAAAGTCGTAGAGAGTTGAAATTTCGCAGACATATAGGGGCAGGGCTAACCTAGAAAAAAAGTACGCTCGAATTATTTTGTTTTTCTCAGTTTGTGTAAAATGGCCGATCGAGTCGATCCCGACCGCTCCCACCCCTCTAGAACCAGCAGAGCCCCCTGGGCGAATTTTTTAAAATCGAAAAAAAAAACATCAAAACGCGCCGGATCAGAAGTCGATAGGCGACCGAACGGGAGGGCGGCGGCCGTATTTTTTAGAAACTAAAATCGATTTCAAAGGAACGCTCTGTGCCCGATTTTTGAATTTTTGCCCCAATCGGGCCACGCCCCCTTTTTACTTTTCGGTGTACTTTCGGGGATGTATTTTTTTCTATGGAAATCGAAGAGATAAAACTTTCAGAGTAGGCGGGGGGTGAGACGAGCCATGATCCGTAATTTTTTCAAAACCTTCCAAACACCCCCCGCCCCTCCAGAGCGCGTTATTTGGCCCACCCCGGATTTTTTTTCTTTCTTTTTTATTTCTTTCGAGGACGTATTTTTTTCTATTTATATCGAAGAGTTGAAACTTTTAGGAGGGGTTTGGGGTAAGACGAGCCTTCATCTGTATTTTTTCAAAATTTTTAAAACACCCCCTACCCTTCCGGAGCGCGTCACCCAGTTTTTCGTTTTTCTTATTTTAGTAATTTATTTTTTTCTTTTCAAATTGAAAAACTGAAACTTTCAAGGATGCCAGAGGATATAACCGGCTTTCATTGGGAATTTTTTCAAAATTTTTCAAACTACCCTTACGCTTCATTTTCACCCCCGAGTTTGTTTTTTTTTTCTTTTGAGAACGTATTTTTTTGTTTTCAAATTGAAAAGCTGAAACTTTTAGGGATGCCAGAGGATATAAGCGGCTTGCATTGGGAATTTTTTCAAAAAATTTTAAACTACCCTTACGCTTCATTTGCACCCCCCGAGTTCGTTTTTTTTTCTTTTGAGGACGTATTTTTTTCTTTACAAATTGAAAAGCTAAAACTTTCAGGGATGCTTGAGGATATAACTGGCTTTCATTAGGATTTTTTTCAGAATTTTTGGAACTACCCTTACGCTTCATTTGCACCCCCCGAGTTCGTTTTTTTTTCTTTTGAGGACGTATTTTTTTCTTTTCAAATTGAAAAGCTGAAACTTTTAGGGATTTATTTTTTTCTATTTATATCGGAGAGTTGAAACTTTCAGGGATGTCGGAGAATATAACCGGCTTGCATTGGGAATTTTACCCAAAAGTAGTTTAAACTTGGAAAACTAGTTCAATACTAAGTACATTTTGAAAGTTTGACATTTGTGGAAGTTGTTTTTCAAATTTTTTATCAAGTTGAGTTCGCGGGATTTTTTTTTTAAATTTCGACAATAAATAATTGCAGATTTGTATAGAATCTTGAAGGTAATTTTATACTGAGCGCATTTTGAAAACTTGTGATTTATGGCAGTTGTTTTTTCAATTTGTTTTGATCAATTTGGATTATGCGAATGCTGGAAACGTCATTCGGCGATTATTTCAAAATTTCGACTATAAATAATTTCAGATTTGTATAGAATCTCGAAGCTAATTTAAGACTGAGTGCATTTTAAAAATTCGACTTTTATGGCAAAATGAATTACAAAACTGTGTGTTTAATTCCTGCTTTCATCTATTAAAAATTAGTCAAATTTACATGCTTAACGTTTAGACTAAGTTTTCAACTGTCCTAGAATCATTTATTATTCAAAACAAGCGTACCTTTTAAAAGACATCAGATCTCCAACTGCTCTAACATACAATTCATCAAGAGTACGCATCAAAAATATGTTTTAACTTTTTGAATATTCTTAGATCTAGCTTAGATATTATGATATTGCATGTTGATACTTTGTGGTAATAGTCATTCTAAAAGCTTATCTCTGTTAAGGCACTTTTATATGGGCAGATAACTTCAACCACTTCTGCAATAAGAGAAATTATGTCGTTAAGATCGTCTTCTATTCCAGGAATGAAATTGAGCTAGGAGAGCACAAATTAACAACCAAAACTTTTAGGGAAAAAAATTTTGAACGCAAAAGAGGAGATTTTTTCAAAAGCTTTATGGTAAATATTTATGGCCGCCCATGAAAGTAGCAAACTATATTTTACCAGTTAAATTTGTGTTTTTATCTAATGAACATTAGTAAGATTTCCATGTAAGCATTTGATGCAAGTTTTCTCTAAATTTCTAGTCACTCGTTATTAGAAATTAGCCTATATTTTCGAAGGGCATTTGCTGTGTTACAGCTCTTGTAAGAAGGCAATCTTTCTCAACGTTTTCATTTGAGAAGATTGACTATTTTGATAAATTTTAGAGCAGTAATGTGAGTAGCTTTAGCAGTTATCTTTTTTATACTTTAAAATCGTAGAATGCTATATGATGACCACGCCAGTACATTTTTTCCTGTATGTCAGCTATTTGTGTGTCATACAAAATTCTGAATTTTTTGTTCTCCTTCCTTTCCACTTTATAAAATTTTTGAACTTTAAACTATTTTTCAGCAAATGAACTTTCTTTCATAGTTTTGCTTTGTGTATCAGTATTTTGAGAGAAATTGTAGTAGGGCAAGATTAAGAGGAAATTTAATAAATTAATGAATAGGAGAACAAAAACAAAAAAGAAGGATCTCAGATCAATTAAACAAGTTAAGGAAAGATTTTGGAACAAATTGTGTGATGAGGTTGAACTAGATCCTTGGGGAAAAGCATGCAGAATAGCTACAAAAAAATTATTAGTGCGTCCATCAGGTCCTGAAATTTTAGTTGAAGGAAAAACAAGTGCCGTAATCGATGCACTTTTTCCAAAAACCCAACAAATAAAAATTAATATAGCAACTAACAAACAAGCAACAGACTGACAGAGAAAGAAAGACCTTAGTTGGATAGCCCATGCGACAGTCTTGTTTGCATGGTAAAATTAAATAAATAAAAAGTGTAATCGTGTAAATAGTCTGCTAATAAAGATAATGTATAAATATAAATGAATAATTATAATATTACAATTGTAAATGGAGATATTACAGAAATAAATGAAAAAGAACTATTTAGAGCAAGGTGTACAATCAAAACTGAAAAAGCATCAAGACAAAATTACGAATGAAGTTTTAGTTTTTTTTAGGTCAATCCCGATACATTTTTAGCTAGTTTTAATAATTGTTTAAAAGAAGATATTTTTCCAAAACCATGGAGAACTGCAAAATTGTGTCTCGTTCCAAAAGCAGGTAAACCACCTACACAACCAGGAGGGTATAGACATTATAATTATTAAACATTAAATATTGTTCCCCCATCAGAACACCTACAGACCGGTTTCGACCTTTCAGGTCTCATCAGTGTAGTTTGTTGCTGATGGGGAGATGGAGATTACTATTGGAACATAAGTATTCCAAACACCGTTAAAGGTAGAAACGCCAAAGTGGCTGAATCTATTGCCTGAATGCTGGACTGAACCAAATCCGGGTGGCAATGTCCATATCTTGTCGGTGTTAAAGCCACCCGGATTTGGTTCAGTACAGCATTCAGGCAATAGATTCCGCCACTTTGGCGTTTCTACCTTTAACCAATATATTTATTAGAAGTACTTGGAAAGGTGCTCGAAAAATTGATTTATGGACGTAGTTCGGATGTAGTGGAAGATGAAGGATTGAAAAATTGAATCAATAACCAATTTGGATGTATAAAAGCAAGAACAACCATTGATGCAATTCTTGAGGTTTAAAGAATTTGAAAAGAAGCAAATTGCGAAAGCAGATGTATGGGAGGGTGGGGTTGTCGGAAGATAAAGCGAAGGAATGAATAGAGAGTGGAGTGAATGCGGTGGTGTGAGTGAAAAAGAAGGAGAAGGGAATGGAAATTCAGAAAAGGCAGGGATGTATCGAAGAGTGAATATAATGATATGTATGAAAGGGGGCAGGTGCATGGGAGGCTGCCGAGGTATTTGAGTGAGAGGGAGTTGAGCAGGGAGGAAATGGTGATGCTGGCAACAGCCAGGTGTGGAACAGGAGAGAGAGGGGAAAAGATGGATGGGTGTAGAATTTAGGAAATGTATAATGTGTGAATGGGGAAGGAATACATGGAGACATTTGACAGAGGAGTGCAAGGGAGTGTGCGAGGAATGGGTGGGAGGGGGAAAAGAGTGAATGAGTGGATGAGAGAGGAAGGAGCCGGGGTGAAGATTCTAGCGAGATTGAGATGGGAAAAAGAGAAGAGAAGGGAGAGGAAGTGATACAATAGAGAATGTAGTATATGCCAATAAAGGTTCTTTTTTTAAGTTTAGAAATTATTACTAACTGGATTAGAGATGCAGGGTTAACATTAGCTCCTGAAAATCCATAAGGACGGGTAAAAATTTAATTGATAAGTTAACAATTGTAGGACATTTGAAAATCGATAAAATAGCTAGGAATAATTTAGATAGCAACAAAAATGAATCAAATCAAGTGAATAGAACTGTTAAAAAATTCAATTAAGTATGAGATGGCAATTCTGCCAAACATGCGTGGTGCTGGAGAAAATAAAAGAAGAATATTAGGGGGAGTTAGTAAATCTAAAATAACGTACGATGCAGCAGATTGGCCTCATTGCACCGGTAGCAAAATAAATTGTGAACAATTAAGAAGATTATTAAGATTGAGTGCCCTTCCAATTTATAGATGATATAGAATTTAGATGAATGTTCAATCGAAGAAGAAGAAAGGACAAAAATATATTTAGATTAAAAATTAAAAGAATTGTAATCAAAACGAAAAAAGATGGACAAACTGTATGAAAAGAACTTAACTTTACCACTTAGCCACTTGCCCTGTTTTCTTGTAATTTTGGTTATGCTCAAAATATTAAAATAATGAACACTATTAAAAATGGTTTTTAATAAAAAATAATGTAATTAGTCCTATCTTTAAGCAATCAATAATAGTATTATTTATAACATGCAAATTTATTTTATATAATGTATTTATTTATTTATTTTCCTTTGTTTCAACGCTTGTATAATATTTATAAATAACATAAAAAATGGTATAATCTTCCAAGATTTTAATTTTGCAATGTTACGGACAAAGTTCATAATTAGGATGATCTTCCACTCCAACCCAGGTTGCTGCTCTTTCATGTAGACCGTTCTTCAAGAGCTTCCAACATGATCGGCATATATGTTGATTAACTAGCTAATTTTTGCTTCTAGTAGAAGCTGCATTTGTCCTTAATAGCAATATTTAATTTAGCAGAATTTCGTACAGTTTGCATATTTAAGCCTTATTTCGACTTTTTCTATGTTTAACTTCTAGTGTTTTTTTTATAAAATCATCGAGGTCTGGGAGGCTTTTGCTCCCCTAAGGCCCTCTTCAAATGTCCAATATTTCTTTGTTGTCCTTTATATATTCTAAACGCTCATTCAAGTAAAGACTTATAATTCTTTCTAAACATTTAACAAAACTGAAAATAACAATTCATTTACTTCGAAATTGTGAATTTGTTAAAACGTATGCCGTAACTTAATTTTAATATGAATGGTAATACATTGCTCTCAATACATGATTTACCAAGTTTTATTAATAAATATAAAATTTCTCATATTTGTCATAACGGTTACTTTCAGCGAACGCTCGATCACAACGAATGGAATTGCTAGTTTATGTCTATAAAATATACATAATGGTTGATATTATAAGAAAATCAATGTGTTCACTATACATTATGGGGAAATCCTTTAAGCCTACGACGCGTTTATAAATTTTGAACTAGAAGCCCTCGTTGCCTACCCGCAGCAATTTACATGAAATATTATAATTATGCACGTCGACCTAATTGATAATTTCCTTAATAGAGCACATATATTAAATAAACATTATACATTTTACATTAATGAATATTAGTTATGGTTTGTGTTGGATGGGTAATAGTTACCATTAATAGCACTTCAGAGAGACAGGGCAAATCCTCTGATAATTCAGGTTGCACACACACACACACACACTGACTACAACAAATATACTAATGCCAACGAGAAATTAACTCACCTTGTTTAAGAAATGCCCTGTAATTGCATATCTTTCCATATTGTATTTGTTAGAAATAAATAATAACATTGTAGGTATTTTGACTAAACAAATTAGAAAAGGTATGTCGTATTGTAGTAACGCAGCACAGGTGCCATCTAGCATGCAACGCTAACACTAAGTAATACATCCTATATTTCTGGTTATAAATATTTATTAGTACAATGTTTACATTAAAAACAAATTTTTAAATACGAAATCCCAGATAATGCTGACGAACCATTGATTGTCCATATGTTTCCTACATTCGTCTTCTAAATATTAACCTATGCATTTTTAGGCAATGAGTCATTCCCAACTCTTGTCGGTATTACTTTAGCATTAAAACTTCAAAATATACCGTTTTCTAGTAGAATCAACTTTTTTTGCGCCAACATTAAGGGCTTTTGTCACAACCGTTTTAATTTTATAAAATTTTCAAATACATCAATCATCCACACGAATTTAGAACGCACGCGAAAAGATTCGATTTGATTGATGAATGTTCTTCAACTCGTGCCAGCCTCAGTTGTAAATATCTTCCATTGATGCCATCGAAAATGTTCTTGATCACAGTATCTGTTCCAATCTTCTTGTCCTAAAGTGGCGTATATTAATTTAACAAGGTCATATCTAACTAAATCCTTCAATAAAATTGTAGATTAAAGGATACACACTTGATTCGATTTCCACAATATTATTTCTTTATTTCTTCAACAAAATGGTTGAAGAAAAAATACAAACTTAATTTGATTTCTGGCCACAATGTATCACAGAATATGCACACGCTTCCGATTAACATAAATTACATCTTGTCACAACGTTACCATTCATGGCCATCCATTTCACTGCATAATGGGCCATGAAAAATTATAAGTACCGAGTGTAAAAATGTGGTGATGATCACGAGGGGATGTTAAAGAGGGGTGTAAAAATAGAATGGACCAGACACGTGGAGGGTGCGGGAAGAGGATTTTATGAGAGGTGTGAAAATTGTATCCTGGGAATGGATTGATTATGACTCATAAATTGCTTCTTTTCACAACCCACAATAATAACTTCAATACCTACAAAACCAGCAATAAATAAGAGTAATTCCAATAGCAGCAATGATATTGTTTTGCAATTCTTCTCACCCTCCGCGTCTTAAATATTTGATAGACTAGAGCAGTGTTTCCCAAAGTGGTCGTGGCATTTTAAATAACGTCAGGGGGTCCGAGAATTTCTGCGGGGTCCGCGCCAGGTTTAATTTTAAACAAAAATAGTTGTGACCTATTTCCATTACAATAACAGTTAAATTATTATTGTTTATGCTGGAGGCTTCTACTTCGTTATACATTTTAAATATTATAATAAAACACTTTTAACTTTATTTTGTATAACTTATATGTTTATTTTTGTGACTTCTTGTTTGAAAATGCTAATTGTATTACCGAAACTTAAGTCACAAAAATAAACATATAAGTTATACAAAACAAAGTTAAAAGTGTTTTATTATAATAGTTAAATTATTTTTCATCCTCTCCTAAAATCCAGAGCTTAAAATTATAAAACTATTTTTTGTGTATTCTCAGATATAATATTAGTATGATCACAATTTTTCAGAATTTTTTACAAAAATAATATTTTTCATCCCCTCTTAAAAACCACCGCTTACAGTTTAAAATTTTGTAACTATTTTTTGTGTATTCACAAGTATAATATTAGTGTGTACATACCTTTTAAGAATTTTTAAATAAACAATATTTTTCATAACCTTCTAAAAACCATCCCTTAGATCTTAAAATTTTGAAACTATTTTTTATGTATTCACAGATATAATATTGGTTCGTTCACAAAGTTTCAGAATTTTTAAATAAAAATTATTTTTCATCCCCTCTTAAAAACCACCCCTTGAAGCTTCAAGTGCTGTAACTATTTTTTAGATATTCACAGCTATAGTATTAGTATGTTCACAATTTTTCAGAATTTTTAAATAAATATTTAATTTTTCATCCCCTCCTAAAAACAATCCCTTGGAGCTTAAAATTTTTTAAATATTTTTTGAGTACTCACAGGTGTAATATTAGAATGTTCACAATTTTTCAGAATTTTTAAATAAAAATTATTTTTCATCCCTTCCTAAATACGACTCCTAAGAGATTAACATTTTGTGACTATTTTTTATGCATTGACAAGTATCATATTAGTATGATCACAATTTTTCAGAATTTTTAAATAAAAATTATGTTTCATTCCCTTAGATCGTAAAATTTCGTAAAATTTTGTAACTATTTTTGGGGTATTCACAGGTATAAAATAAGTATGTTCACAATTTTTCAGAATGTTTAAATAAACATTATTTTTCATCCCTTCCTAAAACCCACCCCTTAGAGCTTAGAATTTTTCCACTATTATTTTCAGTTTTTAATAAATATTTTGAGTTGATTTGATCATTTACGGAGTTTTGAACAACTAAAACTTGAATCTGGACCATCTTATATCGCTTCGAATGTAGAGCCAACCCAAAATGTCGTGACCCCTGAAGGTGAATGTTGCCTATAGTTAGAAAGTATTCGGAGAGAACTCGAAAATATTTTTCATCCCCTCCTAAAAACCATCTCTTAGAGCTTAAAATTGTGTGACTATTTTTTATGTATTTACAGGTATAATATTAATATGTTCACAAAGTTTCGGAATTTTTAAATACAAATTATTTTTCATCCCCTCTTTAAAACCAATAAAAATTCAAGGCAAGAATTCAAGGCACTAATGGGTGATTTTGAGGAGGGGATGAAAAATAATTTTTATTTTAAAAATTCCGAAACTTTGGGAACATACTAATATTATATCTGTGAATAAGATAAATACGGGTCATTCCATGCTATTTCAACAAAAGGTTGTGCTGCACCATTTTAATTTTTTTTTATATTTTGCACAGTTATTTATACATGTTTCTGGAGTTCAAAACTAATTTAAGAAAAATAAAAATTCTTGCCATGTGGCAGCAATGTCCCCGGATGGAGCATGAAACATGTACATTTTTGTAAATGCAAGCGTTTGCGCAAAGTGGCATAACTTTCTTTCCAATTGTGAAAATTTAAAAATTTTAAAAACTCTTAACTCAAATTAAAGTGCCGAAGAGTTTAGTGTAATTTTTATTCATTATTTGTTTTATTTTTTCAAATATAATGGCCGTCAAAGTTTAGCATTGAAA
The DNA here is from genome assembly GCA_910593695.2 of Ocypus olens. Taxonomy (NCBI): domain Eukaryota; kingdom Metazoa; phylum Arthropoda; class Insecta; order Coleoptera; family Staphylinidae; genus Ocypus; species Ocypus olens. The sequence goes on from OU343049.1 coordinate 47,596,606, forward strand.
TTTGCATTTTTTTCATTTTTCGGCCTTGCTTTGGACTGAGAAGGGGGCAATACACTCAAACCAAAATTAGTTTGCAAGTACAACGGTAACAATAGATTTTATCTGAGGCAAAAAATCTAAAGTGTTTTAAACCCTTCTAATTTTTTTTCGCTAGAGAAAATTGGCATTTTCAAGAAAATCCGTATTTTTCTAAAGTTGTATCTCCAGTGGGGCACACAGTAAAAATCTGAAATTTATAATACCAATGCTTCTATGCGGGAGCAATACCATTACAAAATTTGGTAACTTTGTTTTGCCTAGTAATAAAAATATTTAAGTTCAAATTTTTTAATAATTTTTATGCAATCGGATTAAAAATTGAACTTTAAATATTAGAAGCCGGTACTAAAATGGAACTCACCAGTACTAGCAGTGATTATAATACACTTGTGAATATTATAATCTCTGGTACTAGGCATTAAAGTACTTACCAAGGGTTTCCGTACAACGAGGTGATTGGCGACTCATTAATGCAAATCATAGTCCTGGTGATGAAATTTAAAAAAAAGGTACCATGGATCCTGAATAGAAACTTATTATTATTATTCAAAATGATTAAAGAATAAAATTGAATAAAACAATAAAAGTCATTAGACAATTGTCTTAAATTTGCGGCTGTTGGGAGTTAAGCTGCTGATTACGTTCTAGAATTTCTGTGTTAATCATTTTATTACAATTCTGTTAATCCTTTTATTACTATTGAATTTAATTTAAACTATAATATTAATGAAAGGGCACTTTAGTGCTGAGGTAAATGTATTTTTTATGCAATCGAAAATACTCTATTTTCAGATTTAAAATTGTAATTACTTACGTTTTTCATCTAAAGATGTTCTAGCGTTTCAGTGGTAGAACTTGCAGATGTAATTATAGGTTATGTTGATATTTGTTTAACGCAAGATCAGTAAATTCTTAAGGTTGGATTAGCATCGCGCGCATGGTTTAAACAATCACAGAAATTCTAGAACGTAATCAGCAGCTTGACTCCCGACAGCCGCAAATTTAAACAATTGTCTAATAAATTTTACGGCTTTATTCAATTTTATTCTTTAATCATTTTGAATAATAATACGACTATATTTAGGGTCCACGGTACCTTTTTAAATTTCATCACCAGGACTATGACGCATTAATGAGTCGCCAATCATCTCGTTGTACGGAAACCCTTGGTAGGTATTTTAATGCCTAGTACCAGTGATTATAATATTTACAAGTGTATTATAATCACTGCTAGTACTGGTGAGTTCCATTTTAGTGTCGGCTTCTAATATTTAAAGTTCGATTTTTACTCCGATTGCATAAAAATTATTACAAATTTGAACATAAATATTTTTGTTACTAGGCAAAACAAAGCTACCAAATTTTATAATGGTGTTGCTCCCGGATAGAAGCATTGGTAGTATAAATTTCAGATTTTTACTATGTACCCCACTGGAGATACAGCTTTAGACAAATACGGATTTTGTTGAAAATGTCTAATTTCACCAGCAAAAAAAATTAGAAGGGTTTAAAACACTTCAGATTTTTTTGCCACAGGTAAAATTTATTGTTACCATTCTACTTGCAAACTAAATTTGGTTTGATTATATTGCCCCCTTCCCTGTCGAAAACAGGATCGAATAATGAAAAAAATGCAAATCTTGATGGTAAATTTGAGGGCCAATAAATTTGAAAAACATATCAAATTATGAAAGAAAATTAAACCAAAATATTCACCACTTTAATCTGCGTTAGGAGATTTTCTAATTTTTAAATTTGCTCAATTCGAAAAATTGTTATACCACTTTGCGCAAATGCTTGTAATCACAATAATGTACATGTTTCAAGCTCCATCTGGGAACATATCTGCCACGCGGCAACATTTTATTTTTTTCTAAAATTAGTTTTGTACTCTAGATACATGTATAAATATCTGTGCAAAATATAAAACAAAATAAAAATGGTGCAGCACAACCTTTTGTTGAAATAGCATGGAATGACCCATACAATAATTATCCCTGATACAATGTCTTGTCAAATTAACTAGGGCTGTGCAAATTGATACATTTTAACGTTCAAATTTGTTTTTGTAGATTTTCACAAATTATTGCAAAACACTCGATTATTTAATTACGTGATTAATCGATTACTTGATTATTTAATTATTCAATCAATCGATTATTTTATTGTTTGTTAATCGATTTTGTGATTATTTCATTAATCGTATTACAAGTTTTTGAGGTTATTTGATTATTTTAGGGTAGTAAAGTGAAATAAAAATATGAATTCTAAAATATAAAAAGACAGTTTATATACACACAGTCATATTTACGTGTTGAGAAATATACGAGGGCTGTCTTTTTAGTTTTGCATACGGAGACATCGAGGGCACCACTAATCAAATGGCACTACTAAACATTAACCTCCATCTTTAGTTATTCTAAATTCAAATAAATATAATTCAATACATTGGTAGTCATATTTATGTATTGAGAAAGATACGAGGGCTGTCTTTTTAGTTTTGCATACAGAGACACCGAGAGCGCCACTAATCAAATGGCACTAATAAAAATGAACCTCCATCTTTAGTTAACCTAAAATCAAAATGTCAGTGCGATACGTATAGTGTTGTAGCTACAGCAAATTGTCAAAATTGACAAGTTATTCGAAAAATGGAATGAAACGAGAAATTTTTTGCGCATCAAGGATGATCGACAAGTGACTTATCGCGAGATTGAGGCATCATTGAGGATCGCAGACGTCAATTAAAAAAAAATTCATGAAGAATTGTGTTTGAAAAAAATAGGTTTACGTTGGATACCGCATCTGTCAATCGGTGTCAAAAAACTCAATCCTCTTCAACGCTGGAAACTCTAAAAACGCGTACAGCATCGTTAGAGGTGATGAATCGTGGATTTACTTTTATGAACCCGAAAATAAACGCCACTTGTTTGTTCCGAGGTGAAGAAATGCCGACGAAAGTCATTCTTTATCGAAGTGACTTCCAGAGCTGGTTCGAGCGCATGCAAAATCTTCTTGGAGAATGCTTTGAAACACAATCAAGTCTTTAAAAGCTATCCACTGTTTTATTTCATCCCTATAAGCAAAACTAAAACGACAGCCCTCGTATAAGTATCGATACAAAAATTTCTAATTTTTACTTCACAATTCACCTGAACGAAGTTAAACCTGTAATTTCGCTAATCTAGTTGCGGATTCTTGTTTTTGTTATGGGCATAATAAGTTTGGGAACCACTGTTAAATGTTAAAAAGTTCTTGGGATAATTTTACGCGTAATTACAAACACAAAGATTGCATCTAATAATATTTTTAACGGATGATTAACGCCTAATGACTTATGCGTGCTAAATTTAAAATAGGGCAGGAAGCCCCACCGAACAAAGAGACGCCATGAGATTAAGTCTTCAGCGCGGATTAAGTCGTCGTCGTTTCAGTTTAAGCAAGTGACATTTTGGAATTTACTCAATTACTTACACATTTTATATAAATAATTGGAAAGAATGTACATACAAGAAAGAATAGAGCACTTAAGAGTTTGAAATGTTAACTCTTTGACGTGGAAATTGAAGATGAAAATAAAATAATTACGTAATTAAATACGTAATTCTGAAGTAACTTAACAAATGTTTTTTATAAAAATTAATATGCAGAAAGACCTCAGGTCGATAGCCCGGACAGACTAACCCCTATAACTGCAAATTGTTTATATAGTAATTTAAAGAAATGTTAGTGTCTGAATAAAGATCTCTCTCTCTATGCAACTACTTTGTTTTTTTTTTCTTAGATTTATTTATGTAGTATTCGTGAAGATTTTAAATTAAATTTAACTTAACGCATCTTCTAGAATATCAATTAGCGAAGAAAAAATTGTGAAAGTGCGAACATCACATAGCAAAAATACCATTCTCTCACGTACCCGATGATAGATGGCCGATTTCTACCGCGCATAAATGTTGGAACATTTAAATGCGTTTAAGGTAAGATAAATTAATTGGGATATGATTGCAGGCAGCAGCAGACACTTTCTAACAATTTATCACGTCCCTGCACACTGGTAGCTCTCGGAGATGTTTTTGTTCCGGCCAATTTGTTGTAAATTACATTCCCAGATTTTAATTCGCCATGAAACCAACAGTTTCTCTTAGAAAACCGGACGAATTTTTGGTTTAATCAACCGTGGAAATTGGCCTGTGGATGGGTGCTTATTTAAATACTCATTCGACCCGAATTATGTTAAATTTACTTTATTAATATATCTCTGTGGGATTGCTAAGTTTAACTTAAAGTAAATGAAGAAATACATATTATTACATATTATATTATATATTTAAAAATCTTAAGATATAAACTGAAGGAAAAAAATGAAACACTTGAAATTCGTGAAATTTTGTGGTGGATATATGAAATAAAAACATGTTTCTTCTCTAAACTTTAGAGGGCTGTAACTTGAAGAGGAAGAGATTTGAACAAAAAATGTAATGTAAGAGATCCTTTAATTTTTGTTGAAAAATCACCCTTTAAAATCTTTGGCATTAATTTAGAAACACCCTGTTTATACAGGGTGTTAAATAAGAGTGTAAAATATTTAAAGGGATAGTACAATGAACCAAAATAAACAAAAAAGTCTTAATAAACATAGGTCCTCAAAGTAACGGTTTCGGAGATATGGAATGTTATTCTTTTTTGCCTCCTTTTTTTATTATGCAAAAATTTACATTTTCTTATAATAGTTGGTTGATATTCTCTGGTACCAAAGCTCGCAAAGTAACCTTAAAAAATCACAAGACGTCAAAGTGAACAAATTGTACACTGCATTGCACTAGAGATTTCCAGACAGCCAATACAATTTTACTTGAATTATTATAAGGATTTTCAGAAAAAGTGCTGCCAACTATTTTCGACTTTCTGATCTCACTGTATATTTGACTGTATGTAACAATTCTTCAATAAATATTTATAATTTAGAAAAAGAAAATTAAAACCTTACCGTTTTTACGTTTCATGGAAAAGTCTTAAAAATTAAAATTCAATCGGAAATGTCCTTTCTGAGGTCTCTAGAGGCAATTCTGACTTTTTGTTTTTTTTTGTGTCTCTACATCTGTGTCTCTGTGTGGCGTTGTGTGCTATGTGTGTCTCTGGGTCTGTGTGTGTGTTTGTGCCTGTGAGTGGCTGTGTATGTACTGTGTGAGTCTGTATGCGTCTGTGTGAGGCTTTGAGTCTGTGGAAAAGTCTTAGAAATTAAAATTATATCGAAAATGTCCGTAGAGACGATTAAGACTTTCTTTTAATTTTAATTATTTGTGATTGTGTGGCTGTGTGTATCTGTGTGGTTGTGTGTGGCTGTGTGTGTCTGTAGAGAATTCTTAAACTTAAAAATATTATCGAAAATGTCTACTTTTTGAGGTCCCTAGAGACGATTCCGACTTTTTTTGATTTTTTTTTGTGTCTGTGTGCCTGTGTGTCTGTATGTCTGTGTGTCTATGTGTCTGTGTGTCTGAGTGTCTGGGTGTCTGGGTATCTGGGTGTCTGTGTGACTGAGTGTCTGTATGACAGTGTATCTGTGTGCCTAGGTATGTCTGCGTGTCTGCATGGCTGAGTAGCTTTGTCTCTGTGTGTGTCTGTGAGTTCGTGGGTGTTGTATCTCAAAAACTAAAAGAGATTCTCAAATGAAACTTTAAATTTAAGTTTTATTAGACAATCCGAAGAAGTGAAAAGCCTTTTCTAAATAAGAAAAATATTAAGTAAATATTGAAGATGACAATGAACTGCACACATTTGTGTTTCGTGAACTCTTTGTGTTTTTTGGCCTTTTGGTTCTTAATAGTTTACATTAAATTGATGTAAATAAAAATTGAAGAGAATTACAGAATGAACGCATTAGAAGGACATTTCACTTATTTTTTGGAAAAAAAACGAAAAACATGCAAAATGTCTTAAAAATCCCTTTTAAATCACCAAAAATGTGATGATGGCCACGTCACAATTTTTTTTCCGATATTTGTTTAAATGTGAAAAATAATATTAAAATCATTGCAATTATATGCAACACGATAATTCGGACAAAAATTGTTTTTTTTAGTTTCTAAGGCCAACAGTCAGTGTGTCTGTGTGTGTGTGCGTCTGTGTGTCTGTATCTGTTCTGTATGCTGTGTGTCTGTATCTGTTCTGTATGCTGTGTGTCTGTTCTGTGTATGTGTGTCTGTTCTGTATATCTGTGTCTGTTCTGTGCATCTGTGTCTGTTCCGTGTATGTATGTCTGCTCTGTATGTCTGTGTCTGTTCTGTATGTCTGTATCTGTTCCGTGTATGTGTGTCTGTTTTATATGTCTGTGTCTGTTCCATGTATGTGTGTCTGTTCTGTGTGTCTGTGTCTGTTCTGTATGTCTGTGTCTGTTCTGTATGTCTGTATCTGTTCTGTGTATGTGTGTCTGTTCTGTATGTATGTGTCTGTTCTGTATGTCTGCGTCTGTTCTGTATATGTATACCTGTGTTTGTGGCTGTGTGTCTGCGTCTGTTCTGTATATGTATACCTGTGTTTGTGGCTGTGTGTCTGCATCTGTATGTGTGTCTGTGTGTCCGTCGGTGTTCTATTTCAAAAACTAAAAGAGATTGGACAATCCGAACAAGTGACAAGCCTTTTGTAAATAAGAAAGATATTAAATCAATATTGAAGATATGAACTGCACATATTTTCTGTTTCATGAAATCTTTAATTTGTTTGGTCTTTTGGTCCATTATATTTTCCATTTAATTTGCAATTACAATAAAAATTGAAGAGTATTCCAGAATAAACATCTTATAAAATAATAAATAATAAGATTTCTCCGAAATTTCACTAGTTTTTGAAAAAAATCGATAAACATGCAAATAAAAATCCCTTCTGTCCATCAAAAAAGTGATGATAGCCACATCACCAAATTTGTTCTTTTTGATATTTGTTTAAATATGAAAAATTATATTAAAATTGTTAAATTTATTTGCAACTCAAAAATTAGCGCAATATTTTTTTATTTTTTTATTTTTAAAGCCAAGCCTTATTTTCTTTATAAGATTTCTATTTCTCCAATGGAGCTTAAATGCTCAACAACAATGGCGCCAAGAGACGATTCTGACTTTAAAAAAAAATTGTCCGTTTGTGCGTCGCAATGTGTCTGTGCCACTGTGCGTCTGCGTCTGTTATGTGTATGCATCTGTGTTTGTTCTGTGTCTGTGTGTCTATGCGTCTGTATGATGTGTGTCTCTGTCTCTGTCTGTTCTGTGTCTGTATCTGTGTGTGTTTAGTGTCTGTTACTGTGAGTATGTGTGTCTGTGTCTCTGTCTGTACTGTGTATGCATCTGTGTCAGGGTCTGTGTGTCTGTGTCTCTGTCTGTTCTGTGTCTGTATCTGTGTGTGTTTAGTGTCTTACTTTGTGTATGTGTGTCTGTGTCTCTGTCTGTACTGTGTCTGTGAGTCCGTGTCTGTGTGTCTGTTAAGTGCTTGTATCTGTGTCTGTTCTGTGTCTGTTCTGTGTCTGTTCTGTGTCTGTTCTGTGTCTGTTCTGTGTCTGTTCTGTGTCTGTTCTGTGTCTGTTCTGTGTCTGTTCTGTGTCTGTTCTGTGTCTGTTCTGTGTCTGTTCTGTGTCTGTTCTGTGTCTGTTCTGTGTCTGTTCTGTGTCTGTTCTGTGTCTGTTCTGTGTCTGTTCTGTGTCTGTTCTGTGTCTGTTCTGTGTCTGTTCTGTGTCTGTTCTGTGTCTGTTCTGTGTCTGTTCTGTGTCTGTTCTGTGTCTGTCCTGTGTCTGTTATGTGTCTGTGTGTTTATAAGTCTATGCGTATGTGTGTATGTGTCTCTATCTATTCTGTGTCTGTATCTGTGTCTGTTCAGTGGCTGTTCTGTATCTGTTATGTGTCTGTGTGTCTATCCGTCTATGCGTCTGTGTGTATGTGTCTCTGTCTGTTCTGTGCCTCTATCTGTGTCTGTTCAGTGCCTGTTACTGTGTGTTTGCATCTGTATATTTGTGTGTGTGTGTGTGTGTGTGTGTGTGTGTGTGTGTGTGTGTGTGTGTGTCTGTGTGTGTGTGTGTGCGTCTGTCTGTGAGTCCGTAGGTGTTCTATCTCTGTGTCTGTGTGTTTATACGTCTATGCGTCTGTGTGTCTATACGTCTATGCGTCTGCGTGGCTGTGTGTATGTGACTCTGTCTGTTCTGTGTCTGTATCTGTGTCTGTTCAGTGGCTGTTACTGTGTGTATGCGTCTGTATGTGTGTGTCTGTGTGTGTGTGTGTGTGTCTGTGAGTCTGTAGGTGTTCTATCTCAAAAACTAAAAGAGATTTTCAAACTTTAAACTTAAGTTTTATTAGACAATCCGAAGAAGTGAAAAGCCTTTTGTAAATAAGAAAAATATTTTGGTAATAAATGTGTTTCATAAACTCCTTCATTTTTTTTGCTTTTGGTCAATAATAGTTAAATTAAATTGATATAAATAAAAATTGTAGAGAATTCCAGAATTAGAAGCAATAAGATTTCTTCGAAATTTCTCTAGTCTTTGCAATAAAAACATAAACATAAAAATGTCGTTAAAACCCCTTTTATGCCATCAAAAAGTGATGATGGCCACATCACCATTTTTTTTTAAATCCGATATTTGTTAAATATGAAAAATAATATTCAAATCGATGCAATTTATTTATTTGTTTTTTTTTTAAGCCAAACCTGATTTGCTCTAGAAGAATCATATATCTCTAACGCAATTTAAATGCCTAACCAATAAAAAATCTACTTATTTTTTTAAATAACTTAATTTTAATTGTCAACTAAAAAAATTGCGCAATTTATTTTTTTTTATTTTTAAAGCCAAATGAAATTTTCTCTATAAGATTAATATTTCTCAACAACAATGAAAATTATACTTATTTTTCGAAATTTGAGAGGACATTATTTTTGAAATAATGTTCTACAATTTTATCTAAGGGTTCAATATATTCATCGCTCATTTTCCCTACATTGAAAATTTGTAAACAATATAACTTTCATAAAGTCGGTTTATTTTCTAAAAGCAAAGTTTATTTTAAAGGAAATCAAATAATAATAATAATAATAATAATATTTTTTTATTTGTTAACTCAAACTCAAATACAATGCAGCAAAATAAAAACGTTAATATGGATATAATTGCGACGTTGCTCAAGTTATCTTTACTTGGATTCTTATTACAAATTACAATATAACAGATATTGATGATGCTCTCTATCCAAATAGACAATTGGCCTGAGGTCTTTCGACCGCAAGTTTTAACTCGAAAACAATGAATTGCTAACTTTTTCGTTTTGTTACCTCGTTAACAATAAATAATAATATTAGAATGTGTTTTCGACAAAAGTTGTTTCTTTTTATACACTCTATCCAGCGATACCCTATGTTAATTTAATCAGAAATTAGCACTTTCATAGTGTGTTAAGAGGTAGCACTAGTGATCTAAGCAAGGTAATTTCAAGGTCAAAAATTACGTTTTTAGAAAAAAATGTTTCATACAAAAGTTTCTTGTTTTTTACGTAGAATCTGACTCCGCAATAAAAAAAATATGTGTTAAATGTTCCATTTAAAAAAGTGAGCTTCCGGTTTAAATAAGCCATTTCCGGTCAGAACCGAAAATTGGAAATATCATCATCAGATAGAGTATACCCGATTTGATAGTTAATTTTGTATATTTCTCGATCTGAAAACAACGTTCCTCTCAGAATGCGAATTGAACCCACTCGACTCGTGATGCAGCGGGATTTTGAAAAATTCATAGCGACGAATTACTGATTTTTAATTTTTGGCAAATTATTGTTTTGCTTGATTAGATTTTCTTCTAGCATACGGTGAAATATGTATGAAAAATCTAATAATAATTTTAAAAGAAGTACTTGCGTTGTTTAACAAAATTGAACTTTATTTCGACTAGATTCAATTTATATAATTATTTTTAAGGAATAAGAATGAGATAAATGACATTAAGGCAATTTATTTATTATATAAAAATGTTTCAATTAATTTTAAAGTTGCTTTTGACACAAGTTGAATTTAGTTGAAGCATTTTTTTCAAGAGAATTTTTTGTCGTTTTTGAATTTCTATATTTATTTTTGAGCACACAATATTGAATCATCAACAGTAACAGAGTAACTTATCATTCTGTTCTAGATATTACAAATACTGAAGATATCTATTATGTAGGAAGCTTCTATTTCATTACACATATATTTATATGATCAATGAAAAACTTTTTAACTTTGCGTTTATTAGTTGGCTGCAGTTTTGGCTGGTACGCTTGCCATTATTGTAATTTATTTTAGTTTTGATAGTGGCAAACGTATTTGCCGAAGCTGCAGTCAGCAAATGAACGAATGTGTTATACAAAATTAAAAACTGTTTTATTGATCAAACTAAAGATATCGTTTCTATAGTTCAACTAAATGAAAAAAATTGACACACAAAGATAATCCTTGTATGAAATTTATTTTGGCGCATTCAATAAATTTTTGCTGCAAATCGTGCGGCTTGTTTGATGGATTTTCTTAAATCACACGCTACAGTAACAATTTTTTTTGTTCAGCTGGGATGGGAAAGTTATGTGACACCTTAAATTTCTGCACAATGGTGCAGGTAAGGCGACAATTGTCACCGAATGGACCCTGTCAAAACGCACCCAATCCCAAATTTCCAAAAGCGAATAAGCGATCGTTATCCAAACACGTAACAATAGCAGCTGCGACACCTGCAAATTTCTACCTACCCTCATCGGACCACCTCCGAAATTAACAAATAATGCACACCTTTTCCACTTTACTTCACCCCATCGCAACTTTTAAATTGCAGTTTAAATATAATAGCAAATATAACATGCCGAGTCGGTGTTTGGGGAAGTAACGTTTTAGTTAAAATCTTTAAATGATTTAATAAAAATACGGAACACAGCACGTGTGTTCATTCAAACAAACCTATTACCAACATTAATTGTCCATTGTATCATTACGTATTCATCGTGGAAAGTATTCTTTTTACGACTTTTTAAGACTATTCATTTGTATGTTTCAGGGTCTATCCACATTCATTCAGCCGTTGTTTGGAGTGCACTGTACCTTTTGGTGAGTAAACAACTATTTTATTATAACCGTAGTCTTTAACAATAAATTGTGCCAACTTTCTTCTGAATCATAGATAACTAGCGCTGGCGCAAACTGGTCAGACAATTATAATTATACCTCCACCTCGCGCGCGGCTTGTTACGTCAAAAAAATGATTTACATAAAACACGAACACTTGAGATAACATTTGAAGGTTTATTATTTATTTAACGACTATTATTCAGGTGAGGTGTAGGGAACTAATAAATCAATTCTTTAATTGGAAGTTGGACGCGCTTTAGAAAAAAAAAGCCGCCGCTGAAGATTAAGAAGAAAGGAGTGTGGAACTGGTTAAGCCGCTTCAGCCATGATGGTAATTGAAAATGTCCCAGCAAACAATAACAAATTATATGACAAGTTCTAGCTATAAAAAAATGTATCGGGTCGTACTCGTTTTCGGACAACGTGCCGTTCCATTTAATTTTTTTTATTGCAGTCGCCATCCCACGTTTATAGTTTTGACCTTATATTTATGAGACACAACAGGATTTTTATATTCCGGCTTTACGACTGTACATGCTGGACATTGGCGCAGTTGGATAAGGAGGCAATAAAGTAATTTTCGGTTTGGGGCCTTATTGAGATATAATTGCGAGCGCATAAATCATCCAGAATAGTCATAAATTATGGATGAGGGCTTAATGGATGGACAGTTACGAGGGTGGTGTTCGGGGGAAAAGAAGGGCAGGTATAATACTGGCCGAGGGATATATTTTTGTTTACCGTTTTCATGGTGGCCGGCCCGGAAAAAGGGACAAGTCACAACATTTATATTTACATCTGCAGAAATTTCTTTTTAGGGTCCTACGTCCGGTGCAGACGTTTCATCTGTGCATAATTTTACTGTGACTGACTAAATAAATACGGACCCTCTTCATTCTCTTTTATCCTATTTTTCCATGAAGGGCACTTACAGTAAAAAAAAAATACGGAGTTAAAATCGTGAATTAATGTAACATAACATCACATCTTGCAGTGTGGTTTAATTATTTCAGAATTTAGGGATGAAGTGTTAATATTTTTCACAGTAACGTAATTTAGCATTAATTACAAGCAAAGTTGAGAAGTTTCAAGTCGATGGTAATTGTTTTTATATTTTTTCCAAGTCACTAAAATTATTACATTTTTTCGAAACTTCACACTCTATTCTCATTAAATTATCCAAACTGTAGGGATGAAGTATTAATAATTTTCACAAAAATGTAATTTGGCATTCATTATAAGCAAATTTAAGAAGTTTCAAGTCGATGGCAATTGTTTTTGTATTTTTTCCAAGTCACTAAAATTATTACATTTTTTTCAAAACTTCACGCTCTATTCTCGTTAAATTATTCCAAAGTTTAGGGATGAAGTGTTGATAATTTTTACAAAAATGTAATTTCGCATTTATTATAAGCAGATTTAAGAAGTTTCAAGTGGATGGCAATTGTTTTTGTATTTTTTCCAAGTCACTAAAATTATTACATTTTTTTTTTAAACTTCACGCTCTGTACTCGTTAAATTATTCAAAAATTTAGGGATGATGTGTTAATAATTTTCACAAAAGTGTAATTTAACATTTATTATAAGCAGATTTAAGAAGTTTCAAGTCGATTGCAATTGTTTTTTGTATTTTTTCCAAGTCACTAAATTATTACATTTTTCAAAACTTTACGCTCTGTTCTCGTTAAATTATTCCAAAATTTAGAGATGAAGTGTTAATAGTTTTCACAGAAACGTAATTTAGCATTCATTATAAGCAAATTTAAGAAGTTTCAAGTCGATGGCAATTGTTTTTGTATTTTTTCCAAGTCACTAAAATTATTACATTTTTTCAAAACTTCACGCTCTGTTCTCGTTAAATTATTCCAAAATTTAGGGATGAAGTGTTAATAGTTTTTACAGAAACGTAATTTGGCATTCATTATAAACAAATTAAGGAAGTTTCAAGTCGATGGCAATTGTTTTTATATTTTTTCCAAGTCGCTAAAATTATTACATTTTTTCAAATCTTCACGCTCTGTTCTCATTAAATTATTCCAAACTTTAGGGATGAAGTGTTAATAATTTTCATAAAAATGTAATTTCGCATTTATTATAAACAAATTTAAGAAGTTTCAAGTCGATGGCAATTGTTTTTGTATTTTTTCCAAGTCACTAAAATTATTACATTTTTTTCGAAACTTTACGCTCTGTTGTCGTTAAATTATTCAAAAATTTTGGGAGGAAGTGTTAATAGTTTTCACAGAAACGTGATTTGGCATTCATGATAAGCAAATTTAAGAAGTTTCAAGTCGATGGCAATTGTTTTTGTATTTTTTTCAAGTCACTAAAATTATTACATTTTTCAAAACTTCACGCTCTGTTCTCATTAAATTATTGTAAAATTTAGGGATGAACTGTTAATAGTTTTCACAGAAACGTAATTTGGCATTCATTATAAGCAAATTTAAGAAGTTTCAAGTCGATGGCAATTGTTTTTATATTTTTTCCAAGTCACTAAAATTATTACATTTTTTCAAAACTTCACGCTCTGTTCACGTTAAATTATTCCAAACTTTAGGGATGAAGTGTTAATAATTTTTACAAAAATGTAATTTCGCATTTATTATAAGCAGATTTAAGAAGTTTCAAGTCGTTGGCAATTGTTTTTATATTTTTTCCAAGTCACTAAAATTATTACATTTTTTTAAAACTTCACGCTCTGTTCTCGTTAACTTATTCCAAAATTTAGGGATGAAGTGTTGATAATTTTTACAAAAATGTAATTTCGCATTCATTATAAGCAAATATAAGAAGTTTCAAGTCGATGGCATTTGTTTTTATATTTTTTCAAGTCACTAAAATTATTACATTTTTTCAAAATTTCACGCTCTGTTCTCGTTAAATTATTCAAAAATGTACGGATGAAGTGTTATTAGTTTTCACAGAAACGTAATTTGGCATTCATTATAAACAAATTCAGGAAGTCTCAAGCCGATGGCAATTGTTTTTATATTTTTTCCAAGTCACTAAAATTATTACATTTTTTTAAAACTTCACGCTCTGTTGTCATTAAATTATTCCAAAATTTAGGGATGAAATGTTAACAGTTTTCACAGAAACGTAATTTGGCATTCGTTGTAAGCAAATTTGAGAAGTTTCAAGCCGATGGCAATTGTTTTTATATTTTTTCCAAGTCACTAAAATTATTACATTTTTTTAAAACTTCACGCTCTGTTCTCATTAAATTATTCCAAAATTTAGGGATGAAATGTTAACAGTTTTCACAGAAACGTAATTTGGCATTCGTTGTAAGCAAATTTGAGAAGTTTCAAGTCGATGGCAATTGTTTTTATATTTTTTCCAAGTCACTACAATTATTACATTTTTTCAAAACTTCACGCTCTGTTCTCTTTAAATTATTCAAAAATTTAGGTATGAAGTGTAACTAGTTTTTACAGAAACGTAATTTCGCATCCATTATAAGTAAATGTGAGAAGTTTTAAGTCGATGGCAATTATTTTTCTATTTTTTCCAAGTCACTAAAATTATTACATTTTTTCAAAACTTCACGCTCTGTTCTCGTTAAATTATTCCAAAATTTAATTATGAAGTGTAACTAGTTTTTACAGAAACGTAATTTCGCATTCATTATAAGTAAATGTGAGAAGTTTTAGGTCGATGGCAATTGTTTTTATATTTTTTCCAAGTCACTAAAATTATTAGATTTTTTCAAAACTTCACGCTCTATTCTCATTAAATTATTCCAAACTTTAGGGATGAAGTATTAATAATTTTCACAGAAATGTAATTTCGCATTTATTATAAGCAAATTTGAGAAGTTTCAAGTCGATGGCTATTGTTTTTATATTTTTTTCCAAGTCGCTAAAATTATTACATTTTTTCAAAACTTCACACTCTATTCTCATTAAATTATTCCAAACTTTAGGGATGAAGTGTTAATAATTTTCACAAAAATGTAATTTCACATTTATTATAATCAAATTTAAGAAGTTTCAAGTTGATGGCAATTGCTTTTATATTTTTTCCATGGCACTAAAATTATTACATTTTTTTCAAAACTTCATGCTCTATTCTCATTAAATTATTCCAAAATTTAGGGATGAAGTGTTGATAATTTTTACAAAAATGTAATTTCACATTTATTATAATCAAATTTAAGAAGTTTCAAGCCGATGGCAATTGTTTTTGTATTTTTTCCAAGTCACTAAAATTATTACATTTTTTCAAAACTTCACACTCTATTCTCATTAAATTATTCCAAACTTTAGGGATGAAGTGTTAATAATTTTCACAAAAATGTAATTTCACATTTATTATAATCAAATTTAAGAAGTTTCAAGCCGATGGCATTTGTTTTTGTATTTTTTCCAAGTCACTAAAATTATTACATTTTTTTCAAAACTTCATGCTCTGTTCTCGTTAAATTATTCCAAAATTTAGAGATGAAGTGTTAATAGTTTTCACAGAAACGTAATTTGGCATTCATTATAAGCAAATTTAAGAAGTTTCAAGTCGATGGCAATTGTTTTTATATTTTCCAAGTCACTAAAATTATTACATTTTTTCAAAACTTCACGCTCTGTTCACGTTAAATTATTCCAAACTTTAGGGATGAAGTGTTAATAATTTTTACAAAAATGTAATTTCGCATTTATTATAAGCAGATTTAAGAAGTTTCAAGTCGTTGGCAATTGTTTTTATATTTTTTCCAAGTCACTAAAATTATTACATTTTTTTAAAACTTCACGCTCTGTTCTCATTAAATTATTCCAAAATTTAGGGATGAAATGTTAACAGTTTTCACAGAAACGTAATTTGGAATTCGTTGTAAGCAAATTTGAGAAGTTTCAAGTCGATGGCAATTCTTTTTATATTTTTTCCAAGTCACTACAATTATTACATTTTTTCAAAACTTCGCGCTCTGTTCTCTTTAAATTATTCAAAAATTTAGGTATGAAGTGTGACTAGTTTTTACAGAAACGTAATTTCGCATCCATTATAAGTAAATGTGAGAAGTTTTAAGTCGATGGCAATTGTTTTTCTATTTTTTCCAAGTCACTAAAATTATTACATTTTTTCAAAACTTCACGCTCTGTTCTCGTTAAATTATTCCAAAATTTAATTATGAAGTGTAACTAGTTTTTACAGAAACGTAATTTCGCATTCATTATAAGTAAATGTGAGAAGTTTTAGGTCGATGGCAATTGTTTTTATATTTTTTCCAAGTCACTAAAATTATTACATTTTTTCAAAACTTCACGCTCTATTCTCATTAAATTATTCCAAACTTTAGGGATGAAGTGTTAATAATTTTCATAAAAATGTAATTTCGCATTTATTATAAACAAATTTAAGAAGTTTCGAGTCGATGGCAATTGTTTTTGTATTTTTTCCAAGTCACTAAAATTATTACATTTTTTTCAAAACTTCACACTCTATTCTCGTTAAATTATTCCAAACTTTAGGGATGAAGTGTTAATAATTTTCACAAAAACGTAATTTAGCATTAATTACAAGCAAATTTGAGAAGTTTCAAGTCGATGGCTATTGTTTTTATATTTTTTCCAAGTCACTACAATTATTACATTTTTTCAAAACTTCTCGCTCTATTCTCATTAAATTATTCCAAACTTTCGGGATGAAGTATTAATAATTTTCACAGAAATGTAATTTCGCATTTATTATGAGCAAATTTGAGAAGTTTCAAGTCGATGGCTATTGTTTTTACATTTTTTCGATGTCACTAAAATTATTACATTTGTTTCAAAGTTCACGCTCTATTCTCATTAAATTACTCCAAAATTTAGGGAGGGTGTGTTGATAATTTTTATAAAAATGTAATTTCGCATTTATTATAAGCAGATTTTAGAAGTTTCAAGTCGATGGCTATTGTTTTTGTATTTTTTCCAAGTCACTAAAATTATAACATTTTTTCAAAACTTCAAGCTCTGTTCTCATTAAATTATTCCAAAATTTAGGGATGAAGTGTTAATAGTTTTCACTGTAATGTAATTTGGAATTCATCATAAGCAAATTTGAGAAGTTTCAAGTCAATGGCATTTGTTTTTATATTTTTTCCAAGTCACTAAAATTATTACATTTTTTTCAAAACTTCACGCTATGTTCTCATTAAATTATTCCAAAATTTAGGGATGAAGTGTTAATAGTTTTCACAGAAACGTAATTTGGCATTCATTATAAGTAAATTTAAGAAGTTTCAAGCCGACGGCAGTTGTTTTTATATTTTTTCCAAGTCACTAAAATTATTACATTTTTTTAAAACTTCACGCTCTGTTCTTATTAAATTATTCCAAAATTTAGGGATGAAGTGTAACTAGTTTTTACAGAAACGTAATTTCGCATTCATTATAAGTAAATGTGAGAAGTTTTAAGTCGATGAAAATTGTTTTTTTTTCTACGTTACTTAAATTATTAAATTTTTTCAAAATTTCACTCTCTGTTCTCATTAAATTATTCCAAAATTTAGAGATGATGTCTTGATAGTTTTCACAGAAACGTAATTAGGCATTAATTATAAGTAAATCTAAGAAGTTTCAAATCGCAATGGCAATTGTTTTTATAATTTTTCCAAGTCATTAAATTTTTTATATTTTTAAAATATCTGGAGAATCATGTTCATACAGTATTAAATTTAAATATAGTTATAACCGGTATTAACCGTTATTAGATTTCGTTTTACTTGTGACGAGTTGGTTACGTAACATGTGCAATTATGCAATTATGCAAATGATCAATACCCAATTAGTCTGAGCCAAACAAACGTAATCAGTTATTAGTTCCAAATTAAATCAAATCTAAATTAACATCCATTCAATCAATAAAATGTTTTTTTTTTTTAAATGCACAATCTCTTATTTTTCCTTAAATAATTTACCAAATTATTTCTTCACGCTCTCAATTCCGTTAATTCGACAGCATATAAAATTATCCACGCCGGAGCAGGTGGAAAGTCTCGATAGTTTCCAACAAATTATCCACGACAGAAAATGTGTACCATTAAACGTTGTGCAACATAATAGTAAATGTATGTAAAACTTCGGTGTCTCCACTAATTACCACTTTCCGGGCATAATGATTGTGCCAGTTACACGAGCAGCTATTTTTAGCCAGTTTTTCGAATTTTTCCTGGCCGACTAATGAGCCGGGACACACTTGAAATGCGAACGATATATCTGGAAGCGACGCAAAGAGTGACACCTTGACATCTTTAATTGAGTCGAGGCTTCGGAATGGATGTAATCTTTGACTTCTCAAGGATCGAATTAATCATGGATGTATTTCCGTTGTTAGCGAAGAAGTCACGCAAAAAAATTACTTCAACAGCAGGTCTATATAAGCCAGATTTGGGTTTAAAATAAAACATGTCAACACTAAGATAATAGTCATTATTGGTATGCAATTAATGAAGACCATGTAATATTTAGCTTCATCATCCCCGCCCTTAATAATAGGTGTTTAGAAAAGAGTGCGGTCGTGGGGTGTTGGACGTCGAGGTGGTCCTGGATATTGACCGTGCCTTCACGACTACCGTGAGATTTTAAATTCCCCGAGGCATAACGTGCACATTAAAATCCGAATGTGAGAGAGCGAGAAGGGAACCAAAGTCGATTGCGTCGGCTTGCGAGCGAGCGAGACAGAGGCGGAGGGTGTTTGTTGTCTGAACGGTTCTTAAACAAGCGTGCACACTCTTCAAACAAGCGTGGAAAATTCAATCCCAAACACACCCCAATTAATTCGTTATGAAAATTTCTTGCCATGCTTTGTCATCATCACGTTAGGATTGTTTACTGTTTCTTTAACGCCGCCCAAAACTAATTCTTGCGGTGGTATTATGATGTTTAATAGTTTCAAATCTGACGTCTCTTTAGTCTCGGAGGCGTGATTTCTTGCCACTACAAAATATTTATCCAAAATGCTCATAATACTTATTGATAACAATGATACATTTAATATACAAAGGTTTCAAGAATTTGACCTAAAGTTTATTATTATTTTTGGAAAGATTGACAGGAATTCGGTTGGTGAAGACTAATTTTTTGGGGCATTGGCGTAGATATCGAGGTTTTCAGTAAATTATAATGGGTATCCAACAATTATTGTAGTCCTGGGAGGCTGTGAAATCAAACTTGTATGACGATTCTTACTTCGCATCGTTCAATTATTGTCTCAAATAATTACCGCCAAAAACACAAATAAATTCTTGTTTACGTGATGTGAAAGCAATTGTGAAATGTTTTAGAGACACAAAATCCCTACAGCATAGAAAAGAGCAGGCAGGGCTATTGTTAGTATTTATTTTGATTTTACAAATATCAACTTTAGTTTTGTATGAAATAAGAATCGACATTCGTTTTTGATTCTACGGCCACCCAGGAAAAATTTTTTGGACACCCGCTACTTGTATGAGGGGCAATTACTAAAACGCCGAGTCCATGGATTGAAATGACCGCCCAGATGAGACTCGAACCCAGAAGCAAAAAGTCTACGCATAAGTTCGTGTTCGTACGTTAAATTTCAAATTTGCCGCCGTCTTTTCGTTTGTGAAATTCAACTAAAATCTTTATACCGTCAATTTGAAGCAAACATTTTTTAAATATTTTAATGGAACTTCGTCATTCTTTCAACTTGCGTATGTTGTGAATGAGTCTTATTTAAGCTGCTTCAACATGGAAATATTTCTGTACTTTATGACATTGTGATGTTTAAAACCATTAAAATGATTGGATTTGAATACTTATTTGTTTCTTCTAATTCTAGTTCATTTTTGTTCTTTCTTCAATTTCTAGAAATGTGGCACTTCCTTTCTAGAAATGATAATGTTTACGATTCTTCAAATTATTCATACTTATTTGTATTAAATAATATACTTATCGATCACTAACTGTAATATTTAATAGAGACTCATGAAATGTAATTACAGTTAATTTTAAGCAGAAATATATCTTCGATTTACCTTTACTAAATAAATGCACTTATAAAAACCCTGTGTATTCAACTGATGGAAGGGTGGACTAGGATTCAACTTCATTAGGTTTCTACTGCATCCTCAAGATGTTGCTCCAAAACACTGGCGGGGCTGCCCCTCCCCCCTCAAGCCAAGTAGTAAATTGGCAACTTTATAATTTAATTTGGATTATAAAAAGGTCGAAAACACGGCATAATTACAATATTCAAATAAGCCAAAGCAACATTTTTGAAGAAAGAAGGGTATTAGTCACATTTTCAAAATAATTTCCTTTTAAGCCCCTTCCCCTACAATGATCATTCTTGGCTGCGCTACTGCTGCAAAATGTCGAGAACTCCAAGAACCCAGATTTGCCTGAAATTTGAATATGTTTCTCTAGATCAGGCGATTAAAATCTAAAAACACAGACAATATAAACTGGAGGGAAAAAAATGAAACACTTTCGACCATTTTCAAACCGCCATAACTCGACGTATTTTCAATCGATTTTGATGAATCTTTGAGGGCTAAAAACTTTGAAGTGTCTTCTTCAAAGTCATGCATGCGGACTCCTTCCACCCCCTCTATGAAATTTTTCCAACTTCATAGACATCCTCAAAGTTGGACATGGTTTCCAGAAGAAAACATTTTTTTTTCACAGGGTCGCTATAGGAGGGCGGAAGGGGTTACGTTTAGTTTCGCATGCATGACTTTAAAGAACACACTTCAAAGTTTCTTGCCCACAAAGATTTATCAAAATTGATTGAAAATACACAGAGTTATGGCGGTTTGAAAATGGTCGAAATTTCATGAATTTAAAGTGTTTCATTTCTTTTTCCTTTAGTATATTTCGTTTTTCTGTCAAATGATCCTCACCGAACGTACTTATTCTTATAAAAAAATGATAGATGGCGCTGACATAATTCCAGATATAATTATAGGAAGAAATATAGAACTATAGGCATATCTGGCTTAATAAAATTCTTTTCATCTCCAATTAATTACCAAGAAATCTTATTAAACAAACGCTTTTTTTGTAGGTTAGGTTAAAGTAAATACGAAGGCTTTGCAGGTTTGAGGGTATACAGCAGTCAATAAATCATAGAAACATTGTGTTTTTATTTTTCTCGTAAATTAATTCACTTGTAGTCACTCTGCACTATGTTTAACTGTTTGGATTATAGGTGGACCACCCACCATCCTCCGATTAACCGTTGCTTAAACTATAGACCCTGTATATTTGTTTTAATTAAAATCTCTACTTCTTCAATGAATTATAAAAGAATCTTATTTTTGTAGAATAGGCTAACGCAAACACAAAGAATGGTGGGTGGGCCCAATCTCACCCTCCAAATAGTGGATTACTAACGAGGGTTTTGCAGGTGTGTCGCAGTGAAGATCTCATAGAGACATTATGTTTGTGTTTTTCTCGTAAATTACCTCATTTGTAGAAACTCTGGCCTATATGTACCTGTTTGGATTAGAGGACAAGATCCACCCACCACCCTCCGGCTTAACCGTTACTTAAACTATTGATCATGTATATTTGTTTTAATTAAATTCTCTACATCTTCAATACATTTTAAGAAAATTTAATTAAGGAAACACAGTTTTGTAAGATTGGTTAACGTGAATTTGACGGGCGGTGGGTGGTCCCTATCCTACCCTCCAAACAGTGGATTACGAACAAGGGTTTTGCAGGTATGTTGCAGTGAAGAAATCATAGATAACATTGTATATTTATTTTTCTCGTAAATTAATTATTTTGTGGAAATAGAAACATCAGTGTGTATTTATTTTTCTCGTAAATTAATTAATTTGTAGTAACTCCAGGCTATCTTTAACTATTTGGATTATAGGATAGGACCCACCCACCATCCTCCGAATCAACTTTCAGTTAAACCATAGACCCTGTATTTTTGATTTAATTATATTCTCTAAACCTTCAATTACAAAGAAATCTTTTTAAGGAAACACAGTTTTTTAGGATAGCTTAACGTAAATACGACGGGCGGTGGGTGGACCCTATCCTACCCTCCAAGCAGTGGATTACCCACAAGGGTTTTGTAGGTGTGTAGCAGTGAAGAAATCATAGCAACATTATGTATTTATTTTTCTCATTTATTATTATTATTATTATTATTATTATTATTATTCATTTATAGTAACTCTAGGCTATGTTTAACTATTTGGATTATAGGATAGGACCCACCCACCATCGTCGGAATTAACCGTTAGTTAAACTATAGACCCTGTATATTTAATTTAATTAAATTTTCTAAATCTTCAATTACAAAGAAGTCTCATTAAGGAAATACAGTTTTTGAGGATAGGTTAGCGTAAATACGACGGGTGGTGGGTGTTCCCTATCCTACCCACCAAACAGTGAATTACCTACAAGGGTTTTGCAGGTTAGTTGCAGTGAAGAAATCATAGATAACATTGTATATTTATTTTTCTCGTAAATTAATTATTTTGTATTAACTCTAGACTATGTTTAACTAGTTGGATTATAGGATACGACCCACCCACCAACCACTGAATTAACTGTTGGTTAAACTATAGACCCTGTATATTTGATTTAATTCAATTCTCAAAATGTTTATTTACAAAGAAATCTCATTAACCCGTTGACCGCTTTGTAAGTCACCGGTGACTGACACCGAAGTATTCCAATGGGGCCGCGTCAGTCACCGACGACTGATAGTGAGTTCCTACTTTAAACTTACTATTTAGTGCTGTCAGTCACGAGTTAAATTAAATAACCATATTCTTACTCATTTTATAAAATTAAACTAAAAAACAAAGAAAACTTTTTTGACATTTTACAAAAAAAACTTGTTGGCAGCCAATGTGTTAAGGAAATACAGTTTTTTTTTGATAGGTTAACGTACATGCAACGGGCGGTGGGTGGGCCCTATACTACACTTCAAGCAGTAGTTTACCAACAAGGGGTTTGCAGGTGTCATAGCAACATTATGTATTTATTTTTCTCGAAAATTAATTCATTTGTAGTAACTCTAGGCTATGTTTAACTATTTGGATTATAGGATGTGACCCCCTTGGAGGGTAGGATAGGGCCCACCCACCGTCCGTCGTATTTACGTTAACCTATCCTAAAAAAAAATGTGTTTCCTTGATGAACTTTCATTGTAACTGAAGATTTAGAGAATTTAATTAAATCAAATATACAGGGTCTATAGTTCATTCGGATCATTCATTCTGAATGAACTATAGACCTTGTATATTTGATTTAATTAAATTCTCTAAATCTTCAGTTACAATGAAAGTTCATGAAGGAAACACATTTTTTTTATGATAGGTTAACGTAAATACGACGGGCGGTGGGTGGTCCCTATCCTACCCTCCAAGCAGTGGATTACCAACAAGGGTTTTGCAGGAGTGTAGCAGTAAAGAAATCATAGCTATATTATGTATTTATTTTTCTTGTAAATTAATTCATTTGTAGTAACTCTAAGCTAAGTGTAACTGTTTGGATTATAGGATAGGGCCCACCCACCACCCTCCGGATGAACCTTCACTTAAACTGAAGACCCTGCATATTTGTTTTGATTAAATTCTTTACATCTTCAATTAATTACAAAAAAAATCTCATTAAACAAACACAGTTTTGTAGGTTAGGTTAAAGTAAATAGGAAGGACTGTAGGTGGGCCATATTCCATCCTCATATTGGATCATTAACTTGAGAATTTTAGGGGTACAGCAGTGAAGAACTAATTGAGACATATTTTTCTTGTAAAGTAATTCATTTGCAGTAACTAATATTTAACTCTTTGGATTATAGCATAGGGCTCATCCACCACCCTTCGGATTAACCGCTACTTAATAATAACAATAACGGTCTTTATTACCCAACATACATAGTTGTCCAGTAACTGGATAATAACAATAACATAATATGCTGAAGGAAAACAAATTGAAACACTTGAAATTTCGACCATTTTCAAACCGCCATAACTCGGCGTATTTTCAATCGATTTTGATAAATTTTTGATGGCGAAAAACTTTGAAGTGTCTTCTATAAAGCCATGCACGCTAAATTAAGCGTAACCCGCTCCGCCCCTCTCTAGCGCCCCTGTGAAAAATAAAAGTTTTTTCTGGAAACCATGTCCAACTTTGACGATGTCTACGGAGTTGGAAAAATTTTGTCGACTCAATCCACCATAAAGGCATTCAAATTTAATCAATTCCCTATGCAGGACTCAAAGAATGAAGTTCCTACGACGATTTGGCGCCAAGTTATGGGTGTTTGAAAAAACGTGCATTTTGAGGTTTTTCGCATATAACTCTTTTAACCAAATTCCTTCCTAAAGTAGGGCCAAAATGGGATTTTTTCCCGAAAGAATCATCAAATTTGGAGTTATGTGCGAAAAACCTCAAAATGCACTTTTTTCAAACACCCATAACTTGGTGCCAAACCGTCGTAGGAACTTCGTTCTTTGAGTCATGTATAGCGAATTGATCACATTTTAATGCCTTTATGGTGGATCGAGTGGACAAAATTTTTCCAACTCCGTAGACATCGACAAAGTTGGACACTGTTTCCAAGAGAAAATTTTTTTCACAGGGGCGCTAGAGGGGGGCGGTAGTGATTACGTTTAGTTTCGCATGCATGACTTTAAAGAAGACACTTCAAAGTTTTCTGCCCTCAGAGATTCATCAAAATCTATTGAAAATACACCGAGTTATAGCTGCTTGAAAATGGTCGAAATTTCACGAATTTGAAGTTTCCTCCAGTATAATTTTAAAATACAATCATGCAAACACCAATCAATAACAGTTTACGTGATTTCTCCGGGATTTCAATTTTAAGCGCTGTATAAATTGCAATAACGCCCAGAACGGGACAATACAAGTAAATATAAATAGTGATTATGTAGTGTTCGCCTCGATGCCACATATATTCAGATTACATGTCGCTATGTACAGATTATAAACAGTTAACTCGTTCGCCGGAATCGCTACACGACCGTTTGCATTTAATTATTTCATAAATTTTCCATTCGGAATTCGCGGCACTAACATACAAATCTTCTTATTAGAGCACGCGCTTAAACGCTTTGTATCAAGTGCCCGTGGGTGCAGAAATGGTCCTGATTTTACATAAACTAGAACGGGCTCGGGCATGTTAGTTAGATTTGCATCTGTAAACCATTCATTTGTATAACTGCAAAATACAAGAAAATATTGAAAGACCTCTGGTCGATAGCCAGTTAATAATAGTGATGTGCAATATATTTTGAATACATCTTAAAATGTATAAATTAATATTAATAAAGTTATTTGTGTATGTATTGAATATTTATCCGGCAAAAAAGGCAAGCAGACTTAAATTACACTCTTGTATATTCCTTTTCATTTATTTGTATTACTGTTAATGTTTTTTTACACTCTAGTTTTAGTTTTAAGGTGTAATGGTAGAACAGTGTGTGCCTTATCACACAACTGAATTACATCTTGTTTTTTTCCTAAACAGAATATTGTGTGTATCTGCGTGTATTTCACAATTGAATATGTATGTTGATATATTCTGTGTATGAGAAAAAAAAATTAAAAAAATATTATTATTATTATTATTAAATCTAATTATTGAATAGTTGTGGTTGATAGTTGTTGAAAGTTCATGTTCACTTCGATATTGGTAAATAATACACGATAATACTTTCAAATATTTATTGTGCGAGAACGCAATTGTGGCTTCTTTAGGCGAAAAAATGGTCCATTTCTTCGCCTGAAGAAGCCACAGTGTGGTGAAACAATTGTCGTGAACTCGCCCAATAAATATTAGTGTATTATTTACAAATATCAAAGTTCAATCGAATGGGTGATCCGATTGTTTCTAAGGTAAAAATCTCTGATGTACAAAAACATACATTCTACGTGCTATTTTTTTAGTGCCCTGAGCCAATTATACTTGTTGTAGGAAGAAGTTTTACTCCTAGCAAAAAATATTTACACAGCGTAAGGATCTTGTAATGGATAGCCAGTTATGCAAAGCCCAATTATTACAATTACTACAAACTCGTATTTACATCTGGAAATTAGTTTAATTAATTATGTTCTTTCGACATTTTTTTTGGCGAAGTCTGAATGAGATTAGTCCTTACGGAATTAACACAACCGTATTTAATTGCGGAGCAAAGTTTATTATTTCCTGGTAACTTTATCGCGAAGATAAAGCGGAAAGCAAATAACACAATCGCAGAAACAGGAAACAAAATAAACTTTTAATTAATTAGCGCTATCTCTTTCGCCATTATCGCCCCAGAGGAAAACAACGGTACGTGCGAAATCACTCACGCAATACATCTTATCAGACGAATAGGATATGATGATTTGTATAAGCTAATTCAAACATCAGACGACAAATCAGATCGATTTCCGACTCTTAAGTATTTGTTATTAAACGTTAATATGACCGAATTATATCAAAGGTTTTTGGAATTATGATTAAGATAAATGGATTTTTGCTTCTCTCTCCTTTTTAAAGTGACGGATTCAATTAAACAAGAGCTTATATAGTTTATTTTAAGTTGTGTCTAAACTATGTTTTATTCATGATTCAGAACAATGTATTTCATAAATCTTATAAATTATTACTCACAACAATTAATTATTGTAATTACTGTACGTTCTCCGGTTACGCATAATTTTAATGAAATTTCTCACATAACATCACTAATTAAACCGCGATACCCGATCGTGTGTTTGAAGATAAGTAATTTTTTTCAAACAAAGTCGACCCGTGCATTGCAGTTGAAGTAGCTCAAGTCGTACAATGTCAGTATAACCACTTCAGGTCTTTTCTCCAAGTTGTTTAGCATTCCGTGCATGACCACCGCCATGTTTAGGTAATTTTATATTGTAATTAATTTTATGTACAAGCAGCTATCTAAATCAGCGTCTCGGGTATCGCGTTACTTCACACATCTCACCAGCTCTTGTGCATGGCTCTTCGACTTGACTCCGTTTTATTGACTCCAATCTGATTAGCATCGCGCGTTGGTCCATGGAATTGCTTGAAGCCGTAAGCCGATACCTGCGCAAGTTTGCAAACACGTAACATTAATATCCATTGTTGGGTGAATTTGAAAAAGCCCTGGTTCCGAGTAGTAAAGAGAATTTATGGCGCCTTAAGTGAATATCCCATAGATTCGCCAGTAGGTTTTACGACCGTCCCTAAACAGCGGGAGGGCGCACTTCATGGTGGCGTCCTTTGAATTTAACAAGAACTAATTTCTAACGCACGCACACATACCCAACTAATTACAGCTGCTTAATCGTTTAATTTATCGTCCCGCTTCCATTAGGATTAATTTGATGGCCAATTATACCAGTTATTAATCGTCATTACATATGCCGATTCGTCCGCGATCAAATTTACATAATAATGCAACTTTTTGCGCCAAGGCCGGTCGCAAATTTAATATTTATCAGGCATCAACAGGCTGTCGCGAAAAATTGGTACACGCTTATTTTCGTAATTGCAACCTTGTCTGATGCTGAAGACATGACCAGAAAGAAATTGCTACATTATGGGCGAAATGATGGTGTTTATAATAGAAAATACGTGTATCGATTGTAAATCGATGAAATCAGACAGACGATGGTCGCCGAGTTCGATGGTCATTTGGGCAAAATTCAACTTTCACCAACAAAAAAGTTTGTATTACCCTGTAGTATCGCAAGACTGCTGACGGTTTAATAATACACACTGAATGTTTTAAGGCGCATCCACAATACGCAAGATATGAGTCTAGTAATTAATTATTGTCAGCCGTCATGAACCACAGTCAACTGGTTTCGACCTCACTGTATCTCGCCAACACAGCATGGTCTATATGATATTAAAGTTATTGTGGATGGTCAGGTGCGATCTATATACTAACTCAGTGCGTCAGTCAGAAAGTATCGTATTGTAGGACCTTGTGAGATGAGGTACACTGACTTTTTACATAACCACTTGATCGACTTGATTTAAAGAATTTATTTATTTAAAATGATTCTCTTGCATTATTGTGGTTTCAGCAAGACGGTTGCCTAGCTCATTTATCATTGGTTGCCAGGAACACGGTAGATCACCCATTTCCCAATCGGTGGATTAGCTGGAAAAGCCAGTGACCTCCGAAGTCACCCCATGGATTATTTTGCTACTACTAAGGCCTAGGGTTATTGTTTATACAGAAAAACTTACAACGAGCAGTGATACGCAGCTCAAAATTCACAATGTCTGCCGATCATTAAGTACTGCAGAAATACTTATAACCAAACGTTTAGAACTAATTGAAAGACAGTCAAAGAGTAGATGAATATATACTTGTCATGTCTGAGTAGACGGTCGTGTTTCGGTTGTCTGCGTACATAAAGACTCCGTTTCCGCATATCTAAATATTAAAATGGTAAAATCCCGTCAGAATAGTTCAGGTAGCAATGATGAGCAACTTATTAATAGTGTCATGGAAAAATTACTATCCTCGAACACGTTTATCGACCAATTATTGCAAACAATTCGAGAATCTATTGATGCTAGTGTGAAGAGCTGCATTAGTGAGTATAAAGCAAAGGTGGACTCACTAGAATCTGAGGTAAATCGTTTAACATCAATTTGCGATAAAATGGACCAATATTCCCGTAATAAAAATCTTCGGATATTTGGCATCCCAGAGGCAGCAAACGAAGACATTACTTCTGTTACCACCACCGAACTCAACAACAAATTAAATTTAATCCTTACCCAAGATGATGTCGAGCTCTGCCATCGTGTCGGCCGATCCCAGGAGAACTCAAATGATGCAAGAGCAATTCTAATCAAGTTCACACGTAAAAACATCAAAGAAGATATATATCGCAGAAAGAAGAGTCTCAAGGGGTCAAAAATAATCATCAGGGAGGATCTAACGAAGAGAAGAATGGACTTGTTGAAGTTATGCATAAACAAATTTGGCTCAAAAATGGTCTGGACCATAAACGGGCAAGTGAAAATTAAATATAACAATAAAGTTTATACTATTTCAAGCGGTACTGATATCGATAAATACAAGTAACATGACAATGCAGCACCGAGCTCACCTTCCAAGAATATAAACTTGCTCTTCGACCGGCTCATCCATCACGCAAAAAAAAAAAAAAACCTTTTTTGTAAATTTATTTCTTTTCATTTTTCTGCTTGTTATTTTTGGATAATATTTGTTTGACTCTTTTAAATATGAAATTGGATTTTCTACGTTTAGCGCATATAAATTCCCGATCTCTTTTACCCAAACTGAATGATGCACATCATTTAGTAAGCTCCCGAAATATTGATATCCTGGCAGTAAGTGAGACATGGTTTTCAAGTAGAATAAATAACAATGTAGTTTCTATTCCCGGATATAATGTTGTAAGGAAAGACAGAAAAAACAAAATAGGAGGAGGAATCTGTTTATACGTCAAAAACTGTATAAAATATTCAAAAATTGTTACTTCTGGTGCTATAGAACAGCTGTGGATAATCTTAAACATAAATAACCGCAAGGTTGCAGTAGGTGTAATTTATAAATCTCCTAATATAAATTATAAACTTTTTTGTGATGAGTTAGAAATCTCACTTGCATCTATGTCTACTATTTGTGAGAATGTAGTGTGCCTAGGAGACATAAATATAAATATTTTAACACCCTTCAAAACCGATACTCTCTATTTTAATGACATGCTGAATTCCATTGACTTTACTCAAATTATTACAGACCCAACTCGAATTACTGATAACAGTCAAACGTTAATTGATGTAGTCATTATTTCTAATAAAACCGAGGTACACAAAGTTTTCGTAGATAACTCAATAAATTTTTCAGATTACGAAACTATTATCTGTGAATTAAAACTGGAGATTATTCATAATGCTACATATAAAACTATAAGATCTTTCAAGAATTTTCATTTGGAATTATTTGACAGAGATATGCGTGCAATACCATGGCAAAATATTTTTTATATCGAAAATATTAATGACAAAATAAGTTTCTTAAATAATAATATCTTGTCTGTAGTCGATCATCATGCGCCTATAAAGACCGTAAAAATAACTCAAAAATATGCACCATGGATTACTGACAATATTAAACTTTTAATGCATCTAAGGGATAAAGCTTTAATAATAATAATAATAATAATAATAATATTTCTTTATTGCCCAACAGTACAATACCAATTACAGGACAATATAATTAAAATTATTTTAATAACGTTAATTAACAAAAATTAATTTCTAAATAATAATAAAATTAAAATATTATGTTATAATTATAACAAAATTATTAACTAATATCAGAAAACAAATAAAATTAAAAGAAAATACATAACAAAGTAAACAGAAGAAACAAAACAAAAATATATGTATATATTACCAGAATCATAATAATAAATTCGGCTTACGTGTAGGAGAATGAAAAATATCCTCTAGCAGATCATTTGCGTATTTACTCATTCTAAAAATTGGTGAGTTTAAGAGCAAATTTGATTTGACGGTTGGTAGATAAAACGTATTTGTGTACCGAGAAGTTAATCTAGGAACAGCAATTTGTACTTTCCCCAGAAGAGCAGGACAGTCAACTAAGTTGTGTAGCAGTTTAAACATCATTGCGGCACTACTATAATCTCGACGACTGGAAAGTGATTCAAAATCATGGCGCATTAATAAATGTTTATAATCAGTATTTCTTTGCGGGTATATTCCATCAATTTTGAATGACAAATACTTTAAACACCGCCTCTGAATCCGCTCAACTGTTAATATGAGATATGTGTAATGGGGAGACCAAATAACAGACGCATATTCAAGTTTGCTCCGAACTAATGCAGAATAAAGTGATTTCATTACGGAAGGATCAGTAAAATATTTGCAAATACGCATTATGAAACCAAGTGATTTAGACGCACTCAGGCATAACTGAGTAATATGGCCAATAAATGTAATTTGAGAGTCAAACAATACCCCGAGATCTCTAACCTCGCTTGACTTAAGTAATACAATACCATTAACATTATAGGCAAAATTAAAACAAGAACGTTTACGAGTGTAGGTAACAACAGAGCACTTCTTAATGTTTAATCTTAACATATTTAACTCGCACCATTGAGTAATTTTGTCCAAATTATCTTGTAGTAAAAGTGCATCACTTACGTTATTACTAGTTGCAAATATTTTCAAATCATCCGCGTATGCTAACACATTACAGGTTAATGAATTAATTAAGTCGTTTATATACAAAATAAATAACAGAGGTCCCAGGTTTGAGCCCTGAGGAACCCCTGTTCTAGAATTAAATTCAAATGACTTGTAGCCATTGTACTGTACATAACTCACACGATTATATAAATAGGACGTAATTAACTGTATAGTAGAATAACTTAATCCAAAAGTTTCCAGCTTATTCAACAAAATTTGATGATCAATTGTATCAAAAGCACGGGAAAAATCCGTGTAAATGACATCTAACTGATCCCGATTATCTAAAACTTCACTAATATATTGTGTAATGACTGCTAAATTGGTAACTGTTGATCGTCCAGTCATAAAACCGTGCTGCTGAACTGAAACCATTCCCTTAACTTGATTATAAATCTCACAGTGCATGATTTGTTCTAACACTTTAGCAAAATTATTGAGTATTGAGACAGCACGATAATTATGTATGTCACTTCTATCACCTTTTTTATGCACAGGACTAATACGAGCACGTTTCCAAATATTTGGAAATGAGTTCGTACGTAATGCCAAATTAAAAATAATTAACAATGGTTTTACAAAAACAAATTTACAATCTTTGATTAAAAAACTTGGTACTTGATCATCGCTACAAATAAAATTATTTTTTAGTTTGTTAATACTCTTGACCACATCCTCTTCCGTAAGCATATACATATTAGAGGGAACACCATTAATTGGCACTTCACTTCTGTCTTCAACAACAGGTGGTGGTAGGAAGTCAGTGGAAAATAAATTTGCAAATGCTGAAACAATATCTTCTGGCATATTATACACAGCATTCTTATCATGAAGTTGAGGCGGAATCCTAGTGTTTCCAGATTTGCTGCGCATGAAGTTCCAAATCTCCGTGGGGTCATTAATTATTTTGCGTTCTGTTTCAATTATATATTTCTTATAGGCTTCCGAAATTTTTAACTTAATTATAGCTCGTAGTCTATTAAATTCAGAATGATAAAACTCTGAATTAGTTGCTCTCCACTTGCGACGATACTGTTCCTTAGCTTTGATACAATTTTTAATATCACCTGTAAACCATGGTGGAAAAGATGCATTTCTTGGAACAGATATAGATATAGGCACAGTAGCATCAAATATATTATAAATGGCATTATAAAATTCTTGAACAGCTTCATTCACATCAGTATGATTCTCTAGAAAAGACCAATCAGCACAAGTAAGTTTCTCATATAAAATAGGGTAGTTGGCTTTTCTGAAGTTATAACGGTTGTTATTATTACTGGGAAATGCCGCTGCCTTTCTATGTACTGCAATATCCATATACGCTGAGAGAGCAGGGTGATGCAAATCTTCAGTTATAAGTGGCACCTTATCACGTTCCATAATAAATTCCGTATTAATATTAGAGAGTACGAGATCAAGAAGCTTTCCATTTGCATTATAAATCCTGTTGTGCTGTTTAAGTCCCAAAGTTATGATAAAATTTTGCAAAATATTTACTTTGGGAGTTTGAGTCGACGATTGATTATATTCGTTATATTGTGGCACATTAAAATCACCCAATATTAAAACCTGTTTATCAGAAACAAGTACTTCCAAGCACTCCAAGAAAATAGCCAGAGATTCATGTGGTATATCCGGCGGAATATACACGACGACCGTATAAAAAGTGAAACAATTCGTTTTGCATTTACAAACAACTATGTCAACTAAGGGAACCAAATTAACTAAGTGTGTGATGTCAAGATTCTCAGTGACTATACTTTCATCAACAGCAAGCAGTACGCCACCTCCAGTAGAGCGTCCAGTAGCGGAACAATTCCTATCACAGCGTATAATATTGTAATTAGAAGTCATAAGTTCTTCATCTAAAATTGAATCATTTAGCCATGTTTCAGTAAGTGCTATTATATCATAACTAATATTATAACAAGCCGATTGGAGAATATGGGTCTTAGTTCTGAGGCCACGAGTATTTTGGTAATATATGTTCATTTTAGCGTGTGTACTGCCGGGCCTATCTAGTTTTCCGAATTCTTGGTGATGGTAGGTATACCACGAATATGTCGAATTTTTAAGTGTAATTCACCATCTGCAGTTCTCTGCATTAATTCGTTCTTCACGGATCGATAATAGTCCGCTTGCATATGAGTCTGATCACGTGAAATATTAAGTCTGTTGAATCTATCAATTTTCTTCAATTTATTACAATTACGAAGAGCATTAATAACAGAAGAATCATTCAAGAGGCGTACTTTAATAGGCCTGTTGTTTTGATCACGAGTGGGGTCAAATTTCCCTAATCTTACAGGTTGCACATCAGATTGATCAACATTTAAAACAGGAAGAATCTCATTGATGACACGAACATCATGTTCAATAAGCTGTTGCTTAGAATCACATTTAGGTTCCTTCAATCCATAAATTACAATATTATTTTTACGTTTTTCTCGTTCCATTATCTCCTGAATAATCACTTCAGTGTCCAACTGAGGTAGTTGAGAAGATCGTTGATTTTGATTTATAGAACTTATTATTTGTTTAATGTCTTCTTGTAACGTAACAATTACAGCTTTAAGTCCCATAATATCATCACCTAATTCAATACATTGTTTGCAATTCCAAGAGAGACCTTTTTTCGAATTTATTTTTCGAACTTCAGATTTTGTAAGATCCACACATAAACATTTAAACTTTTTCTTGCATACGCAGCAATGTACAAACATGTGCTCATCAGCTGACGAGTTGCAGCAGTAACAGATATTCATTATAATTTAAGGAATTATAGGAAAAGGAAAAGATAGACAGGGTTACAATTCTTCACACACACCGCGCCCGTGGTTGTGACTAATAATATTCGACATACATAGACTAGGCGACGGAAAGGTAACAAATTGAAAACAATGGAAAATAATTGCTCTATTAAATTAAATAAAAATGTTACTGAAATCGGGATTCGATCCACTGATCCTCAGATCCAAAGCTGAGTACGTTAACGTGTGCGCCAAATCGCTAATGTCCGAATGATTTGCCTCGGCAAATGTCACCAATATTAATTGAATTGGTCAGCGGCAATTTCTCACACACAAGTGTGTATTATTTGTAGGTTAGTTTAATAAATTATTGAAAATAATTTTACCTACGTGATGTTACGACGATATAACATATGTATCACAAGCTTATTACTACACACTTATAATCAACACCTTTTATTTAATTTAATTTAACTTTGAACAGCGTCATATAGGTCAACAATGAACGGTGTTGATATTTTTCAGACACGCGCAATAAACGATATCATAAATCAAACAATGACAGCCACAAAACATATTACAAATCTCTTCGAAACTTAGTAACAAATACAATCCGTCTAGAAAAAAAAGCTTACTTTGAGCACGCACTTAAGGAAGCAAATGGAAAAATATTATGGAAAAAACTAAATCAACTTAACATAAAAGCAAACAAATATGTCAATGTTCCAGTGGGAATAGGGGATGTCAATCAAATAAATGACTTCTTTATTGATTGTGTTCCAGACACAGCTGATAATTGTAAGACATTGATAGATTTTTATAACAGTGAAAGTCACAGTTTAATCGGTCCTAAATTAATTTTTCGTACTGTAGATGAAACTGATATACTCAAAATCATTGATAATATCAAAACGACGTCGATTGGTACCGACCACATCAGTTCAAATACTTTAAAACTCTGTCTGCTTCATATTTTACCTTACTTAACCCATATAATAAACACTTGTATTGTTTATAATATTTTTCCTGATGCTTGGAAATCGGCTATTATTCGACCTATTGCCAAAAACTCTAGTCCTAGCACTTGCGCCGATTTAAGACCTATCAGCATTCTTCCAATTCTCTCAAAAATTTTAGAAAAAGTTTTATGCAATCAGTTACGAGAATTTTTAGACCAAACTAATGTCATTCCTGAGAGTCAATCGGGTTTTAGGCCAGGTTATAGTTGCACGAGCGCCTTGCTGAAGGTCACAAATGATATTTTGCTAGCATCTGATCAAGGTTTGCTTTCTGTGCTTACACTACTAGACTTCAGCAAGGCGTTTGACACAATTAACCACGACTTATTATTGGCTATTTTGAAATTCATTGGTCTGGCTGATAGCGCTTGGGCGTTGATGAGTAGTTACTTGAATGGTAGGTGGCAGGTAGTTCAGCTGGACAGCACTACATCCCAGAAAAGATTTGTTAGCAAAGGTGTCCCACAAGGTTCAATACTTGGCCCTTTGCTCTTTATAATTTATACTTCCCGTTTTAATAAAGCCATCAAAACTTGCAATAATATAATGTACGCTGACGACGTTCAAATTTATCTCTCTTTTGAAGTTAAGCAAACCTTGGAGTCATTACATACTATTCAAAGAGACCTTGACGCCATTGCTGAAACTTCTTTGAATCATGGACTTGTACTTAACCCAATCAAGTCTACTATTCTGTTATTTGGTAACCAAACTAAAGTTTCTCTGCTACAAACTAGAATTAAATTAAATATAAATAGCACTGATATTCCGGTGAAATATGAGGCAAAAAATCTTGGGCTTATCATGGACAACACCTTTAAAAACAACACTCAAGTTAACAATAACATAAAAAAAGCTTACGCCAACCTTAAACTCATTTATCCACACAGACACTACTTATCTATCAAAGTGAAAACTATGCTTTGTAAAAGTTTAGTGATGTCGTGTTTTACTCATTGCATGCAAATTTACGGTCCGTCGATTACGAAATGTAATCTGAACAAAATACAAAGGCTACAAAATGGTTGCATGAGACTGATATTTGGCATAAGAAAGTTTGATCATATATCCCACAAACTTCCTGATTTAGGATGGTTGAACATGGCGAATCAAATTAAATATACTTGCGCAACTTACTTCCACAAAGTTATCAGTCTCAAGCAACCATCATATCTATACAATCTCATCACATATAGAAGCGACGTGCATCATCTAAATTTAAGACATAGAAATTGTATAACTATACCTAA
Organism: Ocypus olens; assembly: GCA_910593695.2. Taxonomy (NCBI): domain Eukaryota; kingdom Metazoa; phylum Arthropoda; class Insecta; order Coleoptera; family Staphylinidae; genus Ocypus; species Ocypus olens. The sequence goes on from OU343049.1 coordinate 47,632,984, forward strand.
ATATCATACAGTCCAAATGAAAAAGTCTTTCTCTTACAATATTGCCGCAATTTATAATTCAGTTCCTCATCAGTTTAAAAGTCTAAACATTAAAGTTTTTAAAAACAAATATTATTCATTCTTACTAGAAGGGCAGTAAAGATATTATGTTTAATTTTAAATATTTTCATTATCATATCATATTATTTAATTATTTTATTTATAAGAATTGATTATTTATATAATCAAGGTCCCAGTGGAAGAACAGGGAAATTTCTGATTTCGAATCCTGAACTGGCACCTTGTGGTTTTTCATAACCTGTAAATTATTTATGTATAATTTTTATTATTTTTATTTTTGATTTTTGGTTTATTTGTATTATATGTACAGGTTATAAAAATAAAGGCCTATTATTATATTATATTATTATTATTCTTAAAATAATTTGAGGAGGTAAGTGACTCCTATGTAAATTTGCCACCCAATTTGAGTCATAAAATTTTAGAAGTGAGGACTTTTTTTGCTCATCATTTTCTTTTCGTGGTAAAATATGGTATAAAATTTTTGAGGAGAAGACCTCTTTTTATTTTGCTCATCATCATTTTTTAGGGAAAAGAGTCGACTCTTGGTAAATAAACATGGTTCACAAAATTTTTGGAAGTGACTTTTTTTCTCTCTCTGCCATGTTTGTGGGGTGAAAATGAGTCGACACAGAAAATAATCATCGCCCATCCCTAGTTTGAACCTGAAAATCTTATCTTAATATTTCAGATTAACTGATGATCAATGAGTCATGTTAATTTTAAATAAAATGATTTGTCAAATGAATTCATGTAAAAAAATGGTGATGTGGCCATCATGTTACTTTCTCCGACTTGACGGCATCATTTATATTTACGCTTTCAGGGTTTATTTTCTATTTAAATCATATTTTAAATTATTATTAATTAATGATTCAATCTCGAAACGTCACTTCTGGTCGAAACATATTTTTACCCCTCGGCGAGGCAAGGAAAGAAGTGTCTGGCGGATAGAGTAAGGGCTTCTTCTCGTACCATAAATTTTCGGCCAGGCCCTCCTAGCCCGCTCAATCCCGTTCACTATCCTTCATCATTTTCAAGTAGCAACCAAAATGAGACCCCCGAATAATCCTTTCCATCAGGGGCGGCTTGTAGATTTCTGTAGAGGAGGCTGACGGAGATGCCGCTGCGCTACTTACGCTTAAGGAGTAATCAAATATTCCGCTGTTGTTTTGGTCTAATTTTCCTCCGTAGCATCCTCACCGAACATTCACGAACCGCCGCTGCTCTTCATAAGCCTTCCAATGAAACGTTAATAAATCCTCTTAAATTACTTCCAGCATCAAAAGTACACTGGCCATTGCTGAAAAATCCGCAACTACTACCTTCAAGCTAACCCTCCTAAATAAATTCTGTATTCCTCGCAATCCCAACATCCTATTTAAATTCAAACATCGCATAAACATATTTCATCACTTCATTAGCTTCCAAAATCAACCATTTTATTTATTTTAAGACAAGGCAGATATACCCATGGTCGATTGCCCAGACGACGTACTATCATAATTGATTTAAATTCAAACTGTAATTATTTTTTTGCAATAAAGATGTTGATATACAATCCATTTCTTGGTCAACTGATGATTAAAGATAAAACAAAACTCATCTTCAGACATTATAATAAATGTAAATTTCGAAACACGTCCCCGGTCATCACGTGTTAATTTATATGAAATGATTCGAAGGCTATCCGAGCAGAGGCAGAAGTGCACCTCGCATGACAATCAAAATCAATTCCAAAAAAGACTTGGTATTCAAGCTAAAGTGTCGATGTCGAGTGGTCAGCCGCGGAATGCATACGCCATCCCATAATAGACAAATACAGAAAAAAAGATTGAATAAACAAGCGTCCAGTGTCTAATAGAAGCGCACTGTATAAATAAGAGATGGTCTCTAGTAGATAAGGCCGGTTAATTCGTCAATCCCTAAGAACATGACAGCACGAATAGTGAAGTAGTCCCACGTCCCACGAGCACCTCAATATTTCATAACCCGACACTTCCCTCTTATCTGATTCCCAGACGTGAAGTGTCACTTTATTATTTTCTTTATTACATTTCCCATCCTCACATCAAATTAAAATATTTTAACAAGTTCATTGCTGCTGTTAAAATTCCAACGGGCCGTACGTTGGCCGAACGAGATTTTTACGCGGGGAGCGTCACGTTAAGTCGCGGAATGGCTTCATTAACGCTTCGCCCGATCCGCATAATTTAATTTGTTCGAATACGAAAATATCCAGCTATGGTGGTAATTGATTTTGGATATTATTAAAGCCGGCGTGCTGTCATTAAACTGTAATGAGGAGGAATAAGAGAACGCGCGGGGACTTCTTGTAAACTTTTAATTGCGTTTAACGAGACTTTAATCACGGCTATTAGGATAAAGGGAATTAGTTATTCCCACGATATCAGTGTTCCTGTTACCGATGATTATCATCATGTTTGTTTTTAAATTTAAAAATTTTTCTATTTACCTCTTTAATCTTTAGCTAAAGTGTAAACACCACCAACCACATCATTGGGAGGAATTTTGCAGTTTAGAGCAAGAGGGTAATTTCTTGTTACTGCACAAGTTATAAACAATTGACCTAAGCTTCAAAAATGTGTACCTTAAAACTTAGTAATGACAATGCTAGATCTTAATTTACAGTATCTAATTTAAAATTTCTCGAATTGCAGACCGAAAGTACTACTTACCGCGATACGCTTACTTTCCGTGCATAGACGTGTACAGATGTAAAATCATTACTACTTCAAATTGCAAAACTCCCATTTTGTTCGGAGAAAAGAAAACCTTCTGTATTCTCAGTCCCCTTTGTCATTTGCTTCAACATGAGAATATTTCGTAAAATTCCCTACGACAAAATATCTTCAACAAAAATTGAGTTTAGCGAATCTTTACATCCTCAACTACCAATGCAACGAGTAAGGAAAGTGGAACGTTTTTCTTCAAAATAGAAGAATTTTCAACCCAAGTTGAACGTGCGTAGTTGAATCCTGAAATAAAGCTAATGTTTAAAACTTTATTTCACTTCCTGTATAAGTTTTTGAGAAACAAGACCCACAAATTCACAGATTCAAAGACACACAGAAACAATTCGATGGAGGCATGTTTAAAGATTTTGGGTACACTCGTCGAATGTTGAATTTAGTTAGAACAGTCTTTTCTAATTAAAAAATCAATCGATTGTGGCTTAAGGAGAATGAATAATATTAGGGGAAATTGGAGTAAGCTACTACGCTATTCTGCCACGACCGATTTTAGTAGTTAACAAACACTAATATCCATGGACCCGAACGCTAAATTTTCGTGCATGAAATTTAACCTCCCGGCGTGGAGCTCGAACCCACTGAAAGCAGGTGCTAAAGCACTCCGCTACAGAGCGCCCCCTGGAGCAGTCTTAGTTCAAAAAGTTAGTGGAGGTAGATGCCATGAGGCGTGGAAATAATTAGAATCATACTACTCTTCTCGTCGACCTCCGGGTGCACGTACGCCTAAAAGATCGAACTTGCAGTAGTACCGGGAGTTCCAAGACCATTGAGAACATCGTCTATCCTTCGGATGGGCGTGTTGTTAATTTTTGGCATTATAAAACAAGGATTGGTAGTAATTAAATATAATTTAAAAATCGCCGAGGGCTTACAGTATTAGGCATCTATCTACGTATCTTCGACATATTTCGAAGGTTGTAGTTATCAATCTTTACCATCAGGACAATTGGGATCACTTCGAAGTTTTTCGACAAATGGATCTATAAAAGAATGCCTAGGGTTGTTTGCTTCTGCCCCTTTTTTAAAGGTTTCACCTGCATGGACTTCTTAACAAATAGATCTGTAGTTCTGATAACCTCATATAACCACAAAAAATGGCCGAGCCGAAAGAACTTTTCAACCAGAAATGCGTAGACATTTCATCTAAAGATGAGGATACACAGAAAGAACCAATTGGGACTGCTGAAACTAATTGGTTACATCTTTAGATGAAATTTTTCACATTTCTGCTTGAAAAGTTATTTTAGATTGGCAATTTTTTTTCTTCAGGGCATGGTACGCCCTTGGTATCCTTGCACTGCGTTCATCGTGGCCCTATTTATCACCTCTGGAGATTTACTCCTCTGGAAATTTTGTTCCGACCGTGAAGTCCAGGAGCTTTTGCCAAGCAATTGTTTTCAGCTCGGCAATAGACAGTTCTTGGACATGCATACCCAATAGTTCTTCAACATATTCTTCCTCTACTTCCAAGTAAGTTAAGATCATGAGCAGTTGCCACAATATCCTTTATCAATCTGAATTTTCTACATTACTAAAAGAAGAACACAGTTTCCTCCATGCTGTTTTGGGACATTAAATTTTTTTTTATTTCACAGCCTTTTACAATTAGCCCATCTCCTATGACAATGCTGAATTCTTCCTTCCAAAATTTTCTTAGCATAATTTAAAAGCACTCGGTAAAAAGTGCCCTGTCGTAATTTATCAGCTGATCCGTAGGTTAAAAATTTATCAGCTGATCCGTAGGTTAAATTTTGGAAGGAAGAAAAATCACCTTGATAAAAGCGAATTATTCTGGTAAATCTTGGAAGGAACAATAATTCGCTTTTATCAAGTTTCTTTTGTGCTCATTGATTGGCTAGGTGAGGTATGCATTAAAATTGATTTTAGATGCTTTTTTGCGTTGGATAAGCTTTGACAGTTAACCTAAACACTTGTGATTCAGGCTTTGCAGTTAGACCTTCACAAAACACCGATATTGTATTTTGAGACAATGATATTTTAATATGCTCGGGGATTCTCTGAGAGCATTTCTGCTAAAAGCAACTTTATCCTATTATTCATTGGTTTGTGCTCAGGAAGTGTTTTTTTTAAATTATTTTATATTAAATTTCCTGTTGGGAATTTTGTTCCAAAATAATCCAGTCTGCTCTCAATTACACATTCGTTGGGATAAGTATTCTCCTTCTTCTATAATTCTTGCAAAGCTACTGACAAAAATATTTGCTGCTGCTTTTTCAATACTAAGTTCCTCCAAGTGTCCGGCTACATTATTAATTGCTGGAGTTTTTTTGTTTCTTATTAAACCAACTTCTGATGCCTTTGTAATCATCATCTACCACCGAACTTTATTCTATCCTTAAGTTTTCGTCCCCAAATATTGACAAATCTGTAGCTTTCTGTCAGATTGCAGATGTGGTATGGGCAGCCATTTATTTTTCTTTGGACTGAATTAGTAACAGATTTTAAACATCTCTTGAAAATGCCATATTGAGGATAAACTAATCCAGCATTTAAAACATTCAGAATATAAACTGAGTTAATTAGGTTGAATTAATATCTATTTCATATTACTTTCTCTAATAGATTTTGAATTTCCTCAAAAATTTCCAACATGCAACTTCCCTTTTTCAACCATAAGTACCATAGGTTCTTCTTTCTTGGACTAATTATTGATATTTTGGAATTACTTGTTTTATGTATTAGGTCCAGGTTCAAATTTTTACACCGCTATGATGTTTTGCTATTATTTCTTCCGTCTGATTTTTTTCCTTACTAGCTTACCTTTTGCCTCACACAGTAAAAAGAAATTACTTAGATAACGGCTCACCTAATCAAGTTGTCGTTAACCAAAGCGCGTGTCGTTAACCAAGTGATTTTTTCCTTCCTTAAAACAAAAGTGAAACACAGTTTGGATTATTTTTCTGAAGAAGACTGCTTACAGAATGCCGAATCTGAAGAATTTAGGGGACAGAAAGGCGAAGGAAAAGGTGAAGAGGATCAACCAAATATCCACTGCTCATTTCTTAATATAATATGAAGTACTGATACGTAAGTGATAAAAATAACGATCATATAAACGTTTCTAATTTATGTTAGAAGTATTTAATATGAAATTAATTGAAATAATTCGTTAAGCATTCATTTGCAGAGATTTAGATTAATTGGATAAAATTGAGATTGATACATTCGTGATGATGATGATGATGAATCGTGTTGTAAATGGCAATAAAATAATGCTAAAGTGTAAGTACACCAGCATCCGAGACGCTCTCAAGTCTCATTAATCCATATTTTAATTAATGGAAAGTGCTCGAGTCGTGATCGACTTATTTACTACTCATTACTTTTAAAAGATACACTGTCTTCAATAAGCTGGTTTAATTATCCTTTACACACTTTCTTAAGGAAACCTTTACCCTACATTTTGAAGATTTGTCGTAAACGAGTGTTTGCGTTTTAACACAGTTGCATTGAATTTGGTACCGTTTGATCACATACGAGGTCCGTCCACAAAGTAAGTTTTCTTGAGGCCATTTACAAAAATAAAACACAATTTTATGGAAATATTTATTGCAACAGATTCAGCAAGTGCCGGCCCACTAGCCGCGTGCGTTAGCTCTCTAGAACTAATGCGGAGGGTCCTGGGTTCGAATCCCGGCGAGGGCATGGGTGTTTGTGGATGTCTATTTTCATTTAATATGAAGAATGTATTATAAAACATCGGTTTTGGCTGAATGACCTACGCTGTCTAAGCCAATGTCCCATATCATCCATAATTCCCCAACCCAAATTTCCTTCCATCCTTCCTTTAAAAAAAAAGCTATTTTTCAACAACGTGTAGAAGTATGCCGCCTGAGATTGGAAACACTGTTCCGGTAATGTATCTGTAGCAATGAATATTTCCATGGAATTGTGTTTTATTTCTGTAAACTTTGTAGACGGCCATCGTATGTGATCAAAAGGTACCAAATTCAATGCAACTGTGTTAAAATGCAGCGGCCCCAAGGAAACTTACTTTGTAAACGGGCCTCGTATTTCCGTACGAGGTTTTGAAATTAGTCACTTTTCTGTGCTTTTGTTAATATTTTAAAATATACTAGATGTTTAAGGATTATAAGATTTTCATCAATTTTATATGCCAAAGGAACAAAATACGTTTAATAGGAGCATATGAATAAAACCAGCTCTTTAGAAAATGGCATTGCAGCGCTAGTCGTGGTAAAATCCAGTGACATATACCGTAACTTAATTACCTTAGAATTGAGTTACGAGTTACTAGAGATGGGCAAAACTGCTACTTTTGAATCACGTTGCTACCTGTGATTGCTACTTTCTAATATCAGTGATTTTAAACTGTGACTGTGATCACGGTTAGTAAACGTCGTAACACTTTCTGAAATTGTTCATGGTTTCTCAAAAATGTTTTTATTTTATTTCTATTTATTTATTATGTATATACGGGAAACCCCTTTTACAAAAATTATAATACAAAATACAAAATAGACATCATTCTTAAAACTGATAATTAACAATAAAATAAAAGAAATACTATTAATTACAATTACAAATTTAAGATGTAATAACTGACAAGTAAATTAGCAAAACTTTCTTAACAGTAATTTAGATCTCATCAAATTCAAATTGAATAAATCAAGCCAAGGTTGGTTATTAATTAAATTTGCCGATCTCATCATCCTACTGATAGGGTTGTTTTAGCTCCTGTTTGAAGAGAATGTCTGCACTCGGAATATTGGCATAGTCCTAAGCCGACGATCATTTTTGATATGATTCTGCTAATATTTGTCCACCTGTTGTTCCTTTTGATACTATACCTGTAACTGAAAGTAATATTTTGGCTATATTATTGCTATACCTAATAAATATACGACTATCCTTGATTCAGTTTGAAATTCGAGAAGTATTTGAAGATTTTTGCAGAAAAATGGAATTTGAAAAGTTGGAAAGTTTTAGGTATGTGGCAAATGTTTTCCTATTTTGGTTTTACCTCTGAAAAAATGCATCTTTTGAAAGATTATTTGCTATGTTTTCGAATGATTATTTTTAAATAAAATCATTAACCAAAAAAGATATGGATTTTTGAAAATTTTTGTTTTAATTTTTTCAGCACTTGGCCAAAAACATCGCAGAAAAAAATATAAAAATGCAGGCAAACTTGTGAAATCATCCTCAATAGCGAAGTAACGCTAATTCAAAATCAATTCGGTTTTTGTAAATCCAACAATTTTCAATAGAGATATGGATTTTTGGAGATTTTCGTTTTAATTTTTTGAGCAGTTGAATGAAAACGTCGCAGAGAAAAAATATAAAACGCGTAGAAAAAATTCCTTAAAACAATATCCTCAATGGTCGAAGTATCGCTTATTCAAAATCCATTTGGATTTTGAAAATTCAACAATTTTTAATGAAGGTGTGAATTTTTGAAAATTTTAGTTTTATTTTTTGAGCACTTGAACGAAAACATCGCAGAAAAAATATAAAACGCACAGACAAAATTCCATAAAAAATCATCCTCAATGGCCGAAGTATAGTTAATTCAAAATCAATTTGGTTTTTGTAAGTTCTACAATTTTCAATAGAGATATGGATTTTTGAAGATTTTTATTTTAATTTTTTGAGCACTTGAATGAAAACATCGCAGAAAAAAATATAAAACGCGTAGAAAAAATTCCTTCAAACAATATCCTCAATGGTCGAAGTATCGCTTATTCAAACATAATTTGGTTTGTGTAAATTCAACAATTTTTAATGGAGATATGGAATTTTACTTTTAATTTTTTGAGCACTTGAATAAAAACTTCGCAGAAAAAAAAATAAAACGAGCAGACAAATTCCATAAATAATTATCCTCAGCGGCCGAAGTATCGCTTATTCAAAATCAATTTGGGGTTTGAAAATTCAACAATTTTCAATAGAGTTATGGATTTTTGAAGATTTTCGTTTTAATCTTTTGAGCACTTAAATGAAAAGATCGCAGAAAAAAATATAAAACGCTTAGAAAAAATTCATTAGAACAATATCTACAATGGTCGAAGTATCGCTTATTAAAAATTAATTTGGTATTTGCAAATTCAACAATTTTTAATGGAGATATGTATTTTTGAAAATTTTAGTTTTATTTTTTTGAGCACTTGAATGAAAACATCGCAGAAAAAATATAAAATGCGCAGACAAAATTCCATCAAAAAAAAATTCCTCAATGGTCGAAGTATCGCTTATTCAAAATCAATTTGGTTTTTGTAAAACCCATTGTTTTTAATCGAGATATGAATTTTTGAAAATTTTAGTTTTATTTTTTGAGCACCTGAATGAAAACTTCGCAGAAAAAAAATAAAACGCGCAGACAAAATTTCATAAAGAATTATCCTCAGCGGCCGAAGTAGCGCTTATTCAAAATCAATTTGGGGCTTGAAAATTTAACAATTTTCATTAGAGATATGGATTAGAGCCCTGCACGGGCCGTTTTTTTAAGGCCCGGCCCGGCCCGGCGCGGCCCGGCCGTGAATATTCAAAAGCCCGGCCCGGCCCGACGAAATAAAAAAAATTGTCGGCCCAGCCCGGCCCGGCCCGTTAGTATATATTTGAAGCTCGGCCCGGCCCGGCCCGGCCCGAAATCGTTCTTTAATTTTTTGGATATTATTTAAAATATATAATAAAATAAGTTAATTATTCTCTTTAAAAAAAAAAATTATAATCAAATTAAATAATATCGACACATTTCGAACAACTTTTCACTTTTACAATTTTCTAATTCGTATTTTTTACGGCCCGGCCCGGCGCGGCCCGGTATTACAAATTGAGATATCGGCCCGGCCCGGCCCGCATTAAAGGAACGGCCCGGCCCGTGCAGGACTCTAATATGGATTTTTGGAGATTTTTGTTTTAATTTTTTAAATACCCGAACAAGAAGTATTTGGAGATTTTCGCAGTTTGGTAAATTGTTTTTATTTATTTTTTAATTTTTTGAACACCCGAACAAAGAGTATTTGGAGATTTTCGCAGTTTGGTAAATTGTTTTTATTTATTTTTTTCTAGTTCATGAAGTTTGCAATTTGAAAATTAGTTTCCTGGTGTTATTTTAAAATGTATGTTTAGATATTTGCATTGAATCTTAAATTAAAATGAATTTTAAGTCATTTTGGGTTTATTAAGTCGTCCGACTCGTCACTCGATCACAGCGAGTTTGTGGTTTAATTCAATGCCGGGCAAGATAATTTTTTCGTTTTTATAAAATCTCAATTAATGAATTAATAATTATTAGTACATTTCATAAATATTTGTGTTTTTTATTAAATATTTATTCAAAATTTAAATACAATACCCTGCAAAAATGGGAGAATAAAGTAATGAATATTAAATAACATTTAGAAATATCACCTTGTACTGTCTTCTTACAATTATGTTTTAAGTAACAGTCAGAGTTTAAGTAGCAATCACAGTTTGTCACAGTTTAAATAGCAGTGATTTAAAGACAAAATTCCGTTTAATATTTTTGGATCTAATTATAACTCGTTTAAACGTAATCTTAAAATGTAGAAAATTAATGTTGTTAATGTACGTTCTTGATGAAATTAATTTTAGTTTTAGTTTTAGTGTGAATGAAAGCTATTAATTTAAATATTTTTTTGTAAAAAGGAGATTTTTCCGTTAATAAAGTTTATTATTATTAATATTATTTTAAAAAAAGTAGCAGTGATTTTAAGTAACAGTGATTTTAAGTAACAGTGATATTAAGTAGCAGTGATTTTAAGTAATAGTGATTTTAAGTAGCAGTGATTTTAAGCTGCAGTGATTATAAGTAACAGTGATTTTAAGTAGCGGTGATTTTAAGTAGCAGTGAAATTCACCTATTAGTAACAGTAATGACCTGTGATTTTTCAATACCGGTAAAATATCGCCCATCCCTACGAGTTACGACATACGTAATTGGATGTTTTAAATTACTAAGTTCATATTTTTAAGTGTGATAGTTTTTTCTACAATTACAGTAAACAAAAATCCTGTCTACATAATTTTTTGTGTATTAATTTGTACTACCACAAAACATTCACATATAATTTATTATACGAACGTATCCATTTGTCTTTAATCTAGAATCGCACAATTTTTCAGCAGAGCGCGACGAGCAAAAGGCCAACGACACCGAAGTGTTGAAGTGTGTTTGAATGTAAAGATCAAAAAATCCATTTGCAAGACACACTCCAGTTGCGAATGTGAACATATTGTAGCTAAAATATGCCGTATTTTACAATTCATATTTATATGCTATGTGTGTGTGTGTTTGTGCGTTGCCTGCTTGTTCGAACTTAATTGCTATTCATAATTACAGCATAAATATGTTTCTGCCGCAACATTGAACACACACCCGAAATAATATTGCGACCATAATTTTCGGAAAACTGTAAGCGCGAATCTAATTTAGGATTAGGAAGTGGTTAAGATATTTGTGAGTTTAATTAATGCATTAATAATAATAATTTATTATACGAATGTGGAATGTACGTAATTAGTCCCGCAAGAAAAAGTTTATTAAAGGTAATTTTCTTAATGGACTAATAAGGAATTCCACATGAGTATAATATAAAATTTTATCCAAAATCGCCTCTAATTGCATTAAACATTAAAATAATGTTTATAAAATTTTGACAAGAAATTTTGACGTACGTGGTGTCAATTTGAAATATTTCAAAAGTCCTATGAAGGATCTATGCATTCCGTGAGAGAAACTTATTCTCTCCCCAGGGGGTAATGAGCAACATTACATGGCTCAAATGACCACTGTAATTCGATTATTACACCCGATTTTGGATAAAATATGTTCCACATTTTCCAAAAAATGAAACAATTCGTGAAATTTCAACTATTTTCAAACCGCCATAACTTGGCGTATTTTCAATCGATTGTGATGAATCTTTGAGAGCGAAAAACTTTAAAGTGTCTTCTTTAAAGTCATGCATGCGTCCCTGCGAAAAAAAAATTTTTTTTCAGGAAACCATGTCCAGCTTTGACGATGTCTACGGATTTGGAAAATTTTTGTCGACTCAATCCACCATAAAGGCATTAAAATTTGATCAATTCCCTATACAGAACTCAAAGAACAAAGTTTCTATGACGATTTGGTACCAAGTTATGGGTGCATTTTGAGGTTTTTCACACATAACTTTTCAACCAAACTTGATGATTCTTTCCGGAAAAAATCCAATTTTGGCTCCACTTTAAGGGAGTAAAACAGTTTGGAATAATCCCTTGTAGAACCCTTCAACCCGCGAACAAAAAAAAATACTTTTTTGGGCAAAAAACGCCCAACTAAAACTAAAAAGTTTGTGGTTTTATTTATTCTATTCAGTGACGTACTTTGATTTTCCACAGCTACCCTATTTTTCGAGAAATGACGTCATCGGCAGTTTTTAAATTGAGCACCCTATTTTAACATTTTAAAATAGACAACTTTTAACCAATGTATTACATTGTGTGTTGGTGGGTGTACGACGTGTTTTTTTTAATTTTAAATAAAAATCTGGAAAAATCACTTAACCTCAAAATTTACGGGACACGTGTAACGACCGGCATCACTTATTGTTTCGCGCGATTTGTGTACGCCCGTAACCTTTTAAAGATTTCAGGGTTCGGTGGCACAATGAAACACAATAAGAAATGATGAAGATGACGGACATCTTTCGTTAATAAATGTTCTTGATTTTAATTATAAAATGAGTTACATGAAATTGAATACTAAAATGAATTCTGATTAGGTGTATTTATTGCTTTTCCAATTTCCTCATTCATTCAGTGACAGTTATCTCAGATTGGTAAATATTTAAAATACCATACGGCGAACCGAATATCTGATAATACTTCACTTGACTTTTGTCACAGTTATCACCAAATTGTTTATTTTTGGAACCGATAATAACAATAATTTTATCATTAAGTAGTCACTTCCTGTTTACGCAAATAATAATGTTAATTAAATATGATCGAATTTTGTTTGTAATTTACTGATGCTCATGCAGTGGCGTTGAGATCCGCGTCCGCAGCATGCGCGCTTCTATCCAGCCGACGTCAAGTTGAGACCAAGGGCTTTAATATGAACTAAAATCAAAATTATAAAATTATTTAAAAAAAATAAATAACCTTCGATTTGTAAATAGAAACGTGAATGATTCTATTTAACCATCTCGCGGGCATTAAAAATAAAAGTGTCGTGCGTCCGCGTTCTATTTATACGAGTACAAATAAAAGGCGACACGTGAATATTGTAAATGGGGGATTTAATTTTCATCAACACGATTTTTACACACGCCACGATACACACATAAACACCACGTTTTTAGTAAAATAAACAATTCTATAAATAAGTTTAAATAAACAGTCGAAATAAATTCGACGTGAACGGAAATAGAACGTCGCATTTCTTCCTTTTCACGCCCGACGACGACGTGCCACAGGAACAAGAAATGGGTGTATTCAAGTTTACGTAACTCATTTGTATCCTTCGATAATAAAAATTGTGTAGACAAAAAAATTATACAACAGAAAAATCTGCTAAATTTGTGAAATTCATACAAACATCAGGTGATGAATATAAGTTACGTTTAACTTCTAGAACTATAATAGTTGCTTGGAAGAGAAGAGAAAATTGAAAAATCCCTGACGGCTATGATTCCAGGCATAGTCCTGGTATGTTTCTGACCGCTTGAATATTGAAAAGTGAAAAGCCGTCGCAAGACGACCCTTACACTTAAGATCTTTATTGCCAACGGATTATTTAATTTCCTCCTGTCCAACTAGACCAGAAACTGCTGCTCAAACAATGTTGGCAACATATTCCAGTAGGATTGATGCATATTACATTGAATTTTCTTCCGGAGCTCCATCGGTAAATCTGGTTTTGTTTAATGTACCACATTTAAAGTCAAGCGCCTCTCCCTCGCTTCCATCGTCGTAGTAGTTCGCAAATATTCTCACTATTGCTCGAGGAACATTGGCAAAAGATTCCAGTAGGATTGCTGTGTATAACATTGAATTTTCTTCCGGAGCTCCATTGGTAAATCTGGTTTTGTTTAACGTACCACATTTCGAGTGCCTGTTCCTCCTATCGATTTTACTGTAAAATCTCATCATGGCAATTCTTGCGTCATCTTGTTGTAAGTACAATTTTTCATGCCTCTTCCGAGTGAAGAAACTGTTCCAACGCCACAGCCAAGGTATGCGTGGTAGTTGCTGTGCAAGGCTTCCCTGGTCTCTTCTTATGCACGTCACACACTTTTCAAAGCTTCAAACTTATAACAAGTTGAAGATTCTGTTTCGAATTTCCTCGTTGTACTTCGCAAACATTCTCACATCTTAAATACCACTTCAAAGTTGTATAGAATTTCTCGATTGTATTATTGATCGCACGATGACTCCAGCATTTACGTAATTCACGAAATCTTTTAACTAATCCCTAAATCCATTAACTTCACATTTAAAGGTCATGGTGAGTTATAGAGATTCTCTTCTTTAGAGTCAATTCGTTCAGAAATAATGCAATATGCCAACTTTACTTTTACGAGTCACAGTTTTTTTCTGTGGTAACAAAATTGAATTAAAACATTTTTTTAAAGATCGAGATAAAAATTCTTATTAAAGACTTTCATTTTCTGACATTGATTTATATGCTCGTGCGTTTTCAAGCCGATATTCCTACTGCCCGCTTAACGCCGAGTCTTAATTATTGTGCAAAAACTTAATTAAAGCCCGCAGATAATTATGCCTTCATCGGATAAATAAAAAGCGGCGAGAGATGACGAGGCTTGCGCTAATTAAAATAATAAGATTGATGCTTGTAATTACGTGTTTTGCTCTGAGGGTAATTGTTGTTTGTAATAAACAAAGAAAAGGGGGGAATTCAGGTTATAAAAATTAGCTAGTTAATTAAAAGGGTACATGATTTCGTTCCACAATCATCCGTGATTAAGTTACGTATTATTTTATAATCGCTTTGTTTTTAAATGTAATCTATTGATGCTATGCTTCAGGGGACATTTCTTGACTATTAATTTCCTCAATCATAATTTGACAATACAATCTTTTATCAAAACCACCTTTCAGTAATTCTAGTGTATTGTTAACGTCTGAGATCGATAGGGTTCAGGGTCGTTCTTCGCCTAAGCCAGTGGTTCCCAAACTTTTTTGTCATACCGCCCCCTTTCCTTGATTACCGACCATCAGTGAAGTCAATGAAGACTTCAACTCATTTATTGGCAGCGTGGTGTCTTGCAAGAAGGATGCGCAAATCTCCAAACTCCGATAGTCAAGGAGAATACCATCAGTGAAGTCAATGAAGACTTCAACTCATTTATTGGTAGCGTGGTATCTTGGAAGAAGGATGTGCAAATCTCCAAACTCCGGAAGAGAGTCAAGGAGAATACCATCAGTGAAGTCAATGACGACTTCAACTCATTTATTGGTAGCGTGGTATCTTGGAAGAAGGATGTGCAAATCTCCAAACTCCGTAAGAGAGTCAAGGAGAATACCATCAGTGAAGTCAATGAAGACTTCAACTCATTTATTGGCAGCGTGATATTTTGCAAGAAGGATGTGCAAATCTCTAAACTTCGCAAGAGAGTTAAGGAAAAATTGCTACAAGGGCTGGAACAAGGTCATTTTGAAAAAATTCGAAATATCGGGTTCTCACCTTCAATTGTCATTTTCTCGAAAACTTTCTTATGTAAGATGGCAACATTTTTATACTTCCAGTTCGACAATTAAAAGATCTCTTAAAATCAACAATAAAAATAGGGGGTTGCCATTTAAAAACAAAATCATTACTCAAAAACAAATGACGATTGAAAATCGACTTTCATGTAAAAATGTGTATTTTTATAAAAGAAAATCGACGTGTTTAAGGATTTTTTCCAAAAATATTTTATTTCGATTTTACTGACTGTATTCTATACTTTAGGCGCGCACTGTATAAAATATTAGCCAAAATTGTGACATCAAATTCCAAAACTAATTTTTTAATGGTTGATTTCACAAGGATTTCCTCAAAAGCTACATGAAGTAAGGCACCACTGATGCAGCCAGGGGGGGAGGGGGTCCGGGCTATAACCTTCCCCCCTCCCCCCAAAACCAAGTGGTAAAGTTTTTATTATTTAATTTGGATTAAAAATCTTGGAACGTAAAAAGATTTTTGCGTTTTGTGTTAACTTCACGAAAACTTCTTGTAATCCGTTTCGAAACTACACTAAATTTGCCACATTTTGACGTTTAAATCATCAAAATCGGATAATGTGTTCGGTAAAAAATCAAATTCTTTGAAATTAAAAACTGTATTTTTTGCATTTTGTGTTAATTGCAAAAAGAAATTTCGTAGCCCATTTTAAAATTACACTAAATTTTCCATATTTAACGTTTGAATCATCAAAATGGAATAACGTGTTCGGCAGTTGCGCAATTTTAAAAATCAAAATCACGATTCTAAAATCTTCGAATTTCAAAAAGTGTGATTTTTGCATTTTGTGTTAAAATTGCCATATTTTGATGTTTAAATTATCAAAATCGGATAACGTGTTCGTTAAAAATCAAAATCTTTGAAATTAAAAACTGTATTTTTTGCATTTTGTGTTAATTTCAAAAGGAAATTTCGTAGCCCATTTCAAAATTACACTAAATTTTCCACATTTGACGTTTGAATCATCAAAATGGAACAACGTGTTCGGCAGTTGCGCAATTTTAAAAATCAAAATCACGATTCTAAAATCTTAGAATTTCAAAAAGTGTGATTTTTGCATTTTGGGTTAATTCCACGAAAACGTTTTGTAATCTGTTTTAAAATAACATTACATTTGCCCTATTTTGACGTTTAAATCCTTAAAATCGGATCATGTGGTAAAAAATCAAAATTGCGATTCTAAAATTTAAAAACTGCTATTTTTTTATTTTGTGTTACTTTCAAGAGGAAACCGTAACCCGTTTTAAAATTACACTAAATTTGCGCCATATTTTGTCGTTTGAATCATCAAAATCGAACAATGCGTTAGGCAGTTGTGCAATTTCAAAAATCAAAATCACGATTTTAAGAAGTGCGATTTTTGCATTTTGTGTTAATTTCACGCGGCGGCAAAACAAATATTGAAAAGAACTGAATGAAAAACTGAATAACGCAAAATAAACTTGTTTTTTTTAAACATATCTTAGGTACGGTCAAAAACTCCGCATAAATAACCCGCCAGTGGTGACCCTACTGGTCTGTGAGACCGGGTGTGTCGAATAACTTTATTCTCCGTTATTGTTTTTTTGTTGCAATTTCGAGTAGCTGCCGCATTGCAGTGCTTAAATTGATTAAATATCTTTGTTTTATTGACAAAGAGCATAAATTAAAAAAAAAACATGATCTATTAGTAACACGTTTCGAAAAATCTTAAAGGCACGAGTACAGGACGGCAAATGTAAGTTGGCCAGACGCGCAGAGAGCAAGCGAAAGCTCTCTGCCTACAGCCGGCCGAGTACAGTTTCTGTAATAAGCAAGCACATATTCTTTGCGTGCGCTATTCATTTACAACTCTATCGGGCGCTATCCTCCATATAATTGAATGTACCAGGCGCGCGAACTCTTCACGAAATCTATCGAGAGCGCCCTTCGAAGGTTCCGCCCACAATTTTGCCACTGCGCAACGACAAGTTACGTTTGCCGTCCTGTACGCGGTTAGTCTAGTGACCCAGAGCTTTCGACTTTTGACATTTTGAATTTCTGATGTCTATCTGATGCCTTCAAACCTGTTCCTTTCATGTTTTTCTAGGTCTTCCTTTCCTTTTAGCTAATCTAGTTTAATATGTATTTCCTTCGCCAATCGTATTGCCTAGTCCTCTGCAAATGAAGGAACCAACTCAATTGAAATGGTTGTATTTATCTTTACGATTTCCATTTCGTATTTGTTCCGGTAGTTTTCTTTATCAAAAACGAATGAATTAATATAGCAGTTTCAAAAAAAATAAGTTTAGTAAACATAGCAACTGTTGGATACCAACTTCCACAGAATTCCGCAAACGTCATACCGGCGAATTTTTAACGCGTTCACATAATAACCATAATTTCAGCACACGGCAATCATCTCATTTACTCGGCAAACATTCGCAAACGAGACGCAAATAAAAATGTGCGCATCCATAATAAATTTCCCATACTTAAACAGGCGCGCCGTTTCCAAAACCAAAAAAGAAAAGAAAACAAAAGGAGGAAAAGAGGCGCAGCGCGCGAGAGCGAAACGAGCGGAAAATAATAAAGACGGAGAGTGCGAGAGAGAAAATAATAAACCAATAAGCCATACGGTTTATAAGCATCCATGTATAAGCAGAACATAAATCAAGTGACACGTCGTTAGTGCTCGGCCGGCGTCGGGAAAGATCGCCGGATAACACGGCACGACCGCACGAAACCGACGAGCCATGCGCTTCCACACTTCAGTTCAGAAATAGACTTCGGGTGAAGTGCGTCGGCCGTCGTCTCGTTTTTTTGGTCTAGTTTACAGTACTCACCCGAATTCGGTAATTCCGTTATTGAATAGAGTGCGATGTTTCCGGTATGAAGTCGCGGTTATGCGTGGAGTGCGGAAACAGTACAGTTTTATGTTGTGGTGTGCGAATTTGTGGATTTACAGACGTTAAGGATTGGAAATATTAAAGGTGAGCTTTAATTTGGGTTTATGAAAGATGTGAAAGATACTTCATCGTTTGGTTGATATTAAATAACACAATGTGGACTATTTGAACGAAATTTGCATTCAAATCATAATATTCCATAATTGCAAGCAGTTTCGAAAAGTTAGAAACTGGACTTATTTAATATTACAGAATCCACAGGTGAGTTTCAGTATTTTCGAAAGCTTGAGTTGGTGTCAATTTTTAAATTAATTTCGTTTCTGATCTACGATATTCTTGCCTAATGCAGTTGTTATTTGTTGATCAATACTACCCAATTTTTATGTTTTCCATCGACTCTTCTAAATGTAAGAT
Source organism: Ocypus olens (assembly GCA_910593695.2). Lineage (NCBI taxonomy): Eukaryota > Metazoa > Arthropoda > Insecta > Coleoptera > Staphylinidae > Ocypus > Ocypus olens. Next base: position 47,651,835 of record OU343049.1, read on the forward strand.
GGGTGAATTGCGGTTTATGGTTACAACGTTTAAAGTGGTTTCAAATGGTTTTCAGGCTAGGGAAAGTGATGAGTAGAAGCTTAAGTTTGCAAAAATGTTCCGGGGCAATTTATAAGTAGCTTAACCCTCTATTGCATACTGTTTCCAAATGGCAACATAATTTTTGTTAGGCAGAGTGCTGCTATCTTACGAAATAAATAATTACTAAAATAAATAAAAAAGATTCGAAAACTAAGAGATCCTCAACAAAATTTATTTTAGAAATCTTTCAGATGACGTTAATTTTTTTCTTTATTTCTCATCTGGTAGAGCAAACTTGTTCTTACAGCACACAGAAAAAACTTAACAAACCAATCACAAGTAACTGGAAATGGAGCAATTCATAGGAATATTGATTTGGATGTCTCTCATCAGACAACTTTCCTCAAGTACGTATTGGACCACACTAAAATCAGAATGGTTCAAATTCCGGATGTTATACCTCTAAATAAGTTTGAAGAACTCAAAGACTCTCATTATTTCTTTGATAATTGTTTTGCTGCCAAAAATACTGATAAAATTACGTCAGTACTAAACCAAATAAAAGATTAACAAATTTTATAAAAAATATAATTTTGTCTTATTGTTTCCATTTAATGTAAAAACTTATATTTTTATGTTGAAAGAAATCATGCAATAGAGGGTTAAATCGCAATCACATTTACAAATTGTCTATATTCTTGTGATTGCGTTTTGTGATTATGTGCGTTTTTCGGAAAAAAACAAATTGGTGGCTTTAGACTTTGAACGTTTTAACCATAAACCGCAATTCACCCCTCTTTATGCGTACTTTTTATAAACCAAAGTCTTTATTAGCACAAGTCGTTTAGGTGAATTTTAATTTCGAACTGCAAAGCTTCGAGTTGGTACTGATTTCAAAATTAATAGGCGCAAAACCCTATAAATTAATTTTTAACTTTCTCTAATTATAGTACAGCTGGAGAACAATATTTGATAAGTGAACAATATAAAAGTTTCAGAGTCTAAGTGAAAAATGTTTACTAATTCTAATGTACTGATGAATAATTTTTAATTATTGTCATCTGAGATCCCCATTAGCTCCATGTTGCCAAGTAGTTTTTCTAACTTCCTATAGATAGAAAATTAACTCAGAAGTCCTGGAATTTTTTTTTCTTTTCCGACTTAGAATTATTTTCAAAATGTTGATTTTTTTTTAATAGTTCTAGAAGTTCTGATTTTACTTAAGGGTTGTACCCAAGGAGTTCTAACGAAAACTCTAATGGCAAATTGCGATTAAATGACAGGAAATGGGTATTTTCAAAATTAAATTTTCTATTATCAAATTTTAAATTTATTTAAAAATGACATAAATCGTGATTGTATCGAATTTGTTTATAAGAAAGAATTATTGTACTCGATGAGTAGAAATAGAAAATTAACTCAGAACTCCTGGAACTCTCAATTTCTTTTTTGCTTTGCGACTTTTTTCAAAAAAATATTTTTGATAGTTCCGGATAGTTCTGATTGGTGTTTCCTGTAGTTCTTTGTGAGTTCTATCCAAAGTTGTTATTAAATATTTAGATTCAACTAATATTAAGTGAGTAATATGAATTTGAATATTTCGAATTTCCAACTTTGAAAATTTTTATGTCTGGAAATTCAACATAACTCTTTTTTAAAAGTATCAGGAACTATAGTAGTAACCCAAACGCATCTTAAAACAAGTTGGCACCCCATTTTTCAAAAAATTCCTGACAACCCAATTTTACAGAATTTTTTTTTTTAAGTTGAAAGTACTTCTAGATACATCAAAAGGAATTGAGAACTCTATTCAGAACTATCAGAACTCTTCATTGGGGTGCCAACTTGACACACTCCTTTCTCTAAACGTTTATACGTACCCCATAGTACAGCTGCAGAACAATATCTGATAATTGAACAGTATAAAAGTTTCTGAGTTTTAAATGAAAAATATTTACTAATTTTAATGACAAACCCTAATAGATGTAGTTTTAGCGAGTAGTACATTAATGTTAAATACACTCTGAAGAGTGTCCAAATAGAAATTAAAATAAAAACAAAAATGTTCTCATTAATAATTTGTAATTATTGTCATGCTAGATTCAAAGCTGAATATTCGCTCCATTGTAACACTTGGGTCATTTATTTCACTAACTCTAGATAGAGATGAAGAGTGTAGTTGTGGCATGCTAATGAGCGTAATTTCCCATACCATATGACGAAACATTTTGGTGATATAGTAATTTACGTAACAAGTTCCGAAAGTGATATTTTACGGGATGAGTAGGAAGTCCTGCGAATACCATAAAATCACTTTTGGAACGAGTTACGTACAATATTTTTTCTGCAGCGGTTTTTTATGTTAAAAAAGCAGAAACACATACGAATGTTTTATGACAAGCGCTGTCATTAAATACGAAGTTGATGTTTTTATCAAGGCCACCTCCATATAAACGCAAAATCGTCCCGAAAGTATAGAAGTCGTTCCGAAACAAAATCGTACCGAAAATAACAATTTTCGGTACGATTTATGTAAAGTGGTACTTTCGATTTAATAAATCGTACCGAAAGTTTTATTTTCGGGACGGCTGCAGAAAAAAATATAACTGTTTTACAACAACTGAAATATTATTAGAAACAGTAGTGAAAAGTTTCAAATCATCTGCGAATGTTAAAAGCTGAAACGATTTTATGGATAGCTTTAAAAACTATAAAAATAATTGCTTCTTTCTTTCATGAAATTGTACCAGATTTTAATGATTGCAGATGACTTGAAACTTTTTAGCGCAATGAGTACCTTCTGACGGTACAGCAAGTTTATGTGAAATGTGATTATTGATACACCTACGGTGCTATTTCTTAGTTAAGATTTCAAACTTTTTACAAATATTTTTTTAAACTTTATAACTCTCAATTCTATTGTTAAATATTGTGATTAACTTTATCAAATCAGTATAGACTGGGTCAACCTGTGTCCCATTCTCGAAGGCATTTATCAAATGTTCCGTGTAAGCATCTAAAAACGTACAATTTCTATCAAGAAACCTTTGTAAACTAGTGCGTGCATTTTTCCCAAAATCTGTTCTTATAAATTGAGTTTCACTTCATCATTAAATTGAAAATAAGTCGTTCGATAAGGTGGCGTCAAAAAGTAAAAACACGTCTTTCCCAGTTTTTGAGATATTTCGAATTGAATCCGCGTTTGTTTTACTCAAAAATTTTAATTTTGCATCGACTTAAATGTCGCAAAATTCCTTCAGTGGATAATCGTCAAATTTTGTTTCAAGGATTGAAAACAAGTCGTTTTACAAGATGGCGTCAAAAAATAAAAACACATATTTCCTAGTTTTTGAGATATTTCAAATTGAATCCGCGCTTGTTTGACTTAAAAAATTCAAATTTTGCATCGACTCAAATTACGCCGAATTTCTTACGGATGTGAAGTTAGCAATAGATCCAGCAATAGATTTTAAAAATTCATATCTCGGAGGAAATAAAAGCAATTCGAAAAAAAGTTAACCATACCATTAGGGGAAGGTCTAAATTAATAACACAAAAAGAATCAACCCTTAATTTTAACCCTTTATATTTTTTCACCTCTTTCAAAAAAGTTTTTGGGCACTCCTTCAACCTATATTTTTTCACCTCTTTCAAAAAAGTTTTTGGGCACTCCTTCAACCCAGAATAAAATAATTTCTCCGTACGTCCAAGAAATCCACATTTCGCGATATTAATCTCCATTTTTGACAAAGTTCGCAATCAGCCATAACTAAATAAAAATTCTTATTCTTATCACCAATAAAGGTACTTTCATAAACAAAAGTCAAAAAAACGTAACGGGCACTCCTTCAACCCAGAAAAAAATCATTTCTCCATAAATCGCAGAAATCCACAATGTGGAGAGAATTTTTTTTTTTGTTGAAGGAGTGCCCGTAACCTTTTTCTGACTCTTGATTATCAAAGTACTTATATTAGTGATAAGAATAAGCATTTTTATTTATTTATGGCAGATTGCAAACTTAAAAAAAAAAACTTTTTTGAAAGGAGTGAAAAAATATAAAGGGTTAAAATTAAGGGTCGATTCTTTTTGTGTTATTAATTTAAACCTTCCCTAGGTATGGTTAACTTTTTTTAATTGCTTTTTTTCCTTAGAGATATGCATTTTTAAGTTGTAATTAAAAGCAAGATCGAGGGTGTATTGAAAATTAATGCCTCCATGGCTATAACTTTATTAGTAATAGAGTAATGATTTACATATAAATGTGAAATAATAGCATAAACTGTCCTCTACGCACTGATATATTCACTTTTCCACATAATGCCCATTGACAGCATTACATTTACGCCAACCTGCTACGAGTTTTTAAAGTCCGTCACGGAAAAAGTCTGAAGACTTCCCACGGCACCATTTCCTCACCTCCGTTATCACCTCCGCACCCGAAGAAAGACGCTTACCCTTGACATGTTCCTTAAGCTTTGGAAAGAGGAAAAAATCAGAAGGTGCTATTGTGGATCATCATGAAGCTTCTACAGGGCTCCGCACGTTCTCCGACTTGTGCGAGGCCGAGCGTTGTCACGGTGCAGAATTGGCACTTTTTCAGATTTGTCAGGGTATCAACATATCGTTCGTAGTTGCCAGGACAGCCGCATTCCAAAAATTCAATGTGAACGATGCCATCGCAATCCCAGAAAACAGTAATCATGACTTTCCCGACTGCGTGACCGATCATGGACATCCGTTTCAGCAGGATTTGCGTCTTTCACAATATTTTCCGAAGCTTAAGGAACATCTCAAGGGCAAACATTTCTCTTCGTATACAGAGGTGATAACGGAGGTGAGGAAATGGTGCCGTGGGAAGTCTTCAGACTTTTTCCGTAATGGACTTGAAAAACTCGTAGCGCGTTGGCGTAAATATTTTGCTGTCATTGACGATTATGTGAAAAAGTGAATACATCGGTGCGTAGAGCAGAATTTATACTATTATTTCACATTTATATGTAAACCATATATCTATTACTAATAAATTTATAGCCATGGAGGCATTAATTTTCAGTATGCCCTCGTATATATTAGGGGTGATAAAGAAAATGTCCAGAGTTAACAAAAATACGTAGTCAGAGTTCTAAATAGCACGTAAAGCTGCAGCTAGATTACCCCTAGAACAAATAAATAAGAAGGTGCGTTAATGGGGGTTATAGAAGAAAATGAGAAGAGGACAATCAAAGAAAAATTGACTAGAAGCAGTAGAAGAATTAGAATTAAAATAAAAGCAAGCGCGCTTAAATCAGCTATAAAACTGATGCATTTATTGGAAGACGAGCATTGAGGTGGTCCAGAAAACACAAAACTTTGAAAGTTTTATGACTTGTGGGTTAACTTGGGTCTAATTGCTAAAAGAATCCTGTCATTTTCTAGATTTTTAAGGAGCCGCTAAAAATGTCCAGAGCAGGCGGCATGGCCCTTGGGTTTATTGCGGTCGGTAATAATCACCAGGCGGTCGTAAAAATGTCAAACTTGCGGGCACGTGCCCACCGGATCGAATTTTAAATTTTTGGCCCAAGCAGGTAGTGAGCCCTTTTTTGGGATGTATTATAATAAGCCGTGCATTCATGTCTAACTGGTTGTAGATGAAGATGAAATAATTAAGAAATAGAATACTTTTCCTTTTAATGATCGGTAATATTTGACGCATTAGGGATATTATAGATGAAAATTAAATTGTCCTTATTTTAAGCCAATAAAGGTATGGTTGTAAATAAAGTATAGTACATAACTCGAGTTATAAAGTAATTACGCACTAGTGAAACTGTTAATTATTAATAAATTTACAGGGAGCTGTAAAAATTCGTTTCATTTTCATTTTCATTTTTTGCTCTCGAGTGCTTGTCATTCATAAAAATACATTTTCAAAAATTCGTAACTCGTCTAAAAATTGCTGCAGATTCAAAAGCCAAAATTATTTTGAAAGATCGACGTCTTGTGAAGTGGATTGAATTTTTGTAATATTTTTTATGTAGTTATTTTTCATATTAATGTTGCATTCGAAATTGCGACATTGAAAAAAATACATTTTCAAAAATTCATAACTCGACTATAAATTGCTGCATATTCAAAAACCAACATTATTTTGAAAGGTCAACGTCGTGTAGAGTGATTTGAATTTTTGTAGAATTTTTTCCTGCGATTCATATTAATTTTTAATTTTTGCGCTCGAGAGTTCGACATTGAAGAAAATACATTTTCAGAAATTCATAACTCGACTGAAAATTGCTGCACATTCAAAAACCAAAATTATGTTAAAAGATCGACGGCTTGTGAAGTAATCTGAATTTTTGTAGGATTTTATCCTTCTGTTTTATATTAATTTTTAATTTTTTGCACTCGAGTGTTCGTTATTGAAAAAAATACATTTTCAAAAAGATTAAGATTACTTTATTTCTTAGAAATGTATATTTCAGTTATTTTGTATTTTTCAACGGTGATGTCCCGCTAATAAAAGTATTAATATTATTATTAATTCGAGTAAGAAAAATTTGCATGTTGGGATTAGAATAATTCTACAAGCTTTATTACTCGTGGAATTATCTTCAAAATTTCCAAAACTGCTTAGAAATAATTCATTTTTTACATACTAGATAATTATTTTGATATTTTTAAGCTATAAACAATATGGCGACAGTCGAAACTTGAATATGCGGAAGCGAAATTTACATCTTCAAATAAAGAAAATTCTAAAAATATAATAAAAACACTTTTACTTTGTTGGTATAACACGGATTTTTATTGTTGACTATAGTTTCGGTAACTCAACTTGCCATTATCAAAACATAAAGTAAAAGTGTTTTTATTATATTTACAACATGTATAACAAAGTAGACGCCTCCACCATAAACAATAAATGCTAACAAAATTATCGCTTTTGGAATTATTTACAAAATTTCCAAAACTACTTAATAATGATACATTTTTAATACATTAGGAAACAATTGATAAAAAATTTAGCTAGAAATAAAACGGCGACTTTTGAAGCTTGAATTCGAGAAAGCGAAATTTACATCTGGGGATTATAAATATAGTAAAAACATTATCAATCGTGGAATTTTCTTAAAAATTTCTAAAACTAATTAAAAAATAATGCATTTTTGACATTCTAGAAAACAATTCATATTTTTAAGTTAGAAACAAAATGGAGACATTCGAAACTTGAATTAGAGAAAGCGAAATTTGCATCTAAGGATTTTAATATTTCTAAAAACATTATCACTCGTACAATTGACTTCAAATTGACCACTTAGATATAGTAGACATACTAGAAAACAATTGACATTTCTAAGCTAGAAACAGACTGGCGACATTCTCAACTGGGTCAATCCAAGTGAATAAAAATTAAGTTCGTTGCGTGACCATTTTTAAATATTTTGATTTTTTTATATGCGATTACCCTATAATTGAGTTTAAAAGTTTTAAAAAAATACCTTGCACCGTTACTATATTTGTAAGCGTGTTTTCAAGTTAATTCATTTTCATTAGCGTTAATTTGAATATCTCTGCACTATTAAATTACAACATTGCAATTGACATGATTGTTTTCAGAAAAGTCTCCTTTACAACAATGTTTATTACCCAAAAGATCCAAAATTTAAAAATAACCAGTAAAATGGAAGTTTGGTATTGAATATTTAGAAAATCCACTTTAGACCCAAAAATAACAACCAAAATTTATCACAGTGTATTTTTTTCTCTAGCTAGATATCATAAACTACTAGCTTTATATAGAGCAAGAACCCTGACAAATTTATAATTATTTGAAATTTGAAAATCTTTATTTTTTGTAAAGTTCGGGTCTAGTTAGTGTTCTTGCTCTATATAAGGCTAGTAGTTTATATCTAAATGGAGAAAAAAATTCACAAAAATACTGAAATGAACATAAATATAATTTCATTGATCCATGTTTCACTTAAAAGTAAAAATTAATAATTGCCGTTTAGATTGAAAAAGTACCTGTAATGTATTAAATATGAGTTAGCTTTATTCAGGGTACGTTAGTTTGGAACGGATATTGAGTTGTGTTGCATTCATTTAAACGAATTCCTTTTAAAATTGAAAGGGAAGGTCGAACGCAGGTACTAGGGGTGAAGAATGGGAACATCTGGCATATCTTTTTGGAAGCTTGTCCAGACCTCGTCTCTAGCAGGTAGAAAAGGTTCGAATATGGTCATAAATTACAATTTCTACACGATTACGTAGAGAATAGAATCCCTAATCGTCGGTAGTAAACAACCCGCAAATTGTACCCCTTGATCCCGCCGCTCTGGCCAAATTACTATGGTCGCACCAAATTAACACATGAGACATAAAACTTTCAAACTTTTGTGTTTTCTGGACCACCCTAACTGGTACCCCAATTAAGAGTTCTGATAGTTCTGAATAGATTCTCAATTCCTTTTGATGTATTTAGAAGTACTATCAACTTTTTAAAAAGAGTTCTGTACAATTGAGCTGTCAGGATTTTTTTTGAAAAATGACGTGCCAACTTGTCAGGACACCTCAACATTAAAATCGATTAGTTCTAAACTAGTTTTAAGATGTGTTTGGGCTAATACTACAGTTGCTGATACTTTTAAAAAAGTGTTCTGTTCTGTTGAATTTCTGTTGAAGTCGGAATTATTCAAATTCATATTACTCAATATTGATTTAATTAAAATATTTCATAACGTGATTACATACAGAAAATTAACTCAAAAAACTCCAATTCTTTTTTTGGCGTTTGGCCTCTTTTTAGCAACTTTTGCAAAAAATATTTTTGATAGTTCCGGATAGTTCTGATTGGTGTTTCCTGTAGTTCTTTATGAGTTCTATCCATAATTGTTATGAAATATTTTAATTAAACCAATATTACGTGAACAATATGAATTTGTATATTTCGAATTTCCAACATCGAAAATTTTGATTTAAAAATATCAGGAACTATAGTACTAACCCAAACACATCTAGTTTATAACTATTCGATTACAATTTGCGGTGCGGTGTCAAGTTGGCAGCCCATTTAAATGAAAATCCTGACAGCTCAATTTCACAGAACTCTTTTTTAAAAGTTGGTAGTACTTCGAGATACATCAAAAGGATTTGAGAACTCTATTCAGAACTATCAGAACTTTTCATTGGGGTGCCAACTTGACACATTCGGACAACAAGAAGGTGTTAATGGGGAAGATGGAGAAAAATGATAAAAGGATGACCAAAGAAAAACTGATTGAGGCGGCAAAAGCGGGTTAGTATTTTTTTAAGGGGAGAAATTGACAAAATGTATCAATGGAAGAGTGTGCAGGCGCTCCTGGAGCTGTAGTTCAAAGTAATGGAGGAAAATGTCTGGAAGCAACAAACAAAATTTATTTAAAAAAATATTCATCTTTTTAAATGAATTGATGAATTGGAAAAAAAACAAATGAGCATGTTTGCAAGTAAATAGTAATGAGCGCGCCTAAATGAGCTGTAGAACTAATGCCTATATTGAAAGAGAAGAAACCGAGTAATCACTGAGTTGAGAAATATTCGAATCCATAAATCTAACTTTACAAATTGAAAAGTACATTTAAAACTAGCTAAAAGGAAAATTTCATTGAATTCCATCCCGGATGTATGTAGAAGGCTGGGTTAAAGATACATTTCACATGAATCTATCTTTTTTAAGTTGTAACTTAAAACAAGAAGTTTTTGAGCTGTACAAATTCTTCCGATTAAAAATACATCCAGGTAGCTTAGGCAAACAGGTCGGTAGCGCACGCATAACTAATCGTTTTAGATTACATTTTCCATACGTTATTCGCACAGGGGTCAGCGAGTGCCGAGAACTCCTCCACCTCTTCCACCACCGCTCCCCTCCCCCTTCAGTTCGTTCGCTTGATTGATTGATCGACATGACGCGTAAGAATACCGTCGATGAATAAAACATGATTGTGTATTTAACACTATATGTGGTAACACCGTACACGAGCAGACGTACAAGTTGCAAAAATGTCCATCTCCGAGAAGCAAGAGGGACGGTGGGACACGTGGAGACCATAAGTCTTCCCGTCCTAATATAGGTTTTGTAATTAACAAAGTAGCGGCTCTCCGGCAACAAATATTATGAGCGTATGTCCTTATACATCGGGCAGAGATCGTTTTATGGATTGTCGTGCTCCTAAACGGTACGCGGTGCGTGCCATAACCTCATTTGGGGTCAGAATGTATTTATCAGAAAGTCAACAATTGATACGTGTTTGCGTTATTTTAATTAAATGCAAACTTCTAACTGCATTCGGATATAAGGATACGTCGCCTATTACGACGAAATAAGAGAAAGAAGGTAGAACCAGGAGATACAATTACTGCGATTTGAATAAAATCTAATCTTCTTTGTGGAGGCGTAAATTGTATTTTCCCCTGATCCTGGTACAACTAGTTGGAAGGAAAATTTAATTGAAGGAAAGGATATTGCTGTTCATCGCGCATGAGTATTAAATATCAAGAGAGATTCTGTTCCATTCAAACTTATGTCTTCCCGTCAAACCGTTCCTGTTAAAACTCATTGCTTTTGTAACGTATGTGATTTGCGTTTAAAACGCAATGTGTAGTTGGGCACTAAGATAGAAGTTTAGACTCTCAAATCTTCGCCTATATTTTAGAGTAAATCAATTTGAGGCAACCTCACTTGTTGCAGAAGCATTAAATAAATTTAATAAAACGAAACATATTAAGGCTATATTTCGTTTTGGGTCATTCCATGCTATTTCAACAAAAGGTTGTGCTGCACCATTTTAATTTTTTTTAATATTTTGCACAGTTATTTATACATGTTTCTGGAGTTCAAAACTAATTTAAGAAAAATAAAAATTCTTGCCATGTGGCAGCAATGTCCCCGGATGGAGCATGAAACATGTACATTTTTGTAAATGCAAGCGTTTGCGCAAAGTGGCATAACTTTCTTTCCAATTGTGCAAATTTAAAATTTTTAAAAACTCTTAACTCAGATTAAAGTGCCGAAGAGTTTAGTGTAATTTTCATTCATTATTTGTTTTATTTTTTCAAATATAATGGCCGTCAAAGTTTAGCATTGAGATTTGCATTTTTTTCATTTTTCGGCCTTGCTTTGGACTGAGAAGGGGGCAATACACTCAAACCAAAATTAGTTTCCAAGTACAACGGTAACAATAGATTTTATCTGAGGCAAAAAATCTAAAGTGTTTTAAACCCTTCTAATTTTTTTTCGCTGGAGAAAATTGGCATTTTCAAGAAAATCCGTATTTTTCTAAAGCTGTATCTCCAGTGGGGCACACAGTAAAAATCTGAAATTTATAATACCAATGCTTCTATCCGGGAGCAACACCATTACAAAATTTGGTAACTTTGTTTTGCCTAGTAATAAAAATATTTAAGTTCAAATTTGTAATAATTTTTATGCAATCGGATTAAAAATTGAACTTTAAATATTAGAAGCCGGTACTAAAATGGAACTCACCAGTACTAGCAGTGATTATAATACACTTGTGAATATTATAATCTCTGGTACTAGGCATTAAAGTACTTACCAAGGGTTTCCGTACAACGAGGTGATTGGCGACTCATTAATGCAAATCATAGTCCTGGTGATGAAATTTAAAAAAAGGTACCATGGATCCTGAATAGAAACTTATTATTATTATTAAAAATGATTAAAGAATAAAATTGAATAAAACCATAAAAGTCATTAGACAATTGTCTTAAATTTGCGGCTGTTGGGAGTCAAGCTGCTGATTACGTTCTAGAATTTCTGTGTTAATCATTTTATTACAATTCTGTTAATCCTTTTATTACTATTGAATTTAATTTAAACTATAATATTAATGAAAGGGCACTTTAGTGCTGAGGTAAATGTATTTTTTATGCAATCGAAAATACTCTATTTTCAGATTTAAAATTGTAATTACTTACGTTTTTCATCTAAAGATGTTCTAGCGTTTCAGTGGTAGAACTTGCAGATGTAATTATAGGTTATGTTGATATTTGTTTAACGCAAGATCAGTAAATTCTTAAGGTTGGATTAGCATCGCGCGCATGGTTTAAACAATCACAGAAATTCTAGAACGTAATCAGCAGCTTGACTCCCGACAGCCGCAAATTTAAAACAATTGTCTAATAAATTTTACGGCTTTATTCAATTTTATTCTTTAATCATTTTGAATAATAATACGTCTATATTTATGGTCCACGGTACCTTTTTAAATTTCATCACCAGGACTATGACGCATTAATGAGTCGCCAATCATCTCGTTGTACGGAAACCCTTGGTAGGTATTTTAATGCCTAGTACCAGTGATTATAATATTTACAAGTGTATTATAATCACTGCTAGTACTGGTGAGTTCCATTTTAGTGTCGGCTTCTAATATTTAAAGTTCGATTTTTACTCCGATTGCATAAAAATTGTTACAAATTTGAACATAAATATTTTTGTTACTAGGCAAAACAAAGCTACCGAATTTTATAATGGTGTTGCTCCCGGATAGAAGCATTGGTAGTATAAATTTCAGATTTTTACTATGTACCCCACTGGAGATACAGCTTTAGACAAATACGGATTTTGTTGAAAATGTCTAATTTCACCAGCAAAAAAAATTAGAAGGGTTTAAAACACTTCAGATTTTTTGCCACAGGTAAAATCTATTGTTACCATTCTACTTGCAAACTAAATTTGGTTTGATTATATTGCCCCCTTCCCAGTCGAAAACAGGATCGAATAATGAAAAAAATGCAAATCTCGATGGTAAATTTGAGGGCCAATAAATTTGAAAAACATATAAAATTATGAAAGAAAATTAAACCAAAATATTCACCACTTTAATCTGCGTTAGGAGATTTTCTAATTTTTAAATTTGCTCAATTCGAAAAATTGTTATACCACTTTGCGCAAATGCTTGTAATCACAATAATGTACATGTTTCAAGCTCCATCTGGGAACATATCTGCCACGCGGCAACATTTTATTTTTTTCTAAAATTAGTTTTGTACTCTAGATACATGTATAAATATCTGTGCAAAATATAAAACAAAATAAAAATGGTGCAGCACAACCTTTTGTTGAAATAGCATGGAATGACCCTTTTATTAAATATATTTTAGAGGTTCTGCTTTTATTTTTATCAAAATCCGATCTGTTGATTAACGATTTTCAATAATTTACACAAACTAGCCACCCATTGCTGTTTTACATTTTACAGAATCACCTTAAGTGACATTTTCAGTCTTGTGGTATATTCTGATTGTCTTGCCCTGCTAATGTGATTGGATTTCGACAAAAAAAACCTTTTGCTCGTGATCGACTGTACGTGTTGGCCGTGACCGTTTCCTAGCTGAAAGGCTCTCTCCTTTTAAAAACCGTCGTTGACATTTTGACAAATGATTTACATTGTGACCGGAATGCGCTTTGGAGCAGATGCCGTGCCGTAAATTTTTATTGCCCTGTCCCTGCTACAAAAAAAAAAATTATAAATCGCAGGTGTACGTGTCCGGCCCTAAACAGGTACGCAATTGCGTGCCTCTCGAACGACTCGAAACTCGAGATAAATCAATTAGTTACGCTAGTAAGCGTTCGAAATCGGCAGATAATTCGATTTACTATATTGCTACATTTACGAGTGGAGAGCGTGGAATCAATTACTTTATAATTTAACTAATGGCGCCGAGGATTATGGTTAAAATTTATGCTACGGAGAGGTGATGCTAATGCAAAATTCCAATGGGTTACGTCGTAACGTAATTTTTAAATGTATTTGTAATGACATGTGTCGTAACCTAATGTCATTGCATCAAACGTTTGCAATTAAAACTAGATTATGCAGACGTGGTAATCTACAATTAAACTGAATTTAAAAAAAAAATCACTTCATTTTAATTTAACTACAAATAAAAACATTAATGACAACATTAAATAAAGACGAAACGTTGCCTGAATAATATTACTAATGCAAAGTTCCAATGGATTATATCGTAACTTAATTTTTAAGAATATTGTTTAAATTAAATAAAGGCGAAAAGTAGCCTAAATAATATTACTAATGCAAAGTTCCAATGGATTACGTCGTAACTTAATTTTTAAGAATATTTGTAATGACATGTGTCGTATTGTATCAAACGTTTGCAATTAAAACTAGATAGCGGTTACCATCCTTTTATGCTTTTTTACTTTCTCCGTTACGAAGTACGAGAAAGTATTGTGATCGTTTTTTTTTTTTCAAAAATTTTTTTTACGGAAATATCCGTTTTGGAGTCCCTAGATGCCATTTCAACAATTTCTAGAAAAAAAAAAAATTGTGTGTGTGTGTGTCTGTGTGCGCTCTACCTCAAAAACTAATAGAGCAATTGATATGAAACTTTCAACATACGTCTTATCTGATAATCTGAAGAACTGAAAAGCTTTTGGTAAAATTTCGTACACCGGAAGTGGGTGTTTACCTTAACTGTTTTTTGTTTTTTGCCAATATTTTCTTAAATATGAAAAATATCACAAAAATATTTAAACAAACATTGAAGATAACAAAGAAATAAACAAATTTTGCTTAAAAATATTTTTCATAAAATCATTGCTATTCGAGAAAAAAATTTATTAACTTTCTCTCAAATTTTGGTTTATAAGTATGAAACGATAATAGTTACAGCAAATTTGTGTGAATAATAATTGTAGAGAATACCAAAATTAACAACTTTTTTTCGAAATATCGTTAGTTTTTGAGTAAACCGAGTTTTTGAATTTGAATTATAATTTTTCCGTTTCATAATTTTGACGTTTTAAACGTCAGTTTCATCCGAGTTTACGCAACGCTCGATGTACATTTAAAATATGATTTCAATTAAAAATAAACCATGAAAGCGTGAATATAAATGATACCATCAAGTCGGAGAAAGTAACATGATGGCCACATCACCATTTTTTCTCTACATAACAGTCTGTCTGTGTGCGCTGTATTTAAAAAACTAGTACAGAAATGACCATGAAACTTTGAACATAAGTGTTATTTCAGAATCCGAAGAACTTTCCATTTTTGCTGAAATTTCGTATTGCCAAATATTTACCTTAACAATTTTTCGTTCTTTTAGCCTTTTTGGGACTTGAGGACAATGTTTTCAGAACTTTTTTCGGGTCTTTTTCAGGACTTTTTAAGAAATAATTTTTGAACTGTTTCTTTCAAGACCTTTATTTTCAGGATTTCTTTTCAAACTTTTATCAACAGGATTTTTTTCTCCGGACGTTTTCGGGACTTTCTTAGGAGCTCCTTGTTCAGGATGAAATTTTTCTTTTCATGGCCTTTTTTGGACCTTTTTAAGGACTTTTTCAAATATTTTTAGCATTTTTTCAAAACTTTTTATTTCAGGATTTTTGTTAAGGATTTATTTTAGGCCTTTTTGCAGGACTTTTTTCAAGACTCTTTGGGATATCTTTTTCAGAACAATTTCTTTAGATCTTTTTAAGGACCATTTTAAGGACTTTTTACAATGCTTTTTTGCAGATTTTTGTTTTGTTTATTTTGTTATTTTCGGGCAATTTTGCAAGACTGTTTTTACAGGACAATTTTTTGAGATATTCCATCAGGACTCTTTGTTTGAGCTTTCTTTAGGACTTTTTAGGACTCTTTTTCGGGACATCTATTTCTGGTATTTTGTATGAAGACTATTTTTCAGGACTTTTTTCAGGGCTTTTGTCAATACACTTTTTCACGATTTTATTTCCAGGACAGTTCCTCCAGGACAGTTCCTCCAGGACATTTTTACGGGACTTTTTCGAACAAGAGTTCTTAATCTTGTTCAGGACTTCTTTTCAGAATTTTTTTCAAAATTTTTTTCATTGCTTTTTTCAGAATCATTTTTCGGGAATTTGTTTTCCTTCGTTACAGGACTTTTTTCAGTATTACATTTCAGGTAATTTTTGAAAGTAATAATTATTTTCAGGACAATTTCTTTAGAACTTTTTCAGGTCTTTACAGGTTTTTTTTTAGAAATGTTTTTTTAGGATATTTTTACGATGTTATTTTCATAACTTTTTTTCAAAACTTATTAGAGGATATTTTTCAGGATATTTTATTAGGACTCACTTTCTGGGCTTTTTTCAAGATTTTCTTCAGGAGTTTTTTCAGGACTTATTTTAGAACTTTCCTTCGGGATTTTTTTAAGGACATTTAATTCTGGTGTTTTACATAAAGACTTAATTTTTCAGGATTCTTTTTGAAGTGCTTTTTTCAGGACTTTTTTCACAACTCTTTTTCACAAATTTTAACAGTACTTTTTTTCAAGACTTTATTTCCAAAACTTTTTCTTAAGAACTTTTTGTGTCAGAACTCTTTTTTCAGGACTTTCTTTTAGGACTTTATTTCTGGTCTTTTTTCAAGACATTTTTTTGTCAGGGCTCTTTTTTTAGGCCTTTTAAAGAACTTTTTCAAGAATTATTCAGGACTTTTATTAGGTTTTTATGACTTTTGAATTAGTACTATTTTTAGAAATCTTATTCCGGACTTTCTTGTTCAGGATTTTTATTAGATTTTTTAGGACTTTTTATCAGAACTTTTTTTAGAAATCTTTTCCAAGACTTTTTTTAGCATTTTTTTTTTATTTTTCAGTAAACTTACGGTAAAGATTTAAAAAATAATTTGTCATTTTTACCTTTCATAATTTTGACGTTTCAAACGTCATTATCATTCGATCATGTGAAACTCTCGATTTAAAATATGATTTAAATTGAAAATAATGAATGAATCTATAAATATAAATAACTATTATACCATCCAGTAATCGGAGAAAGTAACATGATGGCCACATCACCATTTTTTACTTTATTATGCTTTTCGTCTTTGTTCAATTAATTTGATACTTCTGCAACAAGGGAGGGTTTCTCAATTTTAATCACTTCGATCAATTTACAGCAACTTTATTTAAATGTAATTTTCATATACGTCATAACTTAATTTTCCAATATAATATATCTTGAAATAAGCGCTTATTCAATTAGTATGTATACAGGTTCCTTCTTCTCTAATGATTCTGAAAATTATGCATGCACTTTTCCTTTTAAATGGCCTCCAGGACAAGTGCATGTGGCCAAGACATACTCTTATTTAACTGTCGAGAATGAAATATACTGAAATCGTGTACTACACTATAAATCGGAATGCTTTACATGGGAACGTATCTTTAAAATTCAAATTGCATCTCCATGATTACATCATTAAGTACATTGTCTAATAAAAAGATGTTACAAATGAGAAAGAATATTTGGGATCCGTATGAAAATAGGGACAAAATATTGAAGGAACCGTATGGAGAAAATTCAAGAATCGAAGATGAACAAGAACCAGTTGCGGCGGCAGATTGGATCAGAAAGAAGAAATTATGTTTAATAAGCTACGGTATGGTCACATGGTCAATTTTGTCACAGAATATCGTTTAACAAAATATAAGTCTTATTGGACAGTTTTCATTTTTTCTGCAGAATATTTTACAGTGTCTCGTTTCGAGTGAGACAAATGAAATCGGAAAGTAGATGATGTTATTCTGAACAGAAAAGTTTAAATAAACATATGTGCGATTTCTTGCCGTTCTCGAGATTAAAAAAAAATCTTTAAAATTTTCCCATTTTTGGAAAATAATTTATAATATAAAAATTTATAGGACGCAAACGGTGCAAAAATAGGTAGATTTTCGTACCATGTTCTTCAAATAGCTGCCATTTTTTTTCTATTATCGATTTTTGGCAAACGGTGGTGAATTACCACCTGGAAAACCTTTTTCTTTAAAATATCGTTTCCTATTTGCGTTTCAGACGTGCTAATCCGCCATGGGAACACGTTTTTTTTTTGAGGACTCGATTTTGGCGCCATCTGAAAATTGAACGAAAAACGCTGGACGAAGCAAACAATTTTTTTCTATTCTATAAGGATAACGTTATGCCCTTGAAAAAGATTTATTGTTATATCTGATAAAGAAGCTGAGAAAAATAAGCTTAATTTTCGCTCTCTTCATTAGACATACCTTAAAGTTTAATTTCAATTCCTGTATTAGCTTTTGAGATGCAGTGCCCACAGACAGATAGTTTTACATACAGACAGACAGTTTCACATATAGACAGACTCACACACAGATAGACAGACTCACATGCAGACAGACAGACTCACATACAGACAGACTCGCATACAGATAGACTCACAATCAGACAGACAGACTCACAGACAGTCAGACAGACTCAGACGGAATTGTCAGAAATTTTCGGAATCGTCTCTAGGGACCTTAAATAGATATTACCGCTAAAAGTATTTTTTTTTTCAATATTTTCCCGTAACATATATTATTCATCCTATGTTAATTTGACCCACCCGTTGAATGCACTCATCTTTTGTACTGTAAATAAACTATACTACTACTATTCTGTATAGAGAATGTAAAAATAAAAAAAAATATTAACTCCACTCAATTAAAAAAATATATTTCTAGTCATCACGCTTAGAATTTCGACGGTGCGATTGTTTAATTTCGAGTTTCAAGAAATGTAGGCAGTTTAAAGACAATTTAACGGGTGGTGGGTGGTTCACATTTCATAATCAGAACAGTTGATTAAAAACTGTTTTTTTTTACAACTTGTCAATTTTACTAAAAAGTAAAGCAAATATGGATTGTTTTTTTGCAACACTCGCATTCTGTAAAAACTTAAAAACTGTCTTGAATTTAACTATTTGGAGGGTAGTATAGGGACCACCCACCACCCTACAGTTGAAATTGACTTGTTACAAACACTGTGCTTATTTTAAGATCCATCCAATATTCTAATAATGAACAACGAAGTTTTATTTAATTTCAAGTTTATGTTATAAACGATACAGATGGTGGTGGGAGGCAGTGGCGGCTCGTGGAATATGTTGATGGTAGAGCCACTAATACCTCCTTTTTTTGAAGAAAGAAAGAACGATTAATCTTCCTAGAACTAGACTGGCGAAAAAGTGTTTTAAGAATTAATTTTAAAATCTTGCTGACCTTGAAACTACAGGTAGTGCCATGGCTCCTTGGCTTTACATAACGAGCCGCCCCTGGCTCCGACTATAAATCAGAATGAATAGAATTAATTTTGGAGGCTCAAAATAAACACTAAAACAATTGCTATCGACTTGAAACTTTTTAAAATTACTCAAAATTTATTCGAAATTGATATCTTAAAAAGTCGCATTCATACCATTACCAGATTTTTGGAAATTTGTATGTGCTCGGAATGTGAAGTTGTAAAAATGTAACCAACTTTGGGAGATTCAAAATAATTATAAAAACAATTGCTATGAACTTGAAACTCTCCAAAATTACTCAGAATTCATTCGTAATTGATTTCTTAAAAAGTCACATTCATACCATTACCAGATTTTTGGAAAATTTGTGTGAAGTTGTGAAAAATTGAACCAATTTTGAAGACTCAAAATAATTCCAAAAACAATTGCTATCGACTTAAAAATTTCCAAAATGACTCAAAATTTATTCAAAATTGTTTTCTTAAAAGACACCATTCATACCATTACTAGATTTATGGAAATTTTTGTGTGTCGGAGTGTAAAGTTGGAAAGAATGGAACCAATTTTGAAGACTCAAAATAATTACAAAAACAATTGCTGTCGACTTAAAATTTTCAAAATTGCTCGGAATTCATTAAATATTGAGTTCCTAAAAAAGCCACATTCATAGCGTTTCTAGATTTTTGGAAATTTTGATGTGCTCCGACCAGTAGCGGCTCATGTAACATGTTGATGGTGTATATACCCACCATACTCAAGTTAAACTTAACTAATGAAGTAACTACGGTTACAAACACCATTTTAATCTTATGATCCATCCAATTATTGATCATAAACGAACAACGAAACTGTATTTAACCTCAACAAAAACTTGTTTAAGTCAAAGACTATACGGCGAGTGGTGGGTAGGCCCTACCCTACCATTCAATAGTGTTGGGTTACCATTAAGCTAGTTAAATTTAAGATAAAAAATTTTACAAAATGAAAATGTTGGAAGAGTAACGCAATCAATTTTTTTATGAGTGGGCCCTATCTTATGAGTGGGTGAGCCCTATCCTATGAGTGGATGGGCCCTATCATTTGGACAAAGCAGTTCTCTAAAACCCAAGGTTTTTAAATGTTGATTTTGCAAGAATAGCAAAATCAGAATTGTGTTTTTGACGTAAAATGGACATTTTGTAAAAACTAGTGGAGGGTAGGGTGGATAAGTTTGCCGCCTCGTAAAAAAAGTTAGTTTCATCACAATCTATCTTAGAAGAAATTAGAAGAATATAAAAAACTTCGATTCCTTCGATTAAAGTAAAAACATCATTTCTCTACGTTCGGGGCAATTTATGAACATGTAAAAAATCAGACTTATGACTTGATTTGTTCAGTTTTAATAATAATAATAATATATATATTTGTAGTGTGATTCTATAAAGAATATTACATAGTCATATAAAACATTAGGTATTGTCATGGTAAACTGCCAATATAAATCTTAAATATAGAGATGTAATAAATATAATAAAATATAATAATAAATACGTAGATTAAAAACACAGTCAACTTATACATACTTATACATACACATACATACATTAAGTAACATGTCACATAAACTCGCTTATTGAATAGTACGGATTTGACATAAAAAAATCTTTCACAAAGGTTTTAAATGCATTTCTATTTGAAATCGTGTTCAAGTCTTTATGCATTTTTGACAGCTTATTAAATATTTGTATTCCCATATAGTGTGTGCTCTTTTCGTACAGAACAGTATGATGTTTCGGGATACTAAGCAACCGAGCATTTCGTGTTTGTATATTACTTAGTGATTCGTTTGTTTTAAATTTATGAATGTTATCGAACATATACATTGCCATTTTATATAAATACATTGAAACTAAAGTCATTATTTTTAAATTTTTGAAATGTGGTTTGCAGTGTTCTGCCCACTCAGCATTAGCTATTAACCGTACTGTTTTTTTCTGGGTAATTAGTAGTCTATGAGAGTGAACTGACATTCCCCATATTATAATGCCATACTCAAGGTGTGTCTTGATATGCGAATTGTAAAATGTTAACAATACGCTGATTTCGACAATTTTTTTTAGATTTAGAAGCGCAAAGTGTCCTTGATTTAGTCGTTTTTGTATATGATCTATGTGACTTAATGGAGCTAGGATAATGAAACTGGGCTCATTCTAAAGCTCTTTCGAAATTATTGTAATGTGATAAGTGTAGAATTGAATGTAAATGAAATAAAAGGCAAAGAGGAACATCTAAAAAATACAAACCAGTGTGCATGTGCTGTTGTTTGTTCTATCAGTATTTTTTTAAATAAAATTTCGTGCCTCACATAATTCGAAATTGATTTCTTAAAAAGTCACATTCATACCATTACCAGATTTTTGGAAAATTTGTGTGAAGTTGTGAAAAATTGAACCAATTTTGAAGACTCAAAATAATTCCAAAAACAATTGCTATCGACTTAAAAATTTCCAAAATGACTCAAAATTTATTCAAAATTGTTTTCTTAAAAGACACCATTCATACCATTGCACTCGACAAGGAGTGGGGAGAATAAGCAACCATTAATTTTCGAAACGGAATATAATTTTCACAGCATTTGCCTTGAACAATTATGAATATTTACAAAGATTTTGTATGATTAAAGGTAATAAAACAAAAGCAGCTTGCACAAAGCAAAGACTTTACTTAAAACCATTCCTCTTCTCAAAAAGGAATCTAATTTTTAGAGCATCAGCTTAAACCACTTTACTCAAAGCCATTCCTCTTCTCAAAAAGAACACAATTTTCACAGCATTGTAACAATGTTCGTATTTATTAAAATATTATACGATCAAAGGTGATAAAAAGTCAACATTTCACATAGCAAACACTTTACTCGTATAAAGGTAGGTCATTTCACAAAATTGCGAAGAACTATCAAAATTTGTTGGTAACAAATCAGACGGTCCCTTTTAAATAGGTTATTTAACTGGTTGAAGGGTAGGATTGGGACAACCCATCACCATCAAGTTCAATTTAACTGTAGTTACCAGGGGGTGTGGGGTCGTGATAAAAATGTAGCGACTCCGACTCCATTTTTTTTTGTTTCGACTTGGACGACTCCGGCTCCGATTCCTCAATTTTTTTATTCCGACTCCAACTCCGACTCTGGCTCCGACTCCGTCTCCGAAACCGGCTCCAACCCCGACTCCGACGTTAACAACGTCGTATTAGAATAACAATCAACATTTATTTTGCGTATCATATAAAAAAAACAAGGGGAAGCACCGTTCTCTGTCGAATATTTGCATCGTCGAATTTCTGAATATTTTTATTTTCGCTAATGCAAGTTGTGTAAGCAGTTCGACAATTGAATGCGTAATGGAATCTTCTAACTTGTAATCAGGGGTGTGGAGTTGTGACAAAAATGTAGCGACTCCGACTCCGGCTCTGACTCCTTATTTTTTTTGTTTTTTCGACTCCGACTCCGGCTCCGATTCCTGAATTTTTTTGTTCCGACTCCGACCCCTCAAATTTGCAGCCTCCAGACTCCGGCTTCGAATCCGACCCCAAATATTCACCGACTCCACGTCTTCCGACTCCGACTCCACATCCCTGGTAGTTACAAACACTGCTCTTATCTTATGTTTTTGAATAAATAAACACCAAAATTTCAAATAATTTCCCAACAAAATTAAAATGATTTCCCTTTAAGTAAATCTACTTCAAATTCGGCGCAAATAATTAATCTAGGTTTCTTGATCGCGAAGCATCGAAATTCAAAAACGTTAAAAACGGCAAATTATTTTAGACCATCGAAGAAATTAACAAGATTTGGAACGAATTGTTTAAATATTTATGTTTTGGCAGTTCATCTTAATAATGAATAATAATATGAAATTAAATGGCTAATAAAAAATTACATTTTCGAGTTTTGAATTGTTTTGACAGTTTCCAAATTTAAACCATCAAATTCAATTTTGTGGCACTCACGTTTTATAATTCGACGTGGAAGCCTTACTTGCCGTTTCCTCTATTAGGAAGTTGCACTTTTTGAAATTTTTATCTAGACTTTAAGTTTTTAAGATTTTTTCCTTATAAGAAATAGAATTTTCGCATGCTCAAAATATCGAGCAATAATAGAAAAGCAAGTTACACCACACGCATTCCGAGATTAGCATCCTTGTCCTTGCCCATTAGTAGCAGGATACGTTTAATAATAATTTGAAATATTTCCCAATCATTGAATTACATTAATGCTTCTTGAACTTGAAAAGCAACGGTTGTTTCTAATTTATTCATGACCAAGCTCGAGTTTTTGTTTTATGAAAGAATACGATTGCATTATCGCGCCCGTTAGCGTCTCGTTGACATTGAAGCATGACCATGCGAGTATGATATTCATTAATTACGACGACAAGCACCCACATGGAGCAAGAAACTCATATAAAAGTTACGCCACACGAAATAATTGAAATTAATCAAACACAAAGAGAAGAAGAGGATCTGGCGCCGTTCCAGGAACGGTCACACGGTTCAGTCAATCTGGAAACGGTAACACTGATGAATTGAATGAAGTCATTATCCTGTTTAAATATTTTACTTATTTTTGAAGATATACATATACCTACATATACCTATGTGGGCAGCAGTTTATGAAAAAATAGAAGTCGATATCTCAAATAGCGAATAAGTTATGGGGCTTTTACAGATCCCTGGGTCACCCGGTATGTTTGTTAATTACTTTATTATTGGAGAAAAATATCCCAATGAATTAGATGTTGAGTTAGAGAGCCAAACACGGTCATGCGGTCATGTTTTCCTTTAACACAGTGTTTCTCAAACTGGCGGACGAAGTGATATGTGAGGGGGTCGCGAAGTATACCGACGAGAAGTTAGCCATAACTTTCCAGCCACGAATTTTGGCGCCTCCACCATCAACCCAAATATGATCACTCTCGATAAATTACCTTTTTGGATTTAATTACAAAAACATAATCAATGATACCCAATCAATAATTTATGACTGTGTGTTTGCAATTTTTGTAAACATTGGTCACGTATTAAATGTTAATTTTCAAACTTCAAATTATCAGTCTTTTGGCCCCCGTTGGAAATGAATTTTCCAGCCACAAACATACTATGAAGTATGTTAGTCAATTTGGAATTGTCAAAAGACCGAGAAAATTGAATATCAACCCTTGGCGAATTTTTAAAATTACCGCTGTTCGTATTCAGGACGGACGATTTTCAAAGACATATAATAAATTGTTGGGCCCCCGATGGAAATAAATTTTCCGGCCAAAAACATGCTACAAAGTATGTTAGTAAATTTGGAAGTATAAAAAGACCGAGAAATTTAATATCAACCCTTGGCGAATTTTTTAAATAACCGGTGTTAATGTGTTTGAAAATCGTCCGTCCTGAGTAGAGACAGCGGAATTTTTAAAAATTCGAGAAAGGTTGATATTCAATTTTCTCGGTCTTTTGACAGTTACAAATTGACTAACATACTTCTTAGTATGTTTGTGGCCGGAAAATTCATTTCCATCGGGGGCCCAACAATCTATTATATGTCTTTGAAAATCGTCCGTCCTGAGTAGACAGCGGAATTTTTAAAAATTCGCCAAGGGTTAATATTCAATTTTCTCGGTCTTTTGACAGTTCCAAATTGACAAACATACTTCTTAGTATGTTTGTGGCCGGAAAATTAATTTCCATCGGTGGCCCGACAATTTATTATATGTGTTTGAAAATCGTCCGTCCTGAGTAGACAGCGGAATTTTTAAAAATTCGCCAAGTGTTGATATTCAATTTTCTCGGTCTTTTGACAGTTACAAATTGACTAACATACTTCTTAGTATGTTTGCGGCCGGAAAATTCATTTCCATCGGGGGCTCAACAATTTATTATATGTCTTTAAAAATCGTCCGTCCTGAGTAGAGACAGCGGAATTTTTAAAAATTCGCCAAGGGTTGATATTCAATTTTCTCGGTCTTTTGACAGTTCCAAATTGACTAACATACTTCATAGTATGTTTGTGGCCGGAAAATTCATTTCCATCGGGGACCCAACAATTTATTATATGTGTTTGAAAATCGTCCGTCCTGAGTAGAGACAGCGGAATTTTTAAAAATTCGCCAAGGGTTGATATTCAATTTTCTCGGTCTTTTGACAGTTCCAAATTGACTAACATACTTCATAGTATGTTTGTGGCCGGAAAATTCATTTCCATCGGGGACCCAACAATTTATTATATGTGTTTGAAAATCGTCCGTCCTGAGTAGAGACAGCGGAATTTTTAAAAATTCGCCAAGGGTTGATATTCAATTTTCTCGGTCTTTTGACAGTTCCAAATTGACTAACATACTTCATAGTATGTTTGTGGCCGGAAAATTCATTTCCATCGGGGACCCAACAATTTATTATATGTGTTTGAAAATCGTCCGTCCTGAGTAGAGACAGCGGAATTTTTAAAAATTCGCCAAGGGTTGATATTCAATTTTCTCGGTCTTTTGACAGTTCCAAATTGACTAACATACTTCATAGTATGTTTGTGGCCGGAAAATTCATTTCCATCGGGGACCCAACAATTTATTATATGTGTTTGAAAATCGTCCGTCCTGAGTAGAGACAGCGGAATTTTTAAAAATTCTCCAAGGGTTGATATTCAATTTTCTCGGTCTTTTGACAGTTCCAAATTGACTAATAAACTTCTTAGTATGTTTGTCGCCGGAAAATTCATTTCCATCGGGGGCCCAACAATTTATTATATGTGTTTGAAAATCGTCCGTCCTGAGTCGAGACAGCGGAATTTTTAAAAATTCGCCAAGGGTTGATATTCAATTTTCTCGGTCTTTTGACAGTTCCAAATTGACTAACATACTTCTAAGTAAGTATTCATTTCCATCGGGGGCCCAATAATTTATTATATGTCTTTGAAAATCGTCCGTCCTGAGTATAGACTGCGGAATTTTTAAAAATTCGCCAAGGGTTGATATTCAAATTTCTCGGTCTTTTGACAGTTCCAAATTGACTAACATACTTCTTAGTATGTTTGTGGCCGGAAAATTCATTCCCATCAAGGGCCCAACAATTTATTATATGTGTTTGAAAATCGCCGTCGTGAATTTTGAAAATTCGCCAAGGGTTGATATTCGATTTTCTCGCTCTTTTGATAATTCCAAATGTACTAACAAACTTCATAGTATGTTTGTGGCTGGAAAATTCATTTCCATCGAGGGGCCAAAAGACTGATTATTTGAAGTTTGAAAATTGACATTTAATACGTGACCAATGTTTACAAAAATTGCAAACACACAGTTATAAATTATTTATTGGGTATCATTGATTATGTTTTTGCAATTAAATCTACTGTGGCCAGGTCCGAAAAGGTAATTTATCGAGAGTGATCAAAATTCGGGTGATGGCGGAGGCGCCAAAATTCGTGGCTGGAAAGTTATGGCTAACTTCTCGTCGGTGCGAAGTATTATTCCAAGGAAATTTACACAAATACGACATTTAAAACATGGCTTAACTATTCACTTTACCATGGTAATAGTGAATGCGAGAATTTCACTACTGTCGCAATTTTCAAATTAAATCAGAAATACGGAAAAACGTTTTACAGTGCCCGCGATGTTTTCACTTCATCCCAGAGTTTGGTGTTATTTCAAAATCTTCCCGCTATATTTTCACTTCTTCCCAGAGTTTGGTGTTATTTCAAAATCTTCTCGCTATATTTGCACTTCATCCCAGAGTTTGGTGTTATTTCAAAATCTTTCCGCGATGTTTTCACTTCATCCTAGAGTTTGGTGTCATTTAAAAATCTTCCCGCTATATTTTCACTTCATCCTAGAGTTTGGTGTTACTTCAAAATCTTCGCGAATACTGCCGAAAGCTTCCTCAACTATCATCACCTCACACGCTTTCATTACCTTCATCACCGCTTCAGAAATGGCAGTAAGTATTTACTTCTATTTGTTTACAGGATCAATCAATTAATTAACTTCAATGCTAATTGAAGAATTGATACATTAACACATACATAATATTAATGTCGCGCCTTGGGGATACAGGATTCCGTGCGAATCCGGTATCCCCCAAGGCACGAAATTGCGGCCGTGTATGCTCGTTTACTGCCCGTTTTATGCATGCGTGATGATTAAATAATTCCAAGCGTTCGCTCACTGGTTATTATTATGTTCGTCGTTTTGTGACCATCGTTTCGGCATTCAATTAATGGTGCTACGAGTGTGGTTAAGTGTGTGTGTTTTTCTGGACGATTATCTTGTCGCCGATCTGTACGTTTCCCTCGCCTAATTAATAAATCAATCTTCCTCAACTTGTCGGGCGCACGGCGCGTCGCAGGTAGTTTTTGGGTACGGGTAGAAATTTTTGGCGCAGCGGGGGGTTTTGGCCCTACATGGCCAGGATGATCGAACATAACTGGAATAGTAAGATTAGATTACTTGGAAGAGGTACCTAGTATTCAAATTTATACCAAGAAAATACGAGTGGGTTTGTTACGAGCTAGAGGCCGAAATATTATTCTTTTTTCCACAACGGAAGTGGAACACATTTTATATTCTCAATTTTACAGGGATTAGTTTGGAGATTTTAGACATGGGTATCAACGTCAAATGACGAAATCGTCACATTTGCGAATTGGTTTGGTTTCAGAATTGACAAATGGAGCATTTTATATAGAGCATATGTTCCCAATCTTTTTAAGATGCACCGGTATGTAGTAGACAATACCAATAGGTTACAAATATATTTGGAAAAACTAAAAATTATATTTCATAAATCCTCAAGTGATTACACTTTTCTTTCGCGTACCACATATTGGGATCGTCTGATGTATATCCTGTAAAATCAGAAAGCTTCAAGACCTTCAAACCCTGAACACGTTTTTTTTTTGGCATTTCTAACATGTTTACCAAGCAATTCCATAGATAGAAATGTTGGTGATTCAACGCTGCATTATCTCGGTTTTCAGTAATCTTTGCGTGAACTTGAACCGCGCTGCGAATTTCTCTTTTCCTCCTCGCGTCGAGCTCGAAATTAAAACGGTTTCGTCATCGGCGAGCGACGAGGTGATGTCCGCACGCCGCCGCGGTTGTACGAATTTTATTGCAAATTGCTGTGCCGTTCTTGATTAAGTGTGCCATGTACTTTATGAAAACATTATTTACTGCCCGATGCCATAATACGATACGAGGTGGATGCTTAGTCATTCCAGTGTTGTTAACGAAAAGTTTTATGTAACAAGGCTGGCGTTTCTCTCGTTTTATGGTTCGTATTTATTTGAACAGGTCTGAGCGTTCTTTATTTCCGTACGAAGTAGCCAGACATCGGGTTAAATATAAGACCGGCCCAAGTTTAAAACGAGATTTACTCTGTATTGATTAAATAATTGGTTTTGTAATCTGTAGTCGAATAAGCAATGCGAGCCAAAATTGGCATTAAAATGACTAGGCAGGCAAGTAATTTGTGCAAATTAGGTTGCATACCAGTGTACGGCCCAATGCCATAAAACGATAAGAGGTGAATACTTGATTATTCCAGCGTTGTTAAGAAAATGTAGTACTTGTGTATTATGCCGGACTCCCATAAAACCGGCGTGCCTTTACTTACCAGTTAGAGTTACCACGATTGGTGCTTAATGTTTAGGTTAGGCTGAGGTTAAGGTTCCCCCTTTGACCGGCTAGTAGTTTAATTTAATTTTAATGGTATTCCGCCGTACTACAAAAGTTCTTAGCAATTCTGACGTTTCTATCATTTTATTGTTCGTACTTGATTTAACACATCGACTGCCATCCCCAATACGTTTTCGGTATCTTTCAATATTTGCCGATCATGGGTGTTTAAAATCAATGTAATACAATAATTAAGGCTTTACAGTAAAAACATGCTTGTATGAGCCTTCAGCGAATGTGTTAAACATGCTGCACGTTCTTTACCTCCGAACGAAATAGCCAGACTTTGAGTTAAATATAAGCCTAACTGAAATTTAAAACGGGAATTACGATGTATTGATAAAATAATTATTTTTGAAATAAGTGGCATTAAAACGACTAAGCGGGAAAATAATGTGTGTAAATTAGGTTGCATACCAATACCTGCTTTTAACATATAACTACTAGTTCGGAGTGAGTTAAGTTAATGCTTTCCAAACCAATTAACTGGCCTATTTTTGTGGTTTATTTACGTATTTTTATCTGAACTTTTTCAAAATATTAAGAACCTACTACAGGCAAAAACAAAAACAAACGAGCATGGCCAATCTAGTGTGGCACTGAACACACCTAAACGAGCGCAAACGAACACAGCCGAATCTATTGCTTGCTGGTTGTTGAAATAAAAATAATTATACATGATCAATTGTCTTAGAAGAGGATGTAGGGTATTCTTTGTTTTTCATCAGTTTAGAGCAGGTCTGGGCAAATAGGGGCCCACCCCGGGTTGTTTCTAGCCGGCCCGAAGCATTTTATAGATTACTTTAATTTAAAAAAATATACAGGGTGTTTCAGAGCTCTGGGAACGGTCAATCACGTGCTTATTTTTCAAAAATTCGAAAAATGTTGTATACAAAAGTTGTGTAAATAGTGAGCTGCACGCCCTAAAAATATTTAAATTTATACAGGGTGTCTCATAACAAAGTTACAGACCAAACTTATGTTTTTTTTTTATGGAACACCCTGTATTTTTTGTCATTTTTGAATTATATGGAGCAAATAAAGGTGAGTTACTTCAACACTCCCTATACCTATTGTTTGCCGTTTTCGAAATATTTGAAGATTTGTTGAAATGCAGTCTGGGTGAAATTTTATTTTTTCCCCAGTGAGGTTGAACGATTAAAATCATTTCAATTATTTGCTTGAAGGTTCGAACTATAGAGCCAACCATGATTTCATACAAAAAATTATACTGGGTGATAAAAAAATGCGGTAGAAAAACCCAACTTATAAAGTTGAATAACTTCATTTTTTCAAATGGCACACCCTGTATTTAGTAACGTATTCTCACGTAGAATCCAATTATCTATTATCGAATATTATTATATTCTTCATGTATGGGGTGTTATTATTTTAAACATTATTTATAACAATAAATAACATTTTTAGGTGATGAATTAGAAGATAATTTAAACGACATTTTCTTGGGAATGCCCTCGTTTTTTTTAAGTTTATTGCACCAAGTTACTGCTGGAAAATTGCCAACTTCACACACTTCATCAATAGTCCTAAAACGAGGGTATTTCCCTAAAGTTATGGTGAATAATTGTGCGGTATTTTTTTCGTCGGTTTATGAGGTGAGTACTGTAAACATCGGCCCCAATTTTAGCGTCAGTTGGCAAGTCTCACGGTAGTATTCCTGCATTAAGCTTACAAGATCTATTTAATAGTATTAATGACAAATTAAAATAAATTCACTTTTTTCACAATTTATAAATACGGATTTATTGCCTCGCCGGTAACAATTGATTCTTATAGGTTTTCTCACGTAGAATCCGAATTTGACAACAAAAATAGAAATTACTAATTTGGGTGCGCTGAACATGAATCTAGTCCTAAAAGTTGGCTCCAGTTTTTGAGTACAAAAAACGTGTTTTATGCCATTTCTCAAAAACAACCGGGGTCCTAAGACCCCCTACTTCGAATGAAATGAAAGCTTAAACCTTGACGGGTGTGAAGTTAGCAATAGATTCCAGCAACAGATTTTAAAATTCGTTTTTCCATTAAAACGGGCTACATAACTGAATGTTTCTATGATTATTATGAAACACATAAACATTGTAAACAACAAAAAAAAATTAACCCCTAATTGTCCTCTTTCGAAACCACCCCCTCCCACCCATTCCTCTCAAAAATAACTTCCGCTTTTATAACAAGAAGACAAATTCCAATATGAAAACAAAAAATACTGCTGTATTCTGTGGACACCCTAGAATCATAATCTTAAAAAAACCCATGTTTTCAAGAAAAAAATTAATTTGCGTAGCGCTGCACAACATTCACACATTTTCGCAAAAAAACAAGGAAGTCATACTCCCATTGAAAAAATAAAATCAGATAAACGTTCCTCACATTCTGCTAAACAATAATTATACAAAAACCGTAGGCACACCCCCATTTTTTCGAGAAAAAAATTAATTTGCGTAGCGCTGCACAACATTCACATATTTTCGCAAAAAAAAACAAGGAAGTCATACTCCCATTGAAAAAATCAAATCAGATAAACGTTCCCTGCATTCTGCTGAACAATAATCATACAGAAACCGTAGGCACACCCCCATTTTTTCGAGAAAAAAAAATGCGTAACGATGCACAACATTCACATATTTTCGCAAAAAAAAACAAGGAAGTCATACTCCTATTGAAAAAATAAAATCAGATAAACGTTCCTCACATTCTGCTGAACAATTATCATGCAAAAACCGTAGGCACCCCCCCTCCATTTTTTCAAGAAAAAAATTAATTTGCATAGCGCTGCACAACATTCACATATTTTCGCAAAAAAAAACAAGGAAGTCATACTCCCATTGAAAAAATCAAATCAGATAAACGTTCCTTACTTACTGCTGAACAATAATCATACAAAAACCGTACGGGTGTGAAGTTAGCAATAGATCCAGCAATAGATTTTAAAAATTCATATCTCTGAGAAAAGAAAAGTAATTCGAAAAAAAAAGTTAACCATACCATTAGGGAAGGTCTAAATTAATAACACAAAAAGAATCAACCCTTAATTTTAACCCTTCATATTTTTTCACCTCTTTCAAGAAGTTTTTGGTTTTTTTTTCAAGTTTGCAATCTGCCATAAATAAATAAAAATACTTATTCTTATCACTAATACAAGTACTTTAATAACCAAGAATCAAAAAAAAGTTACGGGCACTCCTTCAACAAAAAAAATAAATTCTCGGTAAGTCGCAGAAATCCACATTTCGCGATATTAATCTCTATTTTTGAAAAAGTTTGCAATCAGTCATAACTAAATAAAAGTTCTCATTCTTATCACTAATAAAGGTACTTCCATAATCAAAAGTCAAAAAAACGTTACGGGCACTTCTTCAAACCAGAAAAAAATAATTTCTCCGTAAGTCGTAGAAATCCACATTTCGCGATATTAATCTCGATTTTGGACAAAGTTTGCAATCAGCCATAACTAAATTAAAATTCTTATTCTTATCACTAATAAAGGTACTTTCATACTCAAAAGTAAAAAAACGTTACGGGCACTCCTTCAACCCAAAAAAAATAATTTTCACAATGTGGATTTCTGCGACTTACGGAGAATTTTTTTTGTTGAAGGAGTGTCCGTAACGTTTTTTTGACTCTTGATTATTAAAGTACTTGTATTAGTGATAAGAATAAGCATTTTGATTTATTTATGGCAGATTGCAAACTTAAAAAAAAAACAAATGCTTTTTTGAAAGGGGTGAAAAATATAAAGGCTTTAAATTATGGTTTGATTCTTTTTGTGTTATTAATTTAGACCTTCCCCAATGGTATGGTTAACTTTTTTTTCGAATTGCTTTTCTTTTCTCGGAGATATACATTTTTAAAATCTATTGCTGGATCTATTGCTAACTTCACACCCGTAATTGTTCGTACTTACCTCTTTTTAAATTGTTTGTACTTCAAAGAAACCGGAAGTGCAGGCTTTTAAAAAAATTACAGCCAGTCTTCCTTCAAATGACTTGGACTGTTTTGATACATCTTAAAAATTAAGGATTCAACGTCTTACGCATATTTTGAATTTTTGATGGAACAGTATTTTGTCTATGTGTAACTTTTTATTCAAAACAACCTTCCTCACAAACTGTGAAGTTTGGTACTTTCGTTATAAATCACCCTGTATTCCGGCTATATTTAATTTTTTATGCATCGTTTTTTTCTTTAAATACGAATGTTGTTGTCATTGTATGATCATTGTTTTAGATTTATTTTTGAAATTCATTTCGTATTGGCAATTTTAATAATTGCACGAGGGAGTCCCTTCACACTGAATAAGGCCGTTCGACCATTATAATATATAATAATTCTCCTCGGCGCAGCTATTACCTATAAATCGCGACCGTAATGGGCGATTGTTCTGCTGAGGTCAGACTAAAACTGGATTTAGTGGCTTGCTTTAGTGGATAGGAAATATGAGTTTTATGTTAAATGGAACAATATTTCAATGGAAAGTATATTTGAGATCCTATTGAATTTAATATAATTTCAATTGAAAATTTAAGAATTAAATTTAATTCAGAAATGCCGTTTCCGTATGATTCAGTTGTTGTTGTACAGGGCAGAAAAACCTCCCATATTTGAAGCTTTAATTAAAAGTTCATTGTAAATCCAATTTGGAATTTTATTTCTTTAAATGGAAGTGTATATCATGCAGTTTTGTTTTATTGCAGTAGAGACTATTTCTTTTAATGAACAATGTTCACTCATTTGAGGCAATATTGCTGCAATTTCTTGCGTGTATTGCCGATTTTAAATCGTTATTGTTTTGTGCTAGGTGTTAATTATTTAATTTGTAGTTGTTTTGCCAGTTTACAATGGTATTCTTCATAAAGATTTAGATGCGATCTAATAATTTTCTGTTATTGTTTCAGGATACAGCACACAATCACATCAAAGGACATGGGACACCAATGAAATTTTGGAACAAATTACTTAGGTATGCATCACTTATTATAACTTTAAATCACCCCATTTCCTTGTCACAAATTGCTTGATTCTACAATTACGTCTTAGTCGGGATTATTTATTCTATGGATTTATGGATTCAGTTCAAGGCTTATATAACTATGAACACGTGTACTTTCTGTGATCGCTGGATACTTAATAAGCCGATTAATTCAACAGAAATACTCTGATTAAAGTTAATCGTGCAAGTGAGCACTCGTCTTAGAATACTTAACTTCGCGCCCATGCTACTTTGACTGGGTTACAGCATAATCCAAGTTTTATTGAAAAATTACTTTTTTGTTGTTGTTACGGTTTTCTACGAAATATTATTCTACCGTCATAAACTCATTTTTGCAAAAAATATGAAAAAAATATTCCATAGATGGCGCTAAAGCGGTAATTTTTTTATTTGTAAAATATCTTTTTTTGCTTGTCGCCACATGTCTGACCTTGGCGTGAAGAGGTTAAGTAGATCTAGCGTTAGTATCAATAAGAGGTGTGTCCAAGCGTAGCAAGAAATCGAACTTTAAGTAGATCTAGTAGAGGTGTGTCCAAAAGTAGCAAGAATTCGAATTCAGGAATTCAGTTAAACTCGATAAGACAGCTACTTACATTTGTTGGATTTTTACAACCAGACCGTATATAAATTGTTGCTCACAATTTCATGCAAGACCTGCTTTTTTGTTCGTTCTGCAGTCGGACCTCACGCTGTTCCGACGCGTCGAGCGCGTTCGCAACGCCTCGTTATTTCGCAATCCATCACACACACATACACTCGTACGATTACAATTTCAAAAGCAGCTCATCCGAAATAAAGCAATTCCGAATCCACATCTTCTTCCCGTGAAGTGTGTGACCGTACAAAAAAGGCATCATCGAACCTGTTAGGAGCGACTATCTAATTCAATATCTTAATTGAACAGAGGTGTTGTATAAACACGGTGAAAATAAAAACGAGACATCCGACTCGGTTCTCTGAAGCAACCAGTCTTTAAACTGGTATACCTCCGTCCTTATCTCCCGCGCTAAGTAAACATGCGTCCGTCTCTGGCTTAAGTATTGTTCGAGTCAAGGTCTCCCTGCGCACGCTATAAATTTAAATATACAAACGATGGGATGGGATGGCCAAACTACTCCAGCAGTGAGTGAGTAAATGAGCAGGTGTAATTAAAAGAAGAAGACGCGTGTAATAATTTAAAAAAAATTACCGCACTGCGGTGATAACGAGGCTCATTGAAATTCCCGTCATGACTGGTTTTAAAACCGCGCTTTAAACAAACGTTTACTTAAAAAATGCTTTAAACACGAAATCAATATTGGCCTACCTGGTAATTACATTAGCAGCTTCACACTTGAATAATTCTTTGTACACACGTCCATCCATTGGTTCAAAGACCTCTGATTTATCGCGGTGCGCTTATTTACATAACCAATTTTAAGTTTTATTGTAGCCCAACAATTTTGCGGATGAAATTACGACCTGTCAAAACACACAAGTCGGGATTTTACTACGATGTTTAGAGCTGGCGGACACGTGCGCTTCGAAAAAAAAAACTATAAACAGAGAGGCCATATCCATTCGCGGTAAATATTTGTAGACAGAAGGGAAGTCTCTTGACTACTGGAGCAGACAGGAAAACGGGCGCAACGGGTAAAATCATTAATAACGAGGAATCCCGTGCGCAACAGATCCGTTCTGTAAACTGGTTTCTGTTTATTGGAGATGTATGGTTCGGTCTGGTGTCTTAAAACGGATAGACAACTTAAATTTTTGTGGGATTCGCCTAAACAAGGTTGTAAACAACAAACCAATGCACGGGGAAATTTTACCTCTTCTGTTATATTCGTGATGGAGACACTTTAAATGTTATTTATTGAGTCTAATTGAGTCCCTGTTACATACACGCAAAATAATAATAATAATACTTTATTCGTGCCATTACCAAACGGTTCACACAAGATTAGTTACCACATCGATGTTCTTTCTCCAGAGAAAAATAATGTTTTTCTTAATCCTGAAACAATCCTGAAAAATATTCGAAAAAAACTGTCGAGAGTGGAAATTTTGATTATTTTTTTAAACTTCGTGCATCATTGCAAATAGCATAAAATAATGAAAAACTTTTAAATGGAACATTTTTTTTTCATATACGTATTTTAGAAGATATATGCTACAAATGAAAAACACAGTTTTCTTCAAGAGTGGTGATTTGAGTCAGTCATCCCTGTTTGGATTTGACAAAAGCACGTTCTACACTTTGTTTTAGAACAAACCAAGCATTCCATGATCTTGCAAGAATCTTCAAAGATGCTAACGCCAGTGTTTCAAGCATTTCTGAAGCAGGAGAGCGTATACTTGCTCTGTTTATTGGTGATTGGGCAGAATCATTAAGATGTTTTACACCCTTGTTGTTACTGGCAACAAGTTAAATCTTTTAAAGCTGCCACCGACACAGGATGCAGCTTTGTACCATGTTCTATAGGCCCAACGATGGCTTTTAATTTTTTGTCAATTGACCAAATTTCATAAATAATTATTTAAAAGGAAATTTCAAATTTGTATCATTTGTTTGTTACTTAATAACATGAATAAAGCCCTATAAAACATTTGTGGCCAAAAATATCAAACCTAAACTAGGCCAAACGATGACTTGATTTTTTTGAAAATTTACCAAATTTCATAGAAATGTTAAGTTAAATAATTATTTAAAAAGAAATGGAAAATTACATTTTTTTGTTACTTAATATTATTAATAAATCCCTATAGAATATTTGTGGTCAAAAATATCAAACGATGGCCAAACGATGACTTTCGATTTTTGATAATTGACAAAATTTAAAAAAATGATAAGTTAAAAAATTATTTAAACAAATGTTCTATAGGGCTTTATTAATAATATTAAGTGATAAAAAAATGACACATGTTTTTCATTTGCTTTTAAATAATAATTATTATTAAAACTTAACACTTTTATGAAATTTGGTAAATTTTCAAAACATTTAAAGCCATCATTAGGCCTAGTTTAAGTTCGATATTTTCGGCCACAAATGTTCTATAGGGCATTAATAATATCAAGTAATAGAAAAATGACACATATTTTTCATTTTCTTTGAAATAATTATTTAACTTGACATTTTATGATATTTGCTAAATTCTCAAAAAATTTAAAGCCATCGTTAGACCTAGTTTAGGTTCGATATTTTCGGCCACAAATGTTCTAATAACCGTTATTAATAATATTGAGTAACAAAAAAAAAGTTTTTAATTTTCCTTTAAATATTTTTTTTTTTAATTTGATCAATTTTCAAAAAATCAGAAGTCATTGTAGGCCTAGTTTAGGTTTGATATTTTCAGCCACAAATGTTCTATAGGGCTTTATTAGTAATATTAAGTGATAAAAAATGACACATTTTTCATTTTCGTTTAAATAATTATTTAACTTGGCATTTTATGAAATTTGGTCAATTTTCAAAAAATCAAAAGTCATCGTTATACCTAGTTTAGGTTTAATATTTTTAGCCACAAATGTTCGAACAGGCGTTATTAATAATATTGAGTAACAAAAAAAGACATTTTTACTTAACACTTTTATGAAATTTGATCAAATTTAAAAAAATCAGAAGTCATTGTTAGGCCTAGTTTAGGTTCGATATTTTCAGCCCCAAATGTTCTATGGGGCATTACTAATCAAATGAAGTGATTGAAAAATGACACATATTTTTCATTTTCTTTTAAATAATTATTTAACTTGACATTTTATGAAATTTGGTAAATTTTCAAAAATCAAAAGTCTTTGTTAGTCCTAGTTTAGGTTCGATATTTTCAGCCATAAATGTTCAATAGGGCTTTATTGGTAATATTAAGTGATAAAAAATGACACATTTTTCATTTTCTTTTAAATAATTATTTAACTTGGCATTTTATGAAATTTGGTCAATTTTCAAAACATCTAAAGTCATCGTTATGCCTAGTTTAGATTTGATATTTTTGGCTACAAATGTTCTATAGGGCATTATTAATAAAATTAAGTGATTGAAAAATGACACATTTCATTTTATTTTAAATAATTATTTAACTTGACATTTTAATGAAATTTGATCAATTTTCAAAAAATCAGAAGTCATTGTTAGGCCTAGTTTAGGTTCGATATTTTCAGCCACAAATGTTCTATAGGGCTTTATTAATAATATTAAGTGATACAAAAATGACACATTTTTATTTTCTTTAAATAATTTTTAACTTGACATTTTATGAAATTTGGTCAATTTTTAAAAATCAGAAGTCATCGTTATACCTAGTTTA
The DNA here is from genome assembly GCA_910593695.2 of Ocypus olens. Taxonomy (NCBI): domain Eukaryota; kingdom Metazoa; phylum Arthropoda; class Insecta; order Coleoptera; family Staphylinidae; genus Ocypus; species Ocypus olens. Next base: position 47,689,905 of record OU343049.1, read on the forward strand.
GGTTCGATATTTTTAGCCACAAATGTTCTAACCGGCTTTATTATTAATATTAAGTAAAATTTACACATATTCTTAATTTTTGTTTAAATAATATTTTAATGTAACACTTTTGTAAAGTTTAGTCAATTTTCAAAAAATCAAAGGCATCGTTAGGCCTAGTTTAGGTTTGATATTTAAGCCATAAATGTTCTAACGGGCGTTATTAATAATATTGAGTAACAAAAAAAGACATTTTTCATTTTCCTTCAAATAATTTTTTTAACTTTACAGTTTTATGAAATTTGAACAATTTTCAAAAAATAAGAGGTCATTGTTAGGCCTAGTTTAGGTTAGATATTTTTGGCCACAAATGTTCTAACGGGCTTTATTAATATTTAGTAAAAAATTACACATATTCTTAATTTTTGTTTAAATATTTTTAATTTAACACTATGAAATTTGGTCAATTTTCAAAAAATCAAAAGTCATCATTGGGCCTAGTTTAGGTTCGATAATTCGGCCACAAATGTTCTAACAGGCTTTATTAATAATAATTAATTGTTAATACAAAAATTACACATATTCTTCATTTTTGTTTAAATAATGACGTTGAGGAGGAATTAGCTGAGTCTTCGAGGCCACACAAAACTAAAGGTGGAAAATTGGAAGTTTTCAAAATTGCAGGTTTTATTGTTACCACCAAATACGCAACTATAAAATTGCTCCTTCTTATTTAATAATATATATTTTTCATGCTTGTTATTTATAGCAAATTTAATGTCCTACAACTTTTGTTTAAGACATTTTTCTCGTACCGTTCTAGAGATATAATAACAAAAAAAATTATGACGCGTAACTTTTTACATAATAGTTTTACAAAAAAAATATTAAAAACAAAACAACTTTGTATTTCAATTTTCTCTGTAAGATGCATTGCTGAAAAGATATGATCAAGGCAGTGTAAAACGGCCAAAATTTGGTCGGTTTTTCGTGCGTCACAAGGGTGGGGATGTCGAAAACTTGGGTTCTGAACCATGGGATCGACATATACAGGATGGAAACTAACTGGAACAAATTTGGTATTTATGAAATGAGAAGTTCCAGAAAAAAATCCTCGGACACGTCGATTTTTATTTTTTATTGCCTACTTTTTAGCGTCTTCAAAAATAGTATGATGTCACTAGTCTTTCACGTATGACGTCATAGACATTTTTTTAAATGGAAACCATTTTTTTTATTTCACTAAATTTGTAGCCCTTTTTATTCTCTTAACGACTGTATAAAAATATTTTGTTATTTTGTTGTTTTATTTAAGAAATTGAAAAAAATATATTTTTTTTATAAACTTATTTCATATATCAAATGTTCAAAATGAGACAAATTTTACCAGAAATGTTTCAAAATGTAAGGGATTAAGGGATGGGTTTTATCACCGATTGGCTTTTTGCCAAGAGAGGAACGGTGCTTATTTTTAACATTTTATAGATTAAATAAGTTAAAAAAAAAATCAATTTCTGAAATAAAAAACCAAAAAAAAAAAAATTTTACACAGTCGTAAAGAGAATAAAAAGGGCTACAAATTTAGTAAAATAAAAAAAAATGGTTTCCATTAAAAAAAAGTCTATGACGTCATTCGTGAAAGACTAGTGACGTCATACTATTTTTGAAGAAACTAAGTGCGGAATAAAAAACAAAAATCGATCTGTCGAGGGATTTTTTCTGAAAATTCTCATTTTATAAATGCCGAATATGTTCCAGTTAAAGTTTCCACCCTGTATATCATATCATATTCGTATTTTTTTTTTTACTTTTCGTTCGACTCTTAAGAAAAATGGATTTAAATTTTTGTTAATTATACTCTTTGCGATTGAAACTTATTTAATTTATATATTAGTTTTTGTATTTAATTTTGTATTATTGAGATTACCCGTTTAATAAATAAATAAATATCAAAAAATCAGAACTACTTGACCTTTTGTAAGGTGATGTCTCTGTTCCCTGAACTATAACGTTTGTTATTAACTCTGTTTGATGTGCCTACTATGATTTTCTATTACGAGTACTTCCTGACTAATAAATAATAAATAGAATAATAGAAGTAACTGTTGTAGAGGATAGTTTAATTATATAAAATTTGAAATCTATCAAAAAATGTATAAGAAAGATACGTGAGTGCGAAGATTAGATGCGACACACACTGTATATATATATATATATATATATATATATATATATATATATATATATATATATATATATTTGTTTCACTATCTTTACAACGCAGAAACTGATTTTAATGACTAGCTTGTTAGATGTCCCTTATCGTCACCAAGATCAGATCTTTACCTGAAGCGGAGGACGAAAACTAAAACTCGAGACACAAAGGGGGGACTGCTGCCGGGGTGTCGCGTCTGGCGTGGGCGATTTTCTTTGTCTAGAATGTGGAAAAGGCGACAACTAGACAGAACACACATGCACGCCAAAGTTACACAAAACACCAGGTGCGGCCTACATCGCGCAGATAAGTTACCATCTCGTATCTTCCGGACACAACATGCACAACACGACATCGTAATATTAAAATAAAAGCATTGTTTATGAGAGAAAACAAAAACAAATTAAAAACAAATTGATAAATTAGAGGTTAAGACATGGCGCTATATTTCGGTATACTTTACAATAATAATAATAATAATTCTTTATTTCCCAACAGATTTTAACATCTAATTACAGGGAAAAATATAACAATACTTAAATATCAAATTAAACGGCATGTTAAAGTAAAATAGAAAAACCTTAAAATTAAAATAGAAAAACCTTAAAATTAAAATAGAAAAACCTTAAAATTAAAATAGAAAAACCTTAAAATTAAAATAGAAAAACCTTTAAATTAAAATAGAAAAACCTTAAAATTAAAATAACTAAAATAACTAAAGATCAAATAGAATATGAATAATAAATAAATCCGTACAAATTAAGAAATAAACAATAAACACACTCTCTCCGAATACTCTTTGAATACTTGGAATTTACCTTTTCTTTGTATCGAGTCAATTTCTTATTTTTAAAATTACTGTACCTTCTGCACTTCTGTACTTTTTCTTTCTTTCTTTTGACTTAAGCCATTCAGTCACGACATGGTTTTTATCCTTAATGAGAGATACATCACTTCTGGACTTCTTTGTCACTTAATTTTAAAACGTAATTCCCTTTATTTTAGATTTATTAGGTTTAATCTTATTGCACGTTCTTAAAATTACTGCATCTTCTGCTCTTCTTCGCATTTCTTTGTTTCTTAATTTTAAAACGTAGTTTTCTATTTCAGATTCATTCGGTTTAATATTATAGCAATACCTTAAAATTACTGCATCTTCTGCACTTCTTTGTCTCTTAACACTTACTGAGCGGGCGCATGACCAAGGTGACAAAAATATTGCACGCGCCGCCGTGTATGCAACCCATTCTGCATGTTTGCGTCTAAAAATAGACGGCCCGCCTATAGCACACAGTTTGCAAAGTGTCCACAAATAGAAGCTGCCGCTCAAAGTGGGTTTATTATTATAGCAAGGCCTTCAAATTACCGCATCTTCTGCACTTCTTCGAATTTCTTTCGCACTTATTTTATTCAAACGTAAATTAAAACGTAATTGTCTCTATTTCAGATCCATTGGGTTTAATATTATAGCAAGGCCTTCAAATTACCGCATCTTCTGCACTCCTTCGAATTTCTTTGTCACTTATTTTATTAAAACGTAATTCCCTCCATTTCAGATTCGTTTGTATTTTAAGCAATTACCAAAAATCACCTGTTTAACAACCCATCGCGCCTCAAGAGCACCTCCACTTCCTTTGAGTGCTCAATCAAAGCGACCGTGACGCCACAATATTTCTCGTTGTGGAAACGCCTCGTCGCGTCGCACGGAACGACAAGTCATCTTCGTTTACATTTTAAGAAGACGGAGGCAAACCAGCGCAATCACCCACTCGACGTGACGGCCCTGTCATTCTCGAACCAGAATGAGGGACGTTGAATTGCTTTCCTCGGACGCTCGTATAATTTTATGAAAGCGCGGGTAATCTTTCAAAGGAATCGTTTAACTAAAGGTTTATTTAAATAACCATTCTTATACGGAGCAGTGGACATTGTGTCGGTGCACAATTCTGGTATTTTAAGGCTTAACAATTACTTGTTTGGATGTAAAGGGTGATTGTTACATCGTGGTCAGGGGCGGATTCTGGAGGTTTCTAAGGAGACTCTTAACAAATATTAAAAAGAATTTAATGAAAAATTGACTATACCCTCGGATGCGTAAGTGCGTACACTTATCTAATTTAACCCTTCGGGTCCCAAGCAGCACGATCGCGCTTTTGAGATTTTCTGTCGATAATTCAACTCATGTATAAAAAGGTGCATTTAAAACGGCGGACAAAAAAATTTTTGGTTAAAAATTTATTTACCTTCACCATGACAACGATCTTTATATTAACAATTTTAGTAAACAGCTGACTTCAGTTGTACTCTGGCATTTCGTGTCAGTTCTGAATACCTCTGCAGTGAAATATAATTGAAATTCGTTTCGGACACGCTTCCACGTGAAAATTATTTCGCGATTTTCATTCCGATTGATGTATAAGTTGAGTAAGTATTGCCCGTTCACCAATAATACACATTTAGTTACGTACATTTGCAATTTAAGCCCGACACAGATTTCGTACGGCCTAGTGTCGTGAGATGTCGCAAGTGTACAGTAGCGCTGCCACAATGCGTGAAATGCAAAATTGGATTACATTTAATATCCATATTGTTCTATCATGTTCTAATAGTATGAAATAAACATTTTTATTAGGCAAAATTTTTCCATCTCAATTCATTCTCGAAATTTGTATCGATTCAATGGCTTGTGCAAACAAATAAAATGTATCCGGCCAAATTAAACCTCTCGTGGTATTACCCCCGAAAAATCGCAGCACATTTCGAATGGTGCAGTCAACTAACCTAACCTAAGTTATGACAAACACTGTCGCACCGATTGGTATTTTTTTGTCACAACTAAGACGACCGCTATCGCGCCGCACCGCTCGAGCCTCTTCACCAGTGGCGGCTCGTGGAATATGTTGATGGTAGAGCCACTTTTACAATTTATAGGATCGGATGATACTAGCGTTTGAAACGTCAAAATTATGAAACTTGGAAATGACAAATTATACAAATTAAATACCGGCAAAAAAAACAAATTTGCACATAAAATTCAATCACAGACGTAAAAAATCTAAAGTATAGACCAATAAAAAATACGCTCTTAATTAACAAAACAAAACGAAGAAATGAAAAATACAGGCCATAGATCTTAAATATAGGCCAAAAAAATCAAAAATGCTGGTCTAAAAATAAAAAGTTCAAACCAAAAAAATTGAAAAATCATGGAAAACGAAAATAATTCGCCATTTTCAGCCCCCAAAATAACTCTTTAGCTCAAAATAAGTTACTGACCAGAAGCTTGAAAAGCTCAGTTCCTGGAATATCCACAACAAAATTTTATGGACAAATAGTGTTCAGAATCGCCTGTCTTGAAAATAAAACAAAAAAAAAAAAATTGAAAAAAAATAAATTTAATCGATTTTAGTCAAAAAGTAACCAAAGAGTAAAAAAATCGCCCATAAAAAATAATAATTCAAGTTGAAAAATCTAAAATCAAGGGCAAGAAATCAAAAACCATCAAAAAAACTTGAAAATATCGGCAAAAACATAAAAAAGTCGCGTATAAAAATCATTTAGGTTAAAAAAAATCTAAAATGTAGGATAAAAAATTCAAAACTAAAAATCAAAATAGCGGACCAAAAAATCAAAAACTTTAACAAAAAAATCGAAAATTTTGAAAAAAACTAAGGCTAAAATATTAAAACTTTAAAAAACTCAAAATTACCTCTGTAGCAAAGGAAATTTGCACTTGATGATTTGAAAATTTAAAAAAATTTATTACTTGAAGGTTTCGCTTTAAATAAACTTCAATTATTCAAAATTAGTCTACTAATTTCCTGAAAACAATGACATGCTCCTGCAGAAAACAAGGGAATAAACTCAAAATTTGCTCTGTAGTGAAGGAAATTTGCACTCAATGTTTTAATAAATTGTAAAAAATTAATCACTTGTAGAATTAGCTCCAAAATTACCAAAAACTATGCAGAAAGAGTGTACTTTTCATTACTTGTAAAAATAATTGCAATATTGCTACTGAAAACAACAGGAATTGACTCAAAACTGCACTGGAGGGAACGGAAATTGCACTCAATGTTTTGAAAAATCGTAAAAAAAAACAATCACTTACAGATTTAGCTCTTAATTAAGGTAAAAAACTAGGAGTAAAATATAAGCACAAACAATCGAAAATTTAAAAAATATCAAAAATTGGCGGTTAAAAAAATGCAGACTAAAATCCGAAAATTTCAACAAAAAAAAAATCAAAAAGTTTAACCAAAATAAAGAATATTTCGGGCAAAAACTCTAAAATTTGGAACGAAGAAATTAAAAATACAGGTCAAATATCTACAATATGGGCCAAAAAAATCAAAAATGCTGGTCTAAAAATAAAAAAATGCAAACCAAAAAAATTTAAAAATCAAGGAAAACAAAATTAATTTTCAATTTTTAACTCCTAAAATAACTCTTCAGCTCAAAATTAGTTGCCGACCAGAAGCTCGAAAACGGTAGTCAAAAAGTAACCAAAAAGTAAAAAAAATCACCCATAAAGAATAATAATTCAAGTAAGAAAATCTAAAATGAAGGGCTAGAAATCAGAAACTGTACAAAAAATAAAAAAACTTGCGTATAAAAAGCAATCATTTAGGTTAAAAAAAATCTAAAATATAGGATAAAAAATTAAAAATTCCATCCTAAAAATCAAAATTGTGAACCAAAAATCCGAAAATTTTAACAAAAAAATTTAGAAGAAAATTATTTTTTTTTTAAATTTGTAAAGACACATTCAAAATTAGTCCGTCAAAATTTCAACCATCTGTTGCAATAAATGTGGAATTCCAATGCAAATTTCTGAAAAATGCGCCTTATTGATCATCAAAATTTGCTTTTTAGTGCAACCATTTTTGTTGCCGTAAACTTGCGATTATTTTCTTTGTAAATTTGTAAAGACACATTATTCCGAGTTAGTTTGTCAAAATTTCAACCATCTGTAGCAATAAATGTAGAATTGCGCTTTTTTTGTTATCAAAATTGCTTTTCTAGTGCAACCATTTTTGTTGTGGTAAATTTGTGATTATTTTTGACGAAATTTATAAAGGGACATTATCCAAAATTGGTTTGCAAAATTTCAACCATCTGTCGAAAGAAATGTTAAATTCTCAAGTAGAATTTCTGAAAAATTTGCCTTTTTGGTGATCAAAATTTGCCTTTTAGTGAAACCATTTTTGTTGTGGTAAACTTGCGATGATTTTCTTTGAAAAATTGTAAAGACGCATTACTCAGAATTAGTCAGTCAAAGTTTAAACCATCTGTTAAAATAAATGTGCAATCCCTACTTGTATTTTGAAAATTGCGCCTTTTTGGTCATCAAAATGTTCTTTTTAGTGCAACCATTTTTGTTGTGGTAAAGTTGCGATTGCTTTCTTTGGAAATTTGTAAAAACACATTTTTCAGAAATAGTCTGTTGAAATTATTGTGGAACTTTAACGCGGTGTTTAACATTTAAAAAGTTTTTTTAAGAATAAGTTAAAAATTCTTGCTGAGCGTGAGTCTACAGGAAGTGCCATGGCCCCATGGCTCTATATAACGAGCCGCCCCTGCTCTTCACAATCGATAAAGACGAGCGCTATTGCTGTTGTTTTTCCAATGACACCGCGACTCTAAGGGTTGAAAAGGAATTATTTGCAGGTCGATCACTTTCGGCAAAAAAATGATGAATTCTAAAAAAATAAAAATACATTTTATTTACTGGGCAAAGCACATTTTTGTCGAATATCGGCTAAATTCAAATAGTCCAGGAAATAACAATTTTTACGTTTATTTACTCAAAGGCGAAATTTTTTTCTTAATAGCTTTACGAATGTCTACAATTCAACGTTTATTTACAAATTTACAGATTCTGCTACCTACACTTTGTCTATACTTTCTCTGTTAAAACAAACATAACCTCAATGAATAATTCCAGTGTGCATATTTAAATCATTTCGAAAGTTGCATGTTTACATAATAATTAAAAACAATTAATCCGGGGAAGTATTATTGGTCGGCTTTAATTGGAAAATTGTGTCTGCCGCCTTTACTAATTTACATGTTGTATAACTGTGTTGTTTATTCCACAGTCGCAAGGTATGAGTGATTTTTTGGAATAGGACCAACGCGGCATCTGCCAAGAATGCGGCGAAAAATATTACATCGGTGTTGCTCGTGTTAAATAAAGGCAATGTAACCGTATTATACTTTTTTTTTGTTACAAATTACATTGTTACATTCGATTTTAAATTATTTCAATACTTTGCTGGTATCACGAATTTTTCACTTTTTTGTGACTAGTTTGGTCCTATTAGGACATTATCAAATAATCCACTCATAGTGTCCGAATAGGACGAAACTATACTCGGCGCACCGAATCCGTGGTATATTGGATGTGCGTGATCTTCGCGTGATGTTCACTGATTGGTCTGCGCAAACGCATGTGAAGCATGTGTCACGCAGCCGAAATTTTTAATCAGTCCCGTTGTATGCCATGTGCTCTCGTTTTCTGTCTTATTTAAATGTGGCAAGGCAGTGTGAATCAGGCTTTTCATAACGTCTCGATGAACTATCACGAGGACGTGGGGTGAACGCAACGTGACCATACCACCTATTCGGTGCGCCGAGTATAGTCACAATAAAGTGAAAAATTCGTGACACCAGCAAAGTGTTTAATTCAAACTCCTTAGTAATTGCAAAGTAATTGCTTCAATAATAAATCATATTAAATTAATTCATTCATTAATTTAACTGTAGCGCCATGTTTATGTAATATAATAAAAAGTTTACATGCGTGCAATATTAATAATTCAACAACTCAACATAAATTGAATAAATTACAATGGTTTTACATTTTTCAATAACATCATTGTTACTAAAATGGTGTTCAAGAATGAATATAATATAGAACTTATAAAAATAGTTTTATTAATATACCGGGTGTAACAAAAAACGGGCCAACCTTCACAGTTTTTTCATTATGTCAATTTAAAATTTAATAGGGTTATACTAAAACCAAGTTGGAGTTTACTGGTTATCCAAAAACTTAGTTGCATTTCGGTTTCATTGCTTTATTTCTAAGTAGTTTTGTTTGTAAGTATGTTTTCAGAATTTTTCTAATCCCCAAAAAATTGCGATCCTCGTATTCAAGTTTCGAATGTCGCCATTGTGTTTCTAGCTTAGATATATCAATTGTTTCCTGGTGTATCAAAAATGCATTATTTCTAAGCAGTTTTAAAAATCTTGTAAATAATTCCACGAGTAATAAAGCTTTTAAATTTTTCTAATCCCAAGATGGAAATTTTGTTTACTTGAATTCAAGTTTCGAATGTCGCCATTTTGTTTCTAGCTTGGATATATCAATTGTTTCCTAGTATATCAAAAATGTATTATTTCTAAGCAGTTTTCAAAATCTCGTAGACAATTCCACTAGTAATAAAGCTTTTAAATTTTTCTAATCCAAAAATGGAAATTTTGTTTACTTTAATTAAGTTACGAATGTCGTTATTTTGTTTCTAGCTTAAAAGTATCAATTGTTTTATAGTATGTCAAAAAAGCATTATTTGTAAGTAGTTTTAAAAATTTTGAACACAATTTCTCAAGTGACATTTCGTTTTAATATTGCTAATCCCAAAATACACATTTCACTTCCTCAAATTGTAGTTTCAAATGTAACATTTTTTTTAAACTTAGAAATGTCGATTGTTTTTTTGTATGTTAAAAATGCATTATACCTAAGTGGTTTTAAAAATTTTGACGACAATCCCACGAGTTTTTACTAATCCCAAGATACAATTATCGCTTCCTCGAATTCAAGTTTCCATAAAACACCCGTGTAACCTAAGAACCCAAGTTAACATTATTAAAAACCTTTTAGTCCAGTATCCTCCTCTTCCCACACACACACACATACATCACGAAAAAAAAAACATCTCAAATCACATACTGCGGGGTTACACCCTCCGACATGTTGCTTCGGAATTAAGGACCTCGCCCTCAAGTCAAACATGCTTCGACATCGCATAACTGCATTTCGACGCACATCCAGGGTGAGTAATGTCGCCTCCCCCAGAGAATAAATTCGCCCTAATTGACGGACGTCCCCGGGGAACTGCAGCTCCTGTTGATGACGTCACGGGAGCAATTAGTGCACGCTCGCCGGTCTTTAGGTGTAGGAAATAGCATATGTTAGAGAAGAGCGTGTGCTCTGGATTAAAGTTTGATGGTGTCCTGAAGATTCCCGACACGTTTTTAATCCCATTCTGCGCGATTGCATTATTGATGCGGTTTAATATCTTAACGCCTCGCGTGATAATTGTTTGGTAAGAGAGGGTGTCCCTGTTTTAAATGGGATTTTTGATGTAATTATACGTGGGAAGAGATTTTGCACCATGAGAGGGTTTATTGAAATTTTGTTACGCGTTATATTTTGTATCCATTTTCATTTAACTGGCACGTGTTTCGATTATTACAGACCATTACCAATGGTTAAACCAAATAACTATTAGTTGTTCCATGAACGGGTGTGAAGTTAGCAATAGATCCAGCAATAGATTTTAAAAATTCATATCTCGGAGAAATGAAAAGCAATTCGAATAAAAAGTGAACCATACCATTAGGGAAGGTCTAAATTAATAACACAAAAAGAATCAACCCTTAATTTTAACCCTTTATATTTTTGCACCGCTTTCAAAAAAGTTTCTAATAATTTCTCCGTAAGTCGCAGAAATCCACACCTCGCGATATAAACCTCCATTTTTGACAAAGTTTGCAATCAGCCATAAGTAAATAAACATTCTTATTCTTATCACTGATAAAGGTACTTTCATAATCAAAAGTCTAAAAAACGTTACGGCCAATCAACGGCCTTCAACCCAAAAAGAAATAATTTCTCCGTAAGTCGCAGAAATTCACATTTCGGGATAAATCTCCATTTTTGACAAAATTTGCAATCAGCCATTACTAAATAAAAATTCTTATTCTTATCACTGATAAAGGTACTTTCATAATCAAAAGTCAAAAAAACGTTACGGGCACTCCTTCAACCCAGAAAAAAATAATTTCTCCGTAAGTCGCAGAAATTCACATTTCGGGATAAATCTCAATTTTTGACAAAGTTTGCAATCAGCCATAACTAAATAAAAATTCTTATTCTTATCACTGATAAAGGTACTTTCATAATCAAAAGTCAAAAAAAGTTACGGGCAATCCTTCAACCCAGAAAAAAATAATTTCTCCGTAAGTCGCTGAAATCCACACCTCGTGATATAAATCTCCATTTTTGACAAAGTTTGCAATCAGCCATAACTAAATAAAAATTCTTATTCGTATCACTGATAAAGGTACTTTCATAATCAAAAGTCGAAAAAACGTTACGGGCACTCCTTCAACCCAGAAAAAAATAATTTCTCCGTAAGTCGCAGAAATTCACATTTGACTCTTGATTCTTAAAGTACTTGTATTAGTGATAAGAATAAACATTTTTATTTATTTATGGCAGATTGCAAACTTATAAAAAAAAACTGTTGAAAGTGGTGCAAAAATATAAAGGGTTAAAATTAAGGGTTGATGTTATTAATTTAGACCTTCCCTAATGGTATGGTTCAGTTTTTATTCGAATTGCTTTTCTTTTCTCCGAGATATGAATTTTTAAAATCTATTGCTGGATCTATTGCTAACTTCACACCTGTGTTCCATGATTTCATTTTCAATGTTTCGATCATTATGTTAATCTATTAGTTTAGAGTTTCGATCATTACAGATCATAATCCCAGATTAAACCAACTATTAGATTAGTTTTTATTACACATAACAAGTATTTTTCTTTACGAAATTTGAACATCCTCTTCCATCAAGAGTATAGCGCAACAAATAGCTCTTGAAGTGTTATTTTCGATTTTTGTAGAATTCTAATGGGTGACAAAAATTACAAATAACCATCGATTAATTTCAGGTTAAGAGAAATAATTAAGCACTGAAATAAAAGGTACATCTCTCGTGTTTCATTAGCGCGATTATATTTCAGGACGAAGACATAACAAAAACGAAGCAAACCCACATTACACGGCCTTGTTTAATGAACACCAGCGCATCTGATTATTTTAATTAACCGCACGTCGTCCAACACCCGTTGTCCAGCTCATTAAAAGTCGACAGAGAAGTCATTTCACAAATCACATTGCAATCAACTAAATGCAAATCTATACGCTACCATAAAAGTAACGTTTATTTTCAAATGTTTATCGAATAACTTCTTCCTTCCTTTCAACCCGTTTCACCTCCTGAATATTAATGATGCGATCACATAAGGAATTTTAAATTGTTGAGTGGAATTCAGATAGAAAAATTAAATTATACGTATTGAAGTGGATGATAAGGAGAAATAGGTCAGAACATGGATCCTTGAGGTATAAAAATTATTATAAAACTTCAAAGATGTAAATATGAAAGCCGTAAAGTGATTACTCACCGCTTTGATAGCTACACGTTTCCTCTGTCTGTGAAGATAAAAAGATACGTGCATGATTGGTATAAATAATAACTCCTCGGTTGCCACATGGGGAGGCAACATGCGCAGGCGGCCGGTGTTAGAGGAAAACGAGGCAGGTTGTGCCTCGAGGACCCTTGTTGGGGACATTTTATGTCCCTCGATGGTAGACAGATAGCGGAGCCTCTTCGGCGCAGCACGACTTCGAGTGACATTACCGGAGGCCGGCATTCCTAGTCTCAGCCGGACAAAAAGAATTAATAGAAACCCCTCATTTACACCGTGTGCGAAAATCCTTATCTCCGGAAACCAATTTATTGCACGACCGCACCGAGCCAATTTAAAACCGAAGCGGACAATCGCAGCCTCGGTGGTCCCTCCAATGGTGGAGTGATCATTAAAGAGATAATAAAAATGATTTTAATTATTTTTTCCAAAATCGGTTATTCGCTTGTTGATGCCATTATAGTTCTCTTTAATAAGATCGTGCTTAGAGTATGCACCTGCACCTATAATAACAACGCCATATCATAAATTGAAAGAATACAATCAAAATTTGTAATTACTAATTATATTGAATTTACAAAAATAGCAACACCGCACAATAATGGCAGTTTGTAAAATGATGCGCTTTGGTAATCAAGTTTTCTATTAACTTTTTTAATAAAAATTTTCCTTTATTTAAGAATCAAATTAAGAGAGACGACGGTAAAATTTTTGAAAATGTCCAGTTTAGTACATATTTATATTAGAGATTTGTAAAAAAATCTAAATCTACTTACAAATAATGCATTTTTGACATACTAAAAAACAATTGACATTTCTAGGCTAGAAACAAAATGGTGAGATTCGTAACTTGAATTTGAGCAACCAAAAATTGCACCTTGGGATTAGAAAAATTCTAAAAGCTTATTATTACTTACTATGGAATTATTTTCAGTATTTCTAAAATGGTTTCGATATAATGCATTTTTGACATACTAAAAAACAATTGATATTTTTACGCTAGAAACAATATGGCGACATTCGAAATTGGAATTAGAAGAAGCGAAATTTACATCTTGAGATTAGAGAAATTCTAAAAAAATGATGGTGTAATTCTTTTTCAAAATTGAATAATGCATTTTTAATACATAGAAAACAATTGATAAAAATTTTAGCCAGAAACAAAATAGCGACTTTTAAATCTTGAATTTGAGAAAGTGAAATTTACATTTTTGGATAAGAAATATCAAAAAAAATATCACTCACGGAATTGTCTTCAAAATTACTAAAACTACTTAATGATTTTATTGTGAGGTTTTTTTATTTTTTTTTTGTTATTATTTTCAAATTTCTTATCGGAACTTATTTTAAGCTAAAAAGAGTTATTTTTAGGCCAGGATTTTTGATTTTTGGCCGATATTTTAAATCTTCGGCTATTTTGTTCCAAACTTTTGACTTCTTTGGCCAAAATATTCGAGTCGTTTATTGAAATGTTGGATTTCTTGGTTTGCATTTTCTATTTTTAGGCCTGAGTTTTCGACCTGTTGACCTAAATTTAGACAAAACATCGAAAACTCGGGCTTGAAGATGAAAAATGGCGACTAAAAAATCGAAAATTTCAACAAACTAATCGAATATTTTAGCCAAAACATCAAAAAAATGGAACAAAATAGCCGCAGATCTAAAATATCGGCCAAAAATCAAAAATCCTGACCAGGCACTGGTGCGTCGGTGGCAGCGAACGGGTTAATGATTTTATTGTGAGGTTTTTTTAAATTTTTTTTTTTTTGTTAATATTTTTAAATTTCTTATGTTAAGCTAAAAAGAGTTATTTTTTGGCCAGGATTTTTGATTTTTGGCCGATATTTTAAATCTTCGGCTATTTTGTTCCAAACTTTTGACTTCTTTGGCCAAAATATTCGAGTCGTTTATTGAAATGTTGGATTTCTTGGTTTGCATTTTCTATTTTTGGGCCTGAGTTTTCGACCTGTTGACCTAAATTTAGACAAAACATCGAAAAATCGGGCTTGAAGATGAAAAATGGAGACTAAAAAATCGAAAATTTTAACAAACTAATCGAATATTTTGGCCAAAACATCAAAAAAATGGAACAAAATAGCCGCAGATCTAAAATATCGGCCAAAAATCAAAAATTCTGGCCTAGCACTAGTGCGTCGGTGGCAGCGAACAGGTTAATGATTTTATTGTGAGGTTTTTTTAATTTTTTTTTTGTTATTATTTTCAAATGTCTTGTCGGAACTTATTTTAAGCTAAAAAGAGTTATTTTTAGGCCAGGATTTTTGATTTTTGGCCGATATTTTAAATCTTCGGCTATTTTGTTCCAAACTTTTGATTTCTTTGGCCGAAATATTAGAGTCGTTGGATTTCTTGGTTTGCATTTTCTATTTTTGGGCCTGAGTTTTCGACCTTTTGACCTAAATTTAGACAAAACATCGAAAACTCGGGCCTGAAGATGAAAAATGGAGACTAAAAAATCGAAAATTTTAACAAACTAATCGAATGTTTTGGCCAAAACATCAAAAAAATGGAACAAAATAGCCGAAGATCTAAAATATTGGCCAAAAAATCAAAAATCCTGGTTTAAAAATAAAAATGCAGACCAAAAAAAAATACAGGCAAAAGAAAAATAATTTGCAATTCTCGCATGTAAATCAATAATTCTTTAAATAAAATAGAAACAACCTTACTTGTTGCAGAAAGTATCAAATAAATTCAAAAAAACGGAAATATAGCCTGAATATATGAATGAACAGGTTGAAATTCATATATTCAGGCTATATTTCGTTTTTTTTTTTAATTTATTTAATAATTCTTTATTTTGGTCTACATTTTTTATTAGTTTGTTACAATTTTCAATATTTTTACATTTTCAGGCTCGACGTTTTGGCCATTTTTTTTATATTTTCTGTCCTATATTTTAGATTTTTTAACCTGAATTATTGATTTTTATGTGGACTTTTGATTTTTTTGGCGGTATTTTTTTATTTTTGTCCTTTCTTTTAGATTTTGCAACTTATTGATTTTTATGTGGACTTTTGATTTTTTTGGCGGTATTTTTTTTGTCCTTTGTTTTAGATTTTGCAACTGAATTTTTTGTATTTTCAAGGGTTTTTGTTTTAATTTCAGGTTATTTATTTAATTTTATATTGTTTGATTTTATGGGTTTTAAATTAAATATGGGGTTTATTTTTGGATAAAATAAATTTTCTTTGATATTTATCTAGAAAATATAGTCTGCGGGATGTTCAAGGAATTATTTAACATTCAAATATTTGTAGGAATTTAGGATTTTTTGCATCAAACAATTAAAAGTCTAATTTAGGTTTTTCGTCTGATCTAAACTTATTTCCCAAGTACAATACTAGACTTCATTCATCATTAGTTCAATGCAGCGGCGGCGCGTGGGACTTTGTAGAGCCTTCTCTCTACAAAAGTACTCGTAGTACTCGTGCTGTACTACTTTTTCTTATAGAGCAAGAAAATATTTCGCTGCTGTTTCGGTCAAATTTTCTTCCGCAGCCTCCTCGCCGAACATCCTCGAGCCGCCGCTGGTTCAAGGTTTATCCAAAAAAGACAAACAATAAATTTTCTTCCGCAACCTCCTCGCCGAACATCCTCGAGCCGCCGTTGGTTCAAGGGTTATCCGAGAAAGACAAACAATTGAAAAACAAGTGAATAGAGAATTTAATTTTTTTTATTTTATCAACACCAAACCTGAAAAATTTTCGAAATCTAATCGTCCATTCAAGAATTATCCTCAAAACAAAGTATGAAAACGATGGGAGTCAATTGTAAACAATGCAGGAGTTTTATTATTGATCAGTTTATACAATATGTTTCAAATAGAAAGTAATCGCAGTCAGGGGCGGCTCGTTATATAGAGCCAAGGAGCCATGACACTATCTGTAGTTTTAAGCTCAGCAAGAATTTTTGGTCTAGGAAGATACATTGCCCTTTCTTTCTTCCTTCGAACGGAAGGGGGGGGGGGGTATATTGTATAAGTGGCTCTACCATTAATATGTTCCACGAGCCGCCACTGCTTTTAAGGAGTTTAATAGTTCTATATAGATTAAATTATTAGTTCTGTTCGTTTAGACACAAAAACGATTTAGGGCCTGGTTCACACTGCGTCTCGCTTTTTTCTGGACGAGATTCCGTGAGAGTCCTAGGCATATTTTTAAAGCTTTATAGTTTTACAAGGGTTTTAAAAAGAGTTCTGGCAAAAGGCATTTATTTTATTTATTTATTTTTATTCACCGAAAACAAAGCTTTCGCGCGAATGCATATGAGACGCTGGTCGATTTTTGATAGTTCCGTCAGCTGAAATGCATTTTTCAGATAGTTCAAAATGCGTTGCAAATAGTTACGAAGAGTTTTAGCATCATCTGTACATTTTCTAGCGAGAAATAATAATTAAAAACGCGCCGTTACGCGTTAAATTTGAATTTTACACTTATACTCATTGTTCGGCGTTTTTCTCGAGCATTGACCTACATTTATGCAAATAATTGTATTCATGTTACTCGTTGTTTGGGTTTATTTTAAATCATGCAAACTGTCTCAAAAATATACAAAAACCTGCGCTATTATAAACTTATCGGCTTCGCTAAGCTTTTAAGTGTCTATCGATCAAGATATGCATCTTGTGTGTGGGTATAATCCTCATGAGAACTAAATGTAACTAAAAATTTAATTTCAATGAACATTAGTCTAGTTCTTTGATTTTTCTACCGTAAATTAGAAAGTAAAATAAAGGAAATACACATCCAAAGCAGAACGAGACATCACGACGATTTTAACTGAACTATTACTTTCATGATTTTCTCTCTGTGCAGCGCCATTTGGTATACAATCCAAAGGTATCGGTCTAACGTTGCTAACTGTACCGAAATACTCAGATCACTTGATTTATTTTTGTGACTTTTTATCAAAAGTTTGTACAACGATAAACATATCTCTCGATACTGTTTGTGTAATAATGTTGAGTTATTAACGATTTAATAGCCGCAATTATTTCACTTAATAATTAATCGGATTACGAAGAATTTACTGCTGGTATGCCGTAATAAAGCACTGTCAAGTGTGATGACCACCCAACGCATAATATAATAATGAATTGAGTAGTGGAAGTGTGATAATTTAGTAATGAAGATTGACTTGTTCAATTGCATAAACTGCTGCTCTCCCATGGTCCCCAATAACTGATTGCTCGCTAATGATATGTATATTTGTTTCAGAGTGCCATGCCATGTCTGGACGTCGGATCGCGCCATTCGACGCAGCTCCACTTCGAACGAAGACTGATTGATTGAAGAGAACGGACTTAGTGTGTGCACGTGCGTGCGTGTGGATATAGACAAGATGAGGTGCGTCTTGCTGGTGTTGGTCGCGGGCGCGGTGGGCTGCGCCGCCGCAGCGGGCTCGTCCTCGAGCTCCTCTGTGATATCCTCGCATTCCGACTCCACGGACCAGGAGGGGAGGTGCGAGGAGATCACGATACCTATGTGCCACGGGATCGGGTACAACTTCACCAGGATGCCCAACGAGTTGAACCACGACAACCAGGAGGAAGCGGGATTGGAGGTGCACCAGTTCTGGCCCCTAGTCGAGATCAAGTGCTCCCCGGATTTGAAATTCTTCCTATGCTCGATGTACGTTCCAATTTGCCTCAAGGACTACATGAAACCCTTGCCGCCTTGCAGGGACCTCTGCAGGCGAGCGCGCGAGGGCTGCGAGCCCATAATGCAGCAGTACGGGTTCAAGTGGCCCGATAGGATGGAGTGCGACCAGTTCCCCGTGCAGGGGGCCTCGCCCGAAGATCTGTGCATGGACCAGAGCAAACAAGAATCGAACCCGTCTCCCCCGCAGAAGCCGCCAACGCCCAAGCCTCCCAAACACAAGAAGTGTAAGGATCCAAAAAACTGCGCGGATCCCCCAGGGGACAAAAACAAGCAGCGCGGAAAAGAGTGCACGTGCCAGTGCAGGTCTCCGCTAATTCCACTGGGGAAGGAATCACCACTGTACAACCGAAGCGTGTCCGTGGGAGACGTCGCAAACTGTGCGCATCCGTGCAAGGAGATATTCTTCAACCCCGACGAAAAGGACTTCGCCGCCGTATGGATCACGCTGTGGTCGGGCCTGTGCGCCGCGTCGACGCTAATGACACTAACCACCTTCCTCATTGAAACCGAACGTTTCAAGTACCCGGAGAGGCCCATCGTGTTCCTATCAGCTTGCTACTTCCTGGTATCAGTTGGATATCTGGTACGCGTGGGCGTGGGTCATGAGGAGGTCGCGTGCGTAGGGCCTATCATTAGATACTCATCAACCGGGCCTAGCATGTGCACACTGGTCTTCCTCCTGGTCTACTTCTTCGGAATGGCCTCATCAATCTGGTGGGTGGTGCTGGCCTTCACGTGGTTCCTAGCTGCGGGCCTAAAATGGGGAAACGAAGCCATTGCGAGTTACGCGCAATACTTCCACCTAGCAGCGTGGTTGATCCCAACCGTGCAAACCGTTGGGGTCCTACTTTCCGGCGCGGTGGATGGAGATCCAGTTTCAGGAATATGTTACGTCGGGAATATGAACATGGAGAATCTCCGGACGTTCGTCTTAGCACCCTTACTAGTTTACCTCCTGGTGGGAACAAGCTTCCTCTTCGCGGGATTCGTCTCGCTATTCCGCATCAGATCCGTGATCAAAAAGCAAGGCGGCGCTGGAGCTGGATCCAAGGCTGATAAGCTAGAGAAGCTCATGATTAGGATCGGAATCTTCAGCGTGTTATACACAGTTCCTGCTACCATAGTAATAGGTTGCCACCTCTACGAAAACGCTTACCACCACGAGTGGTTGTCCTCGATAGCCTGCCCTTGCCAATCCGGCGCCGTGACCAATATAAGGACAAGATTACGACCCTTATATTCCGTACTGATGCTCAAATATTTCATGGCGCTCGCCGTAGGGATTACTTCGGGAGTTTGGATTTGGTCGGGGAAGACGTTGGATTCCTGGAAGAGACTGTGGAGGAGGCTGGTGGGTCGGCCCGATCCCTCGGGCGCCGGAGCGGTTTTGATCAAGTCCAGACCCGGAAAGGCCCCACCGCAGTACCTGGTGGCGGGACCGGGCAGCGCGTCGCTCTTGGGCCCCGCGGGAAGCGTGGCCTCGGCGAGCCAACACCATCTGCACCACCACGTCCTCAAGCAGCCGCCGTTGAGTCACGTATGACAGGCGGGCGAAGGGGCCGCACCTGTAGTCATCAGCCACCAAGGACCCGGTTCGGGTCCGTCGCTAAGCAACTACGGGCCGATTTGAGTGACCGCCTGGGCCCCTCGCCATTCGGTCACAGCTCTCTAGTCTCTTTTTGTGCCGCTAATGGACAACCTAGTGTATAAAACGAACGAACTGAACGTGTTTTTATATATATTTTTTTTTCATTTTCCCCCTTTAATATCTATGACTTAAATTGTGATTTTAAACCGCATTTACTCATTTGCTGCATGTACAAAGTTGGGCGAAAGTTTCTAAACGGATCAGAGTTTATTGCTGCTGTGTCAGCTGTGGTAAAACGAAAATCCTTACGCGGTCATGTTCGTAGGATACTTTGAATGACTTTGCTTACGACTAGATCTCTTTATGTAAAAGGAATGTCGACGTCTAAATTTACAAAGCAGGTAATTTGATGTCAAATTAACAAGCTTTCCAAATACCAATTTTTAGGTATTAAGGGTAAGTTAACAGGATTGGTTGTATCTTGGTAGTATTGCAAAAAAGCAAAAGTATTTTTTTTACTTGTTTGTTTGTAGCTCCTGAAAAAGTCGACAGGATTGGTTATATCCTGGAAGTAATACAATAAAGCAAAAGTGTTTTTTTTTATTTCTTTGTTTAGGGCTCTTGAAAAGCTATAAAAAATGCAAAAGTTGACATAACTCATTTTATTCTGTTAATAAAATTATTGTAATGAGTTTTCACCAGATAAGTCAATTGACGGGGAATAATTTCATGTCAAATTAACAAGTTTTCCAAACACCAATTTTTAAGTAAGTTAACAGGATTGGTTGTATCTTGGTAGTAATGCAAAAAGGAAAAGTACTTTTTTTTACTTGTTTGTTTGGAGCTCCTGAGAAAGTCCACAGGATTGGTTATATCCTGGAAGTAATGCAATAAAGCAAAAGTGTTTTTTTTTAATTTCTTTGTTTAGGGCTCTTGAAAAGCTGTAAAAAATGCAAAAGTTGACATAACTCGTTTTATTGTGTTAATAAAATCATTGTAATGAGTTTTCACTAGATAAGTCAATTGACGGGGAGTAATTTCATGTCAAATTAACAAGTTTTCCAAACGCCAATTTTTAAGTAAGTTAACAGGATTGGTTGTATCTTGGTAGTAATGCAAAAAGCAAAAGTACTTTTTTTTTACTTGTTTGTTTAGAGCTCCTGAGAAAGTCAACAGGATTGGTTATATCTTGGAAGTAATGCAATAAAGCAAAAGTGTTTTTTTTTATTTCTTTGTTTAGGGCTCTTGAAAAGCTATTAAAAAAATGCAAAAGTTGACATAACTCATTTTATTGTGTTAAAAAAAATCATTGTAATGAGTTTTCACCTGATAAGTCAATTGACGAGGAGTAATTTCATGTCAAATTAACAAGTTTTCCAAACACTAATTTTTAAGCAAGTTAACAGGATTGGTTGTATCTTGGTAGTAATGCAAAAAAGCATTTTTTTTACTTGTTTGTTTAGAGCTCCTGAAAAATTAATTGTAATAACATGCAAAACACAAAGTTCACAGAATTCAATTTAGTGTAGTGATAAGTTTTCACCAGGGTTTTGTGACCTTCAAATATCTAAAGATGAATATTTAGAAAACATAACAATAATGTACTCGACATGTGAATTCTTAACCGCCTAACCGTTGTAGCAAACCAAGAGTTACCTCCTGGACAATTAAATAATGGTTCTTAGCAAAGCCGGATTTTGCAACAAATTCAAACTGTTCTAAATCTCCTTTAGAAGGGCCCGAATGACTCAAATTGTTGGAACGCCCTGTTAAACTCGAGTCTCTATCTCTTTCATATAATTCTGATAACTAGACTGTTGCCTAGCTCTAAATAAGTGTTTAGTTCACAGAATTCAATTTAGTGTTGTGATAAAA
Organism: Ocypus olens; assembly: GCA_910593695.2. NCBI lineage: Eukaryota > Metazoa > Arthropoda > Insecta > Coleoptera > Staphylinidae > Ocypus > Ocypus olens. The sequence goes on from OU343049.1 coordinate 47,711,747, forward strand.
TCATTTAAATGAGTTTTCGCCAGGGTTTTGTGACCTTCAAATATCAAAAGATGAATATTTAGAAAACATAACAATAATGTACTCGACATGTGAATTCTTAACTAACCGTTCTAGCAAATCAAGAGTTACCTCCTGGACAATTAAATAATGGTTCTTAGCAAAGCCGCATTTTGCAACAAATTCAAACTGTTCTAAATCTCCTTTAGAACGGCCCGAATGACTCAAATTGTTGGAACGCCCTGTTAAACTCGAGTCTCTATCTCTTTCATATAATTCTGGTAACTAGACTGTTGCCTAGCTCTAAATAAGTGTTTAGTTCACAGAATTGAATTTAGTGTTGTAATAAAATCATTTAAATGAGTTTTCGCCAAGGTTTTGTGACCTTGAAATATCAAAAGATGAATATTTGGAAAACATTACAATAATGTACTTGACATGTGAATTCTTAACCGCCTAACCGTTCTAGCAAACCAAGAGTTACCTCCTGGACAATCAAATAATGGTTCTTAGCAAAGCCGCATTTTGCAACAAATTCAAACTGTTCTAAATCTCCTTTAGAACGGCCCGAATGACCCAAATTGTTGGAACGCTCTGTTAAACTCGAGTCTCTATCTCTTTCATATAATTCTGGTAACTAGATTGCTGCCTAGCTCCTAAATAAGTGTTTAGAGTTGCTGCTGATATAAATCTCTCTTTCCATCTCTATCTCTTCCATATAATACCGAAAACTGGGCTTTTGCTTGAGTGTTGAGGGTTTTTAGAAAATGTCGGAGTTTTTATAAAATTGCTGCTGATAAATCTTTCTCTCTATCTCTTTCATATAGTTCCAGAAACTGGACTCTTACCTAGCTCTAAATGGGTGTTAAGGGTTTTCAAAAAATTGCTGATGGTAAAACTCTCTATCTCTTTTTCATAATTGGAGAAACTGGACTCTTACCTAGCTCTAAATGAGCGTTACGGGTTTTTAGAAAATTGCTGCTTACAATTTATTACTTTTATCTAATGTCATTTCCATTCTAGAGCAAGCAATAGCATGATGATTACATATAAAAAAATTTTTTTTTGAACATGTCTGATTCATTTTGAGATAAATTAATCCTTTTCCAAACAAACTTATTGGAAGAGTTTTTAAAATATCTGCTTTTATTTACTTAAATAGAAAACTTATTCTTGTATCACTTCCATAGAATTTAATTTACAATTTACACGACATCTAATTCAATTTGCGATTTTTTAAGAGCTCTAGTCGCTGCAAATAAATATGAATGATCACTTTAACGCTTTTATTTTGATTTTAAAAGGACATCAACTGTGAAATACCTAATCTTTCACGGTAATTTTTTTTGTATGTTATTGCAACGGCAATTTGTTTGTAATCACTTCGTCGCGACATGCCGATTGCCAAATTCATTAACCACAGTCAAGGTCATAACAATCCGATTTCGGACTTTCGCCCAGCAGTGTTTAAGTGAGGTGCCATAAATTATGTACATACCGACTGATTTAAAAGAAAAAAAAGAAACAAAACGAAACACAAAAGGACATATCTACCTAAATTACTGCCAAAATTTTTGGTTTCCGTACGCAAATAGGTAAAACAATCGTGCGCGTAATAAAAATGTGAGATTTTATATACGTAACTAAATATAGTTAAACAAATAATAATAAAATGTGATTCTATGGCGGATACAATGACCAGCTGTGGCCAGAATCTGTTTCCCCAGACGATTCAGGATTTGCCATAAAATTGTGCCATCTTTGTTTAAAACTTATAATAGGGACCATGGATTATCGCCGGCGCCATTGTATCCGGAAAAACATTTTCTTTTTGTAACATAATATACTTGTAGAGATCGTGGTTTTTATATGGATTATAAATAGACCCCCGAAACCCCAAAAATCGTCATAACCCTTTTTGTACTTACTGTCTATTTAATCCCCCCCTCTTAGTTTTTTATCTAATGTAAATATAACGACGCCTATCGCAATTCTCGTATAATATTTATTATTATTAATAATAACCATACAAGTGTCTGCTGTTATATGTAAACAAAAAAAAATGTGAATAAGATTCCGACTTGTAGTCGAATCGTCGATTCAGATAGCTTTATATAAATATATATATATGAAAAAGAATTAGCCTAGTTAACATATCATTCATCCATTTTCGATTTTTGTTTACTCATTTTCATTGCGCACGTCGTTGATTGGAGAAGGAAGACTTTTTTCACCCAGCCCGCGGATGTGTTGTAAATGCTGATCTGATACGGAAAAATAAATGAATCGCAATCGAGCACAATTTCTAACTTTTGTATATTATTTTCGACCTTTGTACAGTTATATATTTGTAAAATTGTGCGTGTATAGTAGACCTAGCTATTGTATTTGTCTGTATGCTTCACCAATGTATACGATTCAATTATATTTTATTGTTTAAATTATAATATTTGATTGTGTTTTCTCGCACCCTTTCATTTCCTATCCACTGAAATGTTGCTGATATTTATGTTATGTGTAAGTTTCTTCAATTGGAAGCTTTGATGTTCTTACTAAATCGTCGGTGGCCGATCCAAAATTTTTCAAAATTTTAGAAAATGTAGTTCAAATCTCTTATTGGTTGTTATATTGTTGTTTATTAATTTGTTTAGTGGTAATAGATCCGGCTGAGATTTTTGAAAAAAATCCCAATGCAAGCCGGTTATATCCTCCGGCATCCCTGAAAGTTTCAACTCTGATATAAATAGAAAAAAATAAATCACTAAAAGAAGGAAAACGAAAAACCGGGTGACGCCCTCTGGAAGGGTAGGGGGTGTTTTAAAAATTTTGAGAAAAATACAGATGAAGACTCGTCTTGCCCCCCCCCCCCCCTGAAAGTTTCAACTCTCTGATATAAATAGAAAAACATAAATCACTAAAAGAAGAAAATCGAAAAACCGGATGACGCGCTCTGGAAGAGTAGGGGGTGTTTGAAAAATTTTGGAAAAAATACAGAAGAATTCTCGTCTTACCCCGAACGCCCCCTAAAAGTTTCAACTCTCCGATATGAATAGAAAAAAAAATAGGTCCTCGAAAGAAACAAAAAGGAAAAAGAAAAATGTCCGGGGTGCGCCGAATAACGCGCTTTGGAGGGGCGGGGGGTGGTCGGAAGGTTCTAAAAAAATTAGGGATCACGGCTCGGCTCGCCCCCCGCCTACCCTGAAAGTTTCATCTCTTCGATTTCCATAGAAAAAAATACGTCACCGAAAGTACGCCGAAAAGTAAAAAAGGGGGCGTGGCCCGATTGGGGCAAAAATTCAAAAATCGGGCACCGAACGTCCCTTTGAAATCGATTTTAGTTTCTAAAAAATACGGCCGCCACCCTCCCGCTCGGTCGCATATCGACTTCTGATCCGGCGCGTTTTGATGTTTTTTTTCGATTTTCAAAAATTCGCCCAGGGGGCTCTGCTGGTTCTAGAGGGGTGGAAGTGGTCGGGATCGACTCGATCGACCATTTTACACAAACTGAGAAAAGAAAATTTCGAGCATACTCTAAACCCCGCCCCCTGGGGGGTAGGGTCCACCCCCTGGGGGCGGCAACCCCGATACTTGTTTTTTCTAGGTTAGCCCTGCCCCTATACGACTGCAAAATTTCAACCCTCTACGATTTTTACTTTTTTCACTATTCAAGTTTTTAAAACTTGCGGATGATTTGGAAATTGGCTTAAGCATCTAGGCTATTCGGCCACTAACGATATATAGTTTTTGAGATTACTTTTTTTTTAATAATGAATGGGACTTACACTAAACATCCATGGACCCGCACGGCCACTTTTTCGGAACGAAAAAGTGACCGCACGGATGGGATTCGAACCCACGACCTCGATGCCCGTGAGCAGGTGTTCTTCTCACTAGGCCACCGCGGCCCCAACCCTCAGAAGCTGATTCCGAAAGTCCCGTGGGGACTGACAGGTAGGTGAGGAGCTGGAAATATATTTTAGAAATATAGTGTAACACAAGAATATAAGAATTCGTGAAATTTCGACCATTTTCAAACCGCCATAGCTCGGCGTATTTTCAATCAATTTTGATGAATCTTTAAGGGCGAAAAACTTTGAAGTGTTTTCTTTAAAGTCATGCATGCGGACTTAAGCGTAACCCCTTCCGCCCCCCTCTAGCACCCCCGTGAAAAAAAAGTTTTTTCAGGGAACCATGTCCAACTTTGACGATGTCTGCGGAGTTGGAAAAATTTTGTCGACTCGATCCACCATAAAGGCATTAAAATTTAATCAATTACGAACGAATTTCCTACGACGATTTGGCACCAAGTTATGGGTGTTTAAAAAAGTGCATTTCTAAGGTACACAATGGGATATTTATGATTTCGCACAAACAATAATTTTCGTGAATACTTTAAAGAAAGCCGATTTAAAAAAAATGTACATTTAGCCGACTCTAGATTCAACCAAAATTTGAAGCTAAACAGTTGTAAAGTTTAATTTGACAAAATTTCAATTATTCGTCGGAAGAAATGAAACATTTACGGTGAAATTTCTGGACAAAGTGAAATTTCAATTTTCAAGTTTTGTTTTCCAGGCCAATAATTTTTTTTGTTACTGTGAGGTTGGGATGATTTTCTTTGAACAGTTGTAAAGACGTATTATTGAAGTTTAATTTGACAAAATTTCAATTATTCGTCGGAAGAAATGCAACATTTACGGTGAAATTTCTCGACAAAGTGAAATTTCAATTTTCAAGTTTTGTTTTTCAGGCCAATAATTTGTTTTATTACTGTGAGGTTAGGATGATTTTCTTTGAACAGTTGTAAAGACGTATTATTAAAGTTTAATTTGCCAAAATTTCAATTATCTGTCGGAAGAAATGAAACATTTACAGTGAAATTTCTGGACAAAGTGAAATTTCAATTTTCAAGTTTTGTTTTCCAGGCCAATAATTTTTTTTGTTGCTGTGAGGTTAGAATGATTTTCTTTGAACAGTTGTAAAGACGTATTATTAAAGTTTAATTTACCAAAATTTCAATTATTCGTCGGAAGAAATGCAACATTTACGGTGAAATTTCTGGACAAAGTGAAATTTTAATTATCAAAATTTGTTTTCCAGAGCAACATTTTTTGTTACTGTGAGATTAGGATGATTTTCTTTAAACAGTTGCAAAGACACATTATTTATGTTTAATTTACCAAAATCGAAAGAAACGTAAAATTTAAAATGAAATTTCTGGAGAAAGTGAAATTTTGATTGTCAATTTTTGCTTTCCCATGGCAACTGGGGAAGTTGCAAGAAAAAAATGCTTCAAGAGAGATTTGTAACAGGAGGCTTTTATATGTCCAAAAATATTACAACAAATCTTCGCAGTTACTTCAAAAATTCGTAATAACAAAAACATCAACTAGATCGAAGACTATCACGTACAGCAGGCATGTCAAACTCGTTTACCACCAAGGGCCACATCAAGTATTACACAGAAGCCGCGGGCCGCATTACAAAAAAAAAACTACAATTGAAACCAAACAAAAAAGAATAATTTTTACCTTGTATATAATTTTTTTTTTTTAATATTTGGTACCAACCTTGCCGGGCCGCAGACAACTTGTAAGCGGGCCGCATGCGGCGTGTTTAACATGCCTGACGTACAGTATAAATTCAAAAGAAATGAACTAGGAAATTCGTACATTTTATAATATTGTAAATACGTGTCTATTTACATATCAAGAAAAATAGTTTCTGCTTCGATTTTCTTTCCAAAATTAATGATTTCTTGATGCTATCGTTCCTTCATTAATTATTGTCCCTCTTGCATTTCATCTTCACCATCCTACACCAACTTCAGGCGACACGACGCAGATTCACCAACAATCAAGACTTATTTGCAAGAAATATTTGCTTCAAAAAAGATCCACCAGCATTTAATAGAGAAAAAGTTTTTCGAATAATTTAATATCCTGAATTTTCTTATTGATACCGCGAGGATCCGTCATTTAATCAAATGCACTGAAGAAGAAGAAACAATAAATTTGCTTAAGAGCAAAATTCATTAGCAAGTAAGAAAAAATTGTTTGATATGTTTGTGAAAATTACAGGAACCGAAATGAGCAAAATTACTTTTTTCGTGGATCGTCTGAAATTAAAAAAACGAAACGATCAGTGCTTAAATCGATTGGACATACCGAAAAACGATTAAATTTAATTTTGCTTCAGAAACTAATTTTTGTTTGTCCAGGAGACTATTTTGAACACTATTTGTCTATTAAATTTTTTTGTGAAAATTATGGGAGCCGAGATGAGCAAAATTATTTTTTCGTGGATAGTGCTTAAATCGTCAGGAAACGCCGGAAAACGATTAGTGCTTAAATCGAAATCTGGAAATGCCGATTAAATTTAATTTTTCTTCAAAAATTTATTTTTGTTTTTTTTCTAGTCTAGGAGACCATTCTGAACACTGTTCATGAAAATTATTTGTGAGACTTACAGGAACCGAGACAAGCAAAATTTCTTTTTACATGGATCGTTCCTACATCGACTGGAATTGCCGAAAAATGATTAAATTTAATTTTTCTTCAAAAATATATATTTTTTTTTCAAGTCTAGGAGACCATTCTGAACACTGTTCATGAAAATTATTTGTGAGATTTACAGGAACCGAGAGAAGCAAAATTTATTTTTATATGGATCGTTCCTACATCGACTGGAAATGCCGAAAAACTATTAAATTAAATTTTTTTTCAAAAATTTATTTTTGTTTTTTTTCAAGTCTAGGAGACCATTCTGATCACTGAAAATTAATTGTGAGACTTACAGGAACCGAGACTAGTAAAATTTCTTTTTACATGGATCGTTCTAAGATCGACTAGAAATGCTGAAAAACGATTAAATTTATTTTTTCTTCAAAAATGTATTTTTGTTCTTTTTTCAAGTCTAGGAGACCATTCTGAACACTGTTCATGAAAATTATTTGTGAGACTTTCAGGAACCGAGAGAAGCAAAATTTCTTTTTACATGGATCGTTCCTACATCGACTGGAAATGCCGAAAAATGATTAAATTTAATAATAATGTCCCAAAGAACTTTCAGGAGGATTTTTGAACACAAAACTTTTTAGGCCTTGTAGAACCAGAATGCTTCCATTCCATCGATGGTGCTTTTGTTTTTGGATTGCAAAAGTGTTCCCAAGTTTGATCCATGGTTGGTAACAAGAAGTCGATATCTTATTTAATTCGGGCACTAAATGCTTCCACTCTTACTCGTTTATAATTTGGTTTCAAGCATTTGTTCAGCAGAAATCGTTTTCGTATCTGCATAAATCAGCAGAAACTATGTGATATTTATGTGAAACGCAGTGACGGTTCGCGCGGTTTTTTTCTGGTACGGCCGAGGAACAAGAGGTGGTAATACAGATAGGTGCGGTCATGCAGTCAGCCGTCTCTGCAACTGACCCTACGTATTTGTATTACCACCTCTTGTTCCTCGATCGTACCAGAAAAAACCCCGCGAACCGTCACTGGTGAAATGTTTATTAGCTTCAGTCTAATTTAACGGTCTGATGAAATTATGTTGTAAACTGCATCGATGTTTTCGTGAGTAGACACCAAAATCTGTCAACTTATCTGTAATGGAAAATTCGTCTCTTTTAACCCGCCAATGGTGACCCTACTGGTCTGCGAGACCGGGTGTGTCGAATAACTTTATTCTCCGTTATTGTTTTTTGTTGCAATTTCGAGTAGCTGCCGCTTAAATTGATTAAATATCTATGTTGTCAAAGAGTATAAATTTAAAAAAAATGGTGATGTCGCCATCATGTTATTTTCCCCGACTTGATAGTAGCATTTATATTTACGCTTTCATGGTTTATTTTCGATTTAAATCGTATTTTAAATGCACTAGACTCGGATGAAACTGACGTTTAAAATGTCAAAATTATGAAAGATGGAAAAATTATACTTCAAATTCAAAAACTCAGTTTACTCAAAAACTGAAGGGATTTCGAAAAAAACTTATTCTTTATAAGTTGTTCATTTAGGCATTCTCTACAATTATTATTAACATAAATTTACTGTAACTATTATCGTTTCGTAATTATAAACCAAAAATAATAAATTTTTTTCTCGAATAAAAATGATTTTATGAAAAATGTTTTCAAGCAAAAGATGTTTATTTCTTTGTTGTTTTCAATGTTTGTTTAAATGTTTTTGTGATATTTTTCATACTTAAGAAAATATTGGCAAAAAACAAAAAACAGTTTAGGTAAACGCTCACTTCCGGTGCACGAAATTTTACCAAAAGCTTTTCAGTTCTTCAGATTATCAAATAAGACGTATGTTCAAAGTTAAGTTTCATATCAATTGCTCTATTGGTTTTTGAGATACAGCGCGCAGACACAAGCACACACAGACACAAAAAATTTTTTTCCAGAAATTGTTGAAATGGCATCTAGGGACCCCGAAACGGATATTTCCGTGAAAAAAATTTTTGAAAAAAAAATCACGATCACAATACTGTCTCGTACTTCGTAACGGAGAAAGTAAAAAACATGAACTATTAGTAACACGTTTCGAAAAATCTTCAGTTGAAAACCCCGGTGCGAGACACCGGCGTCACCATCAAATTTGCTTCACCAATGGCGGGTTAAAGCATGCAACCCAGTATCTCGTATGAAGGGCAATTATCACCAATGGTCTCAAACATATCTTCGTAGATCTGTTTAAGCCATAACCCCTTTACATAGAGATATTTAATGATCGCTCTATACTCCATATTTTCAAAATTTTATTGCACGACTTTTTGAAGTAAATTTTGACGTATCAAATAAGTTGTTTATTACTCAGGTAACTAGATGTTTTCATCCACTAGAAATAACCGAGGTCAACTATGTATCAATACCCCCTCGTATTTATAATTCAAACAGACCTCGTGCATATGTTTTTAATAAGAAAACCATAAAGTTTTTTCTTTGTTCCGGTCCTTGTAGGAAAGCAATTGTAAGATGAGATGCACCTCTCCATCCCCAGCAAAAGCCGAGATTAAGTATCCGAAGGTAATTATTACCATGACCACCAACAATCTCATTTGAATGTATGTGACCGCAAATAATCGCCAGCCAGCCGTAATAAAACGAACGAATTTTTAGCGCCTTTTATAGCGCATGTATATTTATTTTTCTAGGTAGTGGTAAATATAGTTCGTCCCCTATTCCTTGAACCATTAACGCGTGTTATCCGAGTCGATTCGAAAACCACCTCACATCCGTTTTACATTTACTGCTCGCATATGCGCACGGCTAACAAGTATTTCTGAATACTCTCCTGCGGCCACAATAAGTTCCGAAGGTGCTGCTACAATTACAATCTGTAGGGCTCATGTTGTTACGGGCGTTATCCTTATTAGCAGGAAATGCATAATGGCGTTTCACTCGTTTACTGTCCCGGTTTGCGACGTTGCGTGGAAAATTGAGGTTTTAGTGTCGGTGCTGGTAATTAGAAAATTCATATGTTTCTTCTGTAAACTTTTGCTGTTAGAGTTGCAACTAATGAGAAACTTTGTGCACACTTATTCCTATGGTGTTAAGAATTCTTTATTAATTTATTACTATATTATTACAGCTGAATTCACAATTCGTGGGTGAATTGCCTGCAGGAAAGTTGCATGTGTAAAAATCATTGAATTCAGAAAGAGTCCTTGCTTTAAAAATATTTTCTTTCCACAAAGATACTTTTTGTTACCTATTCTTCAGTGTATACAATGAGCATTCATTATGAATAAATTTAACGTTTACTACCATCCCAACAGGAAATTCTCACCTATTCCCACAAACCAGAAAAGACCATTCGGCGTTCCGAGTTATGGGAACAGCACATTTCTATTGGCAGCGTGATTATTTCCTCACATGTTTAACGCGTTAAACACACATAAAATTCAACAGTTATTTATAAGCGCGCCTTCAAAATAAAAGACGCTTTGTCTTCTTTCCGAAACAACCGAACGCTCCGTGCGATTCCATTGTTGTTCCCCGATGTGACCACGAGATCACAATCTGTTTACCTCGCGCATTAGTCTTCGGGAAGGTATTTATTTTTGAATGAGCGTGTAAGTAGTGCGATGTTCCTGTTAATAAGACGACAATGAATTGGCCACACAGCGTCGGATGACTTTGCCCATTAGCGTCCACACACGAAATGTTTAGTCCAAACACGTCTCTGTAGGTTGAAACAATTGCTATCGCGCCGTTAATGGAATTAAGTAGTTTAATTTTCCGGTGAAAACGGCCTGTTTCTCGGAATTATTATGATCATGACTTTAACGCCATCCGCAAACGAAGAGGTGTTGACATTCTTAGGTAATGAAGACATTGTAGTCATTGGATGTTACCGTTACATATGCATAATTAAGTTATTTAATCAACTGCTATTAAAATTAAAACCTGTTCAAGCAAGGAAACCGTAAATTATTACCGCTAATATATTTTGTTGCTCATTGGGCATAAACAGAAGCGGGCGAAAATTCTGGCGTCTTTGGTACTTTTAGCGCCCCTGGCCGTCATTTTCAAGTATTGACCAAACCGACCATCCGCGCCCCTCGCCCGAAATCCTTTCGATCAATTCACGATCAAATCGTGAAAATTTTTCGAAATTAATTTAGGGTAGACATTCTGAACCGCAAAGTTTAGAAGTGAAAAATAACTCTTTGCGTCCCTAGTCTTCTGATTATCTTGGCTTAAATTTTTCAATATTTTATTATGAGAGCACTTTGGTCTTTCATGGTTTAAATACATGCATTCTTTCATTCATTCATAGACAAAGAAGAATCTTTAGAATTAGTTAGTTTTTATGGCCCTTAAAAGGGCCGTTGTTTTCGAGGGTAGGGCGCCCAAAATTCACCGTTGTTATATCTCTAGAAGATATTGGTGTGGTCGACTACCTTCTCTAGGGAGCCGGTTTCTCGTGGCGGTCACAAATACCTCTTGCTTCTTCTTATGCTGTCAATCTTTGTGCAATTCTTGGATGCGTTTCCAATTATTTTATTGGGTCACAAATATTTAGTTAGGAAATGATTAGGGTATTAGGTTTTATTTATGTAATTCACCACGGCTTCCTAAAATATCCACCTGAAAATAGTTAAAAAAGTTGACTGAAGTTTTAAGCTACGCGCACACTTGTCGGAATCGGATGGACGGCACGCATCGACTAAAATTCCTAAGCACAGTTGTAAATGAGTCAACGCACATTTATCAGTACGGCATAGAACGGATAAATGTGCGTTGACTTGAATTCTTTAAAAAAATTTCAACAAATTTTACGATTTGGTATCAGGATCACAGGAACGAAAAGAGGAATTTTGGTCTGAATCTTCTCTGCCAAATTCTTTCAAAATTTTTCAACAAATTTTACGATTTCGTATCAGGATCACAGAAACGAAAACAGGAATTTTGATCTGAATATTCTCTGCCAAATTCTTTCAAAAATTTTTAACAAATTTTACGATTTCGTTTCAGGATCACAGAAACGAAAAGAGGAATTTTGGTCTGAATATTCTCTGCGAAATTCTATCGAAAATTTTCAACAAATTTTACGATTTCGTATCAGGATCACAGAAACGAAAAGAGGAATTTTGGTCTGAATATTCTCTGCGAAATTCTATCGAAAATTTTCAACAAATTTTACGATTTCGTATCAGGATCACAGAAACGTAAAGAGGAATTTTGGTCTGAATATTCTCTGCGAAATTCTTTCAAAATTTTTCAACAAATTTTACGATTTCCTATCAGGATCACAGAAACGAAAAGAGGAATTTTGGTCTGAATATTCTCTGCCAAATTCTTTCAAAAATGTTCGACAAATTTTACGATTTGGTATCAGGATCACAGAAACGAAAAGAGGAATTTTGGTTTGAATATTTTCTGCAAAATTTTTTCAAAAATTTTCGACAAATTTTACGATTTCGTATCAGGATCACAGAAATGTAAAGAGGAATTTTGGCCTGAATATTCTCTGCGAAATTCAATCGAAAATTTTCAACAAATTTTACGATTTCGTATCAGGATCACAGAAACGAAAAGAGGAATTTTGGTCTGAATATTCTCTGCGAAATTCTATCGAAAATTTTCAACAAATTTTACGATTTCGTATCAGGATCACAGAAACGAAAAGAGGAATTTTGGTCTGGATATTCTCTGCGAAATTCTATCGAAAATTTTCAACAAATTTTACGATTTCGTATCAGGATCACAGAAACGTAAAGAGGAATTTTGGTCTGAATATTCTCTGCGAAATTCTTTCAAAATTTTTCAACAAATTTTACGATTTCGTATCAGGATCACAGAAATGTAAAGAGGAATTTTGGTCTGAATATTCTCTGCGAAATTCAATCGAAAATTTTCAACAAATTTTACGATTTCGTATCAGGATCACAGAAACGAAAAGAGGAATTTTGGTCTGAATATTCTCTGCGAAATTCTATCGAAAATTTTCAACAAATTTTACGATTTCGTATCAGGATCACAGAAACGAAAAGAGGAATTTTGGTCTGAATATTCTCTGCGAAATTCTATCGAAAATTTTCAACAAATTTTACGATTTCGTATCAGGACCACAGAAACGTAAAGAGGAATTTTGGTCTGAATATTCTCTGCGAAATTCTATCGAAATTTTTCAACAAATTTTACGATTTCGTATCAGGATCACAGAAACGTAAAGAGGAATTTTGGTCTGAATATTCTCTGCGAAATTCAATCGAAAATTTTCAACAAATTTTACGATTTCGTATCAGGATCACAGAAACAAAAAGAGGAATTTTGGTCTGAATATTCTCTGCGAAATTCTATCGAAATTTTTCAACAAATTTTACGATTTCGTATCAGGATCACAGAAACGAAAAGAGGAATTTTAGTCTGAATATTCTCTGCGAAATTCTATCGAAATTTTTCAACAAATTTTACGATTTCGTATCAGGATCACAGAAACGTAAAGAGGAATTTTGGTCTGAATATTCTCTGCGAAATTCAATCGAAAATTTTCAACAAATTTTACGATTTCGTATCAGGATCACAGAAACGAAAAGAGGAATTTTGGTCTGAATATTCTCTCTGAAATTCAATCGAAAATTTTCAACAAATTTTACGATTTCGTATCAGGATCACAGAAACGTAAAGAGGAATTTTGGTCTGAATATTCTCTGCGAAATTCTTTCAAAATTTTTCAACAAATTTTACGATTTCGTATCAGGATCACAGAAACGAAAAGAGGAATTTTGGTCTGAATATTCTTTGCGAAATTCTTTCAAAATTTTTCAACAAATTTTACGATTTCGTATCAGGATCACAGAAACGAAAAGAGGAATTTTAGTCTGAATATTCTCTGCGAAATTCTATCGAAATTTTTCAACAAATTTTACGATTTCGTATCAGGATCACAGAAACGTAAAGAGGAATTTTGGTCTGAATATTCTCTGCGAAATTCAATCGAAAATTTTCAACAAATTTTACGTTTTCATATCAGGATCACAGAAACGAAAAGAGGAATTTTGGTCTGAATATTCTCTCTGAAATTCAATCGAAAATTTTCAACAAATTTTACGATTTCGTATCAGGATCACAGAAACGAAAAGAGGAATTTTGGTCTGAATATTCTCTCTGAAATTCAATCGAAAATTTTCAACAAATTTTACGATTTCGTATCAGGATCACAGAAACGTAAAGAGGAATTTTGGTCTGAATATTCTCTGCGAAATTCTTTCAAAATTTTTCAACAAATTTTACGATTTCGTATCAGGATCACAGAAACGAAAAGAGGAATTTTGGTCTGAATATTCTTTGCGAAATTCTTTCAAAATTTTTCAACAAATTTTACGATTTCGTATCAGGATCACAGAAACGAAAAGAGGAATTTTAGTCTGAATATTCTCTGCGAAATTCTATCGAAATTTTTCAACAAATTTTACGATTTCGTATCAGGATCACAGAAACGTAAAGAGGAATTTTGGTCTGAATATTCTCTGCGAAATTCAATCGAAAATTTTCAACAAATTTTACGATTTCGTATCAGGATCACAGAAACGAAAAGAGGAATTTTGGTCTGAATATTCTCTCTGAAATTCAATCGAAAATTTTCAACAAATTTTACGATTTCGTATCAGGATCACAGAAACGTAAAGAGGAATTTTGGTCTGAATATTCTCTGCGAAATTCTTTCAAAATTTTTCAACAAATTTTACGATTTCGTATCAGGATCACAGAAACGAAAAGAGGAATTTTGGTCTGAATATTCTTTGCGAAATTCTTTCAAAATTTTTCAACAAATTTTACGATTTCGTATCAGGATCACAGAAACGAAAAGAGGAATTTTAGTCTGAATATTCTCTGCGAAATTCTATCGAAATTTTTCAACAAATTTTACGATTTCGTATCAGGATCACAGAAACGTAAAGAGGAATTTTGGTCTGAATATTCTCTGCGAAATTCAATCGAAAATTTTCAACAAATTTTACGTTTTCGTATCAGGATCACAGAAACGAAAAGAGGAATTTTGGTCTGAATATTCTCTCTGAAATTCAATCGAAAATTTTCAACAAATTTTACGATTTCGTATTAGGATCACAGAAACGAAAAGAGGAATTTTGGTCTGAATATTCTCTCTGAAATTCAATCGAAAATTTTCAACAAATTTTACGATTTCGTATCAGGATCACAGAAACGTAAAGAGGAATTTTGGTCTGAATATTCTCTGCGAAATTCTTTCAAAATTTTTCAACAAATTTTACGATTTCGTATCAGGATCACAGAAACGAAAAGAGGAATTTTAGTCTGAATATTCTCTGCGAAATTCTATCGAAATTTTTCAACAAATTTTACGATTTCGTATCAGGATCACAGAAACGAAAAGAGGAATTTTAGTCTGAATATTCTCTGCGAAATTCTATCGAAATTTTTCAACAAATTTTACGATTTCGTATCAGGATCACAGAAACGAAAAGAGGAATTTTGGTCTGAATATTCTCTGCGAAATTCAATCGAAAATTTTCAACAAATTTTACGATTTCGTATCAGGATCACAGAAACGAAAAGAGGAATTTTGGTCTGAATATTCTCTCCGAAATTCAATCGAAAATTTTCAACAAATTTTACGATTTCGTATCAGGATCACAGAAACGAAAAGAGGAATTTTGGTCTGAATATTCTCTGCGAAATTCAATCGAAAATTTTCAACAAATTTTACGATTTCGTATCAGGATCACAGAAACGAAAAGAGGAATTTTAGTCTGAATATTCTCTGCGAAATTCTATTGAAATTTTTCAACAAATTTTACGATTTCGTATCAGGATCACAGAAACGTAAAGAGGAATTTTGGTCTGAATATTCTCTGCGAAATTCTATCGAAAATTTTCAACAAATTTTACGATTTCGTATCAGGATCACAGAAACGAAAAGAGGAATTTTGGTCTGAATATTCTCTGCGAAATTCTTTCAAAATTTTTCAACAAATTTTACGATTTCGTATCAGGATCACAGAAACGTAAAGAGGAATTTTGGTCTGAATATTCTCTGCGAAATTCTATCGAAAATTTTCAACAAATTTTACGATTTCGTATCAGGATCACAGAAACGAAAAGAGGAATTTTGGTCTGAATATTCTCTGCGAAATTCTTTCAAAATTTTTCAACAAATTTTACGATTTCGTATCAGGATCACAGAAACGAAAAGAGGAATTTTGGTCTGAATATTCTCTGACAAATTCTATCAAAATTTTTAACAAATTTTACGATTTCGTATCAGGATCACAGAAACGAAAAGAGGAATTTTGGTCTGAATATTCTCTGCGAAATTCTTTCAAAATTTTTCAACAAATTTTACGATTTCGTATCAGGATCACAGAAACGAAAAGAGGAATTTTGGTCTGAATATTCTCTGCGAAATTCTTTCAAAATTTTTCAACAAATTTTACGATTTCGTATCAGGATCACAGAAACGAAAAGAGGAATTTTGGTCTGAATATTCTCTGACAAATTCTATCAAAATTTTTAACAAATTTTACGATTTCGTATCAGGATCACAGAAACGAAAAGAGGAATTTTGGTCTGAATATTCTCTGCGAAATTCTTTCAAAATTTTTCAACAAATTTTACGATTTCGTATCAGGATCACAGAAACGAAAAGAGGAATTTTGGTCTGAATATTCTCTGCCAAATTCTTTCAAAATTTTTCAACAAATTTTACGATTTCGTATCAGGATCACAGAAACGAAAAGAGGAATTTTGGTCTGAATATTCTCTGACAAATTCTATCAAAATTTTTAACAAATTTTACGATTTCGTATCAGGATCACAGAAACGAAAAGAGGAATTTTGGTCTGAATATTCTCTGCCAAATTCTTTCAAAATTTTTCAACAAATTTTACGATTTCGTATCAGGATCACAGAAACGAAAAGAGGAATTTTGGTCTGAATATTCTCTGACAAATTCTATCAAAATTTTTAACAAATTTTACGATTTCGTATCAGGATCACAGAAACGAAAAGAGGAATTTTGGTCCGAATATTCTCTGCGAAATTCTTTCAAAATTTTTCAACAAATTTTACGATTTCGTATCAGGATCACAGAAACGAAAAGAGGAATTTTGGTCTGAATATTCTCTGCGAAATTCTTTCAAAATTTTTCAACAAATTTTACGATTTCGTATCAGGATCACAGAAACGAAAAGAGGAATTTTGGTCTGAATATTCTCTGACAAATTCTATCAAAATTTTTAACAAATTTTACGATTTCGTATCAGGATCACAGAAACGAAAAGAGGAATTTTGGTCTGAATATTCTCTGACAAATTCTATCAAAATTTTTAACAAATTTTACGATTTCGTATCAGGATCACAGAAACGAAAAGAGGAATTTTGGTCTGAATATTCTCTGACAAATTCTATCAAAATTTTTCAACAAATTTTACGATTTCGTATCAGGATCACAGAAACGAAAAGAGGAATTTTGGTCTGAATATTCTCTGCGAAATTCTTTCAAAATTTTTCAACAAATTTTACGATTTCGTATCAGGATCACAGAAACGAAAAGAGGAATTTTGGTCTGAATATTCTCTGACAAATTCTATCAAAATTTTTAACAAATTTTACGATTTCGTATCAGGATCACAGAAACGAAAAGAGGAATTTTGGTCTGAATATTCTCTGACAAATTCTATCAAAATTTTTAACAAATTTTACGATTTCGTATCAGGATCACAGAAACGAAAAGAGGAATTTTGGTCTGAATATTCTCTGACAAATTCTATCAAAATTTTTAACAAATTTTACGATTTCGTATCAGGATCACAGAAACGAAAAGAGGAATTTTGGTCTGAATATTCTCTGCGAAATTCTATCGAAAATTTTCAACAAATTTTACGATTTCGTATCAGGATCACAGAAACGTAAAGAGGAATTTTGGTCTGAATATTCTCTGCGAAATTCTTTCAAAATTTTTCAACAAATTTTACGATTTCGTATCAGGATCACAGAAACGAAAAGAGGAATGTTGGTCTGAATATTCTCTGCCAAATTCTTTCAAAATTTTTCAACAAATTTTACGATTTCGTATCAGGATCACAGAAACGAAAAGAGGAATTTTGGTCTGAATATTCTCTGACAAATTCTATCAAAATTTTTAACAAATTTTACGATTTCGTATCAGGATCACAGAAACGAAAAGAGGAATTTTGGTCTGAATATTCTCTGCGAAATTCTATCGAAAATTTTCAACAAATTTTACGATTTCGTATCAGGATCACAGAAACGAAAAGAGGAATTTTGGTCTGAATATTCTCTGCGAAATTCTATCGAAAATTTTCAACAAATTTTACGATTTCGTATCAGGATCACAGAAACGAAAAGAGGAATTTTGGTCTGAATATTCTCTGACAAATTCTATAAAAATTTTTAACAAATTTTACGATTTCGTATCAGGATCACAGAAACGAAAAGAGGAATTTTGGTCTGAATATTCTCTGACAAATTCTATCAAAATTTTTAACAAATTTTACGATTTCGTATCAGGATCACAGAAACGAAAAGAGGAATTTTGGTCTGAATATTCTCTGCGAAATTCTTTCAAAATTTTTCAACAAATTTTACGATTTCGTATCAGGATCACAGAAACGAAAAGAGGAATTTTGGTCTGAATATTCTCTGCCAAATTCTTTCAAAATTTTTCAACAAATTTTACGATTTCGTATCAGGATCACAGAAACGAAAAGAGGAATTTTGGTCTGAATATTCTCTGACAAATTCTATCAAAATTTTTAACAAATTTTACGATTTCGTATCAGGATCACAGAAACGAAAAGAGGAATTTTGGTCTGAATATTCTCTGCCAAATTCTTTCAAAATTTTTCAACAAATTTTACGATTTCGTATCAGGATCACAGAAACGAAAAGAGGAATTTTGGTCTGAATATTCTCTGACAAATTCTATCAAAATTTTTAACAAATTTTACGATTTCGTATCAGGATCACAGAAACGAAAAGAGGAATTTTGGTCTGAATATTCTCTGCGAAATTCTTTCAAAATTTTTCAACAAATTTTACGATTTCGTATCAGGATCACAGAAACGAAAAGAGGAATTTTGGTCTGAATATTCTCTGCGAAATTCTTTCAAAATTTTTCAACAAATTTTACGATTTCGTATCAGGATCACAGAAACGAAAAGAGGAATTTTGGTCTGAATATTCTCTGACAAATTCTATCAAAATTTTTAACAAATTTTACGATTTCGTATCAGGATCACAGAAACGAAAAGAGGAATTTTGGTCTGAATATTCTCTGACAAATTCTATCAAAATTTTTAACAAATTTTACGATTTCGTATCAGGATCACAGAAACGAAAAGAGGAATTTTGGTCTGAATATTCTCTGACAAATTCTATCAAAATTTTTCAACAAATTTTACGATTTCGTATCAGGATCACAGAAACGAAAAGAGGAATTTTGGTCTGAATATTCTCTGACAAATTCTATCAAAATTTTTAACAAATTTTACGATTTCGTATCAGGATCACAGAAACGAAAAGAGGAATTTTGGTCTGAATATTCTCTGCGAAATTCTATCGAAAATTTTCAACAAATTTTACGATTTCGTATCAGGATCACAGAAACGTAAAGAGGAATTTTGGTCTGAATATTCTCTGCGAAATTCTTTCAAAATTTTTCAACAAATTTTACGATTTCGTATCAGGATCACAGAAACGAAAAGAGGAATGTTGGTCTGAATATTCTCTGCCAAATTCTTTCAAAATTTTTCAACAAATTTTACGATTTCGTATCAGGATCACAGAAACGAAAAGAGGAATTTTGGTCTGAATATTCTCTGACAAATTCTATCAAAATTTTTAACAAATTTTACGATTTCGTATCAGGATCACAGAAACGAAAAGAGGAATTTTGGTCTGAATATTCTCTGCGAAATTCTATCGAAAATTTTCAACAAATTTTACGATTTCGTATCAGGATCACAGAAACGAAAAGAGGAATTTTGGTCTGAATATTCTCTGCGAAATTCTATCGAAAATTTTCAACAAATTTTACGATTTCGTATCAGGATCACAGAAACGAAAAGAGGAATTTTGGTCTGAATATTCTCTGACAAATTCTATAAAAATTTTTAACAAATTTTACGATTTCGTATCAGGATCACAGAAACGAAAAGAGGAATTTTGGTCTGAATATTCTCTGCCAAATTCTTTCAAAATTTTTCAACAAATTTTACGATTTCGTATCAGGATCACAGAAACGAAAAGAGGAATTTTGGTCTGAATATTCTCTGACAAATTCTATCAAAATTTTTAACAAATTTTACGATTTCGTATCAGGATCACAGAAACGAAAAGAGGAATTTTGGTTTGAATATTCTCTGCGAAATTCTTTCAAAATTTTTCAACAAATTTTACGATTTCGTATCAGGATCACAGAAACGAAAAGAGGAATTTTGGTCTGAATATTCTCTGCGAAATTCTTTCAAAATTTTTCAACAAATTTTACGATTTCGTATCAGGATCACAGAAACGAAAAGAGGAATTTTGGTCTGAATATTCTCTGCGAAATTCTATCGAAAATTTTCAACAAATTTTACGATTTCGTATCAGGATCACAGAAACGTAAAGAGGAATTTTGGTCTGAATATTCTCTGCGAAATTCTTTCAAAATTTTTCAACAAATTTTACGATTTCGTATCAGGATCACAGAAACGAAAAGAGGAATGTTGGTCTGAATATTCTCTGCCAAATTCTTTCAAAATTTTTCAACAAATTTTACGATTTCGTATCAGGATCACAGAAACGAAAAGAGGAATTTTGGTCTGAATATTCTCTGACAAATTCTATCAAAATTTTTAACAAATTTTACGATTTCGTATCAGGATCACAGAAACGAAAAGAGGAATTTTGGTCTGAATATTCTCTGCGAAATTCTATCGAAAATTTTCAACAAATTTTACGATTTCGTATCAGGATCACAGAAACGAAAAGAGGAATTTTGGTCTGAATATTCTCTGCGAAATTCTATCGAAAATTTTCAACAAATTTTACGATTTCGTATCAGGATCACAGAAACGAAAAGAGGAATTTTGGTCTGAATATTCTCTGCGAAATTCTATCGAAAATTTTCAACAAATTTTACGATTTCGTATCAGGATCACAGAAACGAAAAGAGGAATTTTGGTCTGAATATTCTCTGCGAAATTCTATCGAAAATTTTCAACAAATTTTACGATTTCGTATCAGGATCACAGAAACGAAAAGAGGAATTTTGGTCTGAATATTCTCTGACAAATTCTATCAAAATTTTTAACAAATTTTACGATTTCGTATCAGGATCACAGAAACGAAAAGAGGAATTTTGGTCCGAATATTCTCTGACAAATTCTATCAAAATTTTTAACAAATTTTACGATTTCGTATCAGGATCACAGAAACGAAAAGAGGAATTTTGGTCTGAATATTCTCTGACAAATTCTATCAAAATTTTTAACAAATTTTACGATTTCGTATCAGGATCACAGAAACGAAAAGAGGAATTTTGGTCTGAATATTCTCTGCGAAATTCTTTCAAAATTTTTCAACAAATTTTACGATTTCGTATCAGGATCACAGAAACGAAAAGAGGAATTTTGGTCTGAATATTCTCTGACAAATTCTATCAAAATTTTTAACAAATTTTACGATTTCGTATCAGGATCACAGAAACGAAAAGAGGAATTTTGGTCTGAATATTCTCTGACAAATTCTATCAAAATTTTTAACAAATTTTACGATTTCGTATCAGGATCACAGAAACGAAAAGAGGAATTTTGGTCTGAATATTCTCTGCGAAATTCTTTCAAAATTTTTCAACAAATTTTACGATTTCGTATCAGGATCACAGAAACGAAAAGAGGAATTTTGGTCTGAATATTCTCTCCGAAATTCTTTCAAAATTTTTCAACAAATTTTACGATTTCGTATCAGGATCACAGAAACGAAAAGAGGAATTTTGGTCTGAATATTCTCTGACAAATTCTATCAAAATTTTTAACAAATTTTACGATTTCGTATCAGGATCACAGAAACGAAAAGAGGAATTTTGGTCTGAATATTCTCTGCGAAATTCTTTCAAAATTTTTTAACAAATTTTACGATTTCGTATCAGGATCACAGAAACGAAAAGAGGAATTTTGGTCTGAATATTCTCTGCGAAATTCTTTCAAAATTTTTCAACAAATTTTACGATTTCGTATCAGGATCACAGAAACGAAAAGAGGAATTTTGGTCTGAATATTCTCTGCCAAATTCTTTCAAAATTTTCCAACAAATTTTACGATTTCGTATCAGGATCACAGAAACGAAAAGAGGAATTTTGGTCTGAATATTCTCTGACAAATTCTATCAAAATTTTTAACAAATTTTACGATTTCGTATCAGGATCACAGAAACGAAAAGAGGAATTTTGGTCTGAATATTCTCTGCCAAATTCTTTCAATATTTTTCAACAAATTTTACGATTTCGTATCAGGATCACAGAAACGAAAAGAGGAATTTTGGTCTGAATATTCTCTGCGAAATTCTTTCAAAATTTTTCAACAAATTTTACGATTTCGTATCAGGATCACAGAAACGAAAAGAGGAATTTTGGTCTTAAAATTCTGAGCCAAATTCAATCAAAATTTTTAACAAATTTTACGATTTCGTATCAGGATCACAGAAACGAAAAGAGGAATTTTGGTCTGAATATTCTCTGCGAAATTCTTTCAAAATTTTTCAACAAATTTTACGATTTCGTATCAGGATCACAGAAACGAAAAGAGGAATTTTGGTCTGAATATTCTCTGCCAAATTCTTTCAAAATTTTTCAACAAATTTTACGATTTCGTATCAGGATCACAGAAACGAAAAGAGGAATTTTGGTCTGAATATTCTCTGACAAATTCTATCAAAATTTTTAACAAATTTTACGATTTCGTATCAGGATCACAGAAACGAAAAGAGGAATTTTGGTCTGAATATTCTCTGCGAAATTCTTTCAAAATTTTTCAACAAATTTTACGATTTCGTATCAGGATCACAGAAACGAAAAGAGGAATTTTGGTCTGAATATTCTCTGCCAAATTCTTTCAAAATTTTTCAACAAATTTTACGATTTCGTATCAGGATCACAGAAACGAAAAGAGGAATTTTGGTGTGAATATTCTCTGCCGAATTCTATCAAAATTTTTCAACAAATTTTACGATTTCGTATCAGGATCACAGAAACGAAAAGAGGAATTTTGCTCTAAATATTCTCTGCCGAATTCTATCAAAATTTTTCAACAAATTTTACGATTTCGTATCAGGATCACAGAAACGAAAAGAGGAATTTTGGTCTGAATATTCTCTGACAAATTCTATCAAAATTTTCAACAAATTTTACGATTTCGTATCAGGATCACAGAAACGAAAAGAGGAATTTAGGTCTGAATATTCTCTGCGAAATTCTTTCAAAATTTTTCAACAAATTTTACGATTTCGTATCAGGATCACAGAAACGAAAAGAGGAATTTTGGTCTGAATATTCTCTGCGAAATTCTTTCAAAATTTTTCAACAAATTTTACGATTTCGTATCAGGATCACAGAAACGAAAAGAGGAATTTTGGTCTGAATATTCTCTGCCAAATTCTTTCAAAATTTTCCAACAAATTTTACGATTTCGTATCAGGATCACAGAAACGAAAAGAGGAATTTTGGTCTGAATATTCTCTGACAAATTCTTTTAAAAATTTTCAACAAATTTTACGATTTCGTATCAGGATCACAGAAACGAAAAGAGGAATTTTGGTCTGAATATTCTCTGCGAAATTCTTTCAAAATTTTTCAACAAATTTTACGATTTCGTATCAGGATCACAGAAACGTAAAGAGGAATTTAGGTCTCAATATTCTCTACCAAATTCTTTTAAAATTTTTTAACAAATTTTACGATTTCGTATCAGGATCACAGAAACGAAAAGAGGAATTTTGGCTTGAATATTCTCTGCGAAATTCTTTCAAAGTTTTTCAACAAATTTTACGATTTCGTATCAGGATCACAGAAACGAAAAGAGGAATTTTGGTCTGAATATTCTCTGCGAAATTCTTTCAAAATTTTTCAACAAATTTTACGATTTCGTATCAGGATCACAGAAACGAAAAGAGAAATTTTGGTCTGAATATTCTCTGCCAAATTCTTTCAAAAATTTTCAACAAATTTTACGATTTCGTATCAGGATCACAGAAACGAAAAGAGGAATTTTGGTCTGAATATTCTCTGC
The DNA here is from genome assembly GCA_910593695.2 of Ocypus olens. Classification (NCBI taxonomy): domain Eukaryota; kingdom Metazoa; phylum Arthropoda; class Insecta; order Coleoptera; family Staphylinidae; genus Ocypus; species Ocypus olens. The sequence continues at coordinate 47,735,528 of OU343049.1, forward strand.
CAAATTCCATCAAAATTTTTCAACAAATTTTACGATTTCGTATCAGGATCACAGAAACGAAAAGAGGAATTTTGGTCTGAATATTCTCTGCGAAATTCTATCAAAAATTTTCAACAAATTTTACGATTTGGTATCAGGATAACAGGAATGAAGAGAGAAATTTTGTTCTTAAAATTTTTTACCAAAAATCTAAAAATCAGGGAAACAAATTTGAATGAGGTTGTAGAATAAAAAACGCAAATCTTTTATTCAGTGTTTTATTGTCGACTCTTTATAAAAAAAAATAATTCAGCATAAATAAAATGGTTTAACGTGTAGAAAATGCAGTTGGACTCCGGAGGTTCCTGTCGTAACTAGAAGACAGGTTTAAGGCAGGAAGAAGGCTGGCAGTGGCGGAGCTCGACACGGTGTGGTCCAGTTTGCACGCCTCCTGTTCCAGCAGGAGGGCGTCCAGCGATTAGTCTTGCGAGACGGTGCGCAGGGAATCCCCGAGCGCTTGCCGCAGCTGCTGCATCTCGCGGCCCGTCTTCGTACTACGAAGCACGTACTGCTGTCCTTGTTTAATCTCTTGATTCGTTTGTTCACGCAGTGATGACATCTGCATATACAAAAAAAAAACATTTTTAATATACTTAAATACTGATATAATTATGGATGAATATACCTGACTTTCAAGACGTGCAACTTGTAACCTAAGGATCTGTTCTCTAACCTCTAACAATCTCTTGGATTGTAGCTGGGCCGCCCTGGATCTCTCAATCTCGGACCTGTCGAATTTAATGTCGAGACCGCCCTCGTCGTTGTAACGCAAAAAAGTTGGACTTTATCCACCTGTGAAATATAGTAAAACAATCAATCAAATGTCGATGTTAAAATTTAATATAAGCAGCAATGTTTACTTTCGGTGGTAATTTCGGATTTATTTTTTTATTTTTGGAAAAGAATCAATGAATTTTTGTGTAATTGACATGAGTAACCAAACAACAGCAAAATCCACTGAGATTCCGTTAAGTTATTCAAACATATTTTTTTTATGGCATTGGAAACTGGTCCGTTCTACCAGAGGTATCATTTAACCATTTTGTATTGATTTCTGAATATTTATTTATATATAATCATTAATTATTATATAATTAATGGGGGGGGGGGGACACACACTGGACCTCCATGAACCCGAACGGTCATTTCTTCATTCCGAAAAAATGACCGTCCGGATGGGATTCGAACCCACGACCACGAGGCCCGTAAGCAGGAGCTCTACTCACTGGGCCACCGCGTCCCAATAACGTATTTGTATTATTATTTTAAATAAAACTAATTTTAAACTTATTTAGAGATTGTCACAAATAATAATTTAATATTTACTATGTTGTGCAATCTACATAAACATGCAAATGAAGCCGAGTTAATTAAACTTACTGGTGGGCAATAAATTTAATCTATATTTACGCACAAAACTTAAACTAACCATAATTAACGTTTCCAGCAGGCTTATCTCGGCGTAAAATCGGATTATAATTATCGATCGATTCGATTTTTTCAGAATTAATTATAACAACTTTTCTCACCTACGGTAAGCAATACGTCGAGTGGGCGGATCAGACATTTCCATTTTTATTATGAATTTCGAGTGGAGAAACCTTAAACTTGGAAATGCTATCGGTGGCCATTGAAAATCCCCACAATTGAACAGTAGTCACGTCGGATACAAAATCCATGCGTTAAATGTATACTCGTGGATCAAGGGCTTTCGACAATGTAAACTACAGCCATTACTGTACAAATAAAGTTGTACACATTAAATTCGTGTTCTGTCATAATCATCGGACATTTATTCCACTTGTAGCAGATTTCGAACACATTAACCAAAGCATACAGTTTAGTGGTGGATCTCTTTACACGTTCGCTTTCCCACGATTTTTTTTTGTACGAATTATTAAGAAATTATAAATATTTACAAGGCTCGCTAGCCAAAAGTGCAGCTAATAAAAGTAACGATATAGTTTTAAGAATTTACTTTTGTGTATACATTTGTTTGACATTGTACTCTGCTGAAATAAATGATTTACTTACTTACATCAACAATCACATAGTAGATTTAAACCTTTAAATGATAACGCATCCAAAACCATGTTATCAACGAACAGACTACGATTCCACTTATAGATGCTGCCAACTGGTTAAGCAAATAAGTTGGAGTTGATAAATACTGGAATGAATAATTGAAGTTTAAAGTGCGATTTGTTTTTCCACCTTAAATAATTGGCAATTACACGCGAGGACGCGATTATGAAAACAGTCAGTTTATTACACGTACTAATTAATGCGTTTGTACAATAGCAATCCAATTAATATGTCTGCAACGATAATATGCAAATGGCAATTTTTCTCCGCGTCGAACAGTATTAACAATTTCGCATCGTGAATGGTAATTAACAATAATTAATGGTCGGTTTTAATTGACTTGTCATGCGCGAAAGACGAGCGGATATGCATTATTCAATTCTCCAGTTTACAATCTCCAACGGATATAAATATTTAATGCGTCCCATCAATATTGTGGAGTGTAGACACTGCGTTTTAATTAAATATTATAATAAATCTTCTTGGATTCAGACGTTGGCACTTGCTTTGTTGTTTATATAACAAATGTTTATATAATTGGGTATTGTTGTTTATCGCGCTTTACCTCAAGATACATTTAGCAAGCCGATACGCATGTAAACCAACACCCTAAAGAAAATAAAATTCCTCAGACAAGAAAAGAATTGATTGTTGTAACGAGACCCCTCTCTCAAGATTCAAAATCCGAGCTTGCGTTATAAATACTTTACGATTATTGCTAGGCAGTTAAAACTGAGCTTTATGGGCAGTGTAAATCCATATTTTAATTACAGGTAACGCTGCTTATGCCAAGCTGCAGAACTGAAATAATTTACAATCGCCGTAAACGTAGCCGACTCGGTGATATTTAATTAACCCCCGCATTTTGGAAATTTACACAAAAAAATGGGGGCGAAGTAGGAAGTATATCTGGGATCTTCAGTTGCTCTCAAGTAGTGTAAGTGTGCGTGTGTGGGGTCCCATTTATTAATACTTAAACTATCTGGACATCTGGGAAACTTTACTAACTCGAGTGTTGAAGGTATTTGTAAAACAGCGAACGGATATAAACCCAACAGTAAACTGTGGCGTCTCGTTAGCAGGAAGCGATAAACGAGTGACAAGACCATTTCAATCTGGAGAAAGTGGATGCGTTTGTAAATTATTTTTGAAAACAAACTTTTAAAGGTATTAACAAAATAGTTTATGTTGTGTAATTTTTTATTGTATCAGCAATCGAACCGGAAGACATGTTAACTGTATGAGATAATAGGGCTGCAGCCCGAGGGCGCTGTTACAACGCCAAAGCTCTGTTTATATTTTTTTAAACAATAATTTAATAATAATAAATTTATAATTTATTATCATTTAGAGCTACCGCCGCGCCGCTCAAAACATGAATTCGCAATCAACGAAGAAGAATAAACTAAAATAATAGAAGAAATAGAAGCAAATTAAAAATAATGCTGGTGGAACGAGTAAGAACAAAAAGAAAAAATCTAAATAAAATACGCGAAAAATGTAATTAAAAATCCGATCTATGTGCTGAACTTGTTGAGGAAAATTTGGGCTTCAATTATAATCATCCATGAAGATCCTGTAACACGGGGAGCTTTAAACGAAACAAAAATTTCGGACATAAATACGACAGTAAACGTTGATAAAAACTGCCTCAAAGGTTGCCTTTAAAAACTAAAACAGATTTGCCTTTATCAATCCGTTTTGTAGAGGGATGTTAAGTAGCAAAAAAAAGCAAAAACGGAATCTACTTTTATATTTAAAGTCGTTAGGGGTATTTTGTATTCCTTACAAGTTATTTTCCAAGGATTTTTACTTTCTCCGTTACGAAGTACGAGAAAGTATTGTAAACGTGGCCCCTAGATGCCATTTCAACAATTTCTGGAAAAAAAATTGTGTGTGCCTGTGTGTGAGTCTGTGTGTCTATCTGTGTGCGCTGTATCTCAAAAACGAATAGAGAAATTGATATGAAACTTTGAACATAAGTTTTATTTGATAATCCGAAAAACTGAAAAGTTTTTGGTTAAATTTTGTATACCGGAAGTGGGTGTTTACCTTAACTGTTTTTTGTTTTTTGCCAATATTTTCTTAAATATGAAAAATATCACAAAAACATTTAAACAAACTTTGAAGACAACAAAGAAATGAACATCTTTTGCTTGAAAATATTTTTCATAAATTCATTGCTATTCGAGAAAAAAAATGATTAATTTTTTTTAAATTTTTGGTTTACAATTATGAAACGATAATAGTTACAGCAAATTTGTGTTAGTGATAATTGTAGAAAACGCCAAAATGAACAACTTCTAAGGAATAAGTTTTTTTCTAAATCTCGTTAGTTTTTGAGTAAACCGAGTTTTTAAATTCGAAGTATAATTTTTCCATGTTTCATAAGTTTGGCGTTTTAAACGTCAGTTTCATCCGAGTTTACGCAACGGACGATGTACATTTAAAATATGATTTCAATTGAAAATAAACCATGAAAGCGTAAATATAAATGATACCATCAAGTCGGAGAAAGTAACATGATGGCCACATCACCATTTTTTATATTTTTGACTACAGTTTATTAGTGGCTGAAAACACACCGGCCAAATTATTTTACATGAAAGCTTAAGCCCTTAACAAGAAAAATACCACACTCAGATACACAAACACATGGTTCTTTTTCCAATATTCTTGAAATCGTCTCTTGGGGCCTCAAAATGGGTATCTCCGTTAAAAAAATCACAATTATTTTAAATACTTTGTAACAAAATGATGCACTAGATTAAGAACTTCAGAATAATATACAAAGAAGTCTTTGTTGGAAATTAATTTGCTACCGATTTGAACGTCAGTTTTAAAATATTTGCAGTTTTTACTTACTTTCCAATTCATCAAGAATTGATACGTCTTAAAAATCTGCGAAATACTGTCTGATGTTAATGTTGATATATCGAACACAAAAAGTTTTGATATTTTTCCACAAATCTTTCGATTAAGTGACTTAGACAAACAAATTAATTTTAGCACATACAGGGCTTTATTTTTTTTTGACTTAGGCATGTGCCATTCAGTCACATCGAATATGTAATTTTGTATTTTTATTTTTTTTGCATGAATAAATGAACAAATGAATAAATGAATAATGTCAGACGTATACACAACAACCATAGACTCGACCGAATACTTCTCGATCTCCGAAAAATCTTTTGGCCGGGCTGGGATTCGAACCCACACGGCACACGGTGTAACCGGCGCTCGCCTGTACCCACTACACCAACGGGCCGGGCCGCCCCATACAGGGCTTAAATGTTCAAAACTGTACAAACATATACAAACGAGTAAATTATTTGAAAATTGCTCACCACTGGAAATTACCAAAAACATTAACTATTGGAAATATGTATTGTTTTAATTTGTGTTATTAAAGTTATAAAAATCAAATTAATCAAATTGCAGGAAAGAAGAACAGCGGCAGCTAAGTATTGAACAACTTTCAAAATTGAATCAATTATTGCATTTATCAGATTTTACAAATAATCTATTCGTCTTTATAGTCCCTTCAAATTAGACATGTTTTAGGGAAATTTTACCCACAGCTTAGCGACCTGTAAACTTCTTAGGTGAATTTGGACTGACAGAAGACTATTTTCACCTGGCGCACCCATGGTGGTTTTGGAGTAATCAATTTTTGCGTTTTGTAATATTTTTTTTGCATTTTTAGCGAAAACCATGCATTTTGGGCAAAAATTACTTCTATTAAAAGTTATAGAGCGAAAAATTTCCAATCGATATAGGTCATTTCAATTTTCCTATTATTTCCGGTTTTTCAGCTAGAGATCGCAGAAAATAAAGTATATAATATATGATTGCATTTTTTTGCAATTAGAGCCGAAACTATGCATTTTGGTGAAAAATTACAAGAGATCAAGGTTGTAGAGCTAAAAATGTACGATTGATATTGGCCATTTGAATTCCCGTATTGTGAGCACATTTTCTACTAAAGAGGGTTGAAAAATTTCGCAAATTGTGACCTTCTGCTGATTTTTTGGATTTTCAGCCAAAACTATGCATCTTCTGGAAAAATTTCCGATGAATAAAGGTCTTTCGACTTTTCCAATAATGCGTGACCGTATCGCTATTTAATAGAAGTAATGTTTGCCCAAAATGCATAGTTTTCGCTAAAAATACAAAAATATTAAAAAAACGCGAAAATTTATATATTACTCCAAAACCACCCTTTTTCATGCGTTCGCCAGGGGAAAATAGTCTTCAGATAGTCCAAAAACACCTAACTTTACAGGTCGCCAAGCTGTGGGTAAAATTTCTCTAAAACGTCGATTTTTTGTCTAATTTGAAGGGGCTATTATTTTAATGTTTATCGATTACAATTTATTACAATTTGCGACCAGTTTATTTCCTGCTTGGCAAAGAACGCCAGGAACTTAATTCTTGAAGAAATGCTATTCAGTCACAGTTGACTCAACTCTTGATATATAGCATTCAGACCAGCTAACAGTTATTATAAATTTTGGAGATAATAATGAAATAGCTGTACAAGAAATTGGAGTTTGTTAACAGAAAATTCACTTTTTCCAAAGGCGTTGCTAATCCTCTAATTTTGCATCAAAATTTAACAAATTATTCCTACACAAAGTGTCTTTACAACTGCTTAACCAAATATTCGTTACCAGAATAAAAATGGAGATGCTACAAATTGGATTCTGATTGATCAAAAATTATCTTTTTTGGAAGATCGTTGACATTCTCATACACAATTTTACAGATTAATCTTATATAATGTACTTAAAATTCGCTGCTCAAAAATGAAATAAAAAATCCACATACGTATTTAAAAAAAAATGATGTGGAAATCTAAATAATAAATAAATAACGAAACGTCGTATTTGAAAAATACAATTATTTTCTCGAAGGGCTTAAAAGTGTAGTAATAAAGTAATAATAAGTAATAAAGTTGTTCAAAAATATAAACCAAAATTGATTTTTTCGGTTTTTTTTTTCGAATATCTCTGGAAGTAGCAGGAATATTTTAAATTTATTTTAACAAATTATTCAGTATTACAATGTGCAACTTTGCCTTTATTTAACTAACTCTCTATCTCTTATAGTTACCGAGATAGCAATGCTAATGAATAGAATTTGTTACACCCTGTGTAGCATACTCTGACAAAAGTTGAATTATATATTTTTTCTACGTCCGGTATAAAATATACAGTTTTTTTCATTAATCTGCGTTCATAAAATATGTGATTCCTGAACTCCTCAAGTAGCGTGAAAAAAGTGCCATAACGGTTCATTTTTTCACTCTTTTGCGTGAAAAAAGTGCCGTAGCGGTTAATTTTTTAACGCTACTATGAAATTGTTTGCGCAAAGTGTGTCATGAACGCATCGCAACACGCCGCGAGTTTCGCCTATAAAAATCAAACATTCGTTTCCGATCAAGAAAAATTGATGATTATTATTATTTTCTTTATTTAAAACAAGTATTATTACTTATAAAAATTGATTAAGGTTTTATCAAATTTATAAATTTATTTAAAGTTACGGACGTAGAAAATTTTTTGTATGAATCTCGAAAGTAAAGCAACTTTTTTTCACTTGTAGGAATTGCCGCACTCGCCTTCGGCTCATGCGTCAATCTTTCCTACTCGTGAAAAAAAGTATTACTTTACTCACTTGTTCCATAAATAACTATTTCAGCTATACAAAGTGGGCCAAAAGTCATTTCACCATTTAAAAATTAAATAAATATTTGTAATTTCAATTATTTTATAATTTTATTTTTAACGTTATAATATGCACATCTTGGAGATTGTTTTGGTCTAAAAATAAAAAATCATCATCTTTTAAAAGTTCAATTTTCTTCTTCACAAATCCGAGCTCTTTCTATGATACTATCTATTAGGGGCGGCTCGTTATACAGAGCCAAGGAGCCATGGCACCTGTAGTTTCAAGGTCAGCAAGGTCAGCAGAAATTAATTCTTAAAAAACCAGTTAGTTTGGTCTTTCTTCAAAACATAAGAACGGCGGGGGGGGGGGGTGTTATATTGTATAAGTGGTTTTACCTTCAACATGTTCCACGAGCCGCCATTGATTATAGCTGGAAACAAAATGACAACCATCAAAAGTTGAAATTCACAGAAAAAAAATTCCAGTCTGCGCTAAAAAAAACTGTAAAAAAATCATTTCGGCCAAGTAAGCTTCAAAATTTCAAAATGCATCCAGAATGAAAATAATTTTGATAATCCACTTCAACATTTGACACATTATGGCTCGAAACAAAATGGCTATCCTCAAGTTAAAGTTAAAGAGCACACAAAAAAATTGCAGTCGGCGCTTATAAAAATCGTAAAAAAATAATTTGGGCCGAAATAATAATAATAATAATAATAATAATAATTTATTTACGGGTAACCCCTTTTACATAAATAAACACAAAATACAGCAATACAAAACCAAAAATAAATATTTCAATTAAGAAAAAATAGTAAAAATAATTAAATGAAATACAAATTTGGTCACTACCTACACTAAAATATAATTAAATATAAATTTACAAAAATAAGAAAGTAAATTAAAAAAAAATGAAATACAAGTTTGACATCTGTTTAAATTAAAATGTAAGTAAGAAATAAAAATAAAATACAATTTAAGCAAAAAAAAAAAAAATCAATTCAAATGAATATGAAAATATACCGAACCTGAAATAATGAAACGAAAAAATTAAACTACCAGTCTTCTATTTAAATTCCTTTTAAAAGAAAAATAAGAGGAATTAAATAAGTTGAACCGATGAAGTAAATTGCTTCAAAATTTCAAAATGCATTCAGAATGAATCTAATTTTGATAATCCACTTCAATACTTGACATAGTATAGCTGGAAACAGAATGACAACCATCAAAAGTTGTGAAAAACACAGAAAAACATTGCAGTCTGCGCTTATAAAAATTGTAAAAAATTCATTTCGGCCAAAGTAAGCTTCATAATTTCGAAATGAATCCAAAATGAACCTAATTTTGATAATCCACTTCAATATTTGACACATTATATCTGGAAACAAAATGGCAATCCTCAAAAGTTGAGAAGTAGAGAAAAAAAATTGCAGTTGGTGCTTATAAAAACCCGCAAAAAAATAATTTGGGCCGAAATAAACTTCAAAATTTCAAAATGCATTCAGAATAAATCTAATTTTGATAATCCACTTCAATACTTGACATAGTATAGCTGGAAACAAAATGACAACCATCAAAAGTTGTGAAAAACAGAGAAAAAAATTACAGTCTGCGCTAATAAAAATTGTAAAAAAATCATTTCGGCCAAAGTAAGCTTTATAATTTCGAAATGCATCCAAAATGAACCTAATTTTGATAATCCACTTCAATATTTGACACATTATGGCTGGAAACAAAATGGCAATCCTCAAAAGTTGAAAAGCAGAGAAAAGAATTGCAGTCTGCGCTTATAAATATTGTAAATATTTCATTTCGGCCAAAGTAAGCTTCAAAATTTCAAAATACATCTAAAATGAACCTACTTTTGATAAAACACTTAAATACTTGACACATTATGGCTGGAAACAAAATTGTTGAAGAGGAGAGAAAAAAATTGGCGTCGGTGCTTATAAAAATCGTAAAAAAATAATTTGGGCCGAACTAAGCATCAAAATTTCAAAATGCATTCAGAATGAATCTTATTTTGATAATCCACTTCAATACTTGACATAGTACTGCTGGAAACACAATGACAAACATCAAAAGTTGTGAAAAACAGAGAAAAAAAATGCAGTTTGCGCTTATAAAAATTGTAAATATTTAATTTCGGCCAAAGTTAGCTTCAAAATTTCAAAATGCATTTAGAATGAATCTAATTTTGATAATCCACTTCAATATTTGACAAATTATAGCCAGGGGTGGCTCGTTATATAGACCCAAGGAGCTGACACTACCTGCAGTTTCAAGATCAGCAAGAATTTTTAATTAATTCTTGAAACACTTTTTCTCCAGTTACTTTGGTCTAGGAAGATAAATCGTTCTTTCTTTCTTCAAAAAATATATTGTATATGTGGCTCTACCATCAACATGTTCCACGAGCCGCCACTGCTTCCTATAACTGCTTGCAACGTTTATCATTCGTATTTCCTAACAAAAATTGTTCTTTAGCTCAGCAAGAGTCTTAATAACAAACACTCGCTGTTTCAAATATCATATGGGGAACGTAACGGCCAACGAAAATTATTCTTTCTCCGAAAATTTTTCAGGTATGTCCTCAACAGCAGAAAACTGGAAATGTCGTAACATTTGGCGATACCTGTCACCGGTAATCTTGACCGTATTCCATTATCATCTTCTAAGAAGTACGGAGTTAGCATCCTTTCTGACAATTTCGCAGCAAACCGCGACTTTGACAGGATGCATCTCTCGTTAATAATTGACTTCGGGATTCTCAGTTCCCCAAAATCTGATATTTTGCCTGTTCACAAAGCCATTTAAGTGAAAATGTGATTCGTCTTCCATTATCAGTGTTTTAATGAAGTTGACTTCTTCTCTGGACTTCTGTTGAATACGGACACCGTGTTTGGCGATCAATCGGCTTGTATGGAAAGTTTTGAAGACCTCTTTGTATGTACTACGGATGATTTAATGCTCTTGACAACGTCGAAAATTTGCTGCATAGATTCTCGGGCTGCGAGCAGTTGTCCCATCTTGCTGCCACCACATTCCAAGTGAATTCAGTCGAGTGGATGACTTTCGCTCTTCATCACTGCTCTGTTCAATATTTTCCTGTGAACGACCTGAGCGAAGTCTTCCAGTCCATAGAAGATACTGGACGAAACCTTTCTCTTGAAATGAATGCCAATATTACTGGTTTTGACCGGGGATTTCTTTTGTTATAGTGTCCCATGTGGGCTCTCCGAGTACGAACTAGTAGCGCTTAGTAAGTTTTATACGTTATTCTGCCGTCAATTCACCTACAATTTACTTTCAAATTCTGTATTTTAAAAAACTCATACAAAAAAAAATAAGAGCAAAAAAGTTATTTAATTTTTAAATGGTGACTTTTGGTGGTCCACTCTGTACTTAAAAAAATGTTATTATGAAATTTGCTTAATTGCAAGATAAAATTGTGGAATCAAATGAAAACTAATTTCACTATCGATTATCTCGAAAGATGGAATAGTTTAGCGAGAGGCATGTCAATTCCCCGGAGTGCGTGTATCCGTTATGCATATCCGCTAGACTTGAGCGTTTCTAGTTTCCCAAGCAATCCATTTGCCGATGTCAAACTTGGGGCCAACACAATTTGCGCGCAAGTTTCCACCAACACACACACATACACACACTAAACGATCTCCAATTTTCCAGCCTCAGCCAATAGTTCCCCGAATCATTAAACTAACTGCGAACTAATCATCGCGGACACGTTGCATAGTTGCCATTTCGGTGGGCGTTTCAACCCGAAGGAGACCCAAATCAGGAAGTTTCGACAATTGATCTAATTGCAAAAGCATCGATTTAACTCCAACCGCGAAATTTTTAATCATCGCAATCTAGTGAGGTATTTTTGAATTGAAATGTTTACAACGAGCGTACAACAAAAATCGATGACGAAGTTGGCGCTGGAAATCTAAAGTCATGTATGAACTAAGATCACACGCGCATGCGTAAAGTACTGGTCGTCATGTTGATGTCGGATGTTAATAACCTCTAATTATAATATCTGACATGTCACCAGCTAGGTTCAGCTATCTATCACGTGCACGCAAAGATCCATTGATCAAAGTATAGCTAACTTTTAACAGAGTTATTTCTTTGTAGATAGATTTGAGTTATTATAAACTGCTGAAGCAAATGGCCAGAAAGTAATAAGAAATACAAGCCATTTCAACTTAAACCAAAAAATATTTTTCTTAGGGTAATTAAAAAATAACTATCATACCTATACCATAGATTTGAGGATAACTACGCGGAAGCTGTTAGTATTGTTTTATTTTAAATAATACAGCTTGAGGCGGAGCAGTAACTGATCACTCGTGTACCATGAAAAAAAAATCAAGATAGAGAAAGCCTACCGCAAGAAGCTCTTGTACACCTTATATTATATTTCAATACACATAGCCTAAGGTAGATGATTAATTTCCTTGTGGAAAATAATTTCTCCTGCATTTATAACTGCGGTTTTGCAATGAAGGACGTGCACATTGTTTTACCGCGTAAGTTGAGAACGTGTGATGGTGCATATCAAATGTCGGGGAGCGAGAGGAAGTGCGAAAAGAATATATGAAAGGGCGTGAATGTGTGAAGCCGGTGAAACCGTAGCAGAGGCGACATGCTGCTGCTGACCGTCATCACCATCAGCTGCCGCGGATTACATATGTCGCAGAAAGCAGCACATATTCCTCTTTTCTGTTCTGCCCATGTTTCCCGGGGACGAGGGGCTGAAAGTGGAAAACCGGGTATGGGGTGATGAAAGGGTAATGAGGTGTGGTGATTGAGAGGAACCAGTCGCACGGAAACATTATCTATGAGGTCGCACCCACGATACAGCCCCCGGGCGCACGATGGATGATCTCTTTTGAATTGGATGCTATCCCTATCCCGAAATGACATAGATTAATTTCGACACTGTCCCATGTCCTGACCTATTTATTCCCAACAGCTTATTGAATTTGTAATGTCAGTGTATCGGATTGCACAACTCTAGTTTCCTCCAAATTGCAAAAGATAACAACGTGTGGTGCGGACGCTCATCAATTTTACTCAAATTACACATCATTAATCTCGACGTAATTCATAATCACAAAGTTTACACGTTGTCTAAATTATTGTTGCGGATTGGAAACTCAATTAACGCATGGTCGTCAAATTAAGGAATACATGTTCGAGTTGCGTTGACACCTCAACTTACAGTAGATATTTGGCGGCTTGGAGAAATATTTTATAACTTGTCTACTTCACGTTTATATTTTACTTCAAAAACATAATTTACTTTACACTTGATGTATTTTCAAAAACCAAAAAAAAGAAGACAAAAATTCACAATCAATATTTTCAAAATGTAAGGGGACCTTCCGGTAACTGGGGTCAAAATATCGTTTTTCAGTTTGTAATGGAGTCTAGATTACTGTCCTAAAATTTTACGAAGCAAAAAATATGGTTAGTGAGTTATAACGATTTATATATGTATAACGATTTATATATGTACGCTTGAATTTCAGCCAATCGGCGTGAGCCGGTGTTTTGTATTGTATTTCGGGATTTTCATATGCGTAAGCGTATAATGTTTTTCATTTCTATGGTAAGGGCGCCAGGTTGGTTATTATGTTTACTATTATAATTCTTGAAAAAAAGAACCGGCAACAATGTAGCACATCTAAATTTATATAATCTTCGTACCCAATATGTCAGTTGCAAGTCGTCGCTTGAAAATAACGGTTGTTTGTGTTTTCAACACAATTTTATCGCAATGAATGGTTCAAAATCTTCTTCATCTCAAAGCCACTCCAGACCTGCTAAAAAACATTTCTTGGCAACCGGCATACGTTTGCTGTAGTGGGTGAAGCTGATACAACAGCAACTGGTGCAACTGCAAAAAAATGCGACTTGATGATGATTGTACTGTGTCATCCAATGGCTCATTTTGGCTTCCAATTCAATTTTTAGCCTTTTAAATCAACTTATCAAGTGCAAAAAGTGTAATGGTGATATTCAATTTCAAAAATCACCTATGTACGGTTTTGGATTTCAACTTCACGTGATCTATGCCTGTTCTGTGAAGAAAATTTATTCGTGCCCGAGATTTAGGAGGACGAAAAGCGTGGGAAATAAATCGAAAATTCGTCTTCGCCATGCGCTTACTAGGCGTGTGTATACATGTTATCAACATTTTCTGCGGCATGATGGATATCTGTGCCGGTATGTCCAATACTACGTACTACGGAATTTTGAAGCATATCCATAATGACGATTTTTGACAAGTCCAAAAAAGAACCGTATTCAAAGAGCAGGAAGAAAATAAAGAACTACAGATAGAGTTGTAAAAACGCCCACAATCGCCGTATGTTTGCGCAAAAGTCTGGTTTACACTATGTAAATGTATTATTATTTTCCTGGCACACCTTAAAAATATTAACAATTGATTCCTTGGCGGACTCTGAAAAATGCCCCGCACGACGAAGTTTTGGTGTAGATATTAATTTGTAATTTTTTGCTCTCGAGTGTTCGTCATTGAAAAAATATATTTTCAAAAATTCATAACTCTAACACATTCAAAAACCAAAATTATTTTGAAATATTGGCGTCTTGTGAAGTGAACTGAATTTTTGTAGGATTTTATCACTGCGTTTCAGATTGATTTTTATTTTTTTGCACTCGTGTTCAAAACCAATATTATTTCGAAAGATTGACGTCTTGTGAAGTGAATTGAATTTTTGTAGGATTTTTTCACTGCGTTTTATATTGATTTTTAATTGTTTGCACTCGTGTTCGTCATTGAAAAAATACATTTTCAAAAATTCATAACTACTGAAAATTACTGCACATTCAAAAACCAAAATTATTTTGAAAGATCGACGTCTTGTGAAGTGAATTGAATTTATGTAGGATTTTTTCACTGCGTTCTATATTGATTTTTAATTTTTTGCACTCGTGTTCGTCATTGAAAAAAATACATTTTCAAAAATTCATAACTCTACTGAAAATTGCTGCACATTCAAAAACCAAAATTATTTTGAAAGATCGACGTCTTGTGAAGTGAATTGAATTTTTGTAGGATTTTTTCACTGCGTTTTATATTGATTTTTAATTGTTTGCACTCGTGTTCGTCATTGAAAAAATACATTTTCAAAAATTCATAACTCTACTGAAAATTGCTGCACATTCAAAAACCAAAATTATTTTGAAAGATCGACGTCTTGTGAAGTGAATTGAATTTTTGTAGAATTTTACCACTGCGTTTTGTATTAATTTTTAATTTTTTACACTTGAGTGTTCGTCATTGAAAAAAATACATTTTCAAAAATTCATAACTCTACTGAAAATTGCTGCACATTCAAAAACCAAAATTATTTTGAAAGATCGACGTCTTGTGAAGTGAATTGAATTTTTGTAGGATTTTTTCACTGCGTTTTATATTGATTTTTAATTTTTTGCACTCGTGTTCGTCATTGAAAAAATACCTTTTCAAAAATTCATAACTCGACTGAAAATTGCTGCACATTCAAAAAGCAAAATTATTTTGAAAGATTGACGTCTTGTGAAGTGAATTGAATTTTTATAGGATTTTATCACTGCGTTTCATATTGATTTTTAATTTTTTCCACTCGAGTGTTCGTCATTGAAAAAGTATATTTTCAAAAATTCATAACTCGACTGAAAATTGCTGCACATTCAAAAAGCAAAATTATTTTGAAAGATTGACGTCTTGTGAAGTGAATTGAATTTTTGTAGAATTTTATCACTGCGTTTCATTTTGATTTTTAATTTTTTGCACTCGAGTGTTCGTCATTGAAAAAATACATTTTCAAAAATTCATAACTCGACATAAAATTGCTGCACATTCAAAAACCGAAATGATTTCGAAAGATTGACGTCTTGTGAAGTAAACTGAATTTTTGTAGAATTTTATCACTGTGTTTCATTTTGATTTTTAATTTTTTGCACTCGAGTGTTCGTCATTGAAAAAATATATTTTCAAAAATTCATAACTCGACTGAAAATTGCTGCACATTCAAAAACCAAAATTATTTTGAAAGATCGACGTCTTGTGAAGTGAATTGAATTTTTGTAGAATTTTATCACTGTGTTTCATTTTGATTTTTAATTTTTTCCACTCGAGTGTTCGTCATTGAAAAAATATATTTTCAAAAATTCATAACTCGACTGAAAATTGCTGCACATTCAAAAAGCAAAATTATTTTGAAAGATCGACGTCTTGTGAAGTGAACTGAATTTTTGTATGATTGTATCCCTGCGTTTCACAATAATTTTTAATTTTTTCCACTCGAGTGTTCGTCATTGAAAAAATACATTTTCAAAAATTCATAACTCGACATAAAATTGCTGCACATTCAAAAACCGAAATGATTTCGAAAGATTGACGTCTTGTGAAGTAAACTGAATTTTTGTAGAATTTTATCACTGTGTTTCATTTTGATTTTTAATTTTTTGCACTCGAGTGTTCGTCATTGAAAAAATATATTTTCAAAAATTCATAACTCTACTGAAAATTACTGCACATTCAAAAACCAAAATGATTTCGAAAGATTGACGTCTTGTGAAGTGAACTGAATTTTTGTAGAATTTTATCACTGCGTTTCATTTTGATTTTTAATTTTTTGCACTCGAGTGTTCGTCATTGAAAAAATACATTTTCAAAAATTCATAACTCGACATAAAATTGCTGCACATTCAAAAACATAAATTATTTCGAAAGATTGACGTCTTGTGAAGTAAACTGAATTTTTGTAGAATTTTATCACTGCGTTTCATATTAATTTTTAATTTTTTACACTTGAGTGTTCGCCATTGAAAAAAAATACATTTTAAAAAATGCATAACTCTACTGAAAACTACTGCACATTCAAAAACCAAAATGATTTCGAAAGATTGACGTCTTGTGAAGTGAACTGAATTTTTGTAGAATTTTATCACTGCGTTTCATTTTGATTTTTAATTTTTTGCACTCGAGTGTTTGTCATTGAAAAAATACATTTTCAAAAATTCATAACTCGACATAAAATTGCTGCACATTAAAAAACCGCAATTATTTCGAAAGATTGACGTCTTGTGAAGTAAACTGAATTTTTGTAGAATTTTATCACTGTGTTTCATTTTGATTTTTAATTTTTTCCACTCGAGTGTTCGTCACTGAAAAAATATATTTTCAAAAATTCATAACTTGACTGAAAATTGCTGCACATTCAAAAACCAAAATTATTTTGAAAGATTGACATCTTGTGAAGTGAACTGAACTTTTGTAGAATTTTATCACTGCGTTTCATATTGATTTTTAATTTTTTGCACTTGAGTGTTCGTCATTGAAAAAAAAATACATTTTCAACAATTCAAAAGTCGGCTGAAAATTGTTGCACATTCAAAAACCAAAATTATTTTGAAAGATCGACGTCTTGTGAAGTGAATTGAATTTTTGTAGGATTTTACCACTGCGTTTTCATATTAATTTTAAATTTTTGCACTCGAGTGTTCGTCATTAACAAATACATTTTCAAAAATTCATAACTCGACTGAAAATTGCTGCACATTCAAAAACCAAAATTATTTTGAAAGATTGACGTCTTGTGAAGTGAACTGAATGTTTGTAGGATTTTACCACTGCGTTTCATATTAATTTTTAATTTTTTACACTTGAGTGTTAAAATACATTTTCAACAATTCATAAGTCGAGTGAAAATTGCTGCAAATTCAAAAACCAAAATTATTTAGAAAGATGAACGTGAAGTAAATTTCAATCAAACAAGCAGAAAGGTACTAGATCGCGAACAGACGCTGAGGCGACGATCGCGTCAGCCATTTTCATTTGTTACTGCGTGATTTGGACGTGCGGATTTCCCGCAGTTTTTCGAATCGGCCGGTAAGAATGGCGTATTGGCGATTGTGGACGTTTTTACAACTCTATCTGTAGAATGAATGGTAGTTACCGGAAGACCCCCTTAATTCACTTGATTGTGTCTTAAAATTTGACAATTGTTTGGTTCTACAGTTTCCTGACAAGTGTTTCGGCAATTGCTTGTCATTGTCAAAGAAGTATGAAAATGAAAAGTAATTATCGAAACGCTTGTCAGGAAACTGAAGGTAGTAACTACAGACTTCTTTAAAATTCGCAACTCGTATGAAAATCAATATTTTCATAAATTTTAGTCACTTGATTGAATTTTAAAATTAAACGCTTGTTTGGTTTCATAGTTTTTCTTCAGTTTTCTGACTCGTAATTCGGCAATTGGTTGTTATTCTCTGAGGAGAATGAAAATGTCAAGTTATTTGATACGTGTTTCGATAATTGCTTGTGATTTTCAAAGGAGTATGAGAATGATAAGCAATTTCCGAAACACCGGATCAGGATTCTGAAGGTAGTAACTACTCAAAAATTCACAACTCGTTTGAAATTTTCATAAATTTTATTCACTTGATTTGATTTCAAAATTAAATGCTTGTTTGGTTTCATAGTGCTTTTCCTACTTTTGGTCGTTTGATTTGCTACATCATTTTCTGATATGTTGCTGCTTTATCTTTCTTATTACCTTTGCCTTTTTTTCCTAGGATAGTGTTTTGTCGGTGTTGTTTGTTGCTTCGTCGTGCCCGACTAAAAGTTCTTGAAAATATTCCTTCCATCTTTTAAGAATGACTTTCTCGCTTGTTAGAACGTCTCCTTCTTTATCCTTGAATGGTTGCAGCACTGGTATATTTTTTCCTAAAGCTTTTAATAATCCTGTAGAACAACTTTTGGTTATCCCCTCTACTCTCTTCCATTTTCCTTCGAAAGTCGTCTCAGCTCTTGCTTTTGGCTTCTGCTACTATTTCTTTAGACCTTTTTCTTTGCCCTTTGTATGTCTTGTAATCCCCTGCTGTTTTTAGTTCTTCTTTCACTGTTGCTGTTTACCAGGATGTGTGTTTTTCTTATATCCTAGTTTTGTGGTACAGCATACTTCTTTTGCTGCTTCTAACACTGTGTTCTTAAATATTTGCCATTCTTGTTCTAAATTATCTGTGTTTCTTGTGTCTTTGCTGAATTCCCTTTCTAGAATTTCTCTGTACTTTCCCTAACATCTTGGAGTTGCAGTCTATATATTTTTAATTCCTCTTGTTCTGGTTATCTTTTGGTTGTGTTTCTTGTGTCTTTGCCGAATTCCCTTTCTAGAATTTCTCTGTACTTTTCCCTAACATCTTGGAGTTGCAGTCTATATATTTTTAACTCCTCTTGTTCTGGCTATCTTTTTGTTGTGTTTGGACTGCATTTTGATCAATATTAACGCTAATTCCGCCAGCTCATCTCGTTTCCGGTATTAAAATATCACACGTATTTTTAAATGCGTTTTTATTTTCTCCACAAATCATCTGGAATATTATGTGTCCCTCCGTTCTTTCACGGGAGGCGACAAATCAAAATGCCGTTTCCGCCCCCCTAATTAGGCCCTGATCAAATAGTAATTGATATTAGTGGCATTAATGGTGTCTCCAAGTATTGATTCCGAGGGCTGAAGTTTGGACGACCCAGTCACATGCAAATGATACCATGTAGATATGACGCGTCATCAATCATCCAGACTCTAATTACAACCTGTCCCGGCGCTCATCAGGGACATGCAATTAACTCGGCGGTCTACTCACACCCCCTATACCAGTAGCTGCTAGCTGACGTATACAAAAAGAATTAGAAAAATTGTTCATTTTCCGGTGGTTTATGTGAAATATTTATAATGAACGCTGTATCACAAAAATGGGGATTGGGCTCGTGCACGAGTTCGTGTTCTTTTTATATTCGTAACTTACTAACAAGGATTCAACGTGAAGTTTAAAGGAGGAAATAGTCGGAATTAATCAACACGAATATGGTAAAGGAAAATAGCAACCCTTAATTGTTCCAGATCCATTAAATACATTTAATAGTTAGAGCCGTGCACGGTTATTAAATGAATACAAAAAGTAATCTACCGTAAACATTGCAAAATAGGAAGAAACATTTGAACTCAGGCCTGTAACCATGTCCATTAAGGCGTCTCAATTTTTTAGACTTTCTTTTTGCAAAAATGATGGGGGTCGAAAAGGTGTGTTTTGGTTAACGATTCACAATAATATTTACAAGAATTGGTAAATAGCTACTTCAAATTCGTAATATTTTCACGTTTCATATAAAATTCGCAGCAAACTGTCTTCTCACAAAGAAGTTCCTTCTTATCATTATGTCTGTAAGATTATACTTGTATTATACTATTTTTATCTGTAAAAAAATATTTTTATTTTTATTGGTTCATTCTTCTGGCCTTTAATGAATCCTTCTCGTTTATCATGAGTATACACTTTGCCATTTTTCATGCATCTCTCTATGGACTGTCTATGACATGGCCACTTTGAAACTTCCATTGGCTCTTCAACAAACTTTCTTATTTATGTTATTTTGAGTTTACCAGCAAGTGGAGGTTTAAATACTTTTTCTGACCAATCAAAAGGGAAGTTGAATTTGGATTTACTGCAGGTGTTATCCTAGGTCGAATAGATAGGTCCCCTAGTGTATCATCATCTTCATTTCTTAATTCAATTCAACACCCCTGCTTTCCTTTCTTCTTGGTCGTCCGATCATAAAAGCGTCTGAAGCACCATTTCACTAAATGCGAACCACGATGAACAATGGATTTTTGGCAAAACAATATCTGCTACTGCTTTCTTCAGCGATTTTATGAGCTTCAATTCATAGAAGAATAAAGTGGTAAGGTGAGGTCCTTCCACCCAAGAGAATTTCGATTTGATTGCAAATCAGCACGGATAATTGTTGAAAAATACATACATTTCAATTAGCGATTCTTCGGCCATAGAGGATGATTTTTTTTGGAATTTTTTCTGCATATTTTATATTTTTTTCTGCTATGTTTTTGTTCAGGTGCTCAAAAAATTAAAACAAACATTTTCAAAAATCCATATCTTTATTGAAAATTGTTGAATTTACAAAAACCAAATTGATTTTCAATAAGCTATACTTCGGCCATTGAGGATGGTTTTTATGGAATTTTGCTTGAATGTTTTATATTTTTTTCGAAGATGTTTTTGTTCAGGCGCTCAAAAAATTAAAACGAACATTTTCAAAAATCCTTATCTGAATTGAAAATTGTTAACTTTACAAGAACCAAATTGATTTTGAATAAGCGATACTTCGGCCATTGAGGATGATTTTTTATTGAATTTTTCTTGCACGTTTTATATTTTTTTCTGCGATGTTTTTATTCAAGTGCTCAAAAAATTAAAACAAATATTTTCAAAAATCCATATCTCTATAAATTGTTGATTTTACAAAAGACAAATTGATTTTGAATAAGCGGTACTTCGGCCATTGAGGATGATTTTTTGTGGTATTTTGTCTGCATTTCTTATATTTCTTTCTGCGATGGTTTTGTTCAGGTGCTCAAAAAACTAAAGCTAAAATTTTCAAAAATCCATATCCCTATTGAAAATTGTTGAATTTTCAAAAGCCAAATTGATTTTGAATAAGCGATACTTCAGTCATTAAGAATGATTTTTTAATGAATTTTTACTGCATGTTTTATATTTTTTTCTGTTATGTTTTTGTTCAGGTGCTCAAAAAAATTAAAACAAATATTTAAAAAAATCTATATCTCTATTAAAAACTATTGAATTTACAAAATCCAAATTTATTTTGAATAAGCAATACTTCGGCCATTGTGGATGATTAGTTATAGAATTTTGCCTGCATGTTTTATATTTTCTTCTGCCATGTTATTGTTCGTGCTCAAAAAATTAAAACAAAAATTTTCAAAAATCCGTTTCTCTATTGAAAATTGTTGAATTTATAAAAACAAAATTGTTTTGAATAAGCGAAACTTTGGCCATTGAGGATGATTTTTTATGGAATTTTGCCTTCATGTTTTATATTTTCTTCTGCGATGTTTTTGTTCAAGTGCTCAAAAAATAAAACGAATATTTTCAAAAATCCTTATCTCCATTGAAAATTGTTTAATTTACAAAAACTAAATTGATTTTAAATAAGCGATACTTCGGCCATTGAGGATGATTTTTATGGAATTTTTACTGCATGTTTTATATTTTTTTCTGCTATGTTTTTGTTCAGGTGCTCAAAAAAAAATTAAAACAAATATTTAAAAAATCCATATCTCTATTAAAAATTATTGAATTTACAAAAACCAAATTTATTTTGAAAGTGATACTTCGGCCAGTGTGGATGATTTTTTATAGAATTTTGCCTGCATGTTTTATATTTTCTTCTGCCATGTTTTTGTTCAAGTGCTCAAAAAATTAAAACAATAATTTCCAAAAGTCCATATCTCTATTGAAAATTGTTAAATTTACAAAAATCAAATTGATTTTGAATAAGCGGTTCTTCGGTCATCAAGGATCATTTTTTATGGAATTTTTACTGCATGTTTTATATTTTTTTCTGCTATGTTTTTGTTCGGGTGATCAAAAAATTAAAACAAATATTTAAAAAAATTAATATATCTATTAAAAATTATTGAATTTACAAAAACCAAATTTATTTTGAATAAGTGATATTTCGGCCATTGTGTATGATTTTTTATAGAATTTTGCCTGCATGTTTTATATTTTCTTCTGCCATGTGTTTGTTCAAGTGCTTAAAAAATTAAAACAAAATTTTTAAAAATCCGTATCTCTATTGAAAATTGTTAAATTTTCAAAAACCAAATTGATTTTAAATAAGCGATACTTCGGCTATTGAGGATGATTTTTTATGGAATTTTGTCTGCACGCTTTATATTTTTTTCTGCTTTGTTTTTGATCAGTTGATCAAAAAAATTAAAACACATATTTAAAAAAATTCATATCTCTATTAAAAATTATTGAATTTACAAAAACCAAATTTATTTTGAATTAGTGATACTTCGGCCATGAAGATTGGTTTTTGATTCAATTTTTCCTGCATGTTTTATATTTTTTTTCTGCGCTGTTTCTGTTCAAGTGCCCAAAAAATTAAAACAAAAATTTTCAAAAATCTCTCTATTGAAAATTGTTCAATTTACAAAAACAAATTGATTTTGAATAAGCGGTACCTCGGCCATTAAGGACGATTTTTTATGGAATTTTGTCTACATTTCTTATATTTCTTTCAGCGATGTTTTTGTTCAGGTGGTCAAAAAATTAAAGCTAAAATTTTCAAAAATCCATATCTCTATTGAAAATTGTTCAATTTACAAAAAACAAATTGATTTTGAATAAGCGGTACCTCGGCCATTGAGGATGATTTTTTATAGAATTTTGCCTGCATGTTTTATGTTTTCTTCTGCATGTTTTTGTTCAAGTGCTCAAAAAATTTAAACAAAAATTTTCAAAAATCCATATCGCTACTGAAAATTGTTGAATTTACAAAAACCAAATTGATTTTAAATAAGCGATACTTCAGCCATTGAGGATGATTTTTTATGGAATTTTGTCTGCATTTCTTATATTTCTTTCTGCGATGTTTTTGTTCAGGTGCTCACAAAACTAAAACTAAAATTTTCAAAAATCCATTTCGCTATTGAAAACTGTTGAATTTACAAAAAACAAATTTATTTTGAATTGGCGATACTTCGGCCGTTGAGGATGATTTTTTATGGAATTTTGCCTGCATGTTTTATATTTTTTTCTGCGATGTTTTTGTTCAAGTTCTCAAAAAATGAAAACAAAAATTTTCAAAAATTCATATCCCTATTGAAAATTGTTACATTTACAAAAACCAAATTGATTTTGAATTAGCGATACTTTGGCCATTGAGTATATTTTTTTATGTAATTTTGTCTCGGCGTTTCATGTTTTTTTCTGCGATGTTTTCATTCAGATGCTCAAAAAATTAAAACTAAATTTTTCAAAAATCCATATATCTATTAAAAGTTGATACATTTACAAAAACCAAATTGATTTTGAATTAGCAATACTTCGGCCATTGAGGATGATTTTTTATGGAAATATTCCTGCATGATTTATATTTTTTCTGCGATGTCAGATGCTCAAAATATTAAATATGTTCAAAAATGTATTATTTAAAAATAATCCTTCGAGAACACAAGAAATTATCTTTCAAAAGATGCGTTTTTCCAGAGGCAAGACAAAAATAGGAAACCATTTGTCACATATCTAAAACTTTTCAACTTTTCAAATTTACTGAACAAACATTCTATTATAAAATTCTGCAAAAATCTCCAAATGCTTCTTGAATTTTTAACTGAAACAATAACAGTCATATGTATATTTGGTCAAAATATCATCAGTTACAGGTATGATATCAAAAGGAACAGTATTTACGTACCTAGGTGAACAAATATTAGCAGAATCATATCAAAAACATTTTTGCGAAACCATTAACAATTTCAGAAGGTGTTCACTAACCGTGAACATTGTCACAGTTTAAAATCATTGATATTTGAAAGTTAGCAATCGCAGGTAACAATGTGATTCAAAAGTAGCAGTTTTGCCCATCTCCACTGCAAAGGTAGCTCATCAATATGAAGAGCACTAACCAATCAGATGAATTTATGATTCAGCTTTGCCTCAACCTAATGCATGACTTCCTAAGCAGTGTTAACATTCGTTGAGTCACCACCAATAGCCTCCAAAATTTGTTTAGCAATGCAGTTTTAAGCAAAAAGTTCAGCAAGTCTTTCTCTGGAGTAAAATGGCAAAGATATCTTCCACCTGGCTCACTGCAAACAGTGTAATGCTCTTGTTATCAATGGACTGTAATTTTTGACACACAATCGAAGCCTTCTGAATCCGCCGAGGAATGCACTTCCCGGTTTCCGTTGGACGAAAATATAAAAAAAAACCACCCATCTGGTTTCCACGCCGGAATTCTCCGGATCCAACTGTAACTTGACATAAGTCAAAAATTAATATTTTGAGTAAAACGCCAATAACTATGAAGCTACTTAAAAAAAACAGTTAAACTGAATTGATAAATTCTAATTAGTTGAGGATAAAGCAATGAATTTTTCTATTCTGTTTAATTATGGATTATCACGTAGTAACGGTAGCAACCACCCCTTTCAAAAACCAATTACATTATAAACAATTTTTCGCTCTGAAAGGCGAAGATTTCAAGCTAATTTGATACACTTTTGATGTTGATAACTCAAAAATAAAGATATTTGACCCGTGTCACCTTAGGCGATATGTAAAATGCAATTATTTAAAATAATATAACCATGAGGAATTACTTTTAATATTTCATTCAACATAAATTAAAATCCATAAATGAAACGGAAACAATTTCTAAGCCATGAGATAAAATTAATACGGTGAAGCCAATTTCCGCTTTAGTTAAATTGATTGTGTTGCCTCCCAATTTATCAGTTAGGGATAAATTTATATGTCCCTGTGGTCACTTTCCATTAAGAAATAGAGTCCGCCGCAGTACATCGTTTTCTTTGTTTCTCCCAGTCTCCATTATGCGACGTAAGTAAATGCCAATCAGGGAAATTGATTCTTAAATTAAATAGATGCTGCAATTGTAAAGTAAAATAAAAAAAATATTTTGACAAAAGGCTGTATAGTCTGCAATAGTAAGCTTGAACACTAAATAGTCTACGTATTTGAACGCGTAACGAGGTTTACAATACATTAGAACATTAGATAGTAATTACATGAGAAAATATCTACTAAATATACTGAAGGAAAAAAAAATTAAACACTTTATTCGTGAAATTTCGACCCGCCATAACTCGTATTTTCAATCGATTTTGATGAATCTTTGAGGGCGAAAAACTTTGAAGTGTCTTCTTTAAAGTCATGCATGCGAAATTAAGCGTAACCCCTTCCGCCCTCCTCTAGCGACCTGTGAAAAAAAAAAGTTTTTTTCTGGAAACCATATCCAACTTTGACGATGTCTACGGAGTTGGAATTTTTTTTTCAACTCGATCCACCATAAAGGCATTAAAGTTTGATTAATTCCCTATGCAGGACTCAAATAACGAAGTTCCTACGACGATTTGGCACCAAGTTATGGGTGCATTTTGAGGTTTTTCGCACATAACTCAGTCACTTTTCAACCAAATTTGATGATTCTTTCGGGAAAAAATTCCGTATGAACTTCGTTCTTCGAGTCCTGCATAGGGAATTAATCAAATTTTGATGCCTTTATGGTGGATCGAGTCGAAAAAAATTTTCCAACTCCATAGACATCGTCAAAGTTGGACATGGTTTCCTGAAAAAACATTTTTTTTTTTCACAGGGGTGCTAGAGAGGGGCGGAAGGGGTTACGCTTAAGTTCGCATGCATGACTTTAAAGAAGACACTTCAAAGTTTTTCTCCCTTAAATATTCATCAAAATCGATTGAAAATACGCCGAGTTATGGCGGTTTGAAAATGGTCGAAATTTCACGAATTTCAAGTGATTCATTTTTTTTCCACAAGTGTATATATTCAAAATAAAAATAGGGACTATAAAAGTTAGGTTCAGATAAATGTACCTTAATCAAATTTTGATGCCTTTATGGTGGATCGAGTCGACAAAATTTTTCCAACTCCATAGACATTGTCAAAGTTGGACATGGTTTCCTGAAAAAACATTTTTTTTCCTAGGGCTGTTAGAGAGGGGTGGAAGGGGTTACGCTTAAGTTTGCATGCATGCCTTTAAAGAAGACATTTCAAAGTTTTTCGCCCTTAAAGATTCATCAAAATCGATTGAAAATACCCCGAGTTATGGCGGTTTGAATATGGTCGAAATTTCACGAATTTCAAGTTTTTCCTTTTTTTTCCACCAGTATATAATGTATAAATTTTCTAGAAAAACTAAACAGCTTCAATATTTCAAAAATTAAATTTATTTTCTATAAATTAATGTATTAATTTAAAAAATTTGGTACCATTACTTCCAGAAACCAATATTTAAAAAAATCTGTCTGAATAAATATTATTGGAAACATTTCGGATAAAGCTCATTTATTTATTTAAACTTTCATTCATGGAACAATTTATTTGCATCCAGAGTCTATAAAACTGTCCGACTTTGAACCGACATTTCCACAACTATCTGTTGCAATTGGATGGGCGATAACAGAAATGTTTGCTCAAATCGCCGCAGATAAAAATACATAATGATCACACACACACATACACAGACACAGATTTACTATAAATAAAAAAAACGGTTACATGATCAGAACACAATAACCACCTTCAACTAGATTTGTTAGCATAGGTGCGCTATCGACGTGGAAACAGTTGAACATCTTAAAAGATAACAAGCTTGCTCAAACATGTCGGACATGTGTACGCAAACAGTGGGTATTTGTGCTTTCGATCCACCAATTGAAATTATTTATGTAAACAATTTATGAATATTAATTCTTACCAGTGGGCTTATCGTTCGATTTAATTAAAAATAATATGTTTACGCGCTGCTAGAAAAATATAATGGCCTTTTCATGGTGGAAAAAGTCGGCAGACTGTGGGGCAAGAGGTTATCACTTCTTGGGGGATTTGTGACGGTTTTAATTGCTTATTCAAGGAATTAATTAATAAATGTGTTCGGTTTGGATAAATGTTTCGTAAATCACGATTGTCGATGATTTATAGGTTTTAAATCAGATTGTTTTGGAGTGGTTATTTTCGTTTGTTTACAGGTTCAGATTGCTGTGTGGAAAAATCTTCGGATAAACGAGCTCAAAGAATTTAAGTAAATATAAGTGAAGTGCATTCGTACTCGAAATGAAAAACCTACGGGGATAAATGAATCAATGTTTTATGCCAGTGTATATTAATGATTTTTTATCATTTCTAAATCAAAATGATGTACCAAATCGTTTCGAAAAACTACGGTTTCATCAAAATGAATACTCAATATAATTAGTAGTACTAGTAAAAAAATGTAATGGCCATCGACCGGAGTCTTTCGGCCATCAAAATAATTATTTGTCGTAAGTTTCGGATTTTATCGAAAATGAAGCAAGATGTATTAAAAACATTTTCGGTTGTTTCTTATTTATTGTCCATTCTGCAATTTCATTCAATTCATGTATCTAGATGCAATCATGGGTGGATTATTTGTAGACATATTTCGTAGTCATGGTCCAGATATCTTAATGGGATATTTCCACATGCTCATCACTGACAACTACTAAGTTTAAAAAATCAAGATGCGAGTACAAGAAATTTATTTTTGTACAGGGTTATTCAAAATGAAGGACCAGATTTCAAACGTATATTTCTTTGAAACTACAAAAGGTAAAACCATAATTCCAACGTTTCAGGACAGACAAAAGTTTAAAATTTGAACAGTCCAGGCAGAAGTTCCAACCACGGCCGCACTGGCGCTGTTACTTGTCATGTAGATTGCCAGTAGTAAAATGGCGAAATAACAAGAACAAGCAATTTGTGCACTGCAATTAGCAAAACTAGAGTCAATAATTGAAGTTCAACGTGCTTTTCGCAGTCAGTTTAATAAACAATCGCCTCGTCATAAGCATCAAAAATTCGTAGACGATGGTTGCATCTGCAAACAGAAAAGCACGAGACGTCCACGCACATCGAATGAAAATGTCGAGCCTATTCGTACAGTTGGGAGCCCACAAAAATCCACAGCACGAGCAAGCAAAGACTTTAAGATTCCCCAACCAACAGTATGGCGAGTTCTGAAGCTGTGAATTCGATAATTAGGGACCAGCTGATTCGTGTATGGCAAGAAATGAGCCACCGTTTTGATATTTGTCGTGTAACACATGGTGCTCATATTGAATGTATAAAAAATTGAACTTTTCTCTTTCCAGGAACGTTGGAATTGTATTTCTGTCTTTTGTAGTTCAGAAGAAATAAATGTTTGAAATCTGTTCCTTCATTTTGAATAACCCTGTACATTCGGTAGCTAAAAAAATGGTATACCATTTGAGAATATCTTGCATGAACTGATGGAAGATTTTCTCCTTGTGAATACGAAAATGAAGATAAGATCTAAAAAAAAATATTCCTAAAGCCATCCAGCAACCAAGATATTAAGAGCATTTGTGATAATCTTAGATGAACCGATGGACAGAAGTTTTCTTCTTGTAATTAGGTAAAGAAGGCAGAATGTGTAGAATTGATCAACAGCCTTATTAACATAAATATGAGATTCCGGAATTGATCAATCGGTATGAATTAAGTCACTATATACTTTTAGGTATTTGGCCTTCCGAAAATTGTATCTTTTACTGCTCTTCTGTTGAAATACCACTTCTTTGAGTTCGGATTTAACTTCTAATGTAGCAGAGGGAGTATTGATACATAGTTATTTTAGGTTACTTTAGTAGACAATAAAGTTGTCGTTACCACAGCAATACACAACTTGTATATAATTGTCAAATTTAAATATTTGTAGCATTCATGTCGAACTATCATCTCTTCCTTCAACTGAAAATAAATTTGAAAGGACGTAAGTTTTCTTCTAATGAATAGTTGAAACGTTGGTATTCAGAGAAAGAAGAATATTTTTTCTAAGGTGCTGAGGCGTTACAGTTTCGATGTAATACGTGGGCGCTATTGTGCAAAGGCGAACCCACATGTTTTTTTTAAGCCTTTGCACAATAGCGCTCACGGGAGCTATAGCGCAAAAGCGGACCCAAAATTTGGACCGAAGTAAACGCAACAACTTCAGTTCCAATAAAATAAACTAAAATAAAATTAAGCTACTACGGGTGAAACTACTAGCCGGTCCAAAAGGGGTGGGGAACCTTAACCTCACCCGACCCTAAGCATAAGTACCAATCGTTGCAATCGTTAACTGGTAAGTCAAGACAATCTGATTTTGAAACAAATTATACCAATTCGTATAAAGAGACTTGACAACATAGTGCACCAAGTGGGACCAACTTTTCACAATAGCGCCAATACGTGTATTAAATTTGGACGGGACTATTGTGAATAATAAAATATTTTCAAATTTTAGTTGCGTCTATAGTAAGCAAGAATATATGAATACACCCAAGTAGGCTTTAACCTTTGTAATTAATTATTTGAAACGTGAAGGATTTTCATGCAGCGCACTTGACATCAGCCTTCCGATCCTTACAAAAACAATTTCTTGAGATTCTCACCAGTTGATTTTTGGAAATTGTTTCTTCAAGTGGTGCAGAATCCTTTTATCAATCACAAAACCTTTACAAAGTTTTATTTGTAATTCATATCCTAAAATATAATTCGTTTGAAGAAATTTCCATCAAATGCCCCAAAAAAGTTGAGAACCAATTTAAGTGAAAACAAAGAGATGATAGTGCCTTATTTCTAATTACTGAAGGTACCAATAATTACTTTGATATGAACAGACGACAGATGGTAAACTCACCTTGAGGTGACGGGTATGGAATAGTCCCTTAGTCTTCATCGCTAAAGAGGCGACTAAAGAACCTTCTGTTCACAGTCCCACCTAACCATTTCCTCTCTATCATCTTGCACGCCCGTCCATCCGGTGGGTTCTAGAAGAGGTCCAGGAAAGAAAGTGAGTTTAGTCGGTAGGCGTCGTGTGCTCCTTATTTGTGTTGTAGTTTTTGAAGGCTCTCACTTCTTTAATAAAAAATCACTACCAGAAGACTCCTAGAAGTGCAGGATTTTAATTTTCAAGCTCAACGTGAACTAACCACGATAGATTCGAACCGAGCATAGAATTGTGGAGAAAAAGATAAATGACTGATTATATTGAAGGAGATTAAATAAGGCCTGTTCATTGATATTTAAGCAGTCTTTGAATAGGCCTCCTTCAACAATACAGAACTGGCTGATAAATATCATCTCATCAGTGGATACAACCGATACGTAGGAAACGGTCCAAGTTTCTATAAAGAAAGGTAAAGAATATTGCTTAGTCAGGATAACCCGCCCATGTTCGCAGGAGGGAGTTTTATTAGCCCCCGCAGAACATCGTAATCGAAGACTTGTTAAGACAATTAAATGAAACTAAATGAACCATTGGATATACACAAAATCTAACAATGCTGCTAAAGGAATGATATAATGGTATACTCTGTGAATTAATGCGGAGTGTCTAGAAAATTCCCTATCTGCAAACCCAACAAAGATGGAGCTCATCGACAACTGGACAGGATGACACTACCAGACTATTCAATATTACACTAACTCTATCTTCAAAAGGTGTCATCCTTGATCTAAAGTTAAGCTGGAGTATGCACGTACAAAGCAAATTCCAGAAAGATAGCATAGCATCCTGGCAGTGTTGTTTAGCCATTGGGATTATCACCGAGGATTGTCATGTTTAGCAGCCATATGGTGGCCAAGAGTTAAATTTAAAACTAAAATAAATAAGCTCCAGTATATTAACATCTAGCATGATAGTGGAATAAGTTTTGTAGAGATGAAATGGAAGATACAGCAAAACATACTTTAATGGAATGTAATAGATGGGACAGAGACAGAGAGAGAAAATTTGAATCAAGAACTGGGAAATGTAATCACAACAGATAATTTGATAAATTGAATAATTGAAAATTAAAATAATTGGGAGAAATTTGAAAAACTTGTAGAAGAAATTTGAATGAAAAAGGAAGGAATTTATCGAAAAATAGAAGAATAATAAAAAATAAAATGAGAAGAAGAAAAGAAAAAAGGAGACAAGAGGACGCAAAATTGAAAATAAATATTAAAATGAAAATATAAAATGATGTAATTATAAACTTAAGAAAACCACACTTGCTGCAGATCCAAATTTCTTCTGTATCATCCAATATCCGGCGTGGCACTAGCCAGGGAAATAGTTGTTTTAATAAGTTATTTGTTTGTAGTCTCAGTAAGACTTAATTTTGCAGAGTCACGAACAGGTAGAATATTCATTTATTTAGGCTATATTTCGTATTTATTACATTTATAAAATGATTATATTTAAATAAACAAAAGATAATGTTGAACTTGGAGAAGAAATGCCAATGGTGGTACCTCCAAGTTCCTTATCAAGGCCTCTTGCTCTGGTTGGCTAATGCGTTAGCAAAGTCCTTAAAAAAGGGGGGAGATGCAGAAGCTATGAGCACCACCCCATCTTTAGCCATGGAGGCTCTACAGTACCTATCCACTTGAATCTTCATGTACACGAAATAGCACAGCAATAAGAGACAATGGATTGAACCTTCTACAGGATGGACCTAACAAAAAGAACGGTTCAGAAGAACTTGCTTATAGGGAAGTATCCATAATTTGGTCTCATCGGCGAATGACCAAAGTTCATGGTGCTCCGGCACATGTACAATGGGTTGATTCACAAGAAGTCACTTTCCATCGCGGCTGCCCCAGACAAGAAGGGATTCACCGTGTCATACAAAAAAGCTAAACAGCAATACGGGCCCAAGAAAAAAATTGTAAAGAGGACCATGAAGTCCGGCCCTCGTCCTAGGTGTTAGCAGATCGACAGCACTTCAAACCTGAAGTGCAGAAACAGATTTTTCATTCAATATTTCGGAGAATTGTAAAAAAATATTTACCTGAAGAATTAGCCTCGTAAGCTTAAAATCTATTGAGAAAATAATGCATTTTTGATTTCCCAATAAAACAATTGCCGTAGCCTAGGTGTTAGCAGATCGACAGCAGTTCAAACCTGAAGTGCAGAAAGGAATGTTACATTCAATGTTTTCGGAAAATTGTAAAAAAATATTTACCTGAAGAATTAGCCTCGAAAGCTTAAATCTATTGAGAAAATAATGCATTTTTGATTTCCCAATAAAACAATTGCCGTCTCGTAGGTTAAATAAACAAAAGATAATGTGGAACTTGGAGAAGAAATTCCAATGGTGGTGCCTCCAAGTTCCCCGTGAAGGCCTCTTACTTGGGTTGGCTAATGCGTTAGTAAAGTCCTTAAAAAAGAGGGATATACAGAAGCTATGCGCACCACCCCATCTTTAGCCATGGAGGCTCTACAGTACCTATCCACATGAATCTTCATGTACACGAAATAGCACAGCGACAAGAGACAACGGATTGAACCTTCTACAGGATGGACCTAACAGAAAGAACGGTTCAGAAGAACATGCTTTTAAGGAAGTATCCATAATTTGATCTAATCGGCGAATGACCAAAGTTCATGGTGCTCCGGCACATGTACAATGGGTTGATTCACAAGAAGTCACTTTCCATCACGGCTGCCCCAGACAAGAAGGGATTCACCGTGTCCTACAAAAAAGCTAAACAGCAATACGGGCCCAAGAAAAACATTGTAAGGTCCGGCCCTCGTCGTTCCCTACACAAACTCAAGCGTTTGATGGAGAAGAACAGATACCGTACAGATTTGAAAAAAGCTGCCCTCCGCAGAGCCAGCGCGGTCCTGAGGTCGCAGAAGCCAGTGGCTGTTAAGAAGCAGAAACCTAAGAAGGCCGAATAATTCTTTTATATGTTAAGTTTTAATTAAAGAAATTCCATGTGCTTAATGATGAACCGATAGATCGATCGGCCGCAGAGGTCCCATGGACGGGGCTTCCAGATCACTGGATCTCAATTCACCCAGCTGAAGGTCTATCTCCTCAAAGTACTTCAATACTAACTATCAAGGCAAAGCAAAGATGGATTTATATCAACAGATCGTACTGAGTCTAAATTTTGATCGATAAGGAATTGAGGAAGATAGTGTGAAATTTTAAATCATTATATGTCGGGCGTACTAAATGTAACATTACTGCAGAGGATTTTATCTACGAAGACCAAACGTTTAACCTTATGCCTTGAGGTTAAAAAGGTTCTGGACAAAGAATAGCAGATCGGATGGCACCGCGTGTTAACTGAAGGTGAATTGTGAATCATTATATGTCTAGGGAAGGTAACAATATTGCAGAAGGATTTTATCTACGAAGACCAAAAGTTTAACCTTATGCCTTGAGGCTAAAAAGGTTCTGGACAAAGAATAGCAGATCGGATGGAACCGCGTGTTAAGTGAAGGTGAATTGTGAATCATTATATGTCTGCTGAATATACATTACTGCAGAGGATTTTATCTACGAATACCAAAAATTAAACCTTATGCCTTGGGGTTAAAAACGTTCTGGACAAAGAATAGGAGATCGGATGGGACCGCGTGTTAACTGAAGGTAAATTGTGAATCATTATATGTCTACGGAAGGAAACAGTATTGCAGAAGGATTTTATCTACGAAGACCAAAGGTTTAACCGTATACCTTGAGCCTAAAAACGTTCTGGACAAAGAATAGGAGATCGGATGGGACCGCGTGTTAACTGAAGGTGAGTTCTGAATCATTATATGTCTACTGAAGGTAAAATTGTTGCAGAGGATTTTATTTACGTTGAACCTTTTGCGTTTACCCTTAAAACATTATAGACAAATAATAGCAGATCGGATGGAACCGCGTGTTAACTGCAGGTTTATCTCCACAAGAAAGGTGCACAAGTAGGCATATACTATGCTGATCTGCATCTGGAATTAAAAATACCTCTGGAACCCCGCTCTAAGTTTAACTCATAGGGATTTTTATAAGAACCGAAAAATAACTGAGCTGAACATTAGGTATAAAGATATCTGCATGCTTAAAGACAGTAAAGCCAGCATTGCTGTTATAATAAATACTAAGGACTCACTCAGGCTTGTAAAAAATTGTGTTCTTGCAATGGAGACGCCATCTGTTTACGACTGAAGAGCAACCTCATAGGATAAAGCACTTTTAAATACAGAATGAAACAACATGGCGGATACTTTTTCCTTAAAATGTAAAAAGAGGCCAGTGCCACTTTCGGAAAAACTGTCAAGCATGACATAAATTGCCACCACGTGTGCTCACTCCAGAAACACAATATAAGTATCAGATGTTATGTAAACAACAACTTTTAACATGTATCAGTTATAACCAATTTTTTAAGGTCAGTAGAAAAAAATCCATTTTTACATCTTAAATCGCCATAATGTAAACAAAGCAGATGATTTTACTACCTGAAACAACTTTTAGCATTCAATTCAACAAGCAACTGCCTGATTTTAGTTGCGGCATGCGTCATTATAAATTTACATTGCGAATAACTTCCTGAATCAAAATCGTCTTTTGAGTCGTTTTTTAATTTTTTTTTACATGGATAATTCGTAGCTTATGATTACAACAAACCGTCGCAACATAAATTTGTGGAATTCTAGCTAAAACTAGTACACGTACCGCCGTAAAGTTTAACGAGCACAGACTTCTCAATTTTACACATTTCCTTCAGACACTGACGTGCGAATGGCAATTTACAAATTCTACATCGCCGAGCATCTCATCGTTCATGCAAATTTGTTAAATTTACATCGTAACGAGTAGAAACACATTTTCACACTTTTGTATTAATTAAAATTATCTTGCGAGAACAATTGAAATTATGCGGAGAACATGATTTAATTTGATATGTTCACACGTATGTACGTAATCGTTGAAGATTTAGAGTTCATATTTATTAGGGGTTATTATTAGCAGTTGTAAACTCGCGATCTAAATGTATAATTTTATTAAAAATTACAAATGAGTATTACTAAGACTATAGAAAAAATTATGTATTAAGAAGGTAATGAAATTTGTAGATTGACAATATAAAAATAGGATAAATACTTGCTTGTTTTTCAAAAAATTGATGTCGGACCACGAGCAGATGGTGCCACAATAACTAAAATAACCAAAATTGGAGATGATCAAATAAAATAAATGTATACAGTATAGTTAAATCAATGATGCCATGCATAACTGGTGGTTTTCGGCCCTAGAGAGGAGATGGCAAAACGATGTTTAACCCTAGGTTTTATGGTATAGCCCAATGGTCGGCAAAGTGCGGCTCCAGAGCCGCATGTGGCTCTTTGGCTCCTTAAGTGCGGCTCTGGCACAAATATCCACGGAAGGCGCAATAATATTTTCATTAAAAAAAAACTTGGTAAGAAAAAAATTACATCTTACACTACACAAGTGGTCTGCTTTGATTGACCTATAGAAGGAAGACATGATCATTTTCGACGCTTGGAATAGTATTCCTGACTCTTACGCAGTGGCGGCTCGTAGAACATGTTGATGGTACAGCCACTTATACAATATACCCCCTCCTTTTTTGAAGAAACAAAGAACCATTTATCGAATATTTTGGCCAAAAAATTAAAAATTTGGAAGAAGATCTAAAATATCGGCCAAAAAATCAAAAAACCTGGTTTAAAAATAAAAATGCAGACCAAAAAATTTAAAATACAAGCAAAAGAAAAATAATTTGCCATTTTCAGCCCTAAAAATAACTCTTTTTAGCTTAAAATAAGTTCCAACGAGAAATTCGAAAATAATAGCAAAAATAAAAATCGACAGCCCTTTCATAGACAACGGAAAGCGGATTTCAAGTTTTTAACATAATGTATTTAAACGTTATTTCTGTGAATAAAGATGTTTGTATGTAAAAATAAAAAAAAACCTAAAATATGGTACAAAAAATAAAAAATTAAGACGAAAAATCTAAAATTTGTACCCAAAAATCAAAGCGGTAGACCAAAAAATCAAATTTTTTAACAAACGAATCGAAAATTTAAGTCGTAATAAAGAAATTTTGGGCTAAAAGACCAAATATTGAAACCAAAATAAACGAAAATACAAAACATAGGCCAAAACAGTAAAAACCTACAATAGGGCCTAAAAAGTTGAAAATTTAGAAAAAACATCGAAAACTCGGGCGTAAAGATAAAAAATGCAGACAAAAAATCCAAAATTTCTATAAACCAATCGAATTTTATCGTCAAAATAATAAATATTTAGACTAACAAATAAAAAAATCTACAATGTAGCCTAAAACGGTTAAAATTTAGACAAAACATCGAAAACGAGTGTAAAGATAAAAATTGCAGACAAAAAAAATCGAAAATTTCTACAAACCAATCGAATATCTTGGTCAAAATAAAGAAAAATAAAAAGAAAAAATAAGATTAAATTTATGACTAATTTGTTTTCTTGCGATTTAAATTTAATTGAATTTGTATGTTAGTTTTCGTTTCTAATTTTGTATTATTGGGATTACACGTTTAATAATAAATAAATAAATACATAAAAAAAATCGGGAATGCAGAAATCTAAAATATGGGCAAAGGAATCAAGAATCCTGATTTAAAAATAGAAAATAGCAAACAAAAATCGAAAACTTAGGCAGAAGCAAAATAATTTGTCACTTTCAACCGCAAAAAATAAGTTTCTGATCAGAAATTCAAAAATAATAGTAAAAAATAAAAAATAAATCAATAATCCAAGTTAAAAAATGTAAAATATAGGATACAAAATATACCAAAAATCAAAAAAATATATACTTACGTTAAAAAATTCAGACCAAATATCTAAAATTCTGGCCTAAAAATAAAAATAGTGGACCAAGGAAAGAAAAATATTAACAAATTAAAAAAAATTTAGGGCAAAAGATTTAAAAAAATCCACAATATTGATCAAAACGTCGAAAATTTAGACAAAACATGGAAAACTCGGAACTAAAGATAATAAATGCAGACTAAAAGAAAAATCAAAAATGGGGACAAAAAAATAGAAAATTTTAACAATAAAATCGAAAAGTTAGGTCAAAGTAAAGAAAAATTTAGGTCGAAAGATTTAAAAAAATAATAAATATCTGTAATGTTGGCCAGAAAGTCGAACATTTAGACAGTATATCGAAAACTCGGGCCTGAAGATAATAAATGAAGACTAAAAAATCGAAAATTTCAACAAACAAAACTCGAAAATACCGGAAAAAAATTAAAAGAAATTCGCATATAAATTAATAATTCAGGTTATGGATATTTTAACCAAAATCAAATCAAAAATTTGGAACTAGAATTAAAAATTCGACCCGAAAAATCAAAAATGCGGACCAAAAAATCAAAAATGTTAATAATTAAACCGAAAATTTATGCCACGATAAAGAATATTTAGGTCGACAGATCAAAATTGAAAATACAGGTCAAAAATCTAAAAATTAAAAATTCGGCAGGAAAATTAAAAAGTCGAAAATTTAAACAATTAAATCGCAAAAGGTCAAAATAAAGGATATTTAGGCTAAAAGTTATAATATTTTAACCAAAAATGTCGAAAATACGGGTCAACATTTAAAAAACCAGAAATAAAAAATGCGGACTAAATAGTCGAACATTTTGACAATGAAATCGAAAGGTAAAAATAAAGAATATTTAGGCCAAATGATCTAAAATTCAGTAAAAAAAAAACAAATAGAAAATACAGGCTTAATTATAAAATATGCAGAATATTGTAGTAAGAAAATGGTTTAAATTAGTCCTAAAAATGGCTCTATTGTTCAAAATCATTTCCCAATTTTTTTTTTTAATAGGAAAATATTTTTCTTTAATTTTCGCTTTAATTGTCCAAAAAAGTTAAACTAATTTGAAAGAGAATTCAAATAAAACCATTAACTTTATTGTTTCACCTTTTGTGTCGGCAGTTTCGACAGCTTTAGATTTAGTAGATACTTTTTGAATAATTCAAATAAAACAATTCAGAGTATGACTCTCTAGTAGCGGCTCGTGGAAAATGTTGATGGTACTTTTACAATATGGGTAGGCCCTCGCCTCTTTTTTTAAAGAAAGAAAGAACGATCAATCTTCATAGTCCACGATTATTTTGAGTTCTAAAGTAAAGATTCATAATTTCAAACAAGCTGAAAATGTGATTTATGAGTACTTATCGCGCGTTTACAATTTGCCCCAAACTGTAATACCATTCTTCGACATCAAACAATACACATGAAAAACAAAAATAATATTAAGAATTAATTAAAAATTCTTGCTGAGCTTGAAACGAGCCGCCCCTGCTCTTACGATCAGCTGAAAAAGCTCGCGTTTGCTGTTCTTTCACTTTTCGGTTCTACATATACAAGGTGTCTAAAAAAGACACCACCAAAATGATATGGTGTATTCCTGAGACAAAAAACAAGCAAATTAACTAAATTTATCTATATGAAAAATTACATACTTTCCAAGATACAGCAAGTCAAAGTTTTAGATTTTTAAAATGTTTTAATCTATATCTCGAAAATGGCAAATGAGAATGATTTGTTTATTTTTTTCTGACAACTACATTAGGTGTACTACATTGTTTAAAAATTTCAAGAAATTTCTTCAAGCACAAAGGTGCTCCAGAGGACATGCTGTTTACATTATTACATAGAACTTTTTTGTTCTTCACATTTTTTACGATTCAATATTTTTTTCAATGCAACTCGTCACTTTTAAGAAATTTATAACTCTTAAAGTTTTTTTATTTACGCCTTATTTTTAACAAAAAACAATAAAAAAGAACTTATTGTTTTTCGAAAATTTCGTGTTAAAAAATAAAATAATCCAAGTAGGCGGGTGTTAATTCGTTGAAAACGTGTCAGTACGATTAAAACTTTCAATATAAGTAAAACTGGTTAACACGTTGAGTGGTGGTGACCGGTGGCTGAAGCGCATCGACGCGACGCGCGCACGCGCATACAATGTGTACTGTGATTTTTTTTTATGAGGGTCATTTTGAATTTTTTGTAATTTGTTAAATAATTTAATATGTTAAAATAAAAGCAGTTTTTGGATTATAGTTATTTTTAAGACTTTTCTTGCAGGACGAGCGCAATTAAACAATGAACAATAAGTTCTTTTTTATTATTTTTTGTTAAAAATAAGGCGTAAACAAAAAAACTTTAAGAGTTATAAATTCTTTAAAAGTGATGAGTTGCATTGAAAAAAATATTAAATCGTAAAAAATATGAAGAACAAAAAAGTTCTATGTAATAATGTAAACAGCATGTCCTCTGGAGCACCTTTGTACTTGAAGAAATTTCTTGAAATTTTTAAACAATGTAGTACACCTAATTTAGTTGTCAGAAAAAAATAAAAAAATCATTCTCATCTGCCATTTTCGAGATATAGATTAAAATATTTTAAAAATCTTAAACTTTGACTTGCTGTATCTTGGAAAGTATGTAATTTTTCATATAGATAAATTTAGTTAATTTGCTCTTTTTTTGTCTCAGGAATACACCATATCATTTTGGTGGTGTCTTTTTTAGACACCTTGTATATGCGAACAATATTTTTTAAGCATGAACATTATCAAGAGTAAACTGAGAAGTCGTCTTATTAATGAGAACTTGGAATCATGCCTAAAATTAATAACAACAACATACAAACCTGACTTACTCAAACTTTCCAAGGAGATGCAAGCACATTGTAAATATTTTTTAGGTATGAAATTTAGTTTTATTTAGTGTACTACTTATTTAGTGTAATACAAGTTTACTAAACAAGCAGATTTGGCTCCCATTTTTTTTAAATTGTTGTAATGTTCATATTTGGCTCTTTCGCTAATAAGTTTGCCGATCACTGGTATAGCCCGTTCTCTGAAATCTGGCGGCTGTGGTCGTAAAAAAAGGGGCGGATCTCGGTAAGTAGGGGATGTAATATTTTTTTATCTCAAATCAATCTTTGTTGAGAAGTACTGGTGTAAAAGTGCGTATACCTATAGGAGTCAAGGACAGTAATAGACGAACCACCAATGCTTTTTCTTCGCGGATGCGTCGATCCTCAGGGCGGACCGATCGTTTTACGACCTCAGCCGCCAGATTCCAGCGAACAGACAATAACTGTATGAAACCAGATTAAATTAACTGCACGCAGCTTTGTAAGGTAAAAGCCATACCACAGTATGAGCAGCAGCAATTAAGAGTCTGAGTCTGATTTTGCAAAAATCTAAGCTTTAAAGTCGACCAAAATATATGTAATTATAATCTTCTTACAGACATGATCTTTAAATCATTGATGTGTATCATTAAACTCCTCACTTCTACGGTTTTACACTGATCAGATAGTCTCATTTAAACTTATAAATAATCTATTAGGAGTGTCTACACACGTAGTATATCACGTCATACTATTTGTAGCAAGACCGATTGTCTCGAATATCAATTCGCTCTGACACGTAACATGAAAGCTAATCCTAAATCCTGAGTTATTCGTCCACTAATTAGAATATCCTTTCATCTAATAAATTACGCTATTTTAAAATACAAAACTCTCTTTAGTCGAAAATTTATACGTACCTCAAACTGGACAAGATTACGATCTATTCAAATATCCAAAGATCCGTGGGCTGGGAGACACCTACGGTTTCGGCGCCCGGATAATCTCGTTTAAAATATAACACTTCTGCCTTTTTTTCTCTTCCAGCAAGTGGGACGGGCACGCATTTGTTTGTCACATTAGTGCTCCCCGGCTTTCTCTTTGTAACGATTAATGAGTATCCACAAAACTGTATAAATCAAGCTGGAATTTAATATAAAACTCACATTACGTCTCATCTCCCCTTTCAGGGCGTCCTGAATTTCCATCAGCCATTGTGCATAGTTGCGTTAAACAATAAGCTATGAAATTACAATTGTGCATATACCGTGCGGTTTAACCTAGATTCGTTTACAATTGATAGCGTCGTCTGTCACATAAATATTGTTTAAAATGTGTTTATATTAAGTTGCAACAAACAAGTCAACGAGGCTGAATGGCGCTGGAATGAATTTTAATGACGGACGGAATGGTCTCACTTAAATATTCCGATTGTAATTAGATGAAATTTAAATAGGGGGCTTTAATAATGCATGATTTTTTTTAGTGGAGGTTTGGAAATGGGAATCAAATTTCTCGAAAGTGTATTCTAACAGTTTTGGATATTTTAGTGGGTGATTAATCTTCAGAAACACCGTGGGAATTTAAAAAAATGGTGATGTGGCCACCATGTTACTTTCTCCGACTTGATGGTATCATAGCCATTTATATGCATTTTCAATTGAAATCATATTTCAAATGTTCATCGAGCGTTGTGTAAACTCGGATGAAACTGACCTTTAAAACGTCAAAATTATGAAAAATAATCTTTATTAGAAAAATGACACTCTACTCAAATAATTTTGGTTTTTTAAAATCCAATAATTTTCAAGCGAGTTATAGATTTTTAAAATTTTTGATTTTCACGTACATTGGAGGAAGAAAAATTAAGAAAAAAATAGTAAACGTAACGGAAAAATTACACAAAAATTAATCTTTATTGGGAAAATGACACTTTACTTAAATAATTTTGGTTTTTTAAAATGCAATAATTTTCAAACGAGTTACAGATTTTTAAAATTTTTGATTTTCACGTACATTGGAGGAAGAAAAATTAAGAAAAAAATAGTAAACGTACCGGAAAAATTACACAAAAATTAATCTTTATTGGGAAAATGACACTCTACTCAAATAATTTTGGTTTTTTAAAATCCAATAATTTTCAAGCGAGTTACAGATTTTTGAAATTTTTGATTTTTACGTACATTGGAGGAAGAAACATTAAGAAAAAAATGTAAACGTAACGAAAAAATTACAAAAACAAACAATCTTTATTGGGAAAATGACACTCTACTCAAATAATTTTGGTTTTTTAAAATCCAATAATTTTCAAGCGAGTTACAGATTTTTGAAATTTTTGATTTTCACGTACATTGGAGGAAGAAAAATTAAGAAAAAAATAGTAAACGTAACGGAAAAATTACACAAAAATCAATCTTTATTGGGAAAATGACACTCTACCCAAATAATTTTGTTTTTTTTAAATCCAATAATTTTCAAGCGAGTTGCAGATTTTTTAAATTTTTGATTTTCACGTACATTGGAGGAAGAAAAATTAAGAAAAAAATAGTAATCGTAACGGAAAAATTACACAAAAATTAATTTTTATTAGGAAAATGACACTCTACTCAAATAATTTTGGTTTTTTAAAATCCAATAATTTTCAAGCGAGTTACAGATTTTTAAAATTTTTGATTTTCACGTACATTGGAGGAAGAAAAATTAAGAAAAAAATAGTAAACGTAACGGAAAAATTACACAAAAATTAATTTTTATTAGCAAAATGACACTCTACTCAAATAATTTTGGTTTTTTAAAATCCAATAATTTTCAAGCGAGTTACAGATTTTTGATTTTTTTTATTTTCACGGCGTCAAATTTGTACATTGTAGGAAGAAAAATTAAGAAAAAATAGTAAACGTAACGGAAAAATTACACAAAAATCAATCTTTATATCCACGCAATGCTTTACATAACCATCCGAATCAGTTACTTTACGAGTCAACTAAAATTACTCCCATTATGGATAGACTTTTAACTATCATTACTAAGTACGCACGTAAACCACAAACATTCACTCTTATGGACAAATTAATAACGAAACGCTCTAACACCCAAACAAAATTCAAATTCCCACCGATGTCTCCTTATGAATTCCTCAAAACCCTAAAAGACGGATCGGACTAAACAAGTCATCCTCAGACGAACGGACACGCCATACTTCAGATTCAATCATTCATGCTTACTAACCTCTTTAAATTTATTTTTTTTTTTTTTTTGTAATTTTATGTCCCATTATTGTTTATTATTGTAATAGGCTGAAAGACCTCTGGTCAATTGCCTGTTGAGGTCATTTGTAAAAGTGTCTCAATAAATGTATTGTCTCTCTCTCTCAATCTTTATTGAGAAAATGACACTCTACCCAAATAATTTTGGTTTTTTAAAATCCAATAATTTTCAAGCGAGTTACAGATTTTTGATTTTCACGTACATTGGAGGAAGAAAAATTAAGAAAAAAATAGTAAACGTAACGGAAAAATTACACAAAAATCAATATTTATTGGGAAAATGACACTACTCAAATAATTTTGGTTTTTTTAAAATCCAATAATTTTCAAGCGAGTTACAGATTTTTGAAATTTTTGATTTTCACGTACATTGGAGGAAGAAAAATTAAGAAAAAAATAGTAAACGTATCGGAAAAATTACACAAAAATCAATATTTATTGGGAAAATGACACTCTACTCAAATAATTTTGGTTTTTTAAAATCCAATAAGTTTCAAGCGAGTTACAGATTTTTTAAATTTTTGATTTTCACGTACATTGGAGGAAGAAAAATTAAGAAAAAAATAGTAAACGTAACGGAAAAATTACACAAAAATTAATTTTTATTAGCAAAATGACACTCTACTCAAATAATTTTGGTTTTTGAAAATCCAATAATTTTCAAGCGAGTTACAGATTTTTGAAATTTTTGATTTTCACGTACATTGGAGGAAGAAAAATTAAGAAAAAAATAGTAAACGTACCGGAAAAATTACACAAAAATTAATTTTTATTAGCAAAATGACACTCTACTCAAATAATTTTGGTTTTTGAAAATCCAATAATTTTCAAGCGAGTTACAGATTTTTGAAATTTTTGATTTTCACGGAGTCAAATTTGTACATTGGAGGAAGAAAAATTAAGAAAAAAATAGTAAACGTACCGGAAAAATTACACAAAAATTAATCTTTATTGGGAAAATGACACTCTACTCAAATAATTTTGTTTTTTTAAAATCCAATCATTTTCAAGCGAGTTACAGATTTTTGAAATTTTTGATTTTCACGTACATTGGAGGAAGAAAAATTAAGAAAAAAATAGTAAACGTAACGGAAAAATTACACAAAAATTAATTTTTATTAGCAAAATGACACTCTACTCAAATAATTTTGGTTTTTGAAAATCCAATAATTTTCAAGCGAGTTACAGATTTTTGAAATTTTTGATTTTCACGTACATTGGAGGAAGAAAAATTAAGAAAAAAATAGTAAACGTACCGGAAAAATTACACAAAAATTAATTTTTATTAGCAAAATGACACTCTACTCAAATAATTTTGGTTTTTGAAAATCCAATAATTTTCAAGCGAGTTACAGATTTTTGAAATTTTTGATTTTCACGGAGTCAAATTTGTACATTGGAGGAAGAAAAATTAAGAAAAAAATAGTAAACGTACCGGAAAAATTACACAAAAATTAATCTTTATTGGGAAAATGACACTCTACTCAAATAATTTTGGTTTTTTAAAATCCAATAATTTTCAAGCGAGTTACAGATTTTTGAAATTTTTGATTTTTACGTACATTGGAGGAAGAAACATTAAGAAAAAAATAGTAAACGTAACGAAAAAATTACAAAAACAAACAATCTTTATTGGGAAAATGACACTCTACTCAAATAATTTTAGTTTTTTAAAATCCAATAATTTTCAAGCGAGTTACAGATTTTTGAAATTTTTGATTTTCACGTACATTGGAGGAAGAAAAATTAAGAAAAAAATAGTAAACGTAA
This sequence comes from Ocypus olens, assembly GCA_910593695.2. NCBI lineage: Eukaryota > Metazoa > Arthropoda > Insecta > Coleoptera > Staphylinidae > Ocypus > Ocypus olens. Next base: position 47,780,501 of record OU343049.1, read on the forward strand.
CGGAAAAATTACACAAAAATCAATCTTTATTGGGAAAATGACACTCTACCCAAATAATTTTGTTTTTTTTAAATCCAATAATTTTCAAGCGAGTTGCAGATTTTTTAAATTTTTGATTTTCACGTACATTGGAGGAAGAAAAATTAAGAAAAAAATAGTAATCGTAACGGAAAAATTACACAAAAATTAATTTTTATTAGGAAAATGACACTCTACTCAAATAATTTTGGTTTTTTAAAATCCAATAATTTTCAAGCGAGTTACAGATTTTTAAAATTTTTGATTTTCACGTACATTGGAGGAAGAAAAATTAAGAAAAAAATAGTAAACGTAACGGAAAAATTACACAAAAATTAATTTTTATTAGCAAAATGACACTCTACTCAAATAATTTTGGTTTTTTAAAATCCAATAATTTTCAAGCGAGTTACAGATTTTTGATTTTTTTTATTTTCACGGCGTCAAATTTGTACATTGTAGGAAGAAAAATTAAGAAAAAATAGTAAACGTAACGGAAAAATTACACAAAAATCAATCTTTATATCCACGCAATGCTTTACATAACCATCCGAATCAGTTACTTTACGAGTCAACTAAAATTACTCCCATTATGGATAGACTTTTAACTATCATTACTAAGTACGCACGTAAACCACAAACATTCACTCTTATGGACAAATTAATAACGAAACGCTCTAACACCCAAACAAAATTCAAATTCCCACCGATGTCTCCTTATGAATTCCTCAAAACCCTAAAAGACGGATCGGACTAAACAAGTCATCCTCAGACGAACGGACACGCCATACTTCAGATTCAATCATTCATGCTTACTAACCTCTTTAAATTTATTTTTATTTTTTTTTTGTAATTTTATGTCCCATTATTGTTTATTATTGTAATAGGCTGAAAGACCTCTGGTCAATTGCCTGTTGAGGTCATTTGTAAAAGTGTCTCAATAAATGTATTGTCTCTCTCTCTCAATCTTTATTGAGAAAATGACACTCTACCCAAATAATTTTGGTTTTTTAAAATCCAATAATTTTCAAGCGAGTTACAGATTTTTGAAATTTTTGATTTTCACGTACATTGGAGGAAGAAAAATTAAGAAAAAAATAGTAAACGTAACGGAAAAATTACACAAAAATTAATCTTTATTGGGAAAATGACACTCTACCCAAATAATTTTGGTTTTTGAAAATCCAATAATTTTCAAGCGAGTTACAGATTTTTGAAATTTTTGATTTTCGCGTACATTAGAGGAAGAAAAATTTAAAAAAAATAGTAAACGTAACGGAAAAATTACACAAAAATCAATCTTTAGTGGGAAAATGACACTCTACTCAAATAATTTTGGTTTTTTAAAATCCAATAATTTTCAAGCGAGTTACAGATTTTTGATTTTCACGTACATTGGAGGAAGAAAAATTAAGAAAAAAATAGTAAACGTAACGGAAAAATTACACAAAAATCAATATTTATTGGGAAAATGACACTCTACTCAAATAATTTTGGTTTTTTTAAAATCCAATAATTTTCAAGCGAGTTACAGATTTTTGAAATTTTTGATTTTCACGTACATTGGAGGAAGAAAAATTAAGAAAAAAATAGTAAACGTATCGGAAAAATTACACAAAAATCAATCTTTATTGGGAAAATGACACTCTACTCAAATAATTTTGTTTTTTTAAAATCCAATCATTTTCAAGCGAGTTACAGATTTTTGAAATTTTTGATTTTCACGTACATTGGAGGAAGAAAAATTAAGAAAAAAATAGTAAACGTAACGGAAAAATTACACAAAAATTAATTTTTATTAGCAAAATGACACTCTACTCAAATAATTTTGGTTTTTGAAAATCCAATAATTTTCAAGCGAGTTACAGATTTTTGAAATTTTTGATTTTCACTGCGTCAAATTTGTACATTGGAGGAAGAAAAATTAAGAAAAAAATTGTGAACGTAATGGAAAAATTACACAAAAATTAATCTTTATTGGGAAAATGACACTCTTCCCAAATAATTTTGTTTTTTTTTTAATCCAATAATTTTCAAGCGAGTTACAGATTTTTAAAATTTTTGATTTTCACGGCGTCAAATTTGTACATTGGAGGAAGAAAAATTAAGAAAAAAATAGTAAACGTAACGGAAAAATTACACAAAAATTAATCTTTATTGGGAAAATGACACTCTACCCAAATAATTTTGGTTTTTTAAATCCAATAATTTTCAAGCGAGTTGCAGATTTTTAAAATTTTTGATTTTCACGTACATTGGAGGAAGAAAAATTAAGAAAAAAATAGTAAACGTAACGGAAAAATTACACAAAAATCAATCTTTATTGGAAAAATGACACTCTACTCAAATAATTTTGGTTTTTTAAAATCCAATAATTTTCAAGCGAGTTACAGATTTTTGAAATTTTTGATTTTCACGTACATTGGAGGAAGAAAAATTAAGAAAAAAATAGTAAACGTAACGGAAAAATTACACAAAAATTAATCTTTATTGGGAAAATGACACTCTACTCAAATAATTTTGGTTTTTTTAAAATCTAATAATTTTCAAGCGAGTTATAGATTTTTAAAATTTTTGATTTTCACGGCGTCAAATTTGTACATTGGAGGAATAAAAATTAAGAAAAAAATAGTAAACGTATCGGAAAAATTATACAAAAATCAATCTTTATTGGGAAAATGACACTCTTCTTAAATAATTTTAGTTTTTGAAAATCCAATAATTTTCAAGCGAGTTACAGATTTTTAAAATTTTTGATTTTCACGGCGTCAAATTTGTACATTCGAGGAAGAAAAATTAAGAAAAAAATAGTAAACGTAACTGAAAATTTACACAAAAATTAATTTTTATTAGGAAAATGAGCATTAACGTTAGCAATAGTATTCATGTTTTATTAGAATAATCCGTTATGGAATATTAAACTGAAAGAAATCAACTTGTACTTTTGTGAAGTATACGTGGGGGCATAATTATATGTGTGCTAAAACTTATTATAAAACACATGCTATCAAATCAATAACTAGTTCAAGCATTTTACTTGAATACTAACTATAATTGTATACATTATGATAACATATTTATACAGTAGTCGTACATATGTTATCATCGTCGATAAGATACACGTCGATAATGCCTATAAATTATTCAATATAAAGTGCAAACATTATGTAATTTTCTATGTTAAACAGTAGCTTAATTTTTCATCCATCATCATCACGTGTTAATCAATAATTATCGATTGCTGTCACGTTCGGTTTCGGTCGTCGAATAGCAATTACGTTTCTTTTACTTGCGACTTATTTGCACCAACAAAGAAAACCCAGATGTAAAGAGCACGACTTCCTAAAACCACTGATCAGTTCTAAGAACTCTCAGCCATGCAAATGATTGGTGTAACGTTAAAACCGGATCGGGTTTTGTAATTTATGTAAGAAAAATTCATGTTACTCTCTTGCACACTCCATTTGCTTAAATATTAGTATGTAAATAGGCTTAAGCGCACAATTTATGCATCAAGATTTTTCTATGATAAATAACTAATGTTACGGCAAATATTTATTATCGATAGGAAAAATATCACACAGTAGACCATTGATGTGTAAATGTACAAGCGTTATCGTGATTTCGAATTAATCTGACATTGATTATTTCAGGCTATATGCGGTTATCTAAACATACAAATTATCACTATCTGATATTGAAGGTAAACACGGACTAATTAAATAATCCTGCTAATGTATCAATTATTCATCGACACATTAGCAGAAAATGCTAACTGGAGATGGAGACGTTTAATATTATTATTATATCAATAATAGTTATTTATTATACGAATGTGGAATGTACGGAATTAGTCCCGCAAGAAAAAGTTTTTGAAAAAAATTTGACGTTTCAAAAATCCTATGAAGGCTCTATGCATTCCGTGAGAGAAACTTATTCTCTCACTAGGGGGTAATGAGCAACATTACATGGCTCAAATGACCACTGTAATTCGATTATTACACCCGATTTTGGATAAAAATTAATCCTTTATGGTTGGAGATACATTAAATAAAAGTAACAAAACGAAAAGTTTCTTCCGATTTTATAAATATTTTTGCTAAGGCTACAAAACCAATCTCTTTTTTAAACAATTACTTTCCTGACTAATGTTGATCGCATATTCACAAACAAGCAATTAATAAAAAAAATCCAACACAGAAAATTAGGTTTCAAAAATAATGGAGGCAGTAATCTAATTTAAAAAAAACGCTTTACAAACAACTAAAATGAGCTTATTTGTACATTGATCTCATGGTGGATGCGCCGGGAACCCAAAATTTATGTCTTACGTTGTTGCAAATATAACGGCACATTCGCTGGGTTTAACATGCATATTTTCATAAAATAAAAAAGTAAACTCGATAACACTTTCAAATATTTAACGGTGCAAATCGGTACTGTTGTATCTTCATACTGTGACTTTTCAGGCAAAGAATGTCTTAGTACTATCAAATTTATTTTTATGATATATCTTTCAAGAACCATACGCCACATCTATAATAATAATATGTACTCCTATTTATTTCACAAACACAAATTTACAAAAAAGGAAATTCGTACATGCAAAAGCGCCAAGTACCACATACCAGAGGCCTGCATGGGCCGGGCTTTGTTTGTATTTTTTAATCTCCGGGCCGGGCCGGGCCTACCGATGGCAAATTTAGACCGGGCCGGGCCTGGCCGGGCTTGGGTAAATTGAAATTTATTGTATACTCTGGAAAATAACAACTAAGTGAATTGAAAAAAAGATTGAGTCTTCTTTTAATTCACAAATTCACAAAAATAATAAAAATTGAAAGATTATTATTTCATTTGGTTATTAAACCTTTTTTCGAAATAGTATAATAAAAATTAAAAAAAAAATTGAACTTCTTCGGGCCGGGCCGGGCTTTGAATATTCAACTCAGAGCCTTGCCGGGCCCAAAGCAGTTTTTCTTTTCATCGGGCCGGGCCGGGTTTCAAATCTTCACGACGGGCCGGGCCGGGCCTGGCTTTCAAAAACCCGCTCCTGCAGGGCTCTGCCACATATCGTAAGTAAGTTTTCTTTTCAAACATGCCTTTGCAGGAGTTCTGATATCCTACCCTGTATATTATTCTTATTGCTCCTTTCTGCAGTTGAAACGCTTTATCAACTAAATGTAATAAAGACAAAAAATAGCCTGAATATACAGGGTGCTCCATTTTAAATTGCCACCCCGAATATCTCGAAACCTGAGCAACATGGAAAAAATGTTTCAGATGAAAGTTGTAGAGTTCGGAGGGGGACATATGCTGGTGACCTTTAAAATGACCTTGGCTTTAATTTTCAAGGTCAAACGAAGGTCAACTTTGATTTTTCAAATGGAACCCCCTATTTTTTATTGTGGAATCGTATTCTACGGAAAAATATACAACTTTTTTGAAGAAAACATTTTTTAAATGCTTTTTTTAAGAGTTTTTCACGAATATTGTCGGTCATGTTGTTTGAAATCTCAGATGAATCCTGGCTGTGATTCATGCATTTCCCTCAATTGCTAACAAAAAAAGTAGAGTAAAGTTAGACAAATACAGAAAGCGTAAGAACCAATTAGTTTATCAGATAAAATTATCTCAAATAGACTGAACCAATCAGTTTATCAGATAAAACTATTGTAACTACCAAAATCAGAAATGCAGTGCGTGAACTGAAATGGAGGCAGTAAAATTCAAAGATTCGTCGTGGAACTACAAGGAGCAGCACGAAAATAAACATCCATACTCTATAAAAATAGACAAGGATCAACTAATCAAAATATATTAAAGACCTGATTACTAACGAGATTGTTGAGATTATTGAAAACTTTTTTTTGGTTTATAATTATGAAATTAAAACAGCTACACCAAAACATTAAATATTGTTTCCCCATCAGAACACCTACAGACTAGTTTCGTCCTTTCAGGTCTCAATATGCTGATAGGGAACGAAAAGTATATTGGAATATAAATATTCGAAACACCGTTAAAGGTATAAACAACAAAGTGGCGACATCTATTGCCTGAATTTTGTACTAAACCCAGTTTAGTAATAGATGTCGCCACTTTGTTATTTCTACCTTTACCGGTGTTTAGAATATTTATATTCCAATAGTAATTTCTGTTTTTAATGTTTGCATTATTATTGTTATACAGGGTGGAAACTTTAACTGGAACAAATTCGGTATTTCTGAAATGAGAAGTTCCAGAAAAAAATACTCGGACAGGCAGATTTTTATTTTTTATTCCGCACTTTTTAGCTTCTTCAAAAATAGTATGACGTCACTAGTCTTTCACGTATGACGTCATGGACATTTTTTTAATGGAAACATTTTTTTTTATTTCACTAAATTTATAGCCTTTTTTATTCTCTTTACGACTGTTTAAAAATGTTTTGTTTTTTTTTGTTTTTTTATTTCAGAAATTGATTTTTTTTTAACTTATTTAATGTATCCAATGTTCAAAATGAATACCGTTCCTCTCTTGGCAAAAAGCCAACTCTTACATTTTGGAACATTTCAGGTGGAATTTGTCTCATTTCATGCCGAATACTTCCCTTCAAAATTGAAATCTTTTTTTTCAATTTCTTAAATTAAAAAATTAAAAAAATAATTTTTACATAGTTGTAAAGAGAATAAAAAGGGCTGCAAATTTAGTGGAATAAAAAAAAATGTTTCCATTAATAATAATGTCTATGACGTCATACGTGAAAGACAGTGATATCATCCTATTTTAAAGACGCTAAAAAGTGCGCAATAAAAAAACAAAAATCGACCGAGAATGTCCGAGAATTTTTTTCTGGAACTTCTCATTTCATAAATACCGAATTTGTTCCAGTTAAAATTTCCACCCTGTATTTGCCGCCGTTAGCATATTCCTATATCTGAATGCTCCGAACTTGTAAAGAATAAAATAAGCTTTTTTCGAAATCTCTTTGGTTTTTGAGTAAGAATTTGAAGTATAATTTGTTTGTATGATTCAAATTGAAAATAAACCGTGAAAGTGTAAATATAAATAACCATTAAATCGAAGAAAGTAACATAATGGCAAGATCACCATTTTTTTAAGCATTCATAACTCGAACAACAAGTGAGGTTTTCTCAAGTTTAATTACCATTCATAAATTATATATTAATCGAAACATTTTCAAAAACCAAAAATAAAGCCGTTTTCGTGGTTTTAGCGTTTCAAATTTTTTTTATAGCTTCAATTTCTTGTTCTGCAATTCAAATATTTTTTTATAACTCCCTTATACATTGAATTATTTTTCAAAAACCAAAATGATTTCGTAAAAATAAAGCCCTTTCGGTTGTTTTAGCGTTTATTTTCATTCGATATTTTCAATTTCCTCTTGCTCAACTGTAATAGTTTTTTTGAACATTCACTACTCACTTAAAAATTGATACATTTTCAGCAACCAAAATTATTTCCAAAAATTAAAGCCGTTTTCGTGGTTTTACCGTTTCATATTTTTTAAATATCTTCAATTATTTAATTGCGGAATAGGACCGCAATTAAATAATTTGTTGTTGAACATTCATTCTTAAAAATTGTAATATTTTCAAAAACCAAAAAGTATAGCCGTTTTCGTGATTTTGGCGTTTTATATGTTTTTTTTATTCCTTTAATTTCTTGTTCCGCAATTTAAATAATTTCTTTAAGACACGAGTAAACCCCTTGGAACTTTTGTTAAAAAATGCAACTTTCTTAATAATCATCGTAGACTATTGAAGTATACTTTTTTTTCGTTAGAAAGATGAGATAAATTTATTTCCGTTAAAAAATTTCAGCTATCTTGAATAACTGAAAAATTAGCTAGTCACCATGAACATTTTAGAAGATTTTAAAAAATAATTGATTTTTCAGACTTTGATCGGCCATAGCGGCTAAACGAAATCTCCAAATTGAACGCGGTTTTGAGCTGCTCGTATGTCAATTAGTCGGATTAGAGATTTTTAATTTTTGATGAAAACGTGAAAAAAGACACGAGTAAACCCCTTGGAACTTTTGTTAAAAAATGCAACTTTCTTAATAATCATCGTAGACTATTGAAGTATAATTTTTTTTTTTAAATAATTGATTTTCATACCTTACATTCATAACTCCCTTAAATATTGAATTATTTTCAAAAACCAAAATGATTTCGTAAAAATAAAACCTTTTCGGTTGCTTTGGCGTTCCCGTTTCGATATTTTCTCTTACTCAACCGTAATAGTTTTTTGAAACATCATAACTCACTTAAAAATTGAATTTTTTTTTCTTTTGATACTTCCAATGTTCGCTTCCACAACTCAAATAATTTTATTTTAAACATTCGTTACTCACGTAAAAAGTGGTGTATTTTCAAGTGCAAACATTCATTTGCAAGAATAAAATCGGGGCTTTATTTTAGTGGCACGCTTCGTGCCCGGTACTTTGAATTATCTGTTTTGTGGCACGCCACTGCATTAGGGTTGCCGACCGCTTTTTCGGGAAAGAAGTGTTCATGATGAAGCATAGACGACAATGTCATAGAAAGTGATAGTTTTTGCATTTGGAAGAAAAAGCTTTTTTGGGAGATGAAACGTTGGTTAAGTTCGTGAAGACTGAGATAATATAGCAATCGAAATAATGGATGTATACGAATTCGTCTAATAAACCAAAGAAATTCAAACAAACCTTGTCCAACGGGAAGCTGTTTGGGGAACTGTAGAGGAATTTTACTGTTGGAGTTCATGAAGCCAGGAGCTACAATTACTGTAGCAACCTATTGAGTAACTCTGCAACGTCTACGGAGAGCAATTCAAGACAAAATCATCACGGCATTGTTTTTCTTCTTCATGACAATCCTCGCCCTCGTACTGTAGCACCAACAAAATAATTGCACGAAAATTTCGGATGGGAGATATTTGGCCACCCGTGCTTCAGCCCGGATTTGGCACCAATCACCAGGATACTAGTGGAATTTAAGAAGCTGTTTGGGGGACTGTAGAGGAATTTTACTGTTGAAGTTCATGAAGCCTGGAATCACAATTAGCGACCTATTGAGAAATTCTGCAACGTCTACCGAGAACAATTCAAGACAAAATCATCACGGCATTCTTTTTCTTCTTCATGACAATCCTCGCCCTTGTACTGCAGCACCAACAAAAGAATTGCTCGAAAATTTCGGATGGGAGATATTTGGCCATCCGCCCTTCAGCCCGGATTTGACACCAATTACCAGGACACTAGTGGTTTTAAGATTAATGAAGAGGTGAAAATCAGTGAGTAAGATTGGCCAGAAATTCAGATGACAAAATCCTTATCCTCAATATGTTTATAGTTAAATTCAAACTAGGATTTTAACTATGTAACTTCTTCATTCAACAAAAGCACGCCCCCAGCACTGTATTCCATAGCTGCACACAAGCGCGTTTAAATTCTTTGAAGGTTTCATTCCCGTGCGCAAATCAAGCGTCCGCTACCATCGGAAATATGTGCGTGCAGACATGCACATGCGTGTAAGCTTTGCGAAATGAACTTGATGCCCACCAGCCCTCCTGTCACCAAGCTAAATGAACTTAAAATTAGCGAAGCGTCGTTACGGATTACATTTTTCCACACGAAATTCCCTAATAAATTCCGTCAAGGAGCGAAGGATCCCGTCGAGTTTCTAATTCAACTCGACTGTCCGTACTCGAGAATTAAAATTAATAGCTTAATCCGGACTCTATCATTATTTTTCTCCTCGGTAATTAAAGCCCGCGAACGAAATTACCGTTCGCGCAAATTTGGGGTGTAGTCTGTTTGGTAATTTGAGGTGTCCGTGAAGACTATTGATAATTTGTAGTCTGTTAACTTTAAAGTCCGCGGAGCTGTTCGGGATGCAGGCGGCGGATCACCCCTTTCGGGTCGGTCGGGTCCTGAGGGTTGGCTCGGGAATGGGGATAGAGGGTGTCCCAGCTGCCGACACAATTAACACACACCGCGGCTCTTGCTTTTGCATAGTGTGCTTCTGTGTTCTGTGTAAGCTGTCCGTGTACTCCACTTCCATCCTCGTATATGAGCTTGCGGCCTATTTGATAAGCCTCGATGGTTGCGTGTCGGTACATTTGACATCTTGCATTATTCACAAGATACGTGCGGAAAGCACAAAGGCTATGAATACGTGTTAGTGAAACTGGCTGCAATTATCTTAATTGGGTCCATCAACACTCGTACGGCAGTTGTAGCTCCAAATTAATTACAACTTTATCTTCTAGAACATCATATTGAAAAATTGAATATGGTTCAGTTGTGTTGGTCGTAGAAACAAACTACCTAGGGGTTGGCGAATTATCATTATACAAATTAAATAAAGACGTAGCCTGAATATTTGCATATTAAAACAATTCGCAACTCTTATTAACACATTGGCTGCCAACAAGTTTTTTTGTAAAATGTCAAAAAATGTTTTCTTTGTTTTTAAGTTTTATTTTATAAAATGAGTAAGAATATGCTTATTTAATTCATTTTGATGCATTTTTTCGCTAAATAGTAAGTTTAAAGTAGGTACTCACTGTCAGTCATCGGTGACTGACGTGGTCCCATTGGTATACTTCAGTGTCAGTCACCGGTGACTGACAAAGCGGTCAACGTGTTAAGACTAAATGTACTATGTTCGTAGTAGAGATATTGGTCGGACAAGTTTATGATAATATTATCCCCTTTCTTAAACCGAAGAATAACCTTTTGAAATTCCTTCACTCCATTGGTAATCTTCCCTTACGAAGATATTTGCTTACAATTAATAGGATGTTTTTGCTTATTCTGGTGCGTTTTCTCCATGTTTGTTATTTGGAACTAATATTCAAAATGTCAACGTAGATTCAGATGATCTACTATCTACTTAATGACAATTCGACAAGATCTTAAATCACTATTTATAAATTTTTGAAGATTTTAATTCCGTACAAAGCATTGTTTTCGTTATTTATTTTTCAGTACGACATTTCAATGGAAACATTTTGAACACTCCCCAGACGATTCCGACTTTTTTTGAAAAATATCCGTGTCTGCCTTCTGCTTGCCAGTCCCTCTGTGAGCACGAATTTCAAAAATGATGAAGGTGACGATAAACTGTACCTCTTTTGTTGATAAATGTATTTCATAAATACTGATTTTTTAAAATTTAACATTTTTAAATTTTTTGGTCTATAATTATATCATAACAGTTACATCAAATTTATAAAGACAAAAATGATAGAGAATGCTAAAATCAAACAATTTAAAAGAATAAGTTTTTCAAATCGTAAAATTTTTCGTAAATCAATAAAACTGTTCAAAATGTCTTCCCAAAATCGATTTTGGGTAGACATTCTGAACCGGGAAATAAGAACGTTAGGATCAGTTACCACTTTTCGTTCCTAGTCTCCTGATACGAATTGTGAAAAATGTTCGAAATTAATAATTCCGGATGCAAATTGAAAAACAGCGACAATCATGAAATGACCAAAAACATTTTTTTCGGAAAAATAATTACTCTACGCGCTTTTCCTCGTCATTAAGATCAGTCATGAATTTTTTCAATTTTTTTTTCTGAGTAATACTTTGGAAAAAACGGCGAAAATCATGAAATTACCAAAATTTTTTTTCGGAAAAATAATTACTTTACACGCTTTTACTCGAAATTGAGAACCGTCATTAGTTTTTTTCAAATTTTTCCCAACATTTTTTGCATGCATTTTCACTTTCTCCGTTCGAAGTACGAGAAAGTATTGTGATCGTGAAAATTTTTTCATTTTTTTTTTGCGGAAATATCAGTTTTGAGGTCCCTAGGGGCGAATTCAAAGATTTCTGAAAAAAAAATAAAAAATTGTGTCTGTGCGTGCGTGCAGGCATTTTTTCCAGAGTAGTACTATGAAAAAAACGGCGAAAATCATGAAATGACCAAAACATTTTTTTTCGGAAAAATAATTACTCTACACGATTTTCCTCGTCATTAAGAACCGTCATGAATTTTTTCAAATTTTTCTGAGACCCAACATTTTATGCATGCATTTTTACTTTCTCTGTTCGAAGTACGAGAAAGTATTGTGATCGTGAAGATTTTTTCAATTTTTTTTTGCGGAAATATCAGTTTTGAGGTCCCTAGTGGCGAATTCAAAGATTTCTGGAAAAAAAAATTGTGTCTGTGTGTGTGCAGGCTCTTTTTCCTCGAGTAATACTATGAAAAAGCGGCGAAAATAATGAAATTACCAAAAATTTTTTTTTGGAAAAATAATTACTTTACATGCTTTTACCAGAAATTAGGAACCGAGGGCAGAAAGACCGATAGGTCGATAGCCCTAATAAAACATTGTTTACTACTACTAGGAACCGTCATGAATTTTTTAAAAAATTTCCGAGACCCAACATTTTTGTAAGCATTTTTACTTCTCCGCTACGAAGTACGAGAAATTATTGTGATCGTGAAAATTTTTTCAAATTTTTTTGTTGCGAAAATATCCGTTTTGTGGTCCCTAGAGGCGAATTTAAAGATTTCTGTAACAAAAAAATGTGTCTGTGTGTGTGTGTGCAGGCATTTTTATCTCGAGTAATACTATGAAAAAAAAAACGGCGAAAATCATGATGTGACCAAAAATTTTTTTTCGGAAAAATAATTACTCTACATGCTTTTGCCCATCATTAAGAACCGTCATGAATTTTTTCAAATTTTTCTGAGACCCTACATTTTTTGCATGCATTTTTTTCAGAAAAATAATTACTCTACACGCTTTTACCCGTCATTAAGAACAGTCATGAAGTTGTGATCGTGAAAATTTTTTTATTTTTTTTTTTGCGGAAATATCCGTTTTGAGGTCCCTAGAAGCGAATTCAAAGATTTCTGGAAAACAAATTGCGTCTGTGTTTGTGTGCGGTCATTTTTTCCAGAGTAGCACTATGAAAAAAAACGGCGAAAATCATGAAATGACAAAAAAAAATGTTTTCGGAAAAATAATTACTCTACACGCGTTTCCTCGTCATTAAAAACCGTCATGAATTTTTTCAAATTTTTCTGAGAGCCAACATTTTTTGCAGGTATTTTTTTCCTGAATAATACTTTGGAAAAAAAGGCGAAAATCATGAAATGACCAAAACTGTTATTCGGAAAAATAATTACTCTACATGCTTTTACCCATCATTAAAACCCGTCATGACATTTTTCAAATTTTTCTGAGACCCTACATTTTTTGCATGCATTTTTTCTTGAATAAAATATTATGGAAAAAACGGCGAAAATCATGAAATTACCAAAATTTTTTTTACACGCTTTTACTCGAAATTGAGAATCGTCATTAGTTTTTTTGAAATTTTTCTGAGACCTAAATTTTTTGTATGCATTTATACTTTCTTAGTTCGAAGTACGAGAAAGTATTCTGATCGTGAAAATTTTTTCAATTTTTTTTTGCGGAAATATCCGTTTTTAGGTCCCTAGAGGCGAATTCAAAGATTTATGTAAAAAAGAAAATTGCGTCTGAGTGTGTCTGCAGGCATTTTTATCTCGAGTAATATAAATACATATATGTATAAATTACGATTATGTTTATTATTATTTAAAAAAAAAACATTTTATGTTCTGATGAAATCTGTATTCATTGCGCATTTATTGTAAATATATTTGTTAGTGCATTTTTCGGTCATGACCCGTTAATTCAATAAAAAAAGAAAAAAAATACTATGAAAAAAACGGTGAAAATCATGATGTGATCAAAAAATTTTTTTCGGAAAAAGAATTACTCTGCATGCTTTTACCCGTCATTAAGGACCGTAATGATTTTTTTCAAATTTTTCTGAGACCCTACATTTTTTGCATGCATTTTTTTCAGAAAAATAATTACTCTACACGCTTTATCCGTCATTAAGAATAGTCATGAAGTTTTTCAAATTTTTCTGAGACCCAACATTTTATGCATGCATATTTACTTTCTCCGTTTGAAGTACGAGAAAGTATTGTGATCGTGAAAAATTTTTCAAATTTTTTTTGCGGAAATATCCGTTTTGAGGTCCCTAGAGGCGATTTCAAAGATTTCTGGAAAAAAATGTGCCCGTGAGTGGGTGCAGGCATTTTTTTCCCGAGTAATACTATGAAAAAAAAACGACGAAAATCATGAATGACCAAAAAATTTTTTTCAGAAAAATAATTACTCTACACGCTTTTACCCGTCATTAAGAACAGTCATGAATTTTTTCTAATTTTTCTGAGACAATACATTTTTTGGATGCATTTTTTTCAGAAAAATTATTACTCTTCACGTTTTTACCGCTCATGAATTTTTTCAATATTTTTTTTTTTTAATTTTTCTTATACCCAACATTTTTTGCATGCATTTTTACTTTCTCCGCTACTAAGTACGAGAAAGTATTGTCATCGTGAAAATTTTTTCATAATTTTTGTTGCGGAAATATCCGTTTTCAGGCGAATTCTGGATTTCTGGAAAAAACAAATTGTGTATGTGTGTCTGTGTGTGTGTCTGTGCGCGCTTTATCTCAAAAACTAATAGAGCAATTAACATTAAAGTTTGAACATTAATCTTATTGACAATCCGAACAACTTAAAAGTTTTGGTAAAATTTCATACACCGGAAATGGGTGTTTACCTTTACCTTAACATTTTTTTTGTTTTTTTCCAATAATTTTTTTAATATGAAAAGTATCACAAAACCATTTAAACGAACATTGAAGACTACAAAGAAATGAACATCTTTTGTTTGGAAATATTTTTCATAAAATCATTTTTATTCAAGAATAAAATTTATTAAATTTGTTTTCATTTTTGGTTTATAATTATGAAACGATAATAGTTACAGCAAATTTGCATGATCAATCTCTACAATTATTATTGCCAAATTAAACAACTTATAAAGTATAAGTTTTTTTCGAAATCTCTTTGGTTTTTGAGTAAACTTACTATTAGATTTTGAAGTAAAATTTGTGATTTTCATCTTTCATAATTTTGACGTTTTAAACGTCAGTTTCATCCGATTCTACAAAACGCTCGATGCACAAATGTGTAATATTTCAAATGAAATACAATGTTTCAAATAAAATACAAAATTTCAAATGAAATACGATGTAAATGGAAAATAAACCATGAAAGTGTACATATAAATAACTATGGTACCATCAAATCGGATAAAATAGCATGATGGCCACATCACCATTTTTTTAGCATTTTTGAATTTTTTTGTCTATAATTATATCATAATAGTTACATCCAATTTATAAAAAACACGAAAATGATAGAGAATGCTAAAATCAAACAACTTATAAAGAATAAGTTTTTCAAATCCCTCTAGTATTTGTAAATATCGATGAATATCAGAAAAAGTTACATGATGATCATATGAATTTGTTTTTAAATTTTTTATTCCATGGATAAAACACAAGATAGAAAACAATTGATGAAAACAGTGTTTTAATTTGAGACCTAATATAACAAGAACGCGGCAATAGGTGTCATCAAGAACAGTGGCGGCTCGTGAAACATGTTGATGGTAGAGCCACTTATATAATCCCCCATTTTTTTGAAGAAAGAACGATTTATCTTCCTACACCAAAGGAACTGGCGAAAAAGTGTTTTAAGAAATAATTCAAAATTATTGCTGAGCTTGAAACTACAGGTAATGCCATGGCTCCTTGGCTCTATATAACGAGCCGCCCCTGATCAAGAAAATGGCAATAGATGTCATCAAGAATATGGCAATAAGTATCATCGGGAACAGGGCAATAAGTGTCATCAAGAACATGGAAATAGGTGTCATCAAGAACATGATACAAGTGTCATCAAGAACATGGCAATAAGTGTCATCAAGAACATGGCAATAGGTGCCATCAAGAATATGGTAATAAGTATCATCAGGAACAGGGCAATAAGTGTCATCAAGAACTTGGAAATAGGTGTCATCAAGAACATGATAAAAGTGCCATCAAGAACATGGCTATAAGTGTCATCAAAAACATGGTAATAGGTGCCATCAAGAACATGGCAATAAGTGTCATCAAGAACATGGCAATAAGTGTCATCAAGAACATGGCAATAGGTGTCATCAAGAACATGATAAAAGTGCCATCAAGAACATGGCAATTAGTGTCATCAAGAACATGGCAATTAGTGTCATCAAGAACATGACAATTTAAATAAACATTAGGCCTTCACTCACTCAATATTTTCGTATTGTAAATGATTGGCGTTGATTCAGAATGTAAAGTTAAATTGAGTTACGTTTGGCATTTGAATTACAAAACCCAATTAATTATGCGATTGCGGTTTCCTTAATTCCGTCGACACGCCCAATAAATAAATTAAGTGTAAAACGGATAGTAATTTCGTAATTATAATTCAAGACACCTAATAAATATTAATGACTAAATGGCCCCGAGCGCAAACGTTATGTATCCAAAAAAATGTTAAATCAAATTAACAAATAACGATTTTGATGACATACTATTATGAACTAATAGTTTACATACATAAATTATATTAAATTACTTGTAATACATCGAAAAATCATATGATAATAAAAACAATTGTATCGTACCAAATTTTCATGTTTATTTCGATGGTTCGGATTTAACTTAAATAAATCTTCAAAAACAAGTACACAATTCTGCAACAACAATTATTTATTTAAATAAATCTCTTTGGCAGTAATATTTGCGAGAGAAACAATTTTATATTTTTTTATTTACTTATACTCCTTTGAGAATGGCAAACAATAGTCGAAACACGTATCAGCAAACTAATAATATTATAATGAAACACAATAGATGCCTTATTTCAATCCCAAATGAAATATTTTTTTACGAAACGGAAAATACGAAAACTGAGTTTTATAACTCCTTATATTTTTTTCAAAATGTTTTACACCTGTGGATAGGGTATGAAATTATCTGCATTTCCAAAATTACTCGGTTTGCTCAGAAGTTATAGCCAAAAAACAAAAATATGGCTGATTTTCAAGGGGCGAGTTCACCCCCTAACATGTTTCTTAGTCGAAACAAAAAAAAATATGTATGGAATATTTTGGCCCCCTCTACAAATCCACCAAATTTCATTAAAATCGGAGAGGAACACTTGTAAGTAAATGGAAGATTTGTCTTATTATTTCAAATTTCCAAATAGTGACGCCACTCTCAAGAAAATTTTAAACTTAATCCTAATATTTAAAACACTCTAAACTGTATTTTGATTAGCAAGAGAGTTGCTATTTTATTAAAAATATGAAACACCAACGTCCTTGTTCTTAATAATATAAATTAATATATACGTAATTATGCAATATTGAAATAATAAACCTTCAGATAAATTTCATTTCCAAATCATAACATTTAACATTAGCGAGTTTTATAAGTTTCAGTTCAAAACATGACGCTGCTAAAAATAAAACTGTTAAATAAACTTACTAAAGTTATTGTTAGTACGCGCTAACTGCATATCTCAAATAAACATTCTATGATTTCTATTAGTACAGCAGTACAAAACACAGGTGGCTAACTCACCCATCTTAACTTTCCTTCTCTACGCGATGTTATTTCCCGTTTCCAAACACTAGGTGGCGGTGGTGTAAATTTGTCACCATCTACTTTGCATCATCTATGATTACCAACACGTTGGCAGCAATGGTGTTTTCACGGCCATTTTCAAACACGGCTTGGTTTGCAAACGTTAAGTGATTTAACTAATTTATCCATATATCCATCAGGTAAATCAAACCGCATTCCGCGTAGTAACACTGTACAAGTCCATCGGTACATTACAGGACTTTCTAAACGTAATTCCAAAACATTTCCGCGTATATAACCTAACTTTACGCCGCGGTCTTCAGGATGGATATACGGCCGAACAACACGATATACATCAATAATCTGAATGAAAAGATCAAAAAGGAGGAACTGAAGAAGTCCCTGTACGCGATATTCTCCCAGTTTGGCCAGATCTTGGATATCGTGGCGTTGAAAACTTTGAAGATGCGAGGGCAGGCATTTGTTATATTCAAAGAAATCCAGAGTGCCACGAACGCTTTAAGGTCCATGCAGGGATTTCCGTTTTATGATAAGCCCATGGTAATTACGGAATTTTATGCTTTGTTTAAGTTAAGAGAATTTTGTTAACATGTTAACCGCCCCGAAATTTTCGGTCCCCAGGGCCCCTCTCTTGCAATCGGCGTTTAGAAACACAACCGGCGTGCCATTTATACAAAAGAAGCAGAGTATATCACTTGTTAAATAAAACACACTTTTACTTAGTTAATATCACACTGTTTATTTATAGTGACTGCAGTTTCGATCAAACAATATAATACTTATAGTTTGATAATGATCATTGTTTGATCGAAACTGCATTCACTATAAATAAACAGTGTGATATTAACTATGTAAAAGTGTGTTTTATTTAATTAAAAATGTATCATGAAGTAAGTGCCGCCAACCTCAATCAGTTATATCACTTGTGGCAGTTAACGTGTAAATTAAGAGAATGTTTAATTCTATTTCATATTGTGGTAAAATGTAGTTTTCTTTTTAAATGCACAAATGATTTTCCATATTGTTGCGTATCCATAAGGTAGCATATTTTTGATGGGGTGTAATTAGTAAATATTTACCTATTGGTACTTTCTTTTAATATTTTAACAACAATCATCAATTGGGGCGTTCATTTCATAAACAGCAATGTCTAAAATTGTAGAAATTGTCAGTTTTGCGACATCTGGTAGAATATTTTGCAAGCTATTTGACGGTGGTCTTTAAATTCTATTTATTTTATTGGGCGCGTTCGTCAGAATTTTCACCCATCAACATGTTTATTTTGATTTTTGCTGAATGTTATGAACGCTACTTTTGTAGCCTCCATTTCGGCGGCAACTTCAGCACTTGATTTCAACAGCAATCAGTCTAATTTGTACGATTGGTAAAATGGCGACTGCTCTATGAACTTGTTCACGATCAATAGTGCGTTCATCAGAAAATACCCCAACGGTTGGCAGTAAACACCTAAATGTTTAGTCTGATGAACGCAACCATTGTTTATTGGATATTTGTTCTTGTTTCTGTTAAAAACAACATATGTCCAACTGTTTTTCTTTGTTTTTTTTGTGTAATACAAGTAAATTGACTAAATGATTAGTCACTGAATACTATCAGTTATCTATGATAAGTAATAAAAATAATTGTAAAAATAGAAGTTGTAATGGTTACCAAGATAAACAGTTTTTTTCAATTTTCTCAAAACATCACTTTTGGACAAATGCTGTTTATGAAATCAACGCCTCAATTCTTAAACTCTAATCTGTCTTATTTGGTAGAAAACCTGATATTTATTTTGTTATTCTTATGAATCTGCATTCTCTCTGAAAGCAGACTTATGTTACTATATTTTCATGGAATTATTTTAATCAGTCATAAATGACCAAAGTTGTTCGATAATTCATTCATGATTGTTTAATGTTGGTGGCGTTTACTTAGAGGTACATCTTGATTGTAGATTCATTCATGAGTGTTTTGCATTAGAAAAATGGTGATAATTTAAAACTGTTCATTTTAAAAAAAAATTAATTCTTCACATGGATTTCCTTAAAGAGAAACTCTTCTTAGATCCCTTTCATTACAGAAAATTGATTACTGTTCACATGTACATTTGTGTATAATGTGACTGTTGCAAATGCTGTTGGTTGGTGCGTTCGGACCAATGATTGCTAGAGTCGAGCAACGTTGAACCGGGTTTGAATTTATATGGGTGATCGGGTATCATTCACCATTGAGATGCAATTAACACGTTCGATGCCACTGCAATTGGGATTGCACACACACAAGTATAAAGTCGGGCGTACTAGCGCGTCGGTGGCAGCGAACTTTCCAGTATGAGGGGGCAATCATGTGAAGTTACACACACTGAAATACACATCATGAACACAGCTGAAGGACCTTGTAATAAATGGTCAATGGCCATGTTTTCATTAAATTGAATTATTGTATTTAAAAATAACTAGAATTATTATTTTCTTCATATAAAACAATATTTCATAAATGTAAAAATGGTGATGTGGCCATCATGTTACTTTCTCCGACTTGATGGTATCATTTATATTTACGCTTTCATGGTTTATTCTCAATTTAAATCATATTTACATCGAGTGTTGTGTAAACTCGGATGAAACTAAATTTATTTCTCGAATAAAAATGATTTTATGAAAAATGTTTTCGAGCAAAAGATGTTCATTTCTTTGTTGTCTTTAAAGTTTGTTTAAATGTTTTTGTGATATTTTTCATATTTAAGAAAATATTGGCAAAAAACAGTCAAGGTAAACGCCTATTTCCGGTGTACGATATTTTACCAAAAGCTTTTCAGTTCTTCAGATTATCAAATAAGACGGATGTTCAAAGTTTCACATCAATTGCTTTATTAGTTTTTGAGATACAGCGCGCACAGACAGACACACACACAGACACAATTATTTTTTTTCCAGAAATTGTTGAAATGGCATCTAGGGACCCCAAAACGGATATTTCCGTAAAAAAAAAATTTGAAAAAAAAAATCACAATCACAATACCTTCTCGTACTTTGTAACGGAAAAAGTAAAAATTGTGTTGCCCAAGTTGAAATGTAGTGTATGACTGTGATTACCAGTTACGGTGTTTACTAACCGTGATCACCTGATCACGGTCATATTTTAAAATCACTGATTTTAAAAAGTAGCAACTTTTCCTTTTGTTTTAATTGCTGTGTTTATAGCGACAAATATACCATGTGTCCTGTCAAGACTCATTATAGGGAATTCCCATGTAAAATTTTCAAACTGAAATTGAAAATTTTACATGGGAGTTCCCTATGATACGTCTTGAAACGGGACACACGGTATATGTAGTCAAGATCCTCATGGTGAATCTGTAAGGTAATTTAAACTTGTAATTTTCAGAGGATACAATATAGTAAAAGCGATTCTGATATCATAGCGAAATTGAAAGGAACATTCGCTGAAAGACCAAAGAAGATCAGACCTCCTCCTTCCAAGGACGAGGACATGCCTAAGAAGAAGAAGAAGAACAAGGACCCCAACAGAGTGCCAGGTGGAAACAACGCTGAGCAACCGCCTAACCAAATTCTCTTCCTCACCAATTTACCTGATGAAACAAGCGAGATGATGTTGTCGATGTTGTTCAACCAGTATGTATTAATAATTTTTTTCCGTTGCTTGTTGGTTAATGGCTAACTTTAATGTACCCAAATGTATCAAAAATCGTTCATTAATGACCCATATTAACCTCTTCACGCCCAGGTCGCTATATGTGGCAACAAGCGAAAAAAAAGAAAACATAAACAATAAACAATTTGGGATTAACCTTACTTGTTGCAGAAAGCATTAGATAAATACAATAAAACGAAATGTAGTCTTGGATTTAAAACATAAACATTTTACCAAAAACAAAAAGTTTTTACCCCTTTAGCACCATCTGTCGAATATTTTTTAATATTATTTTTTGCGTAAATAAGTAAGTTTGTGTTACTGGAATAATATTTCGTAGAAAAACGTAACAACAAAAGAGTAATTTTTCGCGAAGTGGTTAATGAACGATTTCTAGTTTAGCATTAAATAGCTAATTCATCAGTGGTTAATTACTCATAATTACTGAAAATGTAACTGTTAATAGTGAGAAAATGAGCTATAATTTGTTTCACATGTAAATGTAAAAGTATATCAATTCTTTTCTTTGCTTCCGAAAAAGAGTAAACATTTTTATGAAAAAACTTACGTAGATTTTATTTCCTGGTGCCAGGAAGGCGTTATTTGGAATTGGCGTTATTCACATTATTTGCCGATATTGCCGCAAAGGGCTTAATAGCAAGTTTGTTTGTTTTGTTTGGATTTTTTCTAATCTAATTTTCATCTATAAGTAAGTTACGATCAACGGAAAAATCTTGCAACCAACTCGTGTGTTAATTGGCGATTAATGATCTTAACAATAAAAAAATGTCTCGATCATTAATCGCTATCATTAACACACTCGTTGGTTAAATAACTATTAATAGTCCGATAATTATTTCAAAGTTTCTATCATCAATCAATGCCAGGAAGGCGTTATTTGGAATCAGCGTTATTCACATTATTTGCCGATATTGCTGCAAAGGGCTTAATAGCAAGTTTGTTTGTTTTGTTTGGATTTTTTCTAATCTAATTTTCATCTATAAGTAAGTTACGATCAACGGAAAAATCTTGCAACCAACTCGTGTGTTAATTGGCGATTAATGATCTTAACAATAAAAAAATGTCTCGATCATTAATCGCTATCATTAACACACTTGTTGGTTAAATAACTATTAATATTCTGATAATTATTTCAAAGTTTCTATCATCAAACTATTCTGATATTTTGCCTCTAGATGCGAGCTTTTATTCCATTAATGGTTTAGTTGCTATTATGTTTACAAATTGTATACTAATATTATAAATGAGAGTTGATTTTTCTGGTTTTCTGCAAGGGAAAAATTATGCATTGTTAGAAAGTGAAAAAATATTTTTACTTTTTCAACAGAAAAAACAGGAAAGTATTGTTTTTGGAAAAAATCAGAATTCGTAATTTCAAGGGAAGTAACAATGTTGTAATTAAATGTATTGTTATCATAATGAGTTGTTTTTACTTTCTCCGTTACGAAGTACGAGAAAGTATTGTGATCCTGATTTTTTTTTCAAATTTTTTTTTCACGGAAATATCCGTTTTGGGGTCCCTAGATACCATTTCAACCATTTCTGGAATTTTTGTTTGTTTGTGTGTGTGTGTCTGTGTGTCTCTCTGTGTGCGCTGTATCTCAAAAACTAATAGAGCAATTGATATGAAACTTTGAACATCCGTCTTATTTGATAATCTGAAGAACTGAAATGCTTTTGGTGAAATTTCGTACACCGGAAGTGGGCGTTTACCTTAACTGTTTTTTTGTTTTTTGCCGATATTTTCTTAAATATGAAAAATATCACAAAAACATTTAAACAAACTTTGAACACAACAAAGAAATGAACATCTTTTGCTTGAAAACATTTTTCATAAAAAGTTTTTTTCGAAATCCCTTTAGTTTTTGAGTAAACTGAGTTTTTGAATTTGAAGTATAATTTTTCCATCTTTCATAATTTTAATGTTTTAAACATCAGTTTCATCCGTCTTTACACAACGCTCGATGTACATTTAAAATATGATTTAAATTGAAAATAAAACATAAAAACGTAAATATAAATTCCTATGATACCATCAAGTCGGAGAAAGTAATATGATGTCCACATCACCATTTTTTTAGTTAAAGTTCATTTTACATTAAAAAAAAACAAAAGTCTTTGGAAATCAATATTCACCACTTTTTATTCCACGATATTTAGTTACATTGCCTGCCAATACTTAATCTCCGGATAATGGTTAAGTAACCATTATTTCTTAAATATCATTTTAAAATAATGTAAAACATCAGTACTACAGTGAGATCAGAAAGTCGAAAATAGTTGGCAGCACATTTTCCGAAAATCCCTATAATTTAAGAAATCTGGTATTGGCTGCCTGAATTGATTGTTTCAGTGCAGTGCATGTGCATTATTATTTATTTTATCATCTTGTCATTTTTGACGTTACTTGTTTTAAAAACTATCTTTAAAACAAGTAACCTCAAAAAACCACAAGACATTATGTACTGCACTGATCCAGGTAGCCAACTTAATATTATGTGAATTATCCCTATTTTCAGAAAATGTGCTGCCATCTATTTTCGACTTTCTGATCTCACTGTTTATTATTTTATACTCTCAAATAAATAAAAAATAACTTTCTATTAAGTCGCTTTACACTTCAGAATACTGGTAACCCTGTTTCTTTTCTCTTTGTTCTCCAAAGACCACTGTTTTTTTTTCACTTAAGAATGTATTAACCCTTTGCACTCACGGGTGTGAAGTTAGCAATAGATTTAAAAAATTCACATCTCCGAGAAAAGAAAAGCAATTCGAAAAAAAAGTTAACCATACTATTAGGGAAGGTCTAAATGAATAACACAAAAAGAATCAACCCATAATTTTAACCCTTTATATTTTTCCACCACTTTCAAAAAAGTTTTTTTTTGTTTTTTAATTTGCAATCTGCCATAAATAAATAAAAATGCTTATTCTTATCACTAATACAAGTACTTTAATAATCAAGAGTAAAAAAAAAACGTTACGGGCACTCCTTCAACAAAAAAAAATCTCCGTAACATTGTGGATTTCTGCGAGTTACAGAGAAATTATTTTTTTCTGGGTTGAAGGAGTGCCCGTAACGTTTTTTTGACTTTTGATTATGAAAGTACCTTTATTAGTGATAAGAATAAGAATTTTAATTTAGTTATGGCTGATTGCAAACTTTTTCAAAAATTGAGATTAATATCGCGAACTGAGGATTTCTGCGACTTACGTAGAAATTATTTTTTTCTGGGTTGAAGGAGTGCCCGTAACGTTTTTTTGACTTTTGATTATGAAAGTACCTTTATTAGTGATAAGAATAAGCATTTTTATTCAGTTCAGGCTGATTGCAAACTTTTTCAAAAATTGAAATTAATATCGCGAAATGAGGATTTCTGTGACTTACGTAGAAATGATTTTTTTCTGGGTTGAAGGAGTGCCCGTAACGTTTTTTTGATTTCTGATTATGAAAGTACCTTTATTAGTGATAAGAATAAGAATTTTAATTTAGTTAAGGCTGATTGCAAACTTTTTCAAAAATTGAGATTAATATCGCGAACTGAGGATTTCTGCGACTTACGTAGAAATTATTTTTTTCTGGGTTGAAGGAGTGCCCGTAACGTTTTTTTGACTTTTGATTATGAAAGTACCTTTATTAGTGATAAGAATAAGCATTTTTATTCAGTTCAGGCTGATTGCAAACTTTTTCAAAAATTGAAATTAATATCGCGACATGAGGATTTCTGCGACTTACGTAGAAATGATTTTTTTCTGGGTTGAAGAAGTGCCCGTAACGTTTTTTTGACTTTTGATTATGAAAGTACCTTTATTAGTGATAAGAATAAGAATTTTAATTTAGTTATGGCTGATTGCAAACTTTTTCAAAAATTGAGATTAATATCGCGAACTGAGGATTTCTGCGACTTACGTAGAAATTATTTTTTTCTGGGTTGAAGGAGTGCCCGTAACGTTTTTTTGACTTTTGATTATGAAAGTACCTTTATTAGTGATAAGAATAAGCATTTTTATTCAGTTAAGGCTGATTGCAAACTTTTTCAAAAATTGAAATTAATATCGCGACATGAGGATTTCTGCGACTTACGTAGAAATTATTTTTTTCTGGGTTGAAGAAGTGCCCGTAACGTTTTTTTGACTTTTGATTATGAAAGTACCTTTATTAGTGATAAGAATAAGAATTTTTATTTAGTTATGGCTGATTGCAAACTTTTTCAAAAATTGAGATTAATATCGCGAAATGAGGATTTCTGCGACTTGCGTAGAAATGATTTTTTTCTGGGTTGAAGGAGTGCCCGTAACGTTTTTTTGACTTTTGATTATGAAAGTACCTTTATTAGTGATAAGAATAAGAATTTTTATTAAGTTAAGGCTGATTGCAAACTTTTTCAAAAATTGAAATTAATATCGCGACATGAGGATTTCTGCGACTTACGTAGAAATTATTTTTTTCTGGGTTGAAGAAGTGCCCGTAACGTTTTTTTGACTTTTTATTATGAAAGTACCTTTATTAGTGATAAGAATAAGAATTTTTATTTAGTTATGGCTGATTGCAAACTTTTTCAAAAATTGAGATAAATATCGCGAAATGAGGATTTCTGCGACTTACGGAGGAATGATTTTTTTCTGGGTTGAAGGAGTGCCCGTAACGTTTTTTTGACTTTTGATTATGAAAGTACCTTTATTAGTGATAAGAATAAGCATTTTTATTCAGTTAAGGCTGATTGCAAACTTTTTCAAAAATTGAAATTAATATCGCGACATGAGGATTTCTGCGACTTACGTAGAAATTATTTTTTTCTGGGTTGAAGGAGTGCCCGTAACGTTTTTTTGACTTTTGATTATGAAAGTACCTTTATTAGTGATAAGAATAAGCATTTTTATTCAGTTAAGGCTGATTGCAAACTTTTTCAAAAATTGAAATTAATATCGCGACATGAGGATTTCTGCGACTTACGTAGAAATTATTTTTTTCTGGGTTGAAGAAGTGCCCGTAACGTTTTTTTGACTTTTTATTATGAAAGTACCTTTATTAGTGATAAGAATAAGAATTTTTATTTAGTTATGGCTGATTGCAAACTTTTTCAAAAATTGAGATAAATATCGCGAAATGAGGATTTCTGCGACTTACGGAGGAATGATTTTTTTCTGGGTTGAAGGAGTGCCCGTAACGTTTTTTTGACTTTTGATTATGAAAGTACCTTTATTAGTGATAAGAATAAGAATTTTTATTAAGTTAAGGCTGATTGCAAACTTTTTCAAAAATTGAAATTAATATCGCGACATGAGGATTTCTGCGACTTACGTAGGAATTATTTTTTTCTGGGTGAAGGAGTGCCCATAACGTTTTTCCGACTCTTGATAATTAAAGTACTCGTACTAGTGATAAGAATAAGCATTTTTATTTATTTATGGCAGATTGCAAACTTAAAAAAAAAAACTTTTTTGAAAGGGGGGAAAAAATATAAAGGGTTAAAATGAAGGGTTGATTCTTTTTGTGTTATTAATGCTTTTCTTTTCTCCGAGATATGAATTTTTAAAATCTATTGCTGGATCTATTGCTAACTTCACACCCGTTTTGCACTCGTATGTCGCCTGATAGTCGCCACAATACGTTTTACCATTGTGCTCTTAATTATAAATACGAGTGCAAAGGGTTAAACAAGTGGGATCTTTACCTGATTTTACTCACAAAATTAAAAACCGCAGCCACATATATTTAGTAGGGCGGTCCGTTGGTGTAGTGGGTACAGGCGAGCGCTTGTGCCAGATGCACCGCGTGCCGTGTGGGTTCGAATCCCAGCCCGGCTGAAATTTTTTTCGGGGCTAGAGAAGTATTCGGTCGTGTCCATGGTTGTTGTATACATCTTTCATTATTCATTTAATTTATAAGTTAAAATACATATATAAAAATTGATGAAAAAAAAATATATATTTCGTACCATACTGCATGTCTTCTCTTTTTTAAATAGATTCCCAGGCTTTAAAGAAGTACGCTTGGTCCCCAACCGTCACGACATCGCCTTCGTGGAGTTCGAGAACGAGCTCCAGTCCGGGGCGGCGAAAGAGGCCCTGCAAGGCTTCAAAATATCCCCGACGCACGCAATGAAGATATCGTTCGCCAAAAAATAGATAAGCAATAATTATCTTATGAATATCGTGTGTAATGGAAGGTGTAATTTTAGGATGACTCTTATTTTAGGTAATAAATTTTAAAACTTTGAAATCTATTTATTCATATTGCACATCTACATAGTCTAATCGTCGTGCCATATAATTATCCTTAAATATATCATTTCATAAAAAACTATATACATCTGGACTTGTGATTGCGTCCGTCTAAAATAAATACTTAATACTTTTCATCTTTGCGTATATTAATAACGATGTCTTTAACTTCTTAAATTATGGAATCAAAGTATACCAGCTGCATTATGTACACAACTTTTAAGTCTATCACAATACTAACTTTTCGGTGAATGTTTTTGACGTTTCCCTCTAGATTGAAAAAGAAAGGAACATTAGTTAAAGAGAAGAGGATCTATCACCTCCATTTTGTGTACTTGAAAAAGCTGTTTTAAAGATATTAGTACGCACCACCACCATACCCCCAGTGGTACAATATATAACAGACAATGAACAAAATACGCTACAAGTTTTGCATTATACTGCATACACTAGTTAACAATTTTCTTATTCTGCCTGTTAACCTTTTGCTCTGGAATATATACAAGAATTAGTTACTAGTTCTGCCATGGAAATATTTTATCCCGATTCCGGTGTCTATAGGCTTGGGATGATTATTATAGTTAATGTGTATCACTGTTCAAAATGAATTTTTACGTACACAGTAAACTCTCGATTATCTGTAATCTTCTTTTTAGAGTGACAACCTTTTAGGGTCAGCCAAGGTCATTGGCACTGCTGCCTCCCCTTCCTCCACACAATATAATTGTATGTGTGAGGCCTCCTGCTGTAAATAAAAATTATTCCAAAGTATTTTCGTGTTGATTTGTGTCCTTTTTTGGCCATATTGCAGATTATGCTACCCAATTCCCCGGATAATCGGGAGTTTACAGTATTTGCCGCCCAATATATCATAATATTCATTCTAGAGCAAGTGATTAACACAACTTAACACTATTACCACTTGGGGTTTGAAGTACACAAAATTATTTGCTAAACATACTAAGTCTCCCATGATATGTCGAAAATTGTGTTATTCAATCAACCGGGCTAGGACGTTTTGAAGTGGCAGCGGGTATCATCTAAAACTCTAGCCGATTTTCGTATAAAAAGGTCCCCTTAGTCTAAGTGTCGTCGTGTGTAGCAAAGCAAACTCCTCAACGTGATTATGTAACGTCTAGCCCGTGAGTTGTATTAATCATCATCAATCACAAACCCTGTCCGTGCCTGCTGCTGGTGCTGGTTCCTCTGAAGGATATTCAGACACTGAAAGAGGCAGTGCAGAGAGGCGGCGGAGGTCGCCTTCAGCAGTAGGAGGTTCGGATCTGTGAAAAAGGACGCGCTCGATGTTTCCAAAGCGCGGCACAGCGTCGTGTCGGCCTGTTCAGTTCTTTGTAGTTGCGCTTTGGCACATCCGATTGCGTCCAGTACGGCCAAGTGTTCCCTAGGCGGAAGCGGCGTACTGTTTGCTGAAATTGTCTGAAAAATAATGCTGTTAAAAGCATTTGGCGTAAATGATAAATAATAAACGAGGAATAGGAAATGAAATGATAGCATAAGGTGAACAAATATGGCAGAAACAGGGTCGTATCATCAGAAGCAGTTTTGGAGGTAGACCCAAAATGTTTGATACTAATGAACATTATATAGTAAAATTTGCTTAATCCAGCAAAGCCAGAATCTGAGTCTCATAGCAATAATTTTAAAGATAATGGAGGTAGCTAGAAAAATGTACCATACATTAATAATGTTTGTATAATTTACAGTGGATTTCACAAAGGTGCTAATATATATCTGGCTTAAATTGACATAACACTGGTATTATTTCGGCTGTGTAAACAACCTTTGAAACGGCAAATAGAATACATAATTTGAGGTTAAGCTCTGCGATTACATTACACATATTTTTATTGATATTTACTCTTTCACAATGTTTATTAACACATTCCTCTCTATTTCGATGATTTTTTACCTTAATTTCTTTTCTATTTCTAGTTTAAACAGTAACAATTCAAAAATTTATTTGGTGACTGACAGTAACAGTCAATGGCCCTTAAAGAACATTTACACAACTAGAAATATAATGCTGGCTTACGAAAATAAATGTTGGTAACATCCACCATAAGAGTAATTTGTTTAAGCTTGTACAGTTTCCTGAACTGTGAAAATGATAATTAACCATAAGGACATGAAATATTTATTTTACCTTAGTGTTTAAATACCATGTAGTCCAAATGAATTTTGTTGCAGCGATTCTTTTAATTTATAAATAAAGTATGATTGAGAATTACTTTCATCGTATGAAATTAAATTTAATCTTTGCTTGGCATCTCTCATTATATATTTATAACAAAATAACATAATATGGGGCAATAAGAAGTGAAGAGCACACACATGTACTTTAAGATCTTGTGTTCTAAAGCTCAAATGCAAAAAATAAATATATTTACTGTAAGTGAAATCTATCTAACACTCCATGGATGATAGCTACCAATCAAATTTAATATACTCTGGCTGCGCTATGAAGGCGTCTGAGGCGATTAACGAAGGGTCGCCCTCATCTGAAGTGATTGGATTTTGTTACTTCACACTCACAGATGTTTACAGTTTAGCTATTGGTGCCACTATCCGATTCTCTTTATACATCAGTAGTTTTTAAAAGGTTACAGATAGCACCTCAGATGCCTTCATAGCACGGCCAGATTTTATACAACAGCATTTTACAATAAATATGACACATTTTCTAAAAGTATACCTTTGTATGAGCTTCCGCAACAGCCCGTAAACCGTTAACCCACTCCTGCCTGGCCCTGGCATCGGCCGCTCTCAATTTTAACATGTCGCCCGAAGCACAGTTGACCGTGAACGTTTTACTGTCTTCGTCGCTGGGACAGATCACGGCCCCAGCCAGGTGTACCGAGCCCCTGGGTACTATTCCATCCGGTTTTTCCCCTTCGCATAGGAAGTAGTGCAGGAGGCCGGACTCGCCGTCCACCATGAAATATCTGTATTGCCATCCCTTCATCACATTTGTGTACTTGTACAATTGGCCAGAAAACTGTCTGGGCTTTAATTGCAAGTCCATAATTTTAACACGCACAAATTTGTGCCCCCTAACACTGCAATTTGTGTTAACCTAAAATTTTGATGTAAACTGGTAAACTGACATTGACGTTTTATATTCGTAGGGCTACCAACGCTAATTAAGTATTTAATCCATGTCGCCGTGATTGGTAATAAAGGCGCTCAGTTCGTGCCTACTCGGTTGCATATAAGATTAATCAGGAGTCAAAAATGCTGCCAACGTTAGAAGTACTCAGTTAAGTAGATGGTCGGAATAGATTGTATAGATGATCTTTCTATATATATTTGGTTGCATATAATGATAATCTGAAATACATAATGACAACATTTAATGATAACGCACAGTTGATCGTCAACAAGTTTGTTCAGCGGTCGCCATTTTCCCAAGCGCACAAATTGGACCGATTGGTGTTGGAATTGTCGAAGTCATGTAGATTACCAAGAAAATGCGCGAATTGCTGATAGGTAAGAAAGCAAATGCTTTTTAAAATTATATTAAAAGTAAACAGTTCTTTGTTTACTTTTAATATAATCAATCAAAATGGCGTTCATCAAATACCAAGATTTAGCGTAAATGAAAATAAACACGTTGAAAATTATGACGAACGCACCCAATGTTTTAACCACTAATAATTAAGTTATGACGTTAAAGGTAGCAACCTTCATAATATGAAATGTTTTCATTGGAAATTTAAATTATCGAATTATTTTTAT
The DNA here is from genome assembly GCA_910593695.2 of Ocypus olens. Lineage (NCBI taxonomy): Eukaryota > Metazoa > Arthropoda > Insecta > Coleoptera > Staphylinidae > Ocypus > Ocypus olens. The sequence goes on from OU343049.1 coordinate 47,811,716, forward strand.
CTTGAACAACATAGTTAGAAAAACTAGCATTTTTTATTAATCGAAATCCTTTCTATTGTTCAGACTAGCGTAGGGATGAGCCTAAGAATGAAATAAATCGATTCGGAATCGAATGCTTTAAATCGATTTTTTCATTTCCTCTCTAGCGGCAATTTTTCTTCATCTTCCTCAGAGTCCTTTTTAACAAATAACTCAAAATCAATGAATTTTTCAGAGGTGGCGCTATTCCACGAAACCGACGATATGATGTCACAGATATTTCGATAAATTTTCATCCTCCCCAAGTGCTACAAGGACTGACACTACTATACAACTTTAAATTTAGTCACAATTCCGCTGACTAATTTTCTATGACCACTGATACAATGTTGAAATTTAAAACCCTTAGTTGTAGTCAGGGTCGGATTATGACTTTTTTCGCCCATATAGCGCCTCCCTCTCACTTTAAAACTTTTAAACTACTAGTATTTTTTTATCTATACTATAAAATATGTACTTAATGCATGCAACATACAGCAACTTGCTGTAGACGAAGAAAATTCATTTTGTTATTAGTGATGAGCGTTATTTTCACTATCTGGTACTTTGTAACCGTTACTATGGAATAATAACAGTAACCGTTATTGAAAAATTCCACTAACAGTGATTTGGACCTCAAGAGTTATTTTATAAAAAGAGAGCGATTCAATAATATCAGTTCGTAGTAACAGTAGCCATATAACCGATTCAATAACGAATCACTTTTTATGAACAGTAACTCTTCTAGCCTCCAGAGGAAAATAACCTTGTGACGCATCGGAACAGTCGCAGTAGTTCAATAACGTCGGTTATTGAAACGTTAATTTACTCAGAATCAAATACTTTCAAGTAAATATTTTTGAAAGTGTGTTTTTTTTTGCTTTGAGCATGTTATTTTTGAAAATCCAAATATTTACAAGCATCCAACTTCTGAATCCAACAGATTTTGACAAGTAAAACGTCAAAATGAAGGGTATTTTATATTCTTTTTAAAAGCATTTAAAGACTTTGCAGTAATATTTTTGAAAGGGTTCAAATTGCAGTTTTTTCGCCATGAGCTAGTTATTTTTGAAAATCCATATTTTACATGCGTGTAACCTTTGAATCCTTTCATAGATTTTTGCAGTTCAAACATCAAAATCTAGCAAATTTTACGTTTTTTTTTAAATATTCACACATTGTAATGAATTCTTTGAAAGTTTTGAAATCGCATTTTTTTCGCAGTGAGCTAGCAATTTCTGAAAATCTAAATTTTATAAGCACGTAACATTTGAACCCTACGACGGATTTTTGGAATTAAAACGTAAACATATCTAGGCGATTTTATGTTCTTTGAAAAAAAAACATCCAAACCATTCTACAGTATTTTTGAAAGTGAATTCTACATTTATTACACCCGATGGTCGAAATTTTGACAGAGTAATTTTGAATAATGTGTCTTTACAAATTTACAAAGAAAATTATCGCAAGTTTACAAAAAATGATTGCACGAGAAAGCAAATTTTGATGACGAAAAAAAGCGCATTTTTCAGAAATTCACATGGGAGTTCTACATTTATTACAACACATGGTTGACATTTTGAAAGACTAATTTTGAATAATGTGAAAATAATTTTCTTTTAAATTTACGATTTGTTTGTTAAAATTTTCAATTTTTTGGTCCGAAATTTTGATTTTTAGGATCGAATTTTTGGCCGAAGTTTTAAATTTTATATCATATTTTAGATTTTTAACCTAACTTATTGATTTTTATACGCGACTTTTTTTTCAAGCTTTTATGACAGTTTTTGGTTTCTTGCCCTTCCTTTTAGAGTTTTAACTTGAATTATAATTTCTTTATGAGCGATTTTTTTTTACTTTTCGGTTACTTTTTTACTACGTTTTCGAGTTTCTGGTCGGCAACTTGTTTTGAGCTAAAGATTTATTTTGGGGGCTGAAAATGGCAAATTATTTTTGTTTTCCTTGATTTTTCAATTTTTTTGTGTCCTTTTTACTTTCTCCGTTACGAAGTACGAGAAAGTATTGTGATCGTGATTTTTTTTTCAAAATTTTTTTTTGCGCAAATATCCGTTTTGGGGTCCCTAGATGCCATTTCAACAATTTCTGGAATTTTTTTTTGTGTCTGTGTGTGTGTGTGTGTGTGTGTGTGTGTGTGTGTGTGTGTGTGTGTGTGTGTGTGTGTGTGTCTGTGTGTGTGTGTGTGTGTGTGTGTGTGCGTGTGTGTGTGTGTGTCTCTGTGTGTGTGTGTGTCTGTGCGCGCTGTATCTCAAAAACTAATAGAGCAATTGATATGAAACTTTGAACATAAGTCTTATTTAATAATCCGAAGAACTGAAAAGCTTTTGGTAAAATTTCGTACACCGGAAGTGGGTGTTTACCTTAACCGTTTTTTGTTTTTTGCCAATATCTTCTTAAGTATAAAAAATATCACAAAAATATTTAAACAAATGTTGAAGACAACAAATAAATGAACATCTTTTGTTTGAAATTTTTTTTCATAAAATCATTGTTATTCGAGAAAAAAATATATTATTTTGTTTTTCATTTCTGGTTTGTAATTTTGAAACGATAATAGTTACAGCAAATCTATATTAATAATAATTGTAGAGAATGCCAAAATGAACAACTTATAAAGAATAAGTTTTTTTCGAAATGCCTTTAGTTTTTGAGTAAACTGAGTTTTTGAATTTGAAGTATAATTTTTCCATCTTTCACAATTTTGACGTTTTAAACGTCAGTTTCATCCGAGTTTACACAACGCTCGAAGTAAATTTAAAATAGGATTTCAATTGAAGATAAACCATGAAAACGTAAATATAAATGGCTATGATACCATCAAGTCGGAGAAAGTAACATGATGGCCACATCACCATTTTTTTAATGTTAGACCAGCATTTTTAGAGTTTTTGTCCTAAATATTCTTTATTTTTTTGTTAAAATTTTCAGATTTTTGCTCTGCATTTTTATTAACCGCGAATTTTCGATTTTTGTAAAAAAAAATTGGGTTTTGGGTGCTTATATTTTAGTTGTTAACGTGATTGATTTTTATGTGCAAAATTTTGATTTTTTGGCCGATATTTAATTTGCATAATTTGTCATTTCCATCTTTCATAATTTTGACGTTTCAAACGTCAGTATCATCCGATCCAATAAATATTTTTGCTCTAAATATTCTTTATTTTGACCTAAATTTTCGATTTAATTGTTAAAATTGATTCTTTGGTCCGCATTTTGGATTTTTCAGGTCGAATTTTTAATTCTAGTTCCAAATTTTTGATTTGATTTTAGTTAAAATATCTATAAGCTCAATTATTGATTTATATGCTAGATTATTTGTATTTTTTTCCTGTGTTTTCGAGTTTTGTTTGTTGAAATTTTCGATTTTTTAACCAACATTGTGGATTTTTTTTTTTAATCTTTTGCCCTAAATTTGTTTTTTATTTGTCTGTTAGAATTTTCCTCTCCTTGGTCCACTATTTTAATTTTCAAGCCAGAATTTTAGATTTTTGGTCTCAACTTTTTATCGTATATTTTAGATTTTTTCTATATTTTTTATCCTGTATTTTAGATTTTTCTAACTTGGATTATTGATTTTACTTCGTGAATTTTTTAATTTTTTGCTATTATTTTCGAATTTCTGGTCAACTTATTTTTGGTGGCTGAAAGTGGTAAACTATTTTGCTTCTACCTAAGTTTTCGATTTTTTATCTGCGTTTTTCATTTTTGATCAGGATTCTTGATTCTTTCGTCGATATTTTAGATTTCTATATTTTAGATTTTTGTTCCATTTTTTTTAATTTTTTTAAATTTTGGTCAAAATATTGGATTGGTTTGAAGAAATTTTCGATTTTCTTCTGCAATTTTTAACTTTACGCTCGTTTCGATGTTTCGTCTAAATTTTCACCGTTTTAGGCCTTATTGTAGATTTTTACTTTTTTGGCCTATATTTAGTATTTTCGATTATTTTGGTTTCAATTTTGGTCTTTTGGCCGAAATTTTCTTTATTTCAACTTAAAATTTCGATTCGTTTGTTAAAAATGTTGATTTTTAGGTCTACCACTTTGGTTTTTAGGTACGAATTTTAGATTTTTGGTATTAATTTTTTATTTTTGTTGCAAATTTTAGATTTTCTCACCTTGAATTATTGATTTTACTGTGCGAATTTTATTAAATTTTTATATTTGCTATTATTTTTGAATTTCTCGTTGGAACTTATTTTAAGCTTAAAAGAGTTATTTTTGGGGCTGAAAATGGTAAATTATTTTTCTTTTGTTTGTATTTTCAATTTTTTGGTCTGCATTTTTATTTTTAAACCAGGATTTTTGATTTTAGATCTTCGGCTGTTTTGTTCAAAATTTTTGATTTTTTGGCCAAAATATTTGATTGGTCTAGGAAGATAAATGGTTTTTTTGTTTCTTTAAAAGTGGGGGGGGGGGTGTGTATTGTATACGTAGCTCTACCATCAACATGTTCCACGAGCCGCCACTGCAATACACAACACGTCTTGAGTGCTTGGTACAATCATAGCTATTGTGCGTTTTAAACGTGGTAGTCAGCACAGTGAAAAGTGCAGATTTAATGACGTTACTCTAATAACTCCAATACAAATATTTATTCTTTTTTTAATTTACCAATGGCAAAGAAAAAAAAATCAAAATATTTTTATGTTACCCTAGTAATCTAATCTGGTCGTTCTCGTATACATTTTCTTGAATAGATAAAGGGAATAAATTATGGTGCACGCGGGCAATGATTAAAGATGGGAAAAGGACGGCGCTTTAACGTGTGCCGCGGATGATTTAAAGGAAACGAGTACGGACTGTGATTATCTTAAGTAACACACACGTGCTGGACTCATGTTTGTCTTTGATTATCTACCATACTCGAGGCGTTTAGTTTAATAGAATACTATTAAAGGCGTGGCAATGGCCATCCTCGTTTCATTAAAAAGAACACACACGTACATTTTAATATTGGATTCGGTACGGATTTTACATCGTCCGACAGTTATTACGAAATATATTTGTAATGTATCTTCTCACGCTGTTTTTTCTTCTCTTCTTTAGAAGGCGATGGTTATAGGACACTTTATCCGCGTTAACGAAGCCGAGAAAGAGTTTTACCGCCAATTAACAAATACACCATTTATAATTTCGTACGCGTAATTACTTCCAAATTGTTAGAGGACCATCAATCAGTTTGGTCTAATGAGATTTTTACACCCTTAATCATTCATTATTTATCGTGTTTGCTCAGCGTTTAATCTTCACTTTCATGTGCCACTTACGCGTTAATTTTTAAATAAATAATATTAACGTCTCCGGGTCTAAAGGTTAAAGAACTACCAATGGGATCCACGAGTGCTTCTTCTTGATATGTCCTCTTGTGATATTAACGAACGCATTCGTGGCAATTAAAATTGTGCAAACGCCATTTTTCGCCAGGCCCTGACATTTCGACAGAAAATCGACTATATTGTGTAAGTGGATCTTCGGTTTGTGTTGTATAATTTTTTTTTTTAGTGGTGAGGAAGTGTCTGGAATTTGAATATCATCAGGATTTCATAATTATTGATTGATGGATAAATAGGTTATGAAAGTTTTATAATTATATCTTATTTTCAATTCATTGCAAGTTAAGGATGATTAATGGTAGGATCGTTTTACATAATTTAATTTATTATCCGAAGCTTACCTAAAAATACGATCCAAATTTGTGAGTATATTTTTGTACTCAAACGATTTACTGTGATCTCACATTTCTCTTTATTTGACGATTTTTGATAATGAAAAATGTACTTTTGGATTTTAAAATTCACCCAATCGATTTTAAACATGTCACTTCCTGGAAAGTTTACTTTTGCCATTCTCGAGCTCAGATTCTGGTTAAAATTGAACAGAATTTTAAGTTTTACTTTTCTGATGGTGGAAAGTATTTTGGCAATATTTAGATCAATTGTGATTATTGAAGAAATAAGACCAAAACTTCATACAGAATATAAACTTATCGATAAATTTAACTTGACAAGCTTGATGGGTCGAAAATAGGGGTCCTAATAATTTGAAGCTTCGCAACTTCGGAGTTTCAAAGAATCCGACGAAATGAAGAGCATTTCGAAGAATCGAAGTTTCGAAGCTTATTTTGATCAATTTATATTATTGAAAAAATAAGACCAAAACTTATTCATGTTCGATGAATCCGAAAAAGTTGACGTATAACTTTTCGGACACGGACACCCAACGCGTATAATACAGTGCGATCGAATAAAAGTTAGTCAAAGTTGGCCATGAACCAAAATTCCTAAACTTTTGGCAAGTGTCAAGCTGGCGTATATTGATATTTTCAAATTTAGGAACTAAGAAAAGACATTCGGCGGCTTTTTGTTCATGACCTGCTTTGACTAATTTTTTATTCAATCTCGCTGTATTATTACTGTACATTTTAGTAGAAATTAACAATTTTGGACGGTTGTAAATTGTTATTTTTGGCAGTTGAAAAATTCCTTTTTACTGCCAACGTGCCATTTGTGATGATAGAAATGTACGATTTTTGGCAGTTGTCATTTTTACCAGTTGAAATTTTCTTTTTTTTATGTAAAAAATGCCATTTCTGATTGTAAAAATCCACAATTTTTGGATGCTACTAATTTCTTTATTTACTGTTGAATCGTACCGTTTGTGGTGGCAGAAATGCAGAATTTTTGACAATTTGTAATTGTTACTTTTGACCATTGGAAATTTCCTTTTTTAATATTGAAAAATGCCGATAGTGATGGCAGAAATGCTCAAATTTTGACAGTTACAAAATTTTGGCATTTGGAATTTTTCTTTTTATTGTTGAAATGAAAGCATTTGAGTAATGACCAATTTTTGATGGTCTTGAATAGTTATTTTTGGTAATTGAAATTTCGTTTTTACTGCCAACGTGCCATTTGTGATGATAAAAACGTGCGATTTTTGGCAGTTGTCATTTTTAGCAGTTAAAATTTTCTTTTTTTTTATATTTCAGTAATGAGCAATTTGTTTTGAGCAATTTTTTACAATCCTGAATAGTTATTTTTGGCAATTGAAATTTCCTTTTTACTGCCAACGTGCCGTTTGTGATGGTAGATATGTGCGATTTTTGACAGTTCGAAATTGACATTTTTAGCAGTTGAATTATTTCTTTTTTTTATATATATCAAAAATGCCGTTTTTGATAGTAAAATTCCACAATTATCGGCAGATGCTAACTTCCTTATTTACCGCTGAATAGTGCCGTTTATGGTGACAGAAATGCAGAATTTTTGACAATTCGAAATTGGCATTTTTGACGGTTAAAAATGTATCTATTTACTATTGAAAAATGTCGTTTCTGACAGTAGAATCGCACAATTTTTGATAATTTGTAATTTTTACTTTTGGCCGTTGGAAATTTCCCTTTTTTAATATTGAAAAATGCTCAAATTTTGGCAGTCAAACATTTGTAACATTTTTGGCATTTGGAAATTTTCTTTTTATTATTAAAACTAACCGTTTTCAGTAATGAGCAATTTTGGACAGTATTGAATGGTTATTTTCAGAAATTGAAAATTTCCTTTTTACTACTAAGTGCTATTTTGATAGTAGTGCTATTTTTGACAGTCCAAAATTGTCATTTTTAGCAGTTGAAATTTACTTCTTTTTTTAATATCAAAAAATGCTGTCTTTGATAGTAAAAAATCATAATTTTTGGCAGGTGCAAATTTCTTTATTTATCGTTGAATCGTGCCGTTTGTCGTAGCAGAAATGTAGAATTTTTGACAATTCGAAATTGTCATTTTTTACGGTTAAAAATATATCTTTTTACTATCGAAAAATGCCGTTTTTGACAGTAGAATTGCACAATTTTTGACAATTTATAATTGTTACTTTTGACCGTTGGAATTTTCCCTTTTGTAATATTGAAAAATGCCGAGAATGATAGTAGAAATGCTGAAATTTTGACAGTTAAACATTTTTGGCATTTGGAAATTTTCTATTTATTATGGAAACTTGCTGGTTTCAGTAATAAGCAATTTTTGACAGTACTGAACAGTTTTCAGCAACGTGCTGCTAACGTAGCATTTGTGATAGTAGTGCAATTTTTGACAGTTCGAAATTGTAATTTTTAGCAGTTAAAATTTTCTTTTTTTTAATATCAAAAAAGCCATCATTTTTGGCAGCTACAAATTTCTTTATTTACCGTTAAATCGTGCCGTTTGTGGTAGCAGATATGCAAAATTTCTGACAATTCGAAATTGCCATTTTTAGCAGTTAAAATTTTCTTTTTTTTATATTAAAAAATGCTGTCTTTGATAGTATAAATCCACAATTTTTGGCAGCTGCTAATCTCTTTATTTATCGTTGAAATCGTGCCGTTTATGGTGGCAGAAATGCAGAATTTTTGATAATTTGAAATTGTCATTTTCTTTTTTTTTAATATCAAAAAATGCCGTTTTTGATAGTAAAAATCCACAATTTTTGACAACTGCAAATTTATTTATGTGCCGTTTGCGGTGGCAAAAATGCAGAATTTTTGACAATTCGAAATCGTCATTTTTAGCAGTTAAAATTTCCTTTTTTTTAATATCAAAAAATGCCGCCTTTGATACTAAAAGAAAAAACTAATTTTTGGCAGCTGCAAATTTCTTTATTTACCGTGAAATCGTGCCGTTTGTGGTAGCAGAAATGTAAAATTTTTGACAATTCGAAATTGCCATTTTTAACAGTTAAAATTTTCTTGTTTTTAAATATTCAAAAATGCTGTTTTTGATAGTAATAATCCACAATTTTCGACTGCTGCAAATTTCTTTATGTGCCGTTTGTGGTGGCAGAAATGCAGAATTTTTGACAATGCCAAATTGTCATTTTTGACGTTTAAAAATGTATTTATATTTAAAAATGTCGTTTCTGACAGTAGAATTGCACAATTTTTAATAATTTGTAATTGTTACTTTTGGCCGTTGGAAATTTCCCTTTTTTAATATTGAAAAATGCCGATAGTGATAGTAGAAATGCTCAAATTTTGACAGTTAAACATTTTTGGCATTTGGAAATTTTCTATTTATTGTTGAAACTGCCGGTTTCAGTAATGAGCAATTTTTGACAGTACTGAATTGTTCTCAGCAATGAAAAATTTCCTTTTTACTGCTAACGTGGCATTTGTGATAGTAGTGCGATTTTTGACAGTTCGAAATTGTCATGTTTAGCAGTTAAAATTTCCTTTTTTTATATCAAAAAATGTCGTCTTTGATAATAAAAAAAGCCATAATTTTTGGCAGCTGCAAATTTCTTTATTTACCGTTAAATCGTGCCGTTTGTGGTAGCATAAATGCAAAATTTTTGATAATTCGAAATTGCCATTTTTGTCGTTAAAATTTTCTTTTTTTTAACATAAAAAATGCCGTTTTTGATGGTAAAAATCCACAATTTTTGACTGCTGCAAATTTCTTTATGTGCCGTTTGTGGTGGCAGAAATGCAGAATTTTTGACAGCTCAAAATTGTCATTTTTGACTTTTAAAATCTTTTTACTATTTTTAATTACAATTTTTGACAATTTGTAATTATTACTTTTGGCCGTTGGGAATTTCCCTTTTTTAATATTGAAAAATGCCGATAGTGATAGTAGAAATGCTCAAATTTTGACAGTTAAGCATTTTTGGCATTTGGAAATTTTCTATTTATTGTTGAAACTTGCCGGTTTCAACAACAATTTTTGAGCAATTGAAAATTTCCTTTTTACTGTTAACGTGGCATTTGTGATAGTAGTGCTATTTTTGACAGTTCGAAATTGTCATTTTTAGCAGTTATTTTTTTTTTAATATCAAGAAATGCCGTCTTTGATAGTAAAAAACGACAATTTCTGGCAGCTGCAAATTTCTTTATTTACCGTTGAATCGTACCGTTTGTGGTGGCAAAAATGCAGAATTTGTAACAATATAAAAATGGCAATTTTCTTTTTTAATATCAAAAAATGCCGTTTTTGATAGTAAAAATCCACAATTTTTGACAACTGCAAATTTATTTATGTGCCGTTTGCGGTGGCAAAAATGCAGAATTTTTAACAATACAAAAATGGCAATTTTCTTTTTTAAAATCAATTAAAAAAATGCCATTTTTGATTGTAAAAATCCACAACTTTTGGCAGCTACTAATTTCTTTATTTATCGTTGAAAGAATTTTTGATAATTTAAAATTGTCATTTTCTTTTTTTTTAATATCAAAAAAGGCTGTTTTCGATAGTGAAAATCCACAATTTTTGACAGCTGCAAATTTATTTATGTGACGTTTGTGGTGGCAAAAATGCAGAATAATTAACAATACAAAAATGGCAATTTTCTTTTTTAATATCAATAAAAAAATCCACAATTTTTGGCAGCCGCTAATTTCTTTATTTACTATTGAAATCATGCTGTTGTTTATGGTGGCAGAAATGTAGAATTTTTGATAATTTGAAATTGTCATTTTCTTTTTTTTTTATATCAAAAAATGCCGTTTTTGATAGTAAAAATCCACAATTTTTGACAGCTGCAATTTTCTTTATGTGCCGTTTGCGGTGGCAAAAATGCAGAAATTTTGACAATTCGAAATTGTCAGTTTTGACGGTTATTTATTTGAAATTTCAGTATGAAAGTTTTGCCCTTCCCTGGAAAAATTTCTGCGGACGCCCATGAAATTAACAATGTTTGCTAAATAGGGTCGTTCTGAAAGCGGAGGTCCGATTTTTTTATCAAGTGGCAATAAATTTCACTTTTCTGATATTTTTTTTTGTCTTAATTTAATATTATTTTGTATTTTAAGATAAGAATAAAGTGTCTGGTATTACCAAAGTTAGTTGTATATTTGGTTCAATATTATTTCGTACAATATTTTAAGATAAGAAATTATGAAAGATAACTGCACTAACCAGTAAAAATAAGTTCGTACATTCATTGAGGACGAAGTGCCGAGTTGTCGATGGAGTTATTAAAAACGACATAGTTTATCGCAAATTACCGAGAAATCTCACTGGCTAAGTGGATAATTGTATGGAGGATTACACAAAAGTCCGCTCAGCTTAAGAAGTCGCCGCCTTATCGGAGGATATGATGTTATTATCTCTCCTCGGAAGAAAGAATTGACGAGTACGGCGATATAAAATTGACTTGTACTCGAGTGCTCGAGTGTCGGGAATGGCGTTGTTTCTTTATGGTGATGCAATTTAATTAAACGCCATTTCCAAAAGATGTTATTTTTTTTTGTTTGATTTTCGTAGGCGATTAGCTGGTTGATCTATCATTATTCAAAATATCTTTATTTTCGAAAAATATGTAAACATAACAGAAATGTAAGTAATACATATTAGTGAAAACATGTCAGGAATGCAATTAAAATTAACTAACTTAACTATAAATTAAATAAAATTCGAAATTATATAAAGAAACAAATAATGTCAGAAGAACACGACCCGGGCGGATATTTCTCGGTTAGAAAAATGGGGAATCGAACCAACTCGACTCGTAATGCAGCAGGTAGATGCTCGCGTTCTACCCTATACATTACTGAGCCGCCCAAATTTGTTACGTTAGATCATTTCAAAATTCTAAATATTAATTATTATTAGCGATGCATGGCAAAGATACCTCATATTGATAGCCCGGACAGACTAACCTCTATAACTTGAAATTGTATATAATGTAAAGGTATAAAGATGTTTGTCTCTCTCTGTTAGCGATTTTCAAGTACTACAGATATAGTTACATGAGATAATCAAAAGATTCATTATTTAACCTTTGCCTTTACATGATTCAAATGAAACTGTCAAGTTTGTATTTTGTAAAATTGTATTTTCCGCACTGTCTAAACACTTTGATTTTACGCTATTACATTTGATGTAATAAATTATAGGCATACGTCGTTATTCAGATAAATGTTACATTATTACTATTGCGGTAAGAACATGAAATACGTGATAATGGGCGTTGCAAATGTATTATCGCAATAGTGGATTCACTGGATGTAACCTATTGTTTATAAAAATTTCTTGCAGCGCTCCGCACAAAACACCATTTATCGACTTGTATATGCGAATCAATTAACCCAATACAATACTCTTTAACTTTCTACAGTACTATCTATAATAGTCTATTGAATTGTAATAATCCCGAGCTTTATTAACCTTTTGCACGAGGTATAATTAAATAAATTCATTCATTTATGCTCTATTATATTCTAAATTTTATGCGTTAGTTTTGTAATCGATTTTTTTTATTAATTAAATACTCCAGATACGATTAGCACTAACAGTTATTCAAGTGAGTGATTTATTAGAAGAAATCAAGGCATTAATTTCGGCTCGCACGAAACGTGGAAAATATCAATAAACTATAATTTCCATTATAAAACCACTTATTAAGAGTTTAATAATAAATTATGTGGGTGGTCAGCTGGCCGATGCGCGCCTGCCTAAACTTTCAATTAATTTATTTTTAATTATTAGACATGGGAACAAAATGTGGCGCTAATAACAAAGTAAAAGTGCACGTCCTGAATCTGGAAACGCACTTGCCAAGGCGAATTAAATAAACAGATATCATCCCAAACGAGTTTCGCTAATTATAATCATTATAATTTTGTACTCATTTTCTTGACATTATTACCTACATATGAATAATAATATTTATTGTTGTGAAATTGACAGTAAAGTAATAAAAACGAGGGGAAAATAAATTTTAATGACTAGGCAGACTAGGTGCAAATTGATTGCCTACAATATATAATTATAAATTGATCGTACGTAGAGTTATACCAAGCACTCGCGGCGTGTTGCGCAGTGACCATTTTGAATTCAATTGGCTCCGCAGATTTATTGTCGCGTTCTCCGAATACTTTCTCACTCTGCGCAAACTTTACAAATTCGAGCTACAAATTTGTCTAAAACTTTCTTACGATTATTCAAATTTGTACAATTGGCAATGACACCCTTAATAAATTGAACGTATTCAGAAATTATATTCACCCTTAACTTTGTGCCAAATTGCCGTAGGAACTTCGTTTTTGAGTCCTGCACAGGTAATTGAACACATTTCAATGCCCTTTTGGTGAATCGAGTCGACACATTTTTTCCAACTCGGTACACGTTGCCAAGGTTGGGCGTTTTTTGCCCAAAACCGTGTTACTTTTTCAGGGGGTTGAAGGATTCGAAAAGGGATCATTCAAATCTGAGTTTACTCCCTTAAAGTAGAGCCAAAATGGGATTTTTTCCCGAAAGAATAATCAAATTTGTCATTGAGTTAAGTGCGAAAAACCTCAAAATGCACTTTTTTCAAACACCCATAACTTGGTGCCAAATCGTCGTAGGAACTTCGTTCTTTGAGTCTTGCATAGGGAACTGATCAATTTTAATGCCTTTTTGGTGGATCGAGTCGACAAAATTTTTCCAACTCCGTAGTCATCGTCAAAGTCAGACATGGTTTCCAGAAAAAAAACTTTTTTTTTCACAGCGGCGCTAGAGGGGGACGGAAGGGGTTACACTTAATTTCGCATGCATGACTTTAAAGAAGACACTTCAAAGTTTTTCGCCCTCAAGATTCATCAAAATCGATTGAAAATTCATCAAATTATCGCGGTTTGAAAATGGTCGAAATTTCACGAATTTCAAGTGTTTCATTTTTTTCCTTCAGTGTAGTACATCTCTTGTGATCTATCTAAAAAATTGGTTCAATCAAAATGTTTTCCAGCTTAGGTTTAAATGGAAATAAAGGGTGGTGGGTGGACTAACCTCCAATGAAGACAAATGAGTGTTTTGCAAGTGTAAATTAATTGATAAGAAAATAATCTAACGATGTTTTGGTCTTCTGGCAAACGTTATTTTTTTAAGAGGGTTGCTGTAAGGATTGGAGGGTAGGACAGATTTATATAAATTTACATAAATTTGATGTAACTTATAATTTTATAATTAAACCTAATTTCCTAAATTTTCTTAAAATCTCTTCGATAAATCTTAATAATTTTTTCAAGAAACATTCTAGACATATATAGCTATGAAAAAAGGAAAAACCCAAAAATTGGTCATCACTAGTTTTTCCGGAATTTTCCATCGCTACTTCACAAAACACGCACTTTCAACGAAATTTCCTAAATTTTCTTAAAATTCCTTCGATAAATTTGAATAGTTTTTTTCAGGAAACATTCTAAACATGTAGCAATAGAATAAAAGAAAAACCTAAAAATGGGTTATTACTCGTTTTCCGAAATTTTCTATACAAATCGCAACTTTACAAAACACGCACTTTCAACGAAATTTCCTAAATTTTCTTAAAATTCTTTCGATAAATTTTAGTAATTTTTTCAGGAAACATTCTAGACATATATAGCAATAGAATAAAATAAAAACCTAAAAATGGCTTATAATACGTTTTCCGGAATTTTCCATACAAATCGCAACTTTACAAAACAAATTAATTTTCTTAAAATTCCTTCTATAAATTTTAATAATTTTTTCAGGAAACATTCTAAACATATATAGCTATGAAAAACGGAAAAACCCAAAAATTAGTCTTCACTAGTTTTTCCGGAATTTTACATAAAAATCGCTACTTCACAAAACACGCACTTTCAACGAAATTTCCTAAATTTTCTTAAAATTCCTTCGATAAATTTGAATAGTTTTTTCAGGAAACATTCTACACATATGTAGGAATAGAATAAAAGAAAACCCTAAAAATGGGTAATCACTCGTTTTCCAGAATTTTCTATACAAATCGCAACTTTACAAAACACGCACTTTCAACGAAATTTCCTAAATTTTCTTAAAATTCCTTTGACAAATTTGAATAATTTTTTCAGGAAACATTCTAGACATATGTAGCAATAGAATAAAAGAAAAACCCAAAAATTGGTCATCACTAGTTTTTCCGGAATTTTACATACAAATCGCTACTTCACAAAACACGCACTTTCAACGAAATTTCCTAAATTTTCTTAAAATTCCTTTGATAAATTTGAATAATTTTTTCAGGAAACATTCTAGACATGTAGCAATAGAATAAAAGAAAAACCTAAAAATGGGTTATCACTCGTTTTCCGGAATTTTTTATACAAATCGCAACTTAACGAAACACGCACTTTCAACGAAATTTCCTTAATTTTCTTAAAATTCCTTCTATAAATTTTAATAATTTTTTCAGGAAACATTCTAAACATATATAGCTATGAAAAAGTTAAAACCCAAAATTTGCTCATCACTAGTTTTTCCGGAATTTTACATAAAAATCGCTACTTCACAAAACACGCACTTTCAACGAAATTTCCTAAATTTTCTTAAAATTCCTTCGATAAATTTGAATAGTTTTTTCAGGAAACATTCTACACATATGTAGGAATAGAATAAAAGAAAAACCTAAAAATGGGTTATCACTCGTTTTCCGGAATTTTCTATACAAATCGCAACTTTACAAAACACGCACTTTCAACGAAATTTCCTTAATTTTCTTAAAATTTCTTCTATAAATTTTAATAATTTTTTCAGGAAACATTCTAAACATATATAGCTATGAAAAAGTTAAAACCCAAAATTTGCTCATCACTAGTTTTTCCGGAATTTTACATACAAATCGCTACTTCACAAAATACGCACTTTCAACGAAATTTCCTAAATTTTTTTAAAATTCCTTCGATAAATTTGAATGGGTTTTTCAGGAAACATTCTAGACATATGTAGGAATAGAATAAAAGAAAAACATAAAAATGGGTTATCACTCGTTTTC
Source organism: Ocypus olens (assembly GCA_910593695.2). Classification (NCBI taxonomy): domain Eukaryota; kingdom Metazoa; phylum Arthropoda; class Insecta; order Coleoptera; family Staphylinidae; genus Ocypus; species Ocypus olens. Next base: position 47,827,480 of record OU343049.1, read on the forward strand.
CGGAATTTTTTATACAAATCGCAACTTAACAAAACACGCACTTTCAACGAAATTTCCTTATATTTCTTAAAATTCTTTCGATAAATTTTAGTAATTTTTTCAGGAAACATTCTAGAGATATATAGCAATAGAATAAAAGAAAACCCTAAAAATGGCTTATCATACGTTTTCCGGAATTTTCCATACAAATCGCAACTTTACAAAACAAATTAATTTCCTTAAAATTCCTTCTATAAATTTTAATAATTTTTTCAGGAAACATTCTAAACATATATAGCTATGAAAAAGGAAAAACCCAAAATTTGCTCATCACTTGTTTTTCCGGAATTTTACATACAAATCGCTACTTCACAAAATACGCACTTTCAACGAAATTTTCTAAATTTTCTTAAAATTCCTTCGATAAATTTGATTAGTTTTTTCAGGAAACATTCTAGACATATGTAGCAATAGAATAAAATAAAAACCTAAAAATGGGTTATCACTCGTTTTCCGGAATTTTCCATACAAACCGCAACTTTACAAAACACGCACTTTCAACGAAATTTCCCAAATTTTCTTAAAATTCCTTCGATAAATTTGAATAGTTTTTTTCAGGCAACATTCTAGACATATATAGGAATAGAATAGAAGAAAAACCTAAAAATGGGTTATCACTCGTTTTCCGGAATTTTCTATACAAATCGCAACTTTAAAAAACACGCACTTTCAACGAAATTTCATAAATTCTCTTAAAATTCCTTCGATAAATTTGAATGGTTTTTTCAGGAAACATTCTAGATATATGTAGGAATAGAATAAAAGAAAAACCTAAAAATGGGTTATCACTCGTTTTCCGGAATTTTCTATACAAATCGCAACTTTACAAAACACGCACTTTCAACGAAATTTCCTAAATTTTCTTAAAATTCCTTCGATAAATTTGAAAAGTTTTTTCAGGAAACATTCTAGACATATGTAGCAATAGAATAAAAGAAAAACCTATAAATGGGTTATCACTCGTTTTCCGGAATTTTCTATACAAATTTCAACTTTACAAAACACGCACTTGCTGTTAAATTTCCTTAATTTTCTTAAAATTCCTTCGATAAATTTTAATAATTCTTTCAGGAAGCATTCTAGACATATATAGCTATGAAGAAAAGGAAAAACCCAAAAACTGGTCATCATTAGTTTTTCTCGAATTTTACATACAAATCGCTACTTCATATAACACGCACTTTCAACGAAATTTCCTAAATTTTCTTAAAATTCTTTCGATAAATTTGAATAGTTTTTTCAGGAAACATCCTAGACATATGTAGGAATAGAATATCAACTTTACGAAACACGCACTTGCAGTTAAATTTTCTTAATTTTTTTAAAATTCCTTCGATAAATTTTAATAATTTTTTCAGAAACCTTTTTAGACATATGTAGCTATAAAATAGAAGAATGGGTTATCACTATTTTTCCGGAATTTTCCATACAAATCACTACTTTACAAAACTCGTACTTTCAACTAAATTTCCTAATTAAAATCCTTTTTATAAATTTTAATAATTTTTTCAGGAAACTTTGTATAGATAAGGCTGAACGCAAAAGTTCTCTGTTTATCAGTAAGTATAAAATTATTATAAAAGTGCTCTTGGTTTTTTTTTAATAACCAGTAATAAAGTCATAAGAAAATAAAAACCAAAATTGAGAGAGAGACAATACATTTATTGAGACACTTTTATAAATGACCTCAACAGGCGATTGGCCAGAGGTCTTTCAGCCTACCAAAATTGATTTTGTCCATTTTCTTTTTAAATTTAAAATGAGATGAGGATATTTTTTGATTTTTCATTTATTTTTCAGCTGCGGATGTCTGGAATGTTTTCCACAAATTTCATTAAAAATCATTAATGGGTTTTCGAGAAAATTGCGGAAATTTAGTTTAGTTTAGTGTAAGAGTTATTAATTTTTGAAAACCGTGAGCGAGAGAAAAAAAAATCGAAAGAAATATGAATCGCATAGATAAAATTTCACAAAACTTTGATTTTATTGGCAAAATAATACTCTTTTAAAATCACCTGTGGTTTTGGAATTAACTCGATTTTCAGTCGAGTTTTTAATTTTTTTTAACCGAGATTTCGAACTCTGGGGCGAAGTGGGAGAAAGAAAATCGAAAACAGTATGGAACGCATAGATAAAATAATGCAAAAATTTCATTCAATTCGCAAAACATTATTCTTTCAAAATCACTTTCGGTTTTGGATGTAACTCCATTTTCAGTCGAGTTATTAATTTTTGAAAAGCGAGATGTCACTCTGGGCGAGGTGACAGAAAAAAAATCGAAAGAAATATGAATCGCATAGATAATATTACACAAAATTTTGATTTTATTGGCCAAATAATATTCTTTCAAAATCACTTTTGGTTTTGGAATTAACTCGATTTTAAATCGAGTTTTTAATTTTTTTAAATGGAGATGTCGAACTCTGGGGCGAAGTGGGAGAAAAAAAAAATCGAAAACAGTATGAAACGCATAGATAAAATAACACAAAAATTTCATTCAATTCGCAAAACATTATTCTTTCAAAATCACTTTCGGTTTTGGATGTAACTCCATTTTCAGTCGAGTTATTAATTTTTGAAAAGCGAGATGTCACAATCTGGGCGAGGTGACAGAAAAAAAATCGAAAGAAATATGAATCGCATAGATAATATTACACAAAATTTTTATTTTATTGGCCAAATAATATTCTTTTAAAATCACTTTTGGTTTTGGAATTAACTCGATTTTCAATCGAGTTTTAATTTTTTTAAATCGAGATGTCGAACTCTGGGGCGAAGTGGGAGAAAGAAAAAAATCGAAAACAGTATGAAACGCATAGATAAAATAACACAAACATTTTATTCAATTCTCAAAACATTATTCTTTCAAAATCACTTTCGGTTTTGGATATAACTCCATTTTCAGTCGAGTCATTAATTTTTGAAAACCGAGATGTCACACTGAGCGAGGTGAGAAAAAAAAAATCGAAAACAATATGAATCGCATAGATAAAATTACACAAAACTTTGATTTTATTGGCAAAATAATACTCTTTCAAAATCACTTTTGGTTTTGGAATTAACTCGATTTTCAGTCGAGTTTTTAATTTTTTTAAACCGAGATTTTGAACTCTGGGCCGAAGTGGGAGAAAAAAATCTAAAACGGTATCATTTATGTGAGGTGTTATTTTTTTTTTCTTATTTATGAGCGGTAATTGATAAGACGAAATTGTTATTTCTTTAGTGCGGAATAACTCTATCAAAGTTTTAAATTTCCCCATAAAAATTCTTCTCTTTCCCGTAGTTAGAGGCGCACACCAAATAAAAATTAATTAATTTGAATCTCGCATTCCTGAATACAAAAAATAAACAACATTTACGCGCGGTTGCAATTTGATACCTTTTTGGATAATAACGTCTAATAAATTCGGAATGCATTTCAGAAGCCCGAGCTCCTAAATACCTTGGTAGATACACAAAATAGATAACGTGGAATATTTTCGGTATATTTATCACGCGAGGAATTAATATAAAATATTAGACAATATTTGGAGAAATTTTTAAAACCCGGATTTCGAATTTAAAAAAAATGTATGCTCAATTTATCATGATTTATCGTAAGAATTCAAACGGTATGTTAATTGCAACCAACGCGCTCGGATAATTAATTAATCAATCAATACCTGAGATGGTTTGATCGTAATGGAAATTGGCGTTGGCCTCATTTTTAATTTTTTCTAATTACGAGGTGGAGAAGAATGGGTGTTTGAGGTAGAGAGGAATTCTTGTGTGCCCGCGGTGAGGCCACTAAATCACCCGGACCTGTCATATCAAAAACCAATTAATGCTGTCGGTTTTGTTGTGCTTTGATACTAATTTCACACTTATTTGTTATTGATCACTGGATATTTATGGCGGCCGACGAGGTTAATGATTTTTTTGAGGCAGAGCACGTGGAATTTAATATATACGCACAGGCCGAGGTGTTGTAACTTAAGTCATAAAGTTTGTTGATTTATTTCGACGGGTTAGGATGGGAAGATTCTTTTCGAGTGTTTATAGTTGGGTTTTAAGTGAGTCGCGGATTTATGCTTAACTAGAAAATCTGTTTTATACATTTAAAGTGAGAATATCCGAGATTAAAAACGTTGGCGTCCACTGTGATTCATGATGCGGTAATTAGAATTCATATCAAAACTATTTATCAATTTAACATATATTTGAAATTACTGAATTTTGAAATTACTTTCAGCGGTAGCTGGGTGTACCCCAGGGTGCCGCGTTGGGGCCGGTATTATATTTTACGTTGTCGTATTTGTGAATACCAGAACTAAGAATGATCTCTCAAGGCATTTATTTTAATTTAATTTAATTTCTCTTACTGTAACGGTCTTTTTTTGTAACCTGTAAATTTTACTATTGTAAATTTGAGTGGTCAATAAATATAATTATTAATATTATTTAGATCGATATACCTCAGGGTTTCGAATTAGGGCCGGCGCTATATTTAGAACTTCAGTGTTCCATATTTAGACCATAATGATTTCTCACAGGAATGATAACATACCATAAAATAATTCAATATAAAACGACCAACATTATTGTAATACTTGATTAAAATAATGGTAATAAATTGCCACCGTGTTAATACAATCAATCAATAATCGCAATTAAAACCAATTAATGCCCGTGTAGAATGAATAATTCAGAAGATGTACGGATGCAAGAGTGGCATTAATTTAAACATATATTCGTAATTCTGAAACGCGATCTTGCTAATTGAGCCATCTATCGTCGGTTCCATTTGCTCAGTTGCTCGTGTATCCGGTTGGCTAAAACTAATACAAGTGGGTAACTAATATGCCGGCAATTATATCTAATAAATTACTCCAAAGTTTTATATGATCATTTGCGGTACACGGTTTTCATAAATCAATTCGATTTTTTATCGATTATTTCGACGGACGCGTGATATAATACTTTTGCAGGTAGCGACGAATGTTGTACACATTTTTATTGGTAATTTATTTTGTTGGATTATGTAATAATATGGACAGATCGATTACACCATATGGGGATCGGATTGTTGAGATGTTATAGTTTCAAAAAAGCGCTGAGAAGACGATCAATAGACGAGTAATAATAATAATAATAATATCAATTTATTCCCAACAGACAATAACAGCCTAAAAATGGAATTTTCGTAGATATATTACAAAATAGTATATACAGTGTGTCTGCTTAAGTTCGCACCATATGGAAAATTTTTTAATTTTGAATTTTACGAAAAACGTTATTCTTTATAAAAAGTTCTGCATGATCTTAAACTTAAATTGCAACCATCAGATATTATTTTTTTTAGTCGTCTACGCGGTTTCTCAAAAAATATGAACTTGGCTCAAGAATAAATTACCTTTATTTTTGACAATATCGAAAATTGATATTAAGAAAAGTTGATCAGAACTAAAACCTACGTTCAAATATGCAATTACATCCAATTACATGTAAAAAAAATGTTCTTTTTTTATCTAAAATAACAATGCAAATGTAACTGTAGTTGCGTGAAATCTAGGATGCACTGATAAACAAATGATTTCTCTGGATGCCTGTTGTTAAATATTTCAGCTGCTTCACGATAAGTTTTATAATTATCACCAACGATTAATACAATTTTTACTTTTTCTTTCACACTTAATATCACCGGCATATTATTTTATTTGACGTTCACTGTCAAACAATTCTTGCTATCAAGAAATCATTTGTTTATCAGTGCTTTCTAGATTTCACTCTAACTACAGTTACATTTGCATTGTTATTTTAGATAAAAAAAAGAACAATTTTTTTACATGTAATTGGATGTAATTGCATATTTGAACGTAGTTTTTAGTTCTGATCAACTTTTCTTAATAACAATTTTCGATATTGTCAAAAATAGCCAAATTCATATTTTTTGAGAAACCGCGTAGACGACTAAAAAAATTAATACCTGATGGTTGCATTTTAAGTTTAAGATCATGCAGAACTTTTTATAAAGAATAACTTTTTTTCGTAAAATTAATAATAATGTTTTTTTCCATATGGTGCGAACTTAAGCAGACACACTGTATAAGCAAAACATACATTTCAGAACAATTATAGCTTAATACACAATCAGTTATAAAAAAATATAAAATGAAATAAAATACACGAGTAATAATTCTTTTGGGAGAGTACTTCACAGCAGAATGTTAATCGAATTAATTAAGAATCTAGAAGTCTAGGCTCTTTTTTGTGAGTCGATTCATCGCGAAGAGTCGAAGAGTCTTGAAGTGACTCATGACTATTTTGAAAAAGTTAAAAAATTAGCACTTTTCCGAGAAATAAAATAAAATTTAGAAAAAAATATTTTCAAAAAAAAGATGTCCATTTCTTTGTTATCTTTAATAATTGTTAAAATATTTTTGTAATATGTTTCATATTTAAAAAGTTATCGACAAGAGACAAAAAACGGTTAAGGTAAACACCCACTTCCGGTGTATGAAATTTTAGTAAAAGCTTTTCTTTTCTTGGGTTTATCAAATAAGACTTATGTTCAAAGTTTCATGTTATACATATTAATGGGTTTTTCCCGTTGCGGCGTTTAGTAAAACTTTTTTTTTTAATTCCGCTTAAATTTTGTTGAAAATACATGCTTCGGAAATTTTAAATTTATGGAATGAATTGCGATTTTTTCAATCTTAATTTATCCCGAAATTCGTACCGATTCAATGACTCATGCAAAATAAAATTTATCCGGCCAAATTCTTACATCTTGTGGTATTATTTAGGATAAATAATGTAAAATTGAATCCAATTGGTTTCGTTTTTTTTTAAATGCCATAATTGCGAAACATTAAAGACGTTTGAAAACTTATATTAATTCACATTGTGTAGAACCTAAATTTCGAAATTTAAATTCTCGATAATTTGAAAATAGAAAAATTCTTGAAAATGTTATAGATAAATAAATAAAAATAAAATAATGAAAAAATTGATTTTTTTTTTAAAAAACAATTCCGTATTTCCGTTCTTGGAAGTCCTGCAAAAAAATTGTAGACCAATAATATAAAAAATATTTTAATGTAAAATTGAATCCAATTGGTTTCGTTTTTTTTAATGCCATAATTGCGAAACATTAAAGACGTTTGAAAACTTTTATTAATTCGTATTGCGTAGAACCAAAATTTCGAAATTTAAATTATCGTCAATTTGAAAATAGAAAAATTCTTGAAAATGTTATAGATAAATAAATGAAAATTAAAAAATAGAAAACAAATTCCGTTTGTGGAAGTCCTGCAAAAAAAAATTGTAGACAAATAATGTTCAGAATGAGCTCTTACTTTAAAAAAAAAATCGGAAGAAAAATTTAATTGCATCGTTTTTAAGGCGTTTCCAGTCGATTCAAGCACTATTTACGAAAAAAATAATTTTGCGTATCTCGGTTTCTGGAAGTCCTACAAACTTTTAATAGACAAATAATATTCAGAATGAGCTCTTACATTTGAAAAAAAAATTCTGCCGCGGTAAAACCGAAAGAGCTGCAAAGCTGAAAATTTCACAAAAAAATTATAAAAATTAATTTGAAATTCCTCCTAAAAATATCCGCAATATAGATATACGGGGTGTCGTAAAGTATTCTAATTAATGTATTGTAATGAGACTTTCAGCATGTCTGTAACCGAGTGTGCTCTTTTCGATGAAACCAATTTAAAGATTATACGACTTATACCGGAAGTCATCACCAACTTACTTATATTAAATAGAAACTTGTATTTTTTATTGCAAATTTGAATTATACGTGATTTTCTTTTCAATGAAAATAATTTTAAGATTATACGACTTCTGGTGTAACCGGAAGTCGTATAATCTTAAAATTATTTATTTTTCTTCCGAATTTTTTTTCTATTTTTTTTAATGTAAGAGCTCATTTTGAACATTATTTGTCTACCAAAATTTTTTGCAGGACTTCCAGGAACGGATTTTTTTTTCTATTTTTTTAAGAACACCAACTTTCTTATTTTAAGAACAACAACAATCATTTCATAATTATTCACAAAAAAATATATTTTTGAATTTTCTTGCGGAAATCAAAAATTTACGAAAAACTTTTATTAGCAAAAGATGTCGCTTTTTTTGTATCTTCCAATATTTGTGTAAATGTTTTTCTGATATTTTTCGTAGTTAGAAAAATATCGGAAATAAGCAAAAAAAAAACCTTTCACTTCCGGTGCATGAAATTTTTTCAAAATCCTTTGGAATGTCAAATAAAGCTGATGCTCAAAGTTTGATTTGAAAATTTTTATTAGTTTTTGAGATACGGCGTTTTTCAAAGAATGGTCGAAAATTTTTTTAGTGACCTCAAAACGGATATGTTCGTTGAAATTTAGAATTCAAAAACAGTACTTTCTTGTACGGAGAAAGTAAATATATTTTTAGCCCTGATAACAATAAAAAATATATTCAGGATTGTTATTCAAATGTTATACAAATATAAAAAAAAATGATGATGTGGTCATCATGTTACTTTCTCCGACTTGATGGTATCATTTATATTTACGCTTTCATGGTTTATTTTCAATTTAAATCATATTTTAAATGTCCATCGAACGTTTCGTAGACTCGTGTGAAACTGACGTTGAAAACGTCAAAATTATGAAAGATGGAAAAATTATACTTCAAATTAAAAAACTCAGTTTACTCAAAAACTAAACGGATTTCGAAAAAAAACTTATTCTTTATAAGTTGTTCATTTTAGCATTCTCTACAGTTATTATATAACATAAATTTGATGTAACTATTATCGTTTTATAATTATAAACCAAAAATTAAAAAAAAATAATATTTTTTTTCTCGAATAAAAATGATTTTATGAAAAATGTTTTCAAGCAAAAGATGTTCATTTCTTTGTTGTATTCAAAGTTTGTTTAAATGTTTTTGTGATATTTTTCATATTTAAGAAAATATTGGCAAAAAACAAAAAAACAGTTAAGGTAAACGCCCACTTCCGGTGTACGAAATTTTACCAAAAGCTTTTCAGTTCTTTGGATTATCAAATAAGGCTTATTTTCAAAGTTTGATGTTAATTGATAGTAGTTTTTGCGCATTTAAATTTATATCGCTCGTCTGCGACATAACCTAAAATTGTGGCACGTAACTTGAGTTTAATAGTCAGTTACTCAGAAACCAAAGAGTTTTCGAAAAAACTTATTCTTTATGTTGTTCAATTTGGCATTCTTTACAATTATTAATCATGTAAATTTGCTGTAACTATTATCGCTTCATAAATCAAAAATTAAAAAAAAATTAATAAATTAATTAAAACATGTTCATTTTTTCGTTGTCTTCAAAATTTATTTGAATGTTTTCGTAAAATTTTCCATATTTAAAAAAATATTGGAAAAAAAAACGGTTAAGGTAAACACCCACTTCCGGCGTACAGAATTTTACCAAAAGCTTTTTAGTTCTTCGAATTGTTAAATAAAGCTTGTGTTCAAAGTTTCATGTTAATTGTTTTATTAGTTTTTGAGATACAGCGCGCACAGACACACAGACTCACAGACACACATACACACATACACACAGACACACAGACACACAGACACACACACACGCACACACACACAAACACAAAATGTTTTCCAGAAATTGTTGAAATGGCATCTAGGGACCCCAAAACGGATATTTCCGTAAAAAAAAATTTGAAAAAAAATCACGACCACAATACTTTCTCGTACTTCGTAACGGAGAAAGTAAAAACTAAACGGCTACCGCATGTTTACTGTCACGGGATAACCGGAAGAGCTGCAAAGCTGAAAATTTAGCAAAAAAAATTATATAAAATAAATAAGGATGATTTTGAAAATTCCACCAAAAAATATACAGGGTGTCCCACCGAAACTGCACATTAAAAGTATATGGACTTCAATGCATGTTTTCTGCCACGACAAGAGCCGGAAGAGCTGCGAAGCTGAAAATTCCACACAAAAATTAAAAAATTAATAGGGAAGATTTTGAAAAAATAAAATAATTTTTGAATTTTCTTGCGTAAATCAAAAATTTTCGGAAATTTTTTATTAACAAAGATATCGGTCATTTTGCCGCCTTCAATGTTTGTGTAAATATTTTTCTGATATTCTTCGTAATTGAAAAAATATCGGAAAAAAATGGTGATGTGGCCATCATGTTACTTTCTCCGACTTGATGGTATCATAGCCATTTATATTTACGTTTTCATGGTTTATTGAAATCATATTTTAAATGTACGAGCGTTGCGTAAACTCGGATGAAACTGACGTTTAAAACGTCAAAATTATGAAGCATGGAAAAATTATACTTCAAATTCAAAAACTCGGTTTACTCAAAAACTAACGAGATTTTGAAAAAAACTTATTCTTTAGAAGTTGTTCATTTTGGTATTCTCTACAATTATTATTCACACAAATTTACTGTAACTATTATCGTTTCATAATTATAAACCAAAAATTGAAAAAAAATTAATACATTTTTTTCTCGAATAGCAATTATTTTATGAAAAATGTTTTCAAGCAAAAGATGTTCATTTCTTTGTTATCTTCAATGTTTGTTTAAATGTTTTTGTGATATTTTTCATATTCAAGAAAATATTGGCAAAAAACAAAAAACAGTTAAGGTAAACACCCACTTCCGGTGTACGAAATTTTACCAAAAGCTTTTCAGTTCTTCAGATTATCAAATAAGACGTATGTTGAAAGTTTAATATCAATTGCTGTATTAGTTTTTAAGATACAGCGCACACAGACAGACACACACACACACAGCAGACACAGACACACACACACACACACACACACACACACACACACACAGACACAAAATTTTTTTTTCCAGAAATTGTTGAAATGGCATCTAGGGACCCCAAAACGGATATTTCCGTAAAAAAAAATTTTGAAAAAAAAATCACGATCACAATACTTTCTCGTACTTCGTAACGGAGAAAGTAGAAAGAAAAAAAAAACGTTTGACCACTTCGCGCCCATGCTGCTTTGATTGGGTTATACCATAATCCGGGGTTTATTGAAAAATTACGTTTTTGTTGTTATATTTTTCTATAAAATATTATTCCACTGTTACAAACTTACTCATTTATGCAAAAAAATATAAAAAAATATTCAATAGATAGCGCTAATGGGGTAATTTTTTTTTTTTGTAAAATATTTTTTTTCGCTTGTCCCCACATGTGACGTGAAGAGGTTACGGTAAACACCTACTTCCTGTGCATGAAATTTCACCAAAAGCGTGTCAATTATTTAGAATACCAAATAAAACTTACGCTTAAAGTTTAGTTTAAAAACATTTATCAGTTTTTGAGATATGGGTTTTTTCAAAAAATGGTCGAAATCTTCTCTGGTGACCTTATAACGGATATTTTTGTTAAAATTTCGAATTCGAAAACAGTACTTTCTCATAATTTGTACGGGGAAAGTAAACATATTTTTTGGCCTTGATAACAATGCCGCTTTAGCTATAAAATATACCGGGTGTAACCGAATTCTAGAAGACCCCAAATATCATTTTCATTTCTAGATACATCTTTATGAAATTTAGTGTTTTTAGGGAACAAAGTGCGTCAACATGTCTACTTTTATTAAAAAGTCCATTTCCGGTTTAACCGGAAATGACCATAACTAATATACCGGGTGTAACTGAATTCTAGAAGACCCCAAATATCATTTGCATTCCTAGATACATCTTTATGAAATTTAGTGTTTTTAGGGAACAAAGTGCGTCAACATGTCTACTTTTATTAAAAAGTTCACTTCCGGTTTAACCGGAAATGACCATAACTTTTCCATTTCAAATAGAACACCCTGCATATTTTATGTAATTTAATTTGTCTGGAAATTCTGAGTTTAGAGATGTTAGAGTGACCTTTTGGTTGTTGGTTTTTTGTTTAAATTTAAATTAAATTTAAACAAAAACTAAATTTAAATTAAATTTAAACAAAAACTAAATCTAAATTAAATTTAAACAAAAACTAAATTTAAATTAAATTTAAACAAAAAACTAAAAACCAAAAAATCACTTTTGATACATCTCAAACTCGGAATTTAGAGACGAATTAAATTATGTAAAAATATTCAGGGTGTTCCATATAAAATAGAAAAGTTAATCGATGGCCATTGTATTTATTATTTATTATGTATTTAGTAAGTACAATAAACGTTTATTATTATTTAGAAAAGTTATAGTCATTTCTGGTTAAACCAGAAGTGAAATATTTACTAAAAAAACACATGTAGACACATTTTGTTCCCAAAAAAACTATATTAAATTTCATAAAGATATATGTAAATATGCAAATGATATTTGGGATCTATCATTTGCATTTTTACTTTGCTTTTAGGGAATAAAGTGGGTCAGTATGGTGACTTTTAATATAAATTCCATTTCCGGTTTAACCGGAAGTTACTTTACTAACTTTTTTGTTTCAAATGGAACACTTTGAATATTTTTACATAATTTAATTCCGCCTCCAGCCGCCTCCAGCATAAACAATATTATAATTTAATTCGTCTCTAAATTCTGAGTTTAGAGATGTATCGTAAGTAACCTTTTGATTGTTTGATTTTTGTTTTAATTCAAACAAAAAACAAATTAAAATTAAATTTAAACATAAACAAATTTAAATTAAATTTAAACAAAAAACAAATTTAAATTAAATTTAAACAAAAAACAAATTTAAATTAAATTTAAACAAAAAACAAATTTAAATGAAAAACAAAAAACTAACAACCAAAATGTGACTTTTGATACATCTCTAATTTTATGTGGTGGTCTTTAACTTTTTTTTAAATAACTGTTAATTATGGTTATCTTTGAATATATAAATTTCCGCATGATTAACAAGGAGTGATTCGTCATAACAATATTTGTCCATATTGTACAAATGTTCAATACAAGACTGGTTTAGAAAAACACATCGTAATGCAGGTTTGATACTTGTTTTTTTTTTCTTCTAAGAATAATTACATTTAATTTATTGTAAACATACGCGTCAATATTTTCCTTGAGCGCACGATGATTATCGATTATTCCCGCAAGGATTTTTTTCTTTTCCGGGAGTGCCGGAAGGTTGCGCTGAAATTAATGACATTAGTGCGGTTATTAAAGTTCACTGCGGGTAAAATACATTAATTTTCCCGATAATTATGCAACGGCGCGTAAAAGCTGGAGGAAAGCTCTTCTTCGCATTCGACGCATTTCTCATGTTACTTAATACCCATAGTGTCTTCGGACCGAGATGGTGATGGTGATGAACGCTCGGCCACACAAATAAATAAATGCCAATGTTAAAATGCAAGTGCTCTATCAATATTTCAAGAGGCTTACGTAACCCCCTGATCTCGGATAACGAAACGCCTCAGAAAATTCTCGTGTTCTCAACTTAATCTGTATTCGCGAATGTTGCGTAACAAGTACGCACACCATATACAAAATACTGTTATTGTTGTTTTATTATCCTATTTTAGGTGTAAATATTCTGTATCTAATTTGATTTTATGAAATAAATACACTTTCTTAAATTATTGTATATTTAATCACAACTGCGAGTATCTTCGAATTTCTTTCCTGAAGCCCCTGTGGATTTTTCACGAGATTTAAACTAACGCGTAATACGAATTCAATTATACAAAAAGCTAATTTTGGTATTAAAAATATATACAAACAATGTATATTTAACACAAATTAAATGAGCTTTGATTGTTATACTAATAACAAAAATAATTAGCTAGGGCTATAATTGATTTATTTATATTTTGTAGTCCGATATTAGAAGTTCCGAAGTTGAAATTACTACTCTTAAGTTATACAATTTTTAGTGTGTGCAGAATTATAAACTGAATTTATGAATCACCCGAAACTTAAAAATAAGTTTTATAAAGGCAGAAAGACCGTCTTAATAATTCCACCTTTCGTGCTATTTATATATTTGAAACGCAGAGGCTTTTCTGTTGCAGTCATTATCAGTGGCGGCTAGTGGAACATGTTGATGGTAGGGCCACTTATACAATATGACAGTCTTCCCCTTTTTTTGAAGAAAGAAAGAACGATTTATCTTCCTAGACCAAAGTAACTGCCGAAAATGTGTTTTCAGAAATAATAAGAAATTATTGCTGAGGTTAAAACTGCTTAACTCTATATAACGAGCTGCTCCTGGTTATAACCCATTAAAAAATGATTGGAATTTAAGAAGTTGATTATATTCTTAAAACATAATAATGTGGGAGTTGAGTGGAATTATTTCAGAATTTTTAAACAATTTCTACTATTTTTTAATTATTTTAGAAAATGCTCAATTTTAAACGCAATTGCCAGACACTTGAAATTGTTTAACGCCACTGAAACAATACTTTATTTCACTTTCGGCGAAAGCAAGAAATACAAGAAAATCAAAACTTACGAAAAAGAAAAAACCTTTCGAGGCGTTTTGGTGGTAAAGATGTAACCTAGATGATGAGTCTTTGCTTCCCTCGGATTGATGGAAGAACACAAACACCAACACACACACAAATCCTGAAGATGTATCACAACACAACGGGCACTAAATATTTTGAAAAATCAAAATTCAGAACCAGAACAAACGTCTTCCGCGGCCGCGATAAACCAACTGAATTGATATCAACAGGTGAGCCGTGCATTGGTGATAAGAATTTAATGTCGTTCCGAGCGGAAAAAAATACGAATATTTTGATAATCTTCAATCGCCCGGGGCAGTTGCAAAACTGGTCGAATTTTAACACGGAGGTTGAGATAAGATGAAGAACATTAGAAACACTGTTAATTATATACTTCACGAGGATCTTAAGAAGTTGATTATATTCTTAAAATATAATGATTTGGGAGTTGTGTATAATTTTTAAACAAGTTCTACTATTTTTATTTGTTTTAAAAATACTCGATTTTGAACGCAATTAAAAAATGCATGTTTAACAACCAGTAAAAAATTATTGGAATTTAAGAAGTTGATTATATTCTCAAAATATGATAATTAAGGAGTTGCATAGAATTATTTCAGAATTTTTAATACTTTTTATTTGTTTTAAAAAATGCTTAATTTTGAACGCATTTTTAACAACGAAAAGTTATAACCCATTAAAAAATTGTTGGAATTTAAGAAGTTGATTATATTCTTAAAACATAATAATGTGGGAGTTGAGTTGGAATTATTTTAGAATTTTTAAACAATTTCTACTATTTTTTATTTATTTTAGAAAATGCTCAATTTTGAACGCAATTAAAAAATGCTTGTTGAACTACGAACAGTTATAACCCCTTAAAAAATTGTTGGAATTTAAGAAGTTGATTATATTCTTAAAACATAATAATGTGGGAGTTGAGTGGAATTATTTCAGAATTTTTAAACAATTTCTACTATTTTTTATTTATTTTAGAAAATGCTCAATTTTGAACGCAATTAAAAAATGCAACGAACAGTTATAACCCCTTAAAAAATAGTTGGAATTTAATAAGTTGATTATATTCTTAAAACATAATAATGTGGGAGTTAAGTGGAATTATTTCAGAATTTTTAAACAATTTCTACTATTTTTTATTTATTTTAGAAAATGCTCAATTTTGAACGCAATTAAAAAATGCATGTTTAACAAAGAACAGTTATAACCCTTTAAAAAATTGTTCGAATTTAAGAAGTTGATTATATTCGTAAAAGATAATTAATGTGGGTGTTGAGTGGAATTATTTCAGAATTTTTAAATAATTTCTACTATTTTTTATTTGTTTTAGAAAATGCTCAATTTTGAACGCAATTAAAAAATGCTTGCTGAACTACGAACAGTTATAACTCATTAAAAAATTGTTGGAATTTAAGAAGTTGATTATATTCTTAAAATACAATAATGTGGGAGTTTAGTGGAATTATTTCAGAATTTTTAAACAATTTCTACTATTTTTCATTTATTTTAGAAAATGCTCAATTTTGAACGCAATTAAAAAATGCTTGTTAAACTACGAACAGTTATAACCCAGTAAAAAAAGATTCGAATTTAAGAAGTTGATTATATTCTCAAAATATGATAATTAAAGAGTTGTATAGAATTATTTCAGATTTTTTAAACAATTTCTACTATTTTTTATTTATTTTAGAAAATGCTCAATTTTGAACGTAATTAAAAAACGCTTGTTGAACTACGAACAGTTATAACCCCTTAAAAAATTGTTGGAATTTAGGAAGTTGACTATATTTTTAAAACATAATAATGTGGGAGTTGAGTGGCATTATTTTAGAATTTTTAAACAATTTCCACTATTTTTTATTTATTTTAGAAAATGCTCAATTTTTGAACGCAATTAAAAAATGCTTGTTGAACTACGAACAGTTATAACCCCTTAAAAAATTGTTGGAATTTAAGAAGTTGAATATATTCTTAAAACATAATAATGTGGGAGTTGAGGGGAATTATTTCAGAATTTTTAAACAATTTCTACTATTTTTTATTTATTTTAGAAAATGCTCAATTTTGAACGCAATTAAAAATGCTTGTTGAACTACGAACAGTTTAAACCTTTTAAACCCTTTAAAAAATTGTTGGAATTTAAGAAGTTGATTATATTCTTAAAACATAATAATGTGGGAGTTGAGTGGAATTGTTTCAGAATTTTTAAACAATTTCTACTATTTTTTATTTATTTTAGAAAATGCTCAATTTTGAGCACAATTAAAAAATGTTTAACAACGAACAGTTATAACCAGTGGTGTCTCGTGGAACATGTTGATGGTAGAGCCACTTACACAAGATACCCCTCCAACCCCCCTTTTTTGAAGAAAGAAAGTACGATTTATCTTCCTAGACCAAAGTAACTGGCAAAAGTGTTTTAAGAATTAATTAAAAATTCTTGCTGAGCTTGAAACTAGTGCCATGGCTCCTTGGCTTTATATAACGAGCCGCCCCTGGTCATTATTGCGATCTGAATAACTTTATTATTTTAATTGAAGCTCTAGATTCGCAGATGTGTTATCGCTAATTTTTATACATTTAAATTGTCAATTTCATATTAAAATAGCGAAACGCCAATTTTAATTAATATACGCCGCCCTACCCTCAGTGGTGGTTTCAAAGGGGGGTAATTACCCCCCTAAGAATTTTTCGCTTATCAATTTTTATTGTTAAAAATTACCGGTATTCCATATTCCAAACAAATAATATAACCGGTAAATTTTTCCAACGCTTCAAAACGTTGGAAAAGAATAGGGAGATATCACGGAACAGGTGTATGAAAGCGGAAGAACCAGTTTATTTTTATTTTTTAATAACCTCCCTAGACTAGTTGGCTGGAAAAGCCCTTGCCTACCCAGCAATCTTCGCGCTGCCCAGCAATCTTCCGTGTCCCCACTCCAAGACAGCTAGAGTGCCGTCGATGCGGGAGACACGTGCTAATGGACCAAAATGCTCACCGGGGGTTATGACACGGTATATAGGAACCAGAGCGTAAAAAATTGTTCTTGTGGCTGAATTTAGATGGCGACTAATATACTAGCTCCGGTTGTAAATTTTAATGGAATTTTATAGATTTTTAACTTTCTTCGTTCTCATACTTTTTCTCAAAAATAATCGGAGAAGCGGAAAATGGTTTTACATGTATACCAAACCAATTCAACACCCGGTATAACAAGTAGATTATCTTTTTTCTTTAAATTATAGTTTCTTGTGTAGATTATACAATGTTGCGAGTAAATGAAACTAATTACAGAATGCACTCCTGCAGTCTCACAGGATATAATAATGGCGAATTAGTGTCATGGATGCTGGATTTTCGAAAAAAACGCCGCAGTGATTGGCAGATTGCGAAAGAAGGAGCTGTTATTTTCCAATTCTAGCGTTCTGCAATTTTCAATTTTTTTCATTTTTTTATACATAATTTGTGATTTATGTTTGTAGTAATGGAGTATTTATGTATGAAAATATAGTTAATTCTCCAGTATGTTTAATCAAATAGTAAAATATATCTTTTATGACTTTGTAAACCACACATGAAGATTTACAAACACACAAATGGTATATTTTATAATAATTATAACAATTAATTATTCTAAGAGTAATTGTGTAATAAACTCCAATTTAAGTAATGAAGTTTACGTAGATCGAAACACGTTTCACCAAACTGAATAAAAAACATACTAAACAAACAGATTATTAATTCATAAATTACTTATAATTGTATGTTCTGGAGCGTACCTCTAAATTCATTTAAAACATTATTCACAAACGGATCAAGACTTAAAAGTGAAATTTTGAATTCACCTCTGTAAATATATTCTGAAGAGTAGCACGGATTTATTTTTTTTATAATAATGTTTATAAACAATTTGAATACTAATATTTCTGTAATTTAGAAAAAAAAATCCGTCGTACTCTGGGGTAATTTATTTAAAATTTATTATTCGAATAATATTTTTTCATATTTTCGAAACTGTATCCGAAATTTGAAAAAAAGTTTTCATTTTAATACTCTGTCGTAGTGCGCCCTCTGCGGCGTTCTTGTTTAACGGGTTGTGTATATGAGAGGAGGCGTTCCCAAAACTTTTAAAAATCATTTTTCGACTTCTAAATCAGAATTTAAACTTTTTACCGCACCATAACTTAATTTTTTTAAATCATAATTTAAACTTTGAATTTGAATAACATTTTCTAAAACTCATTTTTCTACTGAATTAGAATTGAACTTTTTACAGAATCATAAGATGTATTTTTAACTTAATTTTTCTAAATCACCTTTTATGCTTTAAATTTGAATAAAACCTTTTTTTTAATAATCTTGTTGCTTCTAAATCAGAATTGTTATTCAACTAAATTTTTTAAACTTAATTTTCTACTTCTAACTCAGAATTTAAACTTTTTGCAGTATCATAAAATGAGTTTTTAACAGATTTTTTCTAAATCAGAATTTAAACTTTCGTCGCGATTGAATGGCGAAAGTAAAAAAAAAGAATTTAACATTTTTTAAACTTAATTTTTTACTTCTAACTCAGAATTTAAACTTTTTGCAGCATCATAAAATGTGTTTTTAACAGATTTTTTCTAAATCAGAATTTAAACTTGTGTCGTGATTAAATGGCGAAAGTAAAAAAAAAACGATTTAACATGTTTTAAATTTATGTTTCTACTTCTAACTCAGAATGTAAACATTTTACAGCATCATAAAATGTATTTTCAACTTACTTTTTTTAAATTAGAATTTAAGCTTTAAATTTAAGCATTTTTCTACTTCTAAATCCGAATTTAAACTTTTAACATCATAAAATGTATTTTTAACTTAATTTTTTTAAAACAGAATTTAAACTTTGAATTTGAATAACATTTTTTTAAATTCAATTTTCTACTTCTAACTCAGAATTTAAACTTTTTATAGAATCATAAAATGTATTTTTAACTTAATTTTTCTAAATCAGAAATTGAGCTTGAAATTCGAACAAAATTTAGTTAGTCTAAAATGTTGTTATTGACATAATGTATCATTCATAGACAAACAATTATTATTATTATTATTATTATATGAAATAAATATTTATCCTATCAAATAGAAACTCAATTTAAATTCCGAACGTTTAAAATGTTTAGAATTTTAAAGTGAGTTTTTATTTGTTAGAATTAATATTTATTTCATATTAAATCCTTAATAATATGAACTCTACCAATACCTTAGTTTTAAAACAATCAGTTATAAGGTTTTAGAAAAAGTATCAAAAATTAATCGAAAAAATGGTGATGTGGCCATCATGTTACTTTCTCCGACTTGATGGTATCATTTATATTTCAGATTTTAAATGTACATCGAGCGTTGTGTAAACTCAGATGAAACTGACGTTTAAAACGTCAAAATTATGAAAGATGGAAAAATTATACTTTAAATTCAAAAACTCAGTTTACTCAAAAACTAAAGAGATTTCGAAAAAAACTTATTCTTTATAAGTTGTTCATTTTAGCATTCTCTACAATTCTTATTAGTATAAATTTGCTGTAACTATTATCGTTTTATAATTATAAACCAAAAATAAAAAAAAATCTAAATTGTTTCTCGAATAAAAAAAAAATTATGAAAAATGTTTTCAAGCAAAAGATGTTCATTTCTTTGTTGTTTTCAATGTTTGTTTAGATGTTTTTGTGATATTTTTCATATTTAAGAAAATATTGGCAAAAAACAAAAAAAACACTTAAGGTAAACACCCACTTCCGGTGTACGAAATTTTACCAAAAGCATTTCAGTTCTTCAGACTATCAAATAAGATGTATGTTCAAAGTTTCACATCAATTGCTCTATTAGTTTTTGAGATACAGCGCGCACAGACACACAAATGGGTAAACATTCGAGCCAGCGGCGGCTCGTGGATTTCCATAGGTGAGGCAAAGACAAAGATGCCGCTCGTGCTGCACTACTTACTCTTATAGAGGAAGCAAATAATGCGTTGCTGTTTCGGTCAAATTTTCTTCCGCTGTCTCACCGCCGAACATCCACGAGCCGCCGCTGATTCGAGCGGGTGTGAGACGTCAAATTGTTTGCATATTTCTTTCATAAATAGAACATTTTTATTGGTGATTTCAGTATGTTGTAACTGGATAATGCGAGTTATGGGGTATTGGGATTGATAGCACCATAATATACCAATTTGTAAATATAATTCGCTGTATTGATAGAACTATGAATAATTTTACATTACGATATAGCCGTCCCAAAATGTCGTGACACATTGCGCAATGTACATCTTAAATTTTAAGAGAGGGTATGCCGGAAACTCATAATTATTCAACGAGCGCCGCCGAGTGAACAAAATGCAAATATAGACACATAATCGGTCGCGAAGTGATGTTTAATCTTCAATTCGGTGATGCGGCCACGCAATCTTTACCCCAAGGTGTCACCACATTTTGGGACGGCTCTACCTCTTTTGGCCGTAGAGGCTCGTTAGTCCGTTTTTCTTGGCCGAATCGTAATGAAGTTTATATTGTTAATAACTATATTTATGTGTGATCAAATTTTCTCACTGAATAGTGAGAAAACATTTTTCTTACAGAGATTAAAATTAGTTAGTCGAATCGTAATGAAGCTTATATTATTAATAACTATATTTATGTACGATCAAACAGGGGCGGCTCGTTATATAGAGCCAAGGAGCCTTGGCACTACCTTTAATTTTAAGCTCAGCCAGAATTTGTAATTAATTCTTAAAACACTTTTTCGCCAGTTACTTAGGTCTAGGAAGATAAATCGTTCTTTCTTTCTTAAAAAAAAGGAGGGGGGCTATACTGTATAAGTGGCCTACCATCAACATATTTCACGAGCCGCTACTGGGATCAAATTATGACTGAATAGTGAGAATACACTTTTCTTACAGAGATTAAAATTAAGTAAGGACTCAGTTTTCGATTTTTTCAGTATTCGCATTTTAACTTTAACCTTTACCATCAAACAATAATTATTCGTAACAAAATGGGATGCACGAGCGTAATTTATTAGTGGTAATAACGAATGTTTATAGCTACTTAACGCAATGCTCACCTTGGATTTAACTCCTCCCGGTAGGCGGCCACCGGCACACCTTCGTTCGCCCCCATTAGCCGATCCAGATTGAGATTACCTCGGCCGGCGAATGGTGCCGGTGGTGCCCCGGCCGGAGGTACCATCCTCGATCCTGGTGGGAGCCCGGCTGATCGGTAGCGCCGGTTCGCGGCGATCGGCCGAACTATGCGCGCTCAGATGGAGCAGATACAGGTGATCTAGAAGCTGTTCAGTACCTGTGCGACTAACGTGCTGCTCACCTGGCCTATAAGATGTACCGCGAGCTGTGAGTTCGGAATGCCGCGATCTATGCCCTGTGAGCCGGATAGACAAGGTCTGTAATTTCTTTTTTTTTAATAAAGAAAAACAAAACGCTGTGCGTGTTTAATGGGTGTGTTCAGAAATTGAAGAGAAAAAAAAAACTTGATGCTTCGCTGACACCTCCCCCACCACTCGTGGGTTGATATTTTCGCGCCAACGTGCGCCCTGCCGGCCGTTTCCAGCAATTAGAGTGTAATGGGCGATCAGACAACGAACCCAAAATGTTTATCAACAAGCTCATCACTTATTTGTAATTCATTATTATTAATGAATTGCGGTCATTACATTAAATATTCTTCCACAAACCGAGATATTACCGTTAGTGCTATAAAGTATAGTTCAATAGATAATAGTTTTAGTGAAGATACAATAACATCTACTATTATTATATAAAATAAATGGTTTAAATCAAGAAAAAACATTATTTAATAAACCCACATTTGCCTGAGATTTGAATATGTTTCTCTAGATAAAGCGATTAAGATCTAAAAGCCGAGAAAACATTTTTCGTTTTTCTGTCAAATGTTAACGAATGATCACCGAACGTAATAAAAAAAAATGATAGATAGCGCTGAAAATATTCCTGATATAATTTTAGGAGGAAATTTCCGTCCTACATATAGAGCTATAGGCATATCTGGATTAAGACTCAATTGGTAGATTTTATAAGAAGCTACGCGTTGCTTCTTGATATAAATAGTAGACATGCAAAAAATGTGCGTAGAATGATGATAAAAATGTGATGTACCTGCTGAAGCCAAAGGGCATCGTTTTTGTTATTACTAGCCTCAACTAAATCAATTGTGATAAATGTAGTTAAAATTGTGCGCCAAATTTTTAAAGCCGTTTCTTCATCTTATGGCATTATTGGTGATCAAGTTTCAGGAAGATTATTCAAGAGGTTAAAACGAAATATTTTCGATCAAAGAACACTAAATCAATTGTGACAGAGTTTAAAATTTTGTGTCAGATTTATAATGCTGTTTCTTCATCTTATGGCATTGTTACTGGTCAACTTTCAGAAGGATTATTTAAGAAGTAGAAACAACATTTTTTGAATAAAATAAAAATAGATCTTGTGATTTATGGTATTTTTGAGTTGTGAAAACTGCTCAATTTTCATTTATTACTTATAACAGTGTGTAACAATCACTCATTTTAATTCTGTAATCACTTCGGTTTAAATTAATTCGATACATGTGGTCGAATTTTCTTCGAATTTGAAAACTATGATGCCATAATTATTATTAATTTTCAGTAACAGCACGTAATGAGTATCCACTCTAATTTTATTATCATTTCGCTTTAATCTATTTCGATATATAAAATACTTTTTTTTTCAAATATTGTCGAAACGGTCCCTAGAGACTTTATGTACATTTCCACAAAAAAAAAAAAATTATGACATTTTGAAGTATGATGCCAAAATTATTTTTGATTTTCAGTAACAGTATGTAATGAGTACCCGCTCTAATTCTATTATCATTTCAGATTAATCCAGTTATATGCATAGCAGAATGATTTTTTTGTCCAAAAATCGTCGAAACCGTCTCTAGAGACTTTAATATGGACATTACTGCAAAAAAATAACATGACATTTTGAAGTATGATGGAAAAATTATTATTGAATTTCAGTAACAGTATGCAATAAGTACCCACTTTAATTGTATTGGCATTTCGGTTTAATCTAGTTCGATACATAGAAGAATTTTTTTTTTACAAAAATTTTCGAAATCATCGCTATAGATTTTAATTTAATATGGTCATTTTCGCAAAAAAAACTTATGAAATTTTGAAGTATAATCCCAAAATTATTGATTTTCAGTAACAGTACGCAATGAGCACCGACTCTAATTCTATTATCATTTCAGTTTAATCTAGTTCAATACATAAAAGAATGATATTTTTCCAAAAACCGTCGAAACCGTCGCTAAGGACTTTAATATGAACATTTCCGCAAAAAAATAACTTGACATTTTGAAGTCTGACGCCAAAATGATTATTAATTTTCAGAAACAGTACGCAATGAGCACCCACTCTAATTCTATTATCGTTTTAGTTTAATCTAGTTCAATACATAAAAGAATGATTTTTTCCAAAAATCTCTAGAGACTTTAATATGAAAATTTCCGCAAAAAAATAACTTGACATTTTGAAGTCTGACGCCAAAATGATTATTGATTTTCAGTAACAGTAAGCAATGAGTACCCACTCTAATTCTATTATAATTCCAGTTTAATCTAGTTCAATACATAGAAGAATGATTTTTTCCAAAAATCTCTAGGGACTTTAATATGAACATTTCCGCAAAAAATGAACTTATGACATTTTGAAGTCTGACGCCAAAATGATTATTGATTTTCAGTAACAATACGCAATGAGTACCCACTCTAATTGTATTATCATTTCGGTTTAATCTTGTTCGATACATAACAGAATTATTTTTTTCTCTAGAAACTTTAATGGACATTTCCGCAAAGAAAATATTTGATACTTTTTCGGAGAAAGTAAAAATGTTCCACCCGCATGGGAATTGAACCCACAAGCGGGTATAAGACACCAACCCCTACATATACAGGGTGTTTTAAATTCGAGGCTCACCATGGGGATCCCGCTTATTAGAAGAGATAGAGGGTATGTTTAAATTTGGTACTTTTGCAGAATTTTATGCTGATTTATTGGTTATTTTATGCTGGATTATTATCCACTGAAAAAAATTACTTAAATTGTTTTGTTTTCGAGTTAAGTCCAAAAAAACTGAAAGTTGTGGGCCCTAAACGTCACATTTCACAAATTGTATCAGTGACTTCTGAAAATGTTCATCGCTCAAATGAGTGGTGGCTGATAGATAGTTATTCGCGTATGAAGTGAGTAAAGTAAACTTTCCGTCCGAGGTGGAAGTTAGTAACGCGAGGCGTAGGATCCATTGTGCAAAATCTTAATTTAATATGCGCAAATAAAATCCACACTAATTCACATTAAAACATTCCCTTTAATGCGAACTAATGCTGACTTTATTCGTGAAATTTTATTTATAGAAGTATTATTCTTGAATTAGTAGAACATGTCAAAGAATTTGGTTATTTACAATAACTTCTTAGCCGAAATAAGTTTTTTAAACCAGTGATGAATTTGTACATTTCTTTTCGGGCGGGGCATTTCCTTGTTTCGTGATGAATGAGGACGGTTGTAAGAAAAAAATAGATGGTCAACATCTATACACAAACAATGTAAAATGCTAAATTCTTAAAAAATATAAGCGAATTAATTAAAATGATGTTTTTTTTTAACTTTTGGCTGGAGAAGCATTAACGGGGTTTCGGTGTTTTTCGGTTGTTATTTGAGATGTCGTCCTTAAAACCCCTACCGAATTCATCCCTGTTGTAAAATCTTAAACTAATAAAGACTTATCTTGCGCAAGACCGCCTTATTAAATGTGGGACCATATAATCTAGAAGGTTTTTTCGGTTTAAAACTTGTATAATAATATTATTAAAATAATTTGCGAGCCGCCTCACTCTGCCTCAGTGAAAAGCAACCGACTCCAGGAGTCAGCTCGTGACTCTCATATGAAAAGTAACTTTAAATTTCACCATAAGCAAAGTGAAGAGCAAGAGATGCGTTTTTAAATTATTGAGTAAAAAGAAGTCTGATGGAGCTAGGTAGACACTATAAGGAGGATGCCTTAACCCGATAGGTTTATAAACCCACAGTCTTTGATTATTTGCTGAACAATTGTGCAGTAAGAATTTTTTTTGTGGATAAGAATCAGCACTTTTCATTTAGAGCAGTTTCCAAATTTTTAATTGTGTTTCCGTAGGCCCCTGAATTTATGGTAGACCCTGGCATATATTCAGTAAGCATCCTAGAAAATCGTTGATATCAGTTTTTTTTTCCAGAAAATTGTGTTTTGGCTTTTTTTCTGGTGGAGAGTCTACTGAACCAATTGCATGAATTCTTGTTTAGAAGGCGGATTCCAGTGATGGAATCTCCGATGATAATTCGAGAAGAAAGTTGGTTGTCCCTATTTAATTTGGCCAAATTCTTGAGAAACTTCTATTCTGTACAGATTTTGTTTCGGTGTAAGCAATATGGGAATTCACCGTGCATACACCTCCTGCATACCCAAATCGTCATGCAAAAGTTTCAGAACACTTGTTTCGGATATACTGCATATACCGATTAAATCAACGACTGATATGCCGTCGTCAGATTTTTAATTAAAAAAAAAATCGAAAAATTCTTTGAAAAATTGCCGGAAACCAATCGAAAATCGTCCGTGGATCGTAAACGGTGCGCCCCACGAAAAATATAGTCCCGACCTTTTCGACGCAAACTGAAATTCCAAATGGCACGCCGTTTAATTTTTTTGCGTCGGATTAAAAATGGCTGCTCTAGAATTTTTTTATTGAAATCGGGGGTGGTTTTCTTTGAATAACTCTTCAAGGGTCAAAGATATCGAAAATTCGTAAGAGACATAAAATGTAGAGACAGACTCGTTCTATAAAATTCATTGAAAATTCTAGTCGCGACCGTAAAGGGAGCGCGGCCCGGCTCGCCGAAGCACGAAAAAAGCGACCTCTGCAGAGAAAGGGTTGCAGCTCGCGAACGGAGAGGAGCACCGAACCCTACATACGTGGCCGTTGTGCCCCCATGCAATGTGAATTTTTTGAGCCTTATCCGAACATTCCAACTCAAAAACCCAAAAAGCCTTAGGCATTGGCGCGAGCCTCTGCATCGCGAAAAATCGATTTTCAAAAATTCACCCCGGGGTTACTGGGTGAGATGGAAGATTGCGAGTTTCACGGGCACCTAGAGGACGTTTTCGGCTTGGCAACACTTTTTTCAAAGGGGTGGTCGGAGGTGGTTGAAATTTTAATGGTCGGTGTATTGAATTATTTGTGATTTTTCATGAAAATTTCAAATCCCTATCCAAAGGAGTTTTTGAAATATTAAAAAAAAAACGTAATAAATAACGTATAAATATTAACTGAGCCCAAATAAATCATCATACAATATTTTGATGACATCCATATCTTAAAAGTGGTAGGCGCATGTTGAAAGTTTGGGAAGCACTGCTCTAACCTATCGAAAGATCTTCCTCATTAGATTAGATTAGATTAAATTAGACTGGGTCGATTGGCTACCGACAGCCTTAGAGCACAGTGTCACCCGGTTAGGTATTTTGTACTAAAGGTAAGTATACACCAGCCAATGAAATGTTGGCAAGTGTTGGCAGCCCGTTGACGGATGTTGGCAACATATGTGATCGGTTTATTAACTTGCATCGGTGTACATGTTTTCAACAGCGTCATGCATCTAAACTAAACATGTAAAAATTGAAGTAATGACTGCTGTTGCTGGTGCCAATGCTGTTTTCATCATAGTTGTGATGTATTGCAAACATTTAGGATTGTTTTAGTATTAGTAACGACATCTATGGATACGCGCTCCAGTGTATTTGTTTTTCACTATAAAGGTTTTTGTAAGATATATAAAAAACGACACAGTCGAGTTTTACTCAGGAGTGTGTTCCCGGTGTTCAAATAAAGAAGAATTAGTTAAGTAGTGAGTTTTTATTAATTACATTATTACCACTCGAGACACCACAATAGTAGCTGCCTATGACCAAAAACGAAAACGAAGACGGCGGCAGAGAGAGTTTTTGAAAAATGGGACAAGCTATTGCTTACTTTTAAACGATGGTAACTGGACCGAAATTTCTGATTTTGAAGAACTTCTTCGCTTGGTAGCCCCGAAAATCTCCAATTTTCAAATAATTAAAATATGCCCGAATAATTAATGTAATAAGAGTATGCTAGCGACAGCACCGCACAATATGATCGTTGCTTTCCATTTGGAACTGAACAAAAGGCAACAAATTTATTTGATATCATGCCGCCAGATATTGATGAGTATCCATCAACTAGTTGCTTGTTGACAGAATACTTGTTGACACATGTTGCTAACCTTTTGTTGGCCGGTCTGTACTTACCTACCGCTAATAATTTCCCAGGATTTCAACTTCCTTAAGAAGGTCAATTAACTTCCTGGGGGGCAATACCCTAATCCGTTCTTCCTCAAATACTTGGACCATTTTTTTTCATGAATTATTGTTGTACCGTTGCCTTATGTTAGGAACTTTATTACGTTACGATGTTCAATCTTCAACCTCGATAAATAGACCGTCTCAAATCTCGGTACAAACGAAAAAACACAACTAAATAATTAAAAAATAAACGTGCTCAGTTGTGTTTAGTTTATAGAGATTTGTTGACGATATTATTATATATGCTCATATTTCTAAAAGTGACAGAAATGTTTGGTGATATCGTCACCAAATCTCTATAAACTAAATATAACTGAGCACCTTTACTTCTAAAAGTGACAGCATTTTTTTAATAATTCGTTCGACACCGTCACTTTTTTGTTTCATGGCTAAGTAGATAATCAAAAAATACGTCCTCGTATCAACCAATTACTTAAAATAACACTTTAAAATTCACTTGACGACGTTTTCGCAATTTACTCGATTTGGACATTGAAAAGTATAGCTCAATCATCGCTAAACGCTTTCATGTCTGGAATCCCAAGCGCGTATTTATTACGATTATCGAGTTCTCTTCCGGATTTACATAACGCTCGGCGTTTTATCTCATTGCCGCGCGCACAATTTATAAACAGATATTACCTGTGATAAGAAACCCGATGCGATATTAGAAAATCTACGACCGGCTGATAAGAAGGTGCATGCATGGCGTTGCATACTAATGAATTACCCGTGCTTCCCCACCTGCTGGAAATTACGTACATAAGTAATTAGATAGGAATCTGTGCATCTGTTTATTGACTTTTTACATTCGAATAGTCATTTGATATTAGTTCGGAACTGTAAATGGTGTATTAAGTTTATGTAGCATTAATAATACCATTATTTAATAATAGCTATTTATGTAACAAGTACATAATTTAGGACTTTATGCATGATCCTTAAAGTTTAGAGTCAGAGCGAGCTTGCCGAGTGTGATCACGATAAACAATCGCACAATAAACGACCAAATTTTGCAATCTTCTTCAGGAATAAATATAATAAATAACCGTACTATCGCTATAGACCATTACCATAGTTGATTTCTCTTTTTCATTAGTAATTTGTATTGTATTTATTGGATGTTCTGATTAATATTAAAATCTGTCATTTCTGACACTGACGTAAGAGTCCATTTTACTTTATCATTATGTGCTAGTACAAAATATACGCCATTTTGGCCTAAAAACAAACCGCCAAACTTGCTATTCAAAACGAATTTATTTGTTAAAATCTGACTAAAATTGACAGAGTTGTGAATGTTTCAGTTATATCATACTTGTATATTTCGATGTTTTGTGACCTAATCCCTCATCGACGGTAATTAGAAGATGCGCGACATTTCTGTCACTTATTTTACACTCGTCTAAAGCAGATGAGATCCCTTCACTGATAAATGCAATGCTTGTGGTTATGGTTCTATTTCCAAAATTACTCAAAATTCAATCGAGATTTTATTTTCCTGAAAAGATAGATCCATACCAACTTCAAATTTTACATTCATTTTATTTCAATAGCGCGCGAAACTATGAAAAATTGTAGTAATTTTAATGGTTTCAAATAAAAACAAAAATAATTACCATCGATTTGAAACTTTCTAAAATAACTCAAAATACATTCGAAATTATGATTTCGGAATAATCTGGATACACACCAAAACCAAATTTTGTGTACATTTATTTGAACAGCGCACGAAATTATGGAAAATTGTAATTATTTTAATGCTCTCAAACAAATATAAAAACAATTGTTGTCGACTTAAAATTTTCTAAAATGACTTAGAAATCATTCTAAATTATTATTATTATGTGAAAAATCAGCAGATTTTATGTAATCAGTTATCACGAAAAATCGTGAAAAATTGTTATAATTTTGGTGGCTTTAAATAAATATAAAGACAATTGCCATCAAATCAAAACATTCTAAAATAACTCAAAAATTATTCGAAATTACGATTTTGGGAAAATCTGGATACACACCTGAACCAAATTTTGTGATACTTCTATTTGAACAGCGCGCGAAATTATGAAAATTGTAATAATTTTAATGCTCTCAAAAAATACAAAAACAAATTTTCTAAAATTACTCAAAAATCATTAGAGATTATTATTAAGTAAACAAATATTTACACAAAATCACCAGATTTTGTGATAATTTCTTGTAATCAGTGCGAATTATCGGAAAAAGATTGTTATAATTTTGGTGGCTTAAAATAAATATAAAAACAACTGCCAATGATTTAAAACCTTCCAAAATAACTCAGAATTTACTCGAAATTATGATTTTGGGAAAATCTGGATAAATATCAAAACCAGTTTTTTACTTGAACAGCACGTGAACTTATGAAAAATTTTAATCATTTTAATGCTCTCAAGAATTTACAAAAACAAAAACTTAAAATTTTCCGAAATTACTCAAAAATCATTTGAGATTATTATTATGCGGAAAACTGCTTATACACCATCACCAGATTTTGTCATAATTTCATGTCATCACTGCGAAAAATCGCAAAAAATTGTTATAATTTTGGTGGCTTGAAATAAATATAAAAATCGATTTGAAACTTTCCTAAAAAACTCAAAATTCATTCGACATGATGATTTTGGAAAAAGTTGGACACACACCTTTATTAAATTGTGTGAATTTTTTGAACAGAGCGCGAAATTATGAAAAATTATATTAATTCTATTAATATAAAAATATATAAGAACAATTGTTTTTCGTTTACTTGAATTTTCAATTTTTTGGTCACCATTTTTTATTTCCAGACCGGGATTTTTGATTTTTTGGCTCATATTTAAGATCTTAGGCCTGTTTTTTTTTTATTTTTGTCAAATTTTTTGGTCTTTTGCGATCCTTCAGTCGAAATATTCTTTATTTTGGCCTAAATTTTCAATTTTCTGGTCCGTATTTTTTATTTCTAGGCTCGAATTTCTTATTTTTGGCCCTATAGTTTGAATTTATAACCTGAATGATTGATTATTGTGTCTACTTTTTTTATTTTTAAACCAGAGTTTTCGGGTTTTGGTAAAAATTTTTGATTTTTTCGTCCCGATTGTGGATTTTTTTTAGTATATATTTCTGATGTTTGACCTGCATTTTCGATTTCGTAGTCTAAATTCAGAATCTTCTGTCCTACATTACCTTTATTTTGGCAGAAAATTTCGATTTGTTTGGTCTGCATTTTTTATTTTTAGGCCCGAGTCAAAATGTTTGATTTTTGGCCACGATTGTTGATTTTTCATTTTTTGGCCACTATTTTAGATTTTTTACTTGCATTTTCGACTTTGCGATATAAATGTTTCCTTATTTTGGCCGAAATTTTGTTCAATTTTTTTAATGTGCGTTTTTGTTTTTTAGTCCCGAATTTTCGACTTTGGTCTAAATTTATGATTTTCTTCATATTTTTTAGATTTTTTAACTTGAATGATTGATTTTGTTGGGTGATTTTATTTTTTATTTTCTGGCTATTATTTCCGAGTTTCTGGCCAGAAATTTACTCTGAGCTTATTATTTTGAATTCTCAAGTTTTCGGTCTGCATTTGTTACTTTTAGTCCAGGGTTTTTGATTTTCCGACAGATATTTTGGATCTTTGGCTTGTAGTTTCGTAAAACATTAATAACTTCGTCAATTTTAGTCCAATTTCAACAAATAAAAACGTTTTGGATTCATATTAACGTCCTCTATCGACATAATATATAATTTGGCCATTAGGGTGGACCGTTTAATATTAGGGTGGACCAAAATGAAAAAAAAGGGAATAAACTCACTTTTTCAAAATTTAGAGGGCTAGGGCTCGGTTACGCAATGTTCGATATGGCTCAAAATTTACGGTTATTAGTTTTTCATCTATACGAACAAGTTTCCAGGTTGTCCCGTTGATTTTCATATACTTCTAAAATAAGAACCACTCTAATATACAGTGCATGGTAAAATTATTAAAAAAATGACAATTGCTTAATTTAAAACTCCCTAGGAGAGGTCGATTTTTAATTATCAAAATACACTGTCTAATATCAATTTCAATTTCTAAGTATGTTTTTTTTAAACACCAAGCCTCTTTTTCAAATTTATTTTATTAGATATTTTGCACCTCTAAACCATGGCATAAATATTTTACTACGGTACATAAGAAAATATTAGAGAAAATGGTAATTGATTTTTTTTTTAAATTCCATTTTGAAGAAAAATAAAATATCAGTTATAAACAAATAAAAATTATCAATTAAATGTTGCCTATAGTAAAAGAACTGAATAACCGATCTAAAATATTATTAAAAAATTTATTTGCTTATAACAGGGTTGATATTTCCTTTTTTTTATTCAATTTTCTGTCAAAATAATTTTACCCAATAAATACAAATTCTATAATATATTTTTTTTAATTTTATATTCTTCTTATCATTTCGAAAACCCTCATTTTTTGGTTGTTTGAAGGGTACAATATGGTTCACCCTGTATATTAATTTAAACAAATCTATAAAAAACTGTTTATTGTCATTTTTACAATTCCATCATTCTTGATGATTCAAGAAATTTCATTATAAACTTGAATTTGTACTTGTTTAGTGGAATCAATGAATGATGGGTGGGCCCTATACTACAAGGCAGCCAATTGATCATTCTCCAGATTAAACAAATAAATTATTTGAAAATTTGGCAATATTTTTACTTTCTCCGTTACGAAGTACGAGAAAGTATTGTGATCGTGATTTTTTTTTCAAAAATTTTTTTTACGGAAATATCCGTTTTGGGGTCCCTAGATGCCATTTCAACAATTTCTAGAAACATTTTTTTTGTGTCTGTGTGTGTGTGTGTGTGTGTGTCTGTGTGTGCGTGTGTGTGAGTGTCTGTCTGTGTGCGCTGTACCTCAAAAACTAATAGAGCAATTGATATGAAACTTTCAACATACGTCTTATCTGATAATCTGAAAAACTGAAAAGCTTTTGGTAAAATTTCGTACACCGGAAGTGGGTGTTTACCTTAACTGTTTTTTGTTTTTTGCCAATATTTTCTTAAATATGAAAAATATCACAAAAATATTTAAAAAAACATTGAAGATAACAAAGAAATAAACAAATTTTGCTTAAAAATATTTTTCATAAAATCATTGCTATTCGAGAAAAAAAATTATTAACTTTTTCTCAAATTTTGGTTTATAAGTATGAAACGATAATAGTTACAGTAAATTTGTGTGAATAATAATTGTAGAGAATACCAAAATTAACAAGTTCTAAAGAATAAGTTTTTTTCGAAATCTCCTTAGTTTTTGAGTAAACCGAGTTTTTGAATTTGAATTATAATTTTTCCGTTTCATAATTTTGACGTTTTAAACGTCAGTTTCATCCGAGTTTACGCAACGCTCGATGTACATTTAAAATATGATTTCAATTAAAAATAAACCATGAAAGCGTGAATATAAATGATACCATCAAGTCGGAGAAAGTAACATGATGGCCACATCACCATTTTTACTTTCTCCGTTACGAAGTACGAGAAAGTATTGTGATCGTGATTTTTTTTCAAAATTTTTTTTTACGGAAATATCCGTTTTGGGGTCCCTAGATGCCATTTCAACAATTTCTGGAAAAACATTTTTTGTGTCTGAGTGTGTGTGTGTGTGTGCGCGCGCTGTATCTTAAAAACTAATAGAGCAATTGATATGAAACTTTGAACATACGTCTTATTTGATAATCCGAAGAACTGAAAAGCTTTTGGTAAAATTTCGTACACCAGAAGTGGGTGTTTACCTTAACTGTTTTTTGTTTTTTGCCAATATTTTCTTAAATATGAAAAATATCACAAAAACATTCAAACAAACATCAAAGACAACAAATAAATGAACATCTTTTGCTTGAAAATATTTTTCATAAAATCATTGCCATTCGAGAAAAAAAATTATTATTATTTTTTTATTTTTGGTTTATAATTATGAAACGATAATAGTTACAGCAAATTTATGTCAATAATAATTGTAGAGCATGCCAAAATGAACAACTTCTAAAGAATAAGTTTTTTTCGAAATCTCGTTAGTTTTTGAGTAAACCGAGTTTTTAAATTTGAACTATAATTTTTCCATATTTCATGATTTTGACGTTTTAAACGTCAGTTTCATCCGAGTTTACACAACGCTCTATAATCATTTAAAATATGATTTCAATTGAAAATAAACCTATGAAAACGCAAATATAAAGTCGGAGAAAGTAACATGATGGCCACATCACCATTTTTTTCTTTCATTATTATTACTCGTAAAACTCGTTTTTGGTTCTACTGTTTGAAAAATATGATAGATCCCACCAGCCACCCTCCATATCTGTAGTCCTTAAGCCAAAAAATACTATTTTGGCGATTTCACACTATCCCATTTTATTGAATTAATGTCGGAATTTTATTTCGAACTTTTTTGTATAAGAGGAACGGAGGGGTGGTGGGTGGGTCTTGTCTTATTATCTAACGAGTTAATGGCGACGCGTGGGCCCTATCTTATTATCTACCGAGTTAAATATAATCTAAGATATTTACAAATGAAATATTTCATAAAAATTCTACAATATTTTTTTTATATTCTTGTAAAACTCTCGTTTTTGGTTTAATTGTTTGAAGGGTGGGACAGGACCAACCTCCCACGCTTCAGATTAAATTGACCAAAACTGTAAAGTACCGTGTATTGCCACCTTTACAATTCCAAAATTCTAGAAAATGAGTAAAGAAATTTAAAGGATTTGGTTCAGTACAGCATTCAGGCAATATATTACGCCACTTTGGTGTTTCTACCTTTAACGGTGTTAAATAGTAATCTCCGTTTCCCCATCAGCAACTAACCACACTGATGAGACCTGAAAGGTCGAAACCGGTCCGTATATATTCTGATGGGGGAAAAATATTTAATGTTCACATTTATATTGTTGTATTTGCCGCCGCTGGCAATGTTCATATCTTGTCTGTTAAAGCCACCCGGATTTGTTTCAGTACAGCATTCAGGCAATAGATTCCGCCACTTTGGCGTTTCTACCTTTAAAGAAATTTTACTTCACATCTTGATTCGTAGTTTAAGTATCACTGAGGTCAAGGGTAGTAGATGGACCCTATCCTGCAATTCAGCGATAAGTGGGTCCTATTCTACAATCTAGTAGTGGGTATGCCCTATCTTACAATCCTGGCAATTGATTCAACTATTTAACCAAATAAATGCAATTTTTTTTGCAATTGCTCTCGCCTTGTATACGCCAGTACCTATGCGTTTGCTTTGTTCACAAAATCGTTGGCAATCAAAAAATATATAATAACATTATATCCCGAGGAGATTTACATCTAGATGTTCACTTTTTCGCGTTCACTCTCATTTATAATGCAACACCGAATCACCTTCAAAATCCGAATGCAATATGGATCCTGATACTTTGGGCCGTATATTTCGAGATGAACGTACACACCAAATCCAATAATTGTGAAAACCGAGATAATGTGTGGCTGCGTATTAAGAAACCGGCGCGGTGGGATTAATACGATAAATAAAATTTAATCTCCTGTAAGAACGCAATAAATGTCACACCTGAAGCAGAGTTAAGCCTCTGGTCGAAATTGGGTTTATGTTTACGCACTAAATTTCCCATTTTTATCCGTATTCAATTAACCGAATGGGCTTTATTTCATCCGGCCATACATATATATGTGCGATAATTGACGTTAAACGTGTGATTACAACCGATCCATAAAATAATTTATCGCCCGGTTTATGGAGCAAGGCGATGTCGAGAAGATGGTGGATGGAAGGAGTGCAACATGAAATCCATGTTGCGTCTATTATGTCCAATCCTTTTTTGTTGAATTATTAGGTCGTGAGAAGAGCCGCGGGACACGAACATATCATATTAGATGGACTGGCACCTCGACAAGACCTCCGCAAGATCAAATATATTTCGGCGAAATTTTAATTGTCCGCTCGTGGGAAATGCAATTGGAAGGTCGAAAAAGTCTCCAATTACCACACATTGTTGCTTCTTTTCGGAAGGTTGCGTTATTGATTGTTAATATCATTCGCGGGGAATTATTAAAGCAGCGGGTAACGGTTATGATAGATATTGCCATTATCGAGGTTGAAAAATTTCCGCGATTGTTGCCTCTTCCATTTGTTCATCCGCATTCTGATGTGAAGAACTTGTGATCGAGAAGCAGCGGGAGGCCGACTACTCGCCGGGAAAATATTTATGCATTTTTCTATTCCACTTGATGCAGCCTTCAATAAATCTTCGCGCCAGATGATGATTGAAAAAAATTATTATACGCTAATTCGTATTCAATCGGCGATCCAATTATAATATTCAATTTAATGGTTGGAAATTTAGATGACCTTTATTTTTTTGTTGTTATAAACGGAAAAATCTATAATGATTACGATCTGTAGGTGGATATCGTTAACCTTTCAAATCCGCGTCATTCTTTACGGGAACGCTAATTAATTAACAGATTAGTTTAGTTAAGTATATAGACTAATTGCTTCTCCTTAATTAATACCATAAATCCTAATGTCGGCCAATGGTGAATATCACACATTTCGCAACGGACTGCACTCGTGAAACAAATAAATAACAACATCGTGGCGAGTTTTAATTATTATAAGCCTCTTCTATATTCACACAATCAAATGATTAATTACTATTAAACAATTGTTGTTACATAATGACAAAGAACTCGAAATGTACCTAATTCCGGTAGTATTAGGGGCCCCGCACACGGACAATTGTTCAACGACTAAACTATTTAGTTGAGTTGGATACATGTAACGATTCTCCAACAACAAAACTATTTAGTCGAGAAGAAATCTTGTGGCGTGCGCACACAGTACGACGCCGACACAACTCAATTTATGCGGAGCGTGTAGACTGTTTAGTAGAGAATTAATTATTATTAATGTAATTTATGTAATAAAAATGTTGCTTAAATATTATTAAACATGCTCGAATATGCTAAAATATGATTACATATGCTCGATGTAACTAAAATATGCACGAGAGGGCTTAGATGTGCAAAATATGACAAATTTAATCATTTCATTGCATTTTAATAGATGCGGATAGATCCAAAGGGACATTGTTAGCCTATCAATATTCAAGAATATGTATCTATATATCTTATCATGGGATTTTTACGATCGATGACCAACTAAACTATCGATCGTGTGCGCACTCCCATTGGAACTGTGGAACTATGCCAGTTGTACGATAGTAGAACGATTATTTAATCATAAGGGCTCACCAACAGCTTTTGACAAAAAATCGGGCTGGACGATAGTTGGTGTGCATGCGCACTTGCATTTACGGTAATGCCATTATAGACCTCGACTAAACTATCGCTCAACTAATAATTGGCCGTGTGCGGGCCCGCTTAAAACCCAGTAATGGTCAAGAATGAAATGAATTGATTACTTCTGTATAAAAATTAGCTATTACATAATTTAAAACTTCGTTGGGTAAGGTGTTTAAGGCCGAGCAAGCGTTGCATGTGTGGCTGGTTAATAAGAATAAGGCCCACCCACCATCCGTCAATACTTAAAGTTAGAAATTAAATTTTTCCATTTATTTATCAAAATGACGGAATTGTAAAAATCACAATAAACAGTTTTTTTTTAGATTTGTTGAAATTCATAAGAAGGTGGTGGATAGGCCCTAGCACACCCTCCAAACACTATAAATAAACACGAGGTTTTTAGAAGAATATATGTGTAGAATTTAAATTTATTTTGTAAAATATTTCGCTTGGATTCACCCTGGATTATATTTAACTGGTTGGATTGTAGGATATTGTAGGATAGGGCCCACCCACCACTCGGGCCCAATTCGGTTCCAATTATAATACATTTATAATAATATGAAGTATAAATTGAATTTTAAAATAAAATTTTTACATTCAATTATTAGCAGGGGCGGCTCGTTATATAGAGCCAAGGAGCCATGGCACTACCTTTAGTTTCAAGCTCAGCAATAAAATTTAATTAATCCCTAAACACTTTTTCGCCAGTTTAAATGTTAAACAACGCCTGCATAACAGAGAAAAAAATAAAGAAAATCGCAATGCAGTTGCTTCCCAACGCAACGCCGCGGCGCGCCGCACAGTGGGACAGAATGGCCAAAAAAGTGATCATCGAGGTTTTCGTTATTACCAAGGGCGGAAATGGTTCACATTACATGATAATCATAAGAAATTGTTTAAATAATTATTATTCCTTCCAATTGTACGAAAATATGAAGTTAATTATGCACATATGGGGAATTAAACGATTTAGACAAACAATAATTTTCGATTCGATTTCTTTAGATTTGTTATGTCAAAAAATAGGAAAAACAGAGATTTTATCATTTTGGAATTAATATACTACATGTTTGCGCTAGATTAGGGACTTTTATTAGTCCTTTCCGATTTGGGCAGCGGAATTCGCACTATACATTTTATTGTCTAAGTCACGTGGTCGCAGGCGGTCGCAGCCAACAATAACAAAAAACGAAACTATTAAATTATCTTTAATTTTTGAAAGTTATTCAAAATCATTTTATATCACTTTTTAGATATAGTAGTTCAAAAAAATTCGAATTGATGTTTGTGATTGGCTACAAAAAGGTGCCAATGGCCAAAAAGTAAAATTTACATCCTTAGGAATGTTTACAGTGTCATGCAACCCAAAAGTTTAACGTTAACTGCATGTAATACAATTTTTTTGAAAAACTCTCGAATTAACTTTTCGACGTAAGCGTTACTTAGTAACGCAATTACGGTTACTAAGTAACATATTATTACTAAAAATTATTAAAAATATGTTTTAGAATTGTATTAGGCCATTTTCATTAATATTTCCAACATAATATGATTCAGCCTAATGATCACTTTTTTGGCCGTTCTTTCCCACTGTGCCGTTAACGGTGCCAGCTCCCATCTGAAAGTGAATTGTTTTATTTGAATTCTCTTTAAAATTAGTTTCTCTATTTTGATCAATTAAAAAGAAAATTAAAAAAAAATGTTTTGCCATTAAAAAAATATATATTTTGAGCAATAGATTGATTTTTAAGACTAATTTTAACATAGAATAAAACACTTTTTTTTTTTTTTACTTTGTTTGTATAACACTTATTTATTTATTTTGTTTGACTGCAGTTTCGGCAACTCAGCTTGCCATTATCAAAACTAAAGTCAGTAATTTTAACAGTTTTCTTACTAGAATATTCTGCATTTTTTATTATTAAGCCTGTATTTTCGATTCTTTTGGATCTAAATATTTTTTATTTTGACCTAAATTTTCGATTTCATTGTTAAAATTTTTGGGTCTAAATTTTTTATCTTTTGGCCTAAATATCCTTTATTTTGACCTAAATTTTGGATTTAATTGTTTTCAATTTTCGATTTTTTTGTCCGCATTTTTTATTTTTCGGGCCAAATATTTAATTATTAGATGTTTTGCCCATATTTTCGATATTTTTTTGGTCTAAATTTTAAATCATTTGCCTGAATATTCTTTATTTTGACCTAAATTTTTAATTTAATTGTTAAAATTTTCGACTTTTCAGCCTGCATTTTGGATTTTTCGGACCGATTTTTGATTTCTTAAACATTTTAACCTGAATTATTGATGCGAGAATTTTTTCTAGTTTTGTTTGCTGAAATTTTTTAATTTTTTGGTCACCATTTATTATTATCATTTTGTTTTGTTTGTTTGTTAATTTTTTTGTACTCTTGGACCACCATTTTTACTTTTAGGCCCGAATTTTAGATTTTTGGTCTAAATTTTTAGTCCTATGTTCTAGATTTTTTAACTTGAATGATTGATTTTATTGTTCAATTTTTTGGCTATTATTTTCAAATCTCTGGTTAGAAACTCATTTTTGGAGGCTGAAAGTGGTAAATTATTCTGCTTCTACCTAAATTTTTGATTTTTTGTCTGCGTTTTTATCCTTAGATCCGGATTCTTGATTCTTTGACCCATATTTTAGATTACCGTATTTTTAATTTTCTTAATTTTTTTGCCCAAATATCCTTATTTTGACCAAAATTTTCGATTTTTGTTGTCTGCATTTTTTATCTTTACGTCCTTTGGCTTTTTGGCCGAAATTTTCTTTATTTTAACTTCAATTTTCGATTTGTTTGTTGAAATTTTCGATTTGTTTGTTGAAAATTTTAATTTTTTGATCCACCACTTAGATTTTTGGGAACGAATTTTATATTTTTGGTCTTAATTTTTTATTGTTTGTCAAATATTTTAGATTTTCTTAACTAGAATTAATGATTTCGATAAAGACAAAAGTAGCCTGAATAAATTCAACCTGTTCGTAACTCTGCAAAATTAATAATAATAATAATAATAATAATAATAAAATGCTTTATTTTCCATACGACAATCAATACAATTATTATTATCAGTCTTATTAGGACTACAAACAAATAACTTATTGAAACAACCACTTCCTTGGCTAGTGCTATGCCAGATATTTAGAATGAATGATTTTATTGTGCGGTTTTGTAATTTTGTTTACTATTATTTTCGAATTTCTCGTCGGGACTTATTTTAAGCTAAAAAGTATTATCTTTAGACCAGCATTTTTGAGTTTTGGCCGATATTTTAGATCTTCGGCTGTTTTGTTCCAATTTTTTTATTTTTTTGGTCAAAATATTCGATTCGTTTCTTGAAATTTTGGATTTCTTGGTTTGCATGTTCTATTTTTGGCCTGAGTTTTCGCTGTTTTGGCCTAAATATAGACAAAACGTCGAAAACTCGGGCCAGAAGGTGAATAAGGCGGACTAAAATAACCAAAATTTGAACAAACAAATCAAATATTTTGGGCAAAAAATCAAAAATTTGGAACAAAATAGCCGAAGATCTAAAATGTCGACCAAAAATATCAAAAATCCTAGTCTAAAAATAAAAATGCATACCTAAAAACTTGAAAACACAGGTAAAAGAAAAATCATTTTCAACGAACTTCTCGCATATAAATCAATAATTCTTTATTTTGGTCTACATTTTTGATTAGTTTGTTACAATTTGCAATATTTCCGCATTTTCTACATTTTAGATTTTTTAACCTGAATGATTGATTTTTACGTGAAATTTTTTTTTGGTGTAAGTTTTTGATTTCTGTCCTATATTTTAGATATCACATCCTAAATTTTTGAATTTTTTGACTTGTATTTTTTAGGGATTTTGTTTTTAATTTCAGCCGCCGCTGATTTAAAGGCTATTCGAGAAAAACAAACAATTGAAAAAGGGGAGGGGGATATCTTGTATAAGTGGCTCTACCATTAACTTGTTCCACGAGCCGCCACTGATTATTAGAGTGATGATGGGATTGTGCAAAATCAGAAAAATTCCGTTATGTAGCTTATATGGATATTGAGGATGGTGGGTGGATCCCATCCCACAATTGAATTGGAAATAAGGGTTTTGCAAATAATAAAAAGATAAGAAAAAATAAATTATTGTAGATTTTGTATTTATTTCCTAAAATATTCAAGTTTTTTTTTCTGGGTAGTATCGATCCTTTATTACTGAGTAATTAATTTTGGGGTTTGTTAGATAAATAATACTTCTCCGGTTGTCTGTACAATAAGATTTCTTTCTGATTCATCGAAGATATGTGTATCTAAGTTTATTATGAATTGACAAAATAATAATATATTCAGGTTAATTTTCGTTCGTCTACTTTGAGGTTTACAAAATATACAATCTTAATATAATTTGATCCACATTTATACGAGTGTTAAGAGTGTGACGCAAGGCGATAAATTACCTACCTTCAAACAGTTAACAATGCATATTTTATAGTGGAGAAATGAGTCATTGTATAATTTTTTACACCTACTTTGGACGGGTTCTAAACACCGGTAAGAATGTAATCTGTAACAGTTCTTACATAAAAATATAATTTATGGACGTCATTCAAATGCTAAAACAATGAGCACTTCACACTAGCGTTTTATTTAAAGCGGACCTGAAGTGGGATGTGTATCCTAATAAACTTCGCTTTAGGAGACAGCAATAATATTGTAATAGTCTGGGCCTACTTCTTATTACTTTTACCATGTACGTTAAGCTAACCGTGAAATAATTTTGGTTCTTCGTCAATGCCAATGAGAATTTTTTAAGTGCAATATTTAATGCTCCTGTGGAAGTATTTCTGCCATAATGTGATACGTGGTCCCATCCTTGATGAGTAATTAAAGCCTTGATTGTTTGGGTTGAAATATGACCAGGATGCAAATCGAAAAGTTAGCAGTAGTAAATATAAATTATACGGTCTTATTGTTTCTGCTTTGATCTCTCAATACGTTAGTTACTTTATCTTTACAATGCGTTTATTATTATTCTAGATTTATGGAATTTTCGAAGATAAAGGAAGATATGTTTATTTGTATTCAACTTTTGATACGGGGGCCGCGGTGGCGTAGTGAGTAGCGTCCCTGCTTCTGGGCCTCGTGGTCGTGGGTTCGAATTGCATCCGTGCGGTCACTTTTTCGGAACGAAGAAGTGGCCGTGCGGGTCCATGGAGGTCTAGTGTATGTCCCATTCATTTAAAAAAATGAAATCTTCAAAAACTTATATATGTTAGTGGCCGAACAGCAAATCGCTTAAGCCAATTCCCTTATAGTCATTCACTCTCCTTAACCCGCAATTCCATCAAACATCCTTCATTTTTAAATGATTTAAAGATATGAATGAACACGAAGTGGAGAACAATTGTTGACAAGGTCCAATTCCTGAAGTCCATAAATATGATGAGTAATCGCATCTCGAATCTTCCTGTTTCCATAGATTAGCCTTGCCCATTGCGCGCATGCCTTTGAAGGAATTATAAATAACGGCGCCGAGGCAATCTATCAAAAAACGCCGGGGAAGAGAAAAGCGCAGCGATGGTGAATTATTGAAGATTAATATGTATGAAAAACGTATGGGATTTCTATTTAAAAACCCATTGATTTATTGGAAGTAAAGCGACGTGTCGCGAGGCTCCGAGGAACGAGATTTATTCACTTGGGCCGTTGAATATAAATTAAAGGAAACATTACACGCATTCCGTGCGCTTTCATTACAAAATTGTTGCTTTAATTGGATCGGCCGGAGCCAGAAACCAGAATCGGGCGGACGAAAAAGCGCTTTAATGGTTCGATTAATTTGCATTCAAAATATAATTAACGTGGCTCCTCTGGGGCAATTCACACATCATCAATTGAATGGGAACAGGCGAGAGTTGTTGGACATTACTCCGACAAAAATATCATTTAATTATAACGGATGAGTAATTGGTTCAAAAACGTTTCTCACATCTGTTGCGTAAATATTTGATTCCATTCAAAATTATTTCTTAGACGAAATGAAAGCCAGCTGATATACTCAATCGCTGTATAAATTAAATAACACGATTATTGCGTTTTACATATACAGGGTGTTTCAGAGCTCTGGAAACGGTCAATCACGTGCTTATTTTTCAAAATTTCTAAAAATGTTTTATACAAATGTTGTGTATAATAGTCAGCTGCACGCCCTAAAATTTTTTAATCATAGCAAAGTTACATACCAAACTTATGTTTTTTTTAAATGGAACACCCTGTACTTTTTGTCATTTTTGAATTATATGGAGCAAATAAAGGTAAGTTACTTCAATACTCCCTATACCTATTGTTAGCCGTTTTCGAAATATTTGAAGATTTGTTGAAATGCATGGTCTGGGTAAAATTTTATTTTTGCCACAGTGATTGACGTTGAACGATTAAAATCATTTCTATTATTTGGTTGAAGGTTAGAACTATACAGCCAACCATGATTTCATACAAAAAATTATACAGGGTGATAAAAAAATGCGGTAGAAAAACCCAACTTATAAAGTTGAATAACTTCATTTTTTCAAATGGCACACCCTGTATTTAGTATCGTATTCTCAAGTGGAATCCAATTATATTTAAGATTATAATAATTATTCCTGATATGATAATCGCCGAATACAAGAAAACTATTGAGATTAGGAACAGGGAACCCTTATACAATCTGAAAGATAATTGGATTATACTTAAGAATACGTTACTAAATACAGGGTGTGCCATTTGAAAAAACGAAGTTAATGAATTGGTTAGTTATGGGCAAATTTGTGGCAAAAACATGTACACATTGAAAACATTGCAGAAGCGTTCCTTGCAAAGAGAGCATCATTATTTATACACTAGAAAATTTTCCACGTCATGAAGAACAATACACATCGGCTTTGGTCCTTTTTTGTTTATACTTTTTTTATATCTGAAAGATAATTGGATTCTACTTAAGAATACGTTACTAAATACAGGGTGTGCCATTTAAAAAAACGAAGTTAATTAACTTCATAAGTTCGGTTTTTCTACGGCATTTTCTTTATCACCCTGTATAATTTTTTGTATGAAATCACGGTTGGCTCTATAGTTCGAACCTTCAACCAAATAATAGAAATGATTTTAATCATTCAACGTCAATTACTGGGGCAAAAATAAAATTTCACCCATACCATGCATTTCAACAAATCTTCAAATATCTCGAAAACGGCGGGAGTATTGAAGTAACTCACCTTTATTTGCTCCATATAATTAAAAAATGACAAAAATACAGGGTGTTCCATTCAAACAAACATAAGTTTGGTCTGTAACTTTGTTATGAGACACCCTGTATAAATTTAAATATTTTTAGGGCATGCAGCTCACTATTATACACAACTTTTGTATATAACATTTTTCGAAATTTTGAAAAATAAACACGTGATTGACCGTTCCCAGAGCTCTGAAACACCCTGTATAAAAAGTCGAATTACTATAGTTGATTTTCAAAATTTATTTATTTTACTCAGGGCTATAATATCGTATGTTCATTAAAAAAAAATTTGTTTTTAAAAATTTAAGTTGGTACTCATGT
Organism: Ocypus olens; assembly: GCA_910593695.2. NCBI lineage: Eukaryota > Metazoa > Arthropoda > Insecta > Coleoptera > Staphylinidae > Ocypus > Ocypus olens. Next base: position 47,872,393 of record OU343049.1, read on the forward strand.
TTGGAATTGAGTTCATCAGCAACAGAGGTTCTTCCAGTGAATAATTATACAGGGTGGAAACTTTAACTGGAACAGATTCGGTAATAATGAAATAAGAAGTTCCAGAAAAAAATCCTCAGACACGTCGATTTTTTTGATTGCGCACTTTTTAGCCTGTTTAAAAATAATATGACGTCACTAGTCTTTCACGTATGACGTCTTAGACATTTTTTTTTAATGGACACCATTTTTCTTATTTCACTAAATTTGTAGCCCTTTTTCTTCTCTTTACGACTATGTAAAAATATTTTGTTTTTTTTTATTTAAGAAATTGATTTTTTTTTTTTAAATAAACTTATTTATGTATCAAATGTTCAAAATAAAAATGAGCACCGTTCCTTTCTTAGCAATAAGCCAATTGGTGATAAAACCCATCCTTTACATTTTGAAACATTTCTGGTGGAATTTGAACATTTGATACATTAAATAAGTTTAAAAGAAATTCAATTTCTGAAATAAAAAAAAAAACAAAATATTTTTACACAGTCGTAAAGTAAATAAAAAGGGCCACAAATTTAGTGAAATTAAAAAAATAATGGGTTCCATTAAAACAAAATGTCTATGACGTCATACGTGAAAGACTAGTGACATCATACAATTTCTAAAGAGGCTAAAAAGTGCGCAATAAAAAACAAAAATCGACGTCTCCGAAGATTTTTTTCTGGAACTTCTCATTTCATAAATACCGAATTTGTTCCAGATAGAGTTTCCCACCCTGTATAAATAATGTACATACCGGGTGACCCAGCGATCTGTAAAAGCCACATAACTTATTTGCTTTTTGAGATATCGACTTCTAGTTTTCTTGAACTGGTACCCACACTTATCACGTATTCTACATATTTTAAAAATATGTATGTTTTTGTACAGGGTGTCCCAATATACATAACAGAACAAAGTTGTTTTTTTTTAATGGAACACCCTATATTTTATACTCTATGTTTAACCCTCTTGAGAAGCTGATAAAAATAGTATAAGATACCATGGGTCTATTATGGACGGTTGGTTAGTTATGGGCAAATTTGTGGCAAAAACATGTACACTTTGAAAACATTGCAGAAGCGTTCCTAGCAAAGATAGCATCATTATTTATACACTAGAAAATTTCCCACATCATAAAGAATACACAATACACATTGGCTTTTGTACTCTTTTATTCATGGTGATATACAGGGTGTCAACATACGCAAAACAATGGATAACTATTTTTTTTCAAATTGAACACCCTATATACGTTGCCACCAATCTATGGCATTTTTAATAAGCTTTCCAATGATATACAGTTTCTAAAACAAAATATTAAGGATTCTTGAGATTTATCAATAAAAACATATTTCTTTTACAACCTTCCGCTGATTTTTGAATTTTCAGCCAAAACTATGCATTTTCAGGAAAAATTATAAGAGATCAAAGTTGTAGAGCGAAAAATTTCCGATCGACATAGCTCTTTCAACTTTTAAGATAATGCGTGCATTGCCAGCCAGAGCGCGCAAAATCGTGACCGTATATGCATTTTAGCGTTTTCTTTTCAAATTTTTTATTAATAAATTGCCCTATACTTAAAAAATATTTCCGCACCCTCTAGCGGAAAAACGGAAAATTATAGGGAAATTAAAATGGCCCATATCGATTGAAAATGTTCCGCTCTACAACTCTTAATAGAAGCAATTTTTGCCAAAAATGCATAGTTTTCCCTAAAAATGCAAATTGAAAATGTATTAATCAATTTTTGGTTTTCTGTATTTTTAGCGAAAACTATGCATTTTGGGCAAAAATTGATTCTTTTAAGGGTTGTAGAGCAGAATTTTTTCAATCGATGTAGGTCATTTGAATAATTCTATAATGACTCGTTTTTCTGCTAGAGGACGTGGAAAATAAAGTATGGTGCAATTAATTAACAAAAAATTTGAGAAAAACGCTAAAATGTATATACGGTCACGATTTTGCGCACTCTAGCGGGTAATGCACGCATTATTGAAAAAGTCGAAAGACCTATGTCGATCGAAAATTTTCCGCTCTACAACTTTTTTCTCCTATTATTTTTTCAGAAAATGCATAGTTTTGGCTGAAAATCCAAAAATCAGCAACAAAAGAAAAATGTTTTTATGGATAAATCTCAAGAGTCCTTAATATTTTTTTATACAAACTGTATATAATTGGAAAGCTTATCAAAAATGCCATACATTGGTGGCGAGATATATAGGGTGTTCCATTTGAAAAAATATAGTAATCCATTATTTTGCGTATGTTGACACCCTGTATAACAGTATGAACAAAAAACAACCAAAGCCGGTGTGTATTATTCTTCATGATGTGGAAAATTCTTTAGTGTATAAAAAATGACGTCAGCTTTACTAGGAATGCTTCTGCAATTTTTTCAAAGTGTACATGTTTTTGCCACATATTTGCCCATAACTAACCAACCGTCCATAATAGACCCATAGTATCTTATACTATTTTTATCAGCTTCTCAAGAGGGTTTAAAATAAAGTATAAAATATAGGGTGTTCCATTTAGAAAAACATAACTTTGTTCTCTTATGTATATTGGGACACCCTGTACAAAAACATACATGTTTTTAAAATATGTGGAATAAGTGTGGACACCAGTTTATGAAAATTGGAAGTCGATATCTCAAATAGCAAACAAGTTATGGGGCTTTTACAGATCCCTGGGTCACCCGGTATATTGTTAGACCATTATTTCTTGTTTGGTGAGACTATTTGATTATTTACTAAACAATGATGGCTATGGAAAAAGTGGTTTTAATAATGAAGAATTCGATCCGTTCAAAATAGAACTGATTTTCATGATGTTCGAGTGTTTGTTGATCTGTTAATCGAGAAGTCTTCAGGCAAATATCTGCTTGGACAATACCAGCCAACTACTAAAACCAAGATTCACTTCTTATTTTTTTTATCTCTAATCAAGAAGTCTTAGGGCAAATATCTGCTTGGACAACACCAGCCAACTACTAATACTAAGGTTCACTTCTTAATTTTTTTATCTCTAATCGAGAAGTCTTCGAGCAAATGTCTGCTTGGACAACACCAGCCAACTACTAATACCAAGATTTACTTCTTAATTTTTTTATCTCTAATCGTGAAGCCTTCGGGCAAATATATGCTTGGACAACACCAGCCAACTATTAATACCAAGATTCACTTCTTAAGGCATAAATAAATGAAAATGAAATTGAAATATATCGCACGATGAAAACGGCGGCGCGGCGTGCATAAAATAGGAAATGGAGTTGTGCGCGATAATATAAGCTGTAGCAATTACACGGTGTACATCTCGTCGTTCGTTAAAGGAACGTTTGCAATATCTCGAACACGTAGATATAACTGAAAATGTGTGTATGTGTGTGCAATTTGTGAACGCATCGCAAAAATAAAAACATAGCTGGGTCAACGTATTCCCACGAGGAACTACGTACCAGATTCTGCACACTTTGCGGTTGGGGTTCTCGTAATAAGGGTGCCGAGTCCTTTGATACTTGTACTTCACGTCGGCGATGGTATGGTGAGTGGTGGCAGCGCTAGAAATGTACCTCCAGGAGACAGTTAATTAAACAACGCATTGAATCTGGTCTTAACGAGAGAGGCGGCTCGGCTGAGTGACATTTCGAGCCGATGATGGTCACTAATGGCCATGGTACGAATACTTACCATTTCACTTCTGCCCATCACAATCACTCCAATGCACCGGCGGACATTTAACTGCGACTCTGTCTAGAATTGCCTATTGATGATACCACTCATATACATCTACCTATAAGGACAATCGAGGCATTATTATTCAGCGTTTCACATTATTTACATTTCGGATTTACGTGCTTCTCCGTTTTATTACCTTTTTCCATATATAAAAAAATAAACGCGACGCAACTCTACTCTATTTGTTCCAAGATACATTTTTTTCTCTAGCGTAGAAAGTTCGTTTCTTTCGCAACATTTATAAAAGTCAGACGTGATGATGGTACGGTACAGCTCGTATTTGTTTTTACCAGCTGTTCAGTTTTGGTCAGATCAGAAATTTTCAGATTAAAATATTGCCCAGTGCCATTAGATTTTAGAAACGGAATTATCTCAGCTCAATTAGACTTACCATCTGCACTTGACGTCAATTACGTCAATTGATTTGACCACTCATCCCTGACAGCTCTATACATATTATATGATTTCGTGCGAGTGACTTAATAATTTTGAAATTCGGACAATGCGAAACAGGGGATCCATAAAATTTCGTTTGTACATCATTCTTGAAAATGGCACTAAGCCGAAACTAGTTGATAATAAAACAATTTAATCGTGAAACAAACCAAGTGAATTTTGATTTTTAAACCTATATTAACACAATGTTTCACCAAGTGATCAATGAGAAACAAGTATATGACACAATTTTACAATTTTAAAACTATTAATTAATAATATAATAAGTACAATACTTAAAAATGGCAATTAATTGATATTATTAAGAATAATCTAGAATTAATGATTTGTCGGGATTTCGGTTTGCCGAGATTTCGACTCTGCCGGGATTCTGGATTGTCAGGATTTCGACCCACCAAACAGTTTTTTTTTTCTAATAATTACTCTAACTCAGTGGCGGCTCGTGGAACATGTTGATGTTAGAGCTACTTATACAATACACCCCCGCCACTTTTAAAGAAACAAAAAACCATTTATCTTCCTAGACCAATCTAATATTTTGGCCAAAAAATCAAAACATTTTAACAAAACAGCCAAAGATCTAAAATATTGGCCAAAAAATCAAAAATCCTGGTTTAAAAATAAAAATGCAGACCAAAAAATTGAAAATACAAACAAAAGAAAAATAATTTACAGCCCCAAAAATAACTCTTTTAAGCTTAAAATAAGTTCCAACGAGAAATTCAAAAATAATAGCAAATATAAAAATTTTAAAAAAATTCGCACAGTAAAATCAATAATTCAAGTTGAGAAAACCTAAAATATGGGACAAAAATAAAAAAATTAATACCAAAAATCTAAAATTCGTACCCAAAAACCAAAGTGGTAGACCGAAAAATCAAAATTTTCAACAAACGAATCGAAATTTTAAGTTGAAATAAAGAAAATTTCGGCCAAAAGACCAAAATTGAAACCAAAATAATCGAAAATACAGAACATAGGCCAAAAAAGTAAAAATCTATAATAAAGCCTAAAACGGTGAAAATTTAGACGAAACATCGAAAACGAGCGTGAAATTAAAAATTGCAGACAAAAATCGAATATTTTGGCCAAAATAAAAAAAAAATGGAACAAAAATCTAAAATATAGAAATCTAAAATATGGACGAAAGAATCAAGAATCCTGATCTAAAAATGAAAAACGCAGATAAAAAATCGAAAACTTATGTAGAAGCAAAATAATTTACCACCAAAAATAAGTTTCTGACCAGAAATTCGAAAATAATAGCAAAAAATTAAAAAATTCACGAAATAAAATCAAGTTAGAAAAATCTAAAATATAGGATAAAAAATATAGAAAAAATCTAAAATATACGATAAAAAATTGAGACCAAAAATCTAAAATTCTGACCTGAAAATTAAAATAGTAGACCAAGGAGAGAAAAATTTTAAGAGACAAATAAAAAAAAAATAGGGCAAAAGATTTAAAAAAATCCACAATGTTGGTTAAAAAATCGAAAATTTTAACAAACAAAACTCGAAAATACCGGAAAAAATAAAAATAATCTAGCATATAAATCAATAATTATGGTTATAGATATTTAAACTAAAATCAAATCAAAAATTTGGAACTAGAATTAAAAATTCGACCTGAAAAATCCAAAATGCGGACCAAAGAATCAATTTTAACAATTAAATCGAAAATTTAGGTCAAAATAAAGAATATTTAGAGCAAAAATATTTATTGGATCGGATGATACTGACGTTTGAAACGTCAAAATTATGAAAGATGGAAATGACAAATTATGCAAATTAAATATCGGCCAAAATATCAAAAATTTGCACATAAAAATCAATCACGTTAACAACTAAAATATGAGCACGAAAAACCATTTTTTTTTTACAAAAATCGAAAATTCGCGGTTAAAAAAACTGCAGAGCAAAAATCCGAAAATTTTAATAATATTTAGGACAAAAACTCTAAAATTTGGAACGAAGAAATGAAAAATATAGGCCAAAGATCTAAATTATAGGCAAAAAAACTAAAAAATGCTGGTCTAACATTAAAAAATGCACACAAAAAAATTGAAAAATCAAGGAAAACAAAAATAATTTGCCATTTTCAGCCCCCAAAAAAAAAACTTTTTGGTTCAAAACAAGTTACCGACCAGAAACTTTAACACGGTAGCCAAAAAGTAACCCAAAAGTAAAAAAAATCGCCCATAAAAAATAATAATAAAATAAAAATCTAAAATGAAAGGCAAGAAATCAACAACTGTCAAAAAAACTTGAATAAAATAAATACAGGTAAACAATCTAAAATATAGGCTAAAAAAATCAAAAATGCTGATCTAAAAATAAAAAAAATGGAAACCAAAAAATTGAAAAATCAAGGAAAACAAAAATAATTTGCCATTTTCAGCCCCCAAAATAACTCTTTAGCTCAAAACAAGTTGCCGACCAGAAACTCGAAAACGTAAAAAAGTAACCAAAAAGTAAAAAAAAAAATCGCTCATAAAGAAATTATAATTCAAGTTAAAAATCTAAAATGAAGGGCAAGAAACCATAAAAACTTGAAAAAAATAAAAAAAAGCCGCGTATAAAAATCAATAAGTTAGGTTAAAAATCTGAAATATGATATAATATTAAAAACTTCGACCAAAAATTCGATCCTAAAAATCAAAATTTCGGACCAAAAAATCGAAAATTTTAACAAACAAATCGAAAATTTAAAAGAAAATGATTTTCTTTGGAAATTTATAAAGACACATTATTCAAAATTAGTTTTTCAAAATGTCAACCATGTGTTGTAATAAATGTGGAATTCCCATGTGAATTTCTGATAAATGCGCTTTTATTGGTCATCAAAATTTGCTTTCTCGTGCAACCATTTTTTTGTAAACTTGCGATAATTTTCTTTGTAAATTTGTAAAGACACATTATTCAAAATTACTCTGTCAAAATTTCGACCATCGGGTGTAATAAATGTAGAATTTTTGAAAAATGCGATTTTTTTGGTCATCAAATTTGCCTGTTAGTGCAACCATTTTTGTTGTGGCAAACTTGCGAATATTTTCTTTGTAAATTTATAAAAGCACGTTATTTCGAATTAGTCTGTCAAAATTTGAATTATCTACAGCAATAAATGTAGCATTGCCATGCGAATTTCTAAAAAATCCGCTTTTTTTGTTATCAAAATTTGCTTTTCTAGTGCAGCCATTTTTGTTGTGGTACACTTGTGATTATTTTTTGTAGAAATTTGCAAAGGGACATTATTCAAAATTGGCCTGTCAAAATTTCAACCGTCTGTCGAAAGAAATGTGGAATTCCTAAGTGAATTTCTGAAAAAATTGCCTTTTTGGTGATCAAAATTTGCCTTTCAGTGATACCATTTTTGTTGTAGTAAACTTGCGATGATTTTCTTTAGAAATTTGTAAAGACGCATTATTCATAATTAGCCTGTCAAAGTTTCATCCATTTGTTAGAATAAAAGAGCAATCCCTACGTGAATTTTTGAAAAATGCGCCTTTTTGGTCATCAACATTTTCTTTTTAGTGCAACCAACTTTGTTGTGGTAAACTTGCGATTGCTTTCTTTGGAAATTTGTAGAAACACATTATTTAGAAATGGTCTGTTAAAATTTTAACCATCTGTTGAAATTAATGTGGAATTTCCATGCGGTGTTACAGGTGTTGTTTTTTATGAATTAGTTAAAAATTCTTGCTGAGCTTGAAACTACAGCTAGTGCCATGGCTCCGTGGCTTTACATAACGAGCCGCCCCTGCTCTAACTTATTATCAGCCATCTTTGATTCTATACAATTACATAAATTAAACAAGCGAAAATAACGCCCAATTATAATTCAGAAACTGATCTAAAACCCAACCACGTCTTAATTACTCACCGCGGTTTAATTAGCAAGAAGTCATATTTCGAATATTACGGCGTAATTCATGGGGCCGTTAATGGGGGGCTTTACGATTTAATAAATTTCACTAATTAACGAGATAATCGATACGATCAAACCGAACTTTATGGGGAGCATTATTTATTGCTAGTAAACCATGGTTGTTGGTATGTTCGTTAAACGCTTCCGCAAAAAAAGCGCAATTAAGTAATTACGAATGCAGCGGAAAAAAGCGTGGGAATATTCCGCTGTGTACATGAATAATTATGTTATTATGGTTTGGAAATTACTATCACTTTCATCCTAATGGGATTTTGAATAACAATTTCATTAGTGTTGCCGACTTAATAAAATTAAAAGCTACGAAAATTTAACTCATTGAAACAAAAATATAACAATTTGCTGCTAAGTAAACAACATCTAAATACAATGGAACTAACTTAGAGAAAAACATTAATTAATTAGTATCAGAAAATTTCATTTTTTTTTGTGGCAGTAGTAGTCCAAATTGTGGCAGTAGTAGTCCAAATTTTGGCACTAACTTGCGGGCGCAAATTATAGCTTTACGCCCTAGGACGAAAATAGTTATTTAAGCAACAAGGAACGTAAGGACGTATTAACATTTGAGCCGAGGCTAGTCGCCTGCCGAAAATGTTAATTGTCAATACGTTCCGCCACCGGAAATATAATTCTTATTTTACGAGGATAGATTACTCCTTTTAATTTCTACCACTGCTGCTGCTTCAGTTTTTTTAGAAAAATTAAAAAAAAATAATTTTTTGCGAAGAAATAAAAATAATTTAAGATCACTGTGTACAGTTCATCCATTTGATATTCATGTTAGAGCTTAACCAATTTGTATGAAATTTCCGCATGATTCATTCGGAACATAATTTTCTAATTTAATACATGCAGGCTGCATAATGCCCGCAAAGACACACATCCACAAACCTACGTACGTGGGATAGATTGAATATCAGATTGTAATCTTTGCACATCTATGTAATGTAACGACTATTAGACTACCTATTTCATACGTAATTGAAGCAATATGAAAACTATTTACATAAAGGAAATATGCCCATATCATAACTCAGCGTAAATATACACACTCACGCACCGATATACAACAATTGTTGTAGTTGCAGTTATTGTACATATATTTTACATTAGCGAGCAAAAAATTAGGTCATATTGAAATTGTGGAACTTTCTGTTTGTGCAGGCTAAAAAGTAATAAATTTGTAGGCTAAATTTAATATTCAATATTGAATTGGGAAGCTATTTTTTTGATGTTTATGATCTATTTGTAGATACATATTGTGAGTGATTACATTTCTGATAAGTACCAACAGTACTATCAATTCATTAAGAACTGGCCCAGAGCAGAACCTGCAATTGGTGATAGCTTCCTGCTTTGACGTTTTTTTTTTTTGTCAAAAACGAAGACAACCGTCCAGCCTACCCATGAAAAGAGCCAAAATATAAGGTATTGTGAGGATGAGCGATTACCAGCGGCGGCTCGTGGAAAAAAAATGGTTCGACTTATTATTACTAGGAAGTAACAATTAAAAAAAAAACTTAACACAAATGAAAAATAATAATCATTAATAATGTGTATTCCCTCCTCTTGTGTTTAATGACTGAAGTCGACGAGGTATACTTTCAATGAGGTTGAACATTCTCATAAAACCCACAAAATAATTAAAAGAAAACTGTCTTGCAAGATATATCCAAGAAAACTGATTTACCAGATAATAAAAAAAGTCTTACAAAATAATATCTAGAAAATAGTCTCACAAGATAATTCAAAGCAAATTGTCAGGTTACACCAATCCTGTAATAGCAACTCTCTCAGCTCTTGTGAAGTTAGTGTAAGCCTTCGGATACGTCGTCCCAACTCATCCCTAACATGTTCGAAGGGATTCATGTTTGGACTGAGTGCCGGCCAAATCAAACCGCATAATTCCCACCTCATCCACATATCCTCTAACAATTTTGGCTTTGTAAGGTCTAGCCTTATCTTGCATAAAAATGCTCGTCCATAGTGATCATGAAAGGCGTAACTTGATCTTCTAGAACTTCCGTAATGTAAATATGAGCTGAAATTGCACAAAGACCAACTCTGCGTGCTTGTGAAGAGATTTTGCCCAAACCATAACTGATCCATCACCTAATAGATGTCGTTTGTCAATGCAAATTGGAGAACACCTTTTTCGATGTCTTCTACATACTCGTCTGACGCAGAGAGATAAAAACGCGACTTATCTGAAAACAGTACATTGCTTCAGTAATCATCATCAACTGATTTCGACCAAAAGCCAATCTTTTAATTCGATGCCGGCGTTGCAAAAGTGGACTTGTAGCCATCCATCTACAAGGTAATCCAGCAGCAGATTAGCAGCCTTCCTCTAATCCATTAATTAACTAAATTTAACTAAGGTTGTTTCTAATTTATCCATTAATTAGCATTAACATTAACATCTCTAACTTTTTGGAGTTGATTTCGCAGCAAAATCGCAGAAGCTGTTCTATTCCGCAAACTTGAGAACACCAAAAAAACTGTGTTTTTGATCGAATCCTGGTCTTGTGCTTATCAGCGCTGGTACATATTTTGTACCGGACGGCCCAGATTCGATGTTTTTATAGGCTCTCTCGGTAACCTTAGGACTCCCCCTTTTTCTGAAATAACAATTCTAGCAGTTTCGCGGTTTCTTCGTCCATCGAATCATCGCCTACTAGTACAATGATTCCCTTATTAGTCCAAAAATTATTTGAATTTTTTTTAAGAGACCTATTTTTTGTACCAACGCTACAATTCCTGCCAAAACAATAGGATATAAAAAAGCTATACTCAACCTGCGACCCGCTAAGATTTTGTGAGTGGACCGGGAAAAAGCAGTCCAAAACAATTGAACAAGCCGTGGGCGTTAAATTATTCTAAATTTCGCGGGAAAATTTATCAATCGGTTGGAAACTTTTTCATTAATCTTTATGATGCGGCCCGTGTGAAATAGCTGTCATGTATATGTGGCCTGAAAAGAAAAAGGTCGAGTATGGCTGATCTAAAGCCATTATGACCTGTTAGAAACTCTACAGTGTGCGACCGATAGGTTTTATTGAGAGAAATCAAAGCTAAACGGAAAAATAGCCAACAAAATGCGAATTAGAGCGAATGCACGCTTTTTCATAGAAGTCGTAACTATGGTGACAATGCATGTTAGATAATATTACTAAGAAAAGAATTGAATCATCGCCTACTAGTACAATGATTCCCTTATTACTCCAAAAATTATTGAAATTTTTTTAACAGACCTATTTTTTGCGTGCCAGTGTATTATTGCGTATGCACTATTTACAGTGTTATAAATGAATATATAAGTTTCTCTGCGAGAGATCAGAGTATTAACCAAAATTGAACATTAGTCCAAAAATTATTTGAATTTTTTTTAAGAGAGCTATTTTTGCCTGCCAGTATATTATTGCGAATGCAGTATTTACAGTGTTATAAATTAATATATAAGTTTTTCTGCGAGAGATCAGAGTATTAACCAAAATTGAACATTAGTCCAAAAATTATTTTAAATTTTTTTAAGAGACCTATTTTTGCCTGCCAGTGTTTTATTGCGTATGCAGTATAACAGTGTGATAAATGAATATATAAGTTTTTTGCGAGAGATCAGAGTATTAACCAAAATTGAACATTCGGCCAAAAATTATTTTAATTTTTTTTTAAGAGACCTATTTTTGTCTACCAGTGTATTATTGCGTATGCAGTATTTACAGTGTGATTAATGAATATATATAAGTTTTTCTGCGAGAGATCAGAGTATTAACCAAAATTGAACATTAGTCCAAAAATTATTTAAAATTTTTTCAAGAGACCAATTTTTGCCTGCCAGTGTATTTTTGCGTATGCAGTATTTACAGTGTGATGAATGAATATTTAAGTTTTTCTGCGAGAGATCAGAATATTAACCAAAATTGAACATTAGTCCAAAAATTATTTGAAATTTTTTTAAGAGATCTATTTTTGCTTGCCAGTGTATTATTGCGTATGCAGTATTTACAGTGTGATGAATGAATATTTAAGTTTTTCTGCGAGAGATCAGAATATTAACCAAAATTGAACATTAGTCCAAAAATTATTTGAAATTTTTTTAAGAGATCTATTTTTGCTTGCCAGTGTATTATTGCGTTTGCAGTATTTACAGTGTGATGAATGAGTTAAAATATAAGTTTTTCTGCGAGAGAACCAAAATTGAACATACTAGCAATCCTTCATTTTATCTCTCAAATATCCTAGTATACTAAAAAACTGGAGTAGTTCCAATTGAAACTCGCCTCGCATATATTAAAAAAAAAACAATTTATGATTTCATCTTTTTACCCTGGATCATAATTAGCTCAATCAATTCTTAATTTCATCACATTAATATAAATTATGATCAAAAAGGCCGAAAGACTTCGTGTCGATAGCCTAATAAAGAACGACAAGCATAATGCAAACTAGTATTAAAAGTTATGTTTTATTATATATCGGATGGCAAATTTATCAGAAGACATTAAAATATCTCGAAAACTACGCATCGGATTAAAAAAGTTCTGAATAAAATTTGTTCGTCCGGATGAGGGCCACCCACAGAGCATTAAGGATAAAGAGGGACAGTTCAATGTTAACTTTTGGAAACGCCATCAGCGCCATCTGCTAATCATCTGGCCAAACACATCGAGACAGCGGGAAATTTAAAATTGCGACTTTACAATTCATTTTTGCAAGTGTTTCGAACTTTTTTTTTTCTCATCAGTGCGACGCATCAAAATAAAAGCGGAAATCGCAGACAATGATATCAAAGTGGGGCAACTTTGAAATTTTAAATGGCAACCCTAATTTTTATTGCAGATTCGGATTTCCCATAAAAAAATAAGTAACTTTCCTAAAACATTTTTTACGATTGGTGATAAATGGCGCGGTAATCGCAAGAAACTTGATTTTTGCTAATATCTCGAAAAATTACACCTATCGAGAAAAGAAAAATCACATAGTTAAGTTTTTAAAAAATACGAAAACTCGATCCACCCTGCCCCCACCCTTACCCCATTGGGGTGAAAATGCCAGTTGCTTCAAAATTGTGATTGGAAAATCCTATTTTTTTATAGCAAATCCTGGCCTTGAAAGACAAAATCCTTTGATTTGACTTTATTGTTGATATTAAATTTTAAATGGCGCTGCAGTCGAAAGCATTTATTCGTTTATCAACAAACCAACAACCATTTTTAGGGTTACCCAGGAAACACGACGTGAACGTAGAAGTTTTTCTGTTGTCATCTTGTCATCGGGGGGCTTGTTTTAGGTGAGTCCCCTTGTTTCTCACTGTTGAATAAATTAGATTAAATTTTCGAAATAGCGACCTTGAACTTCTAGACACGTATTTCTTCTTTCTTCGAATGATTGTACACTGTGGAGGAGTATATCTGCGGGAATTTTAGCGCAACCATTTCTTACGCGCTGTATCATGTTTTCACGAGTTGTTGGTGCTTCTTTATAATTATAATGATTACAAATTATAGCGCCATCTATCACGAAAAAAATGTTTCAGATAAAAGTGACTTATTTTTGTACGAGGAATACGAAACTGCAATAAAAATGGGAGTCCCAGTTTAATATTGAAAAGTTGCCCCCACCCCTGGGAGTCGAGGTGAGGGGTCGACTTAGGTATCCTTGGATGATATCCAATCGTCTTCCAGGAGAACAAATTTTATTCAGAACTCTTTTTGATCCATGTAGTTTTTGAGATATTTCAAAGTCTTTAGATAAATCGGCCACCAATCATTTAATTTGAAATGCATAATGAAGGAAAAGCAAATGAAACACTTAAATTCGTAAAATTTCGACTATTTTCACACCGCCATAACTCGGCGTGTTTTCAATCGATTTTGATGAATCTTTAAGGGTGAAAAACTTTGAAGTGTCTTCTTTAACGTCATGCATGCGAAATTAAGCGTAACCCCTCCCGCCCCCTCTAGCGCCCCTGTGAAAAAAAGAGTTTTTTTTTCTGGAAGCCATGTGCAACTTTGACGATGTCTACGGAGTTGGAAAATTTTTGTCGACTCAATCCACTATAAAGGCATTAAAATTCGATCAATTCCCTTTGCAAGACTTAAACAACGAAGTTCCTACGACGATTTGGCACCAAGTTATAAGTGTTTGAAAAAAAAGTGCATTGTGATGTTTTTCGCACATAACTTTTCAACCAAATTTGATGATTCTTTCGGGAAAAAATCCCATTTTGGCTCTACTTTAAGGCAGTACACTCAAATTGGAATGACCCCTTTTCGAACCCTTCAACCCCCGAACAAAAAAAAACACGTTTTTGGGCAAAAAACGTCCAACTTTGGCAACTTCTACCGAGTTGGAAAAAATATGTCTCGATCCAACAAAAGGGCATTGAAATGTGTTCAATTACCTGCGCAGAAGTCAAATAATGAAGTTGCTACGACATTTGGCACAAAGTTATGGGTGTTTGAAAAAAAGGGAATTTTGTGGTTTTTTGACTCATATGTCCAAAGTTTTTCGACGAAATTGTTATCGTTTTCACGAATCAAATTTTCTTTGCATGTTCTTTGAGGTATGCACGAAAATTAATTGTTTGCGCGAAATCATGAATATCGCATTTTGTACCTTGGAACTCCATTAACAAAAAAAAAATTTAGGCCAAAAAAGGCTTACTTTAACGATCTCTGTGGGCCTAACTCACCACCATTCGTCCAATAAAAACAAACAAATTGCACTGACGGAAAAAAATAAACACTTGAGATTTGTAAAAATTTAGATAATTTTCAAATGGCCATAACTCAGATTCTATTCAACCGATTTCGACGATCTTTTGAGAAATAAAAAGCAAAATGTGTCCTCTTTGAGAAGGTTTATCCCCCACTCAAGAAAAGGGCTCTACGCCCCTCCAACCTAAAAAATAAAAAGACCACAAAATGCACTTTTTTTTAAACACTCGTAACTTTGTGCCAAATTGCCGCAGGAACTTCGTTTTTGAGTCCTGCATAGGTAATTGAACACATATCAATGCCCTTTTAGTGGATAGATTCTACACATTTTATCCAACTCGGTACACGTTGCCAAAGTTGGACGTTTTTTGACCAAAAACGTGTTTTTTTTGTACGGGGGTTTACGGGTTCGAAAAGGCATCATTCCAATCTGAGTTTACCCCCTTAAAGTAGGGCCAAAAAGATATTTTTTTCCCGAAAGAATCATCAAATTTGATTGAAAGGTCGCCGAGTTATGTGCGAAAAAACTCGAAAAAACCTCGAAATGCACTTTTTTTTCAAACAGCCATAACTTGGTGCCAAATCGTTGTAGGAACTTCGTTCTTCGAGTCCTGCATAGGAAATTGATCAGATTTTAATGCCTTTATGGTGGATTTAGTTTTTTTTCCCAACTCCGTAGACATCGTCAAAGTTGAAAATGGTTTCCTGAAAAACATGTTTTTTCACAGGGGTGCTAGAGAGGGGCGGAAGGGGTTACGCGTAAGTTTGTATGCATGACTTTAAAGAAGACACTTTAAAGTTTTACGCCCTTAAAGATTCATCAAAATTGATTGAAAATACGCCGAGTTATGGCGGTTTGAAAATGGTTGAAATTTCACGAATTTTTCCTCCAGTGTGTATAAAATAAAAATTTAAAACGCCAAGAGCTGGCCATATGGACGAGTTTTTGAGGTCAAAAAAGTAGATATTCTTGCATAATTAACCCGTGACATTCCCATGTTAACTTGCTATCGATAGTTAATCCTAGGAGACTAAACTGTTGCTCGCTTAAGCAATAGAACTAATCCAATAGCTTCTGTTGATTGCTATTAAATCAATCTGATGCGAGATTTCGATCTCATTCCTCTAAAATTCGTGCCTCATATTCCATATTGTCGTTAGTGTATAAAACATCTGAGGTGCTACTGGAAGATAATTTATAAAAATGAGGAACAGTACTGGTCCAAGCATTGATCCTTGAGGAAAATCAGAAGGCAGAACTGGAAAGTACTATCGGCAATTACCACCGTACCCATAGAAAAATTAAATTTATAACTGAATGGCAGAAGCGCCACGTCACAAGTGGATTTTAGTAAAAATGTTTAACGAATAAAGTAAATTGAGTTTTAGTATATAATTGAAATTTTCATTCAGTTTTGCAATATACAGTAATAACGTGAGTTGGAATCCACTCCTGCCATGAATTTGAAGAAGCAGGTCGGATCTTATTGCGCACACATAAAAATTTATATTAACTACTGACAGCTACTTAAAAATGACATTTGATAATTTGTTTAATTTTATGTGTGTGAATTAAGAAATGACCTGCCTCTTCAAATTCATGGCAGGAGTGGATTCCAAGAGTTTTGGGACTCACGTTATTTAAAATGCTTGAGTAGATTTACCTCTTGAGAATAAAAATACATCTCTGTAATTTCCATTACATTTGCTTTTAATAATTTTTTAAATATTTTGTTAATGATAATTGTGATAACATTGTCGGATCTAATGTTAACCATCATTAAAAAAAAGTATGTCCTTAGGGCGCAGATATTTGAACTGACACTGTTTAAGGAACGCATTTTGTAAAATAATTTGTACCTTCGCTAATCGAAACATTTTTTTTTGCATGTGGAGGTTTATGAATACAAAGCTAATATAATTCTGTATGTTGAAAGAAGTGAAATGATGAAAGATTTGACTACACAATATAAGAATTTATTAAACTCAATGCTGCCTGAATTATTCATTACTTCGCTGCGCCGCTTAAAAGTGTAACATCAAAATAAGGAATGAAGTAATTTATCTCAAGGTCTAGAAGTATAATCCCATGACCAATATAACAGAAGTATTTTAAATATTTGATTATAATAATTAAAATTCCGCTACAAATAAGATAGTTAGTGATACGATTGTGGGGTGGCGGTTATGCGCTAGTTGCGATCTCATCATGTTGGAGACTCATCATACCGGATGTTCCTACAGGCTAAGTAGGCTCAGGGGGGTGGATCCAGAAGGTTTATAAGTGGGGGGCACTCGATTCCGAAAAAAAATATATATATATTTTTTTTGACTAAGGCATGTGCCATTCAGTCACATCGAACATTTTAATTTTGTATTTTTAATTTTTGGGATGAATAAATGAATAAATGAAAAATGTCAGACGTGTACACAACAACCATGGACCCTACCGAATACTTCTCGATCCCCGAAAAATTTTTCGGCCGGGCTGGGATGCGAACCCACACGGCACGCGGTGCAACCGGCACAAGCGCTCGCCTGTACCCACTACACCAACGAGCCGCCCCCGAAAAAATATATAATCATTAATTTTTGAAATGCCACCACTGATATTTCCGTAAAATTTCTCAAAAGGGTCGTCCTCTTGGATCGGCCAGAGTAGGACAAATAAAAAAAATGTGCATTTTTTGATCTCCTGTAAACACAATTGCTACATCGTTATTATAAACAAAATGGCGACATTCCAATCTTGATCTGGAGAACAAAATATGCACTTAATAATTTGAAGCACTGTAGAACATTAATTCATGTAAGAATTTATGCCAAAAGCATAAGTTACTAGTTTCGCCACTGGCTGAGGACGATTGTGAATAGAAATATTTAAAAAAAGTATTGCCCATCTTACAGTAAACACATTGCACATTACCGTTCGCCATTATTTCCAATGAAAACACTGTTGAATTGTATCTAATATCTAACGTCGTCATTATAAAACGGACATAATTGACATTCTCGATCCGGCTGGATCTTCAATTCCCATCGAAAACGGTTAATGGGCCTTTCGTGGCAAGAATAATATTTTTTGTCCCCGTAATGGACGTTGTTAATTTAGTAAGATGGCTTAATTAATTTCCCGGATTGCACGAAGAATAATTGTTAATTAAACGACTCTCGGCTCTAAAAATTACTTGCAATTATTCGCAATTATACGACTCTTCATATCTCGCGGCTTCCACATAATCGGGTCCTGTTTTTTTGTTACAAATTGCTATTTATTACTACCATTTACTGTGTGATACTCAAAATAATCCCTGATATATTTGGTTTACGTAATCTATAGAAACTGGTAGAACCACTACGGAGGAAGTAGTTGTTTCAATAAGTGATTTGTTTTTAGTCTCCACCAGTGGCGGCTCGTGGAACATGTTGATGGTAGAGCGACTTTTACAATTTATTAGATCGGATGATACTGGCGTTTGAAACGTCAAAATTATGAAAGATGGAAATGACAAATTATACAAATTAAATACCGGAAAAAATTCAATCACACACGTAAAAAACCTAAAGTATAGACCAATAAAAAATACGCTCTTAATTAAAGTAAAAAACTAAAATATACGCCAAAAAGATCGAAAATTTAGACAAATTTCGCGGTTAAAAAAATGCAGAAAATTATAACAACAAATTTTTTGATGGTATCATAGCCAATTATATTTACGTTTTCATGGTTTATTGAAATCATATTTTAAATGTGCATCGAGCGTTGCGTAAACTCGGATGAAACTGACGTTTAAAACGTCAAAATTATGAAACATGGAAAAATTATACTTCAAATTCAAAAACTCGGTTTACTCAAAAACTAACGAGATTTCGAAAAAAACTTATTCTTTAGAAGTTGTTCATTTTGGTATTCTCTACATTTATCATTCACTCAAATTTGCTGTAACTGTTATCGTTTCATTATTATAAACCAAAAATTGAAAAAAAATTAATAATTTTTGAAAAAATATTTTCAAGCAAAAGATGTTCATTTCTTTGTTGTCTTCAATGTTTATTCAAATATTTTTGTGATATTTTTCATATTTAAGAAAATATTGGCAAAAAACAAAAAACAGTTAAGGTAAACACCCACTTCCGGTGTACGAATTTTTACCAAAAGCTTTTCAGTTCTTCAGATTATCAAATAAGACGTATGTTGAAAGTTTCATATCAATTGCTGTATTATAATAAAAAATTCCAAACATAAAATTGAAAAATCAAGGAAAACGAAAATAATTTTCAGCCCCCAAAATAACTCTTTAGCTCAAAATAAGTTTCCGACCAGAAACTTGAAAACCTCAGTTCCTGGAAGACCCGCAACAAAATTTTAGTGTTCAGAATGGTCTCGGCCTTGAAAGAAAATTTTCGAAAAAAAAATTAAATTTAATCGATTTTAGTCAAAATGTAACCAAAGAGTAAAAAAAAATCGCTCATAAAAAACAATAATTCAAGTTAAAAAATCTAAATTCAAGAGCAAGAAATCAAAAACCATCAAAAAAACTTTAAAATATCAGCAAAAACATAAAAAAAGTCGCGTATAAAAATCAATCATTCAGGTTAAAAAGAATCTAAGATATAGGATAAAAAATTCAAAACTTCGATCCTAAAAATCAAAACAGCGGACCAAAAAAATCAAAAATTGTAATAAACAAATCGAAAATTTAGAAAAAAAATTTAGGCCAAAATATCAAAATCCGGGCTTAACGATAAAAAATGAAAACAAGAAGATTAAAAATTCAAGTACGAAAGTTGCCATTTTCAGCACTCTGGGTGATTAGCCCCAGAAAACAAAGGAAAAAACTCAAAATTACCTCTGTAGCAAAGGAAATTTGCACTTGATGATTTGAAAATTTAAAAAAAATTATTACTTGAAGGTTTCGCTTTAAATAAACTTCAATTATTCAAAATTAGTCTACTTCTAATTTCCTGAAAACAACGACATGCTTCTGCAGATAACAAGGGAATAACTTGATCGACTTGAAACTTTCCAAATTTACTCAAAAGGCATTTATTATTATGATTCTGCAAATATCTACAAAACTCTAGCCACAGATTTCAAGATACAGCTTGAAGTTGTAAAAATTTAATAACAATTTGATTGCTTAAAAAAAATATAAAAACACTTGCCATCGACTTGAAACTTTCTAAATTTACTCAAAAGGCGTTTTATTATTATGGTTCTGAAAAAATCTACAAAACTCTAGCCGCAGATTTCAAGGGAATCGCTTCCAAGCACAGCGCAAAGTTGTAAAAATTGAATAACAATTCGACGGCTTGAAAAAAAATTTAAAAACATTTGGCATCGACTTAAAACTTTACAAATCAACTCGAAGGGCATTTATTATAATGATTTTGCAAAAATGTACAAAACTCTAGCCGCAGACTTTAAGATGATCGCTTCCAAGCACAGCTTCAAGGTGTAAAAATTTAATAACAATTTGATGGCTTGAAAAAAATATAAAAACACTTGCGTTTTTTCAAATGTACTCAAAAAGCATTTATTATTATGATTCTGCAAAAATCTACGAAACTCTAGCTCCAGATTTTGAGAAAATCCCTTGAAAATGCTGCTTGAAGTTATTAAACTTTAGAAACAATTCGATGCGTGAGAAGAAATATATAAACACTTGCCACCGACCTGAAACTTTCAAAATTTACTAAAAACGCTTTTATAATTAAGATTCTGCAAAAAAACTGCAAACACACCCGTCATGTTTTCCTGATAATCGGCTACGAAGGTAAGGTTGAAATAAATTTGAAACATTTTATTGGCGTAAAATAGTGCAAAAACAACCACCGTCGACTTTAAACTTTTAATTTTTTATCCAAAACGCATTTAGAATTATAGTTCTGCAAAAAAGTCTAGATTTCCCGATAATTCGTTCTAAACACAGTGTGAGGTTGCAAAAATTTCAAAATATCCGAAAATTTCAACAAAAGTTTAACCAAAATAAAGAATATTTCGGGCAAAAACTCTAAAATTTGGAACGAAGAAATGAAAAATACAGGTCAAATATCTACAATATGCGCCAAAAAAAAAAAAAAAATGCTGGTCTGAAAATAAAAAATACAAACCAAAAAAATTGAAAAATTAAGGAAAACAAAATTATTTTGCAATTTTCAGCTCCTAAAATAACTCTTTAGATCAAAATTAGTTGCCGACCAGAAACTCGAAAACGGTAGTCAAAAAGTAACCAAAAAGTAAAAAAATTCGCCCATAAAAAATAATAATTCAAGTTAGAAAATCTAAAGTCAAGGGCTAGAAATCAGAAACTGTACTTAAATAAAACACTTGCGTATAAAAAGCAATCATTTAGGTTAAAAAAATCTAAAATATAGGATAAAAAATTAAAAACTTTGACCAAAAATTCGATCCTAAAAATCAAAATTGTGGATCAAAAATCCGAAAATTTTAACAAAAAAATTTAGAAGAAAATTATTTCCTTTGGAAATTTGTAAAAATACTTTATTCAAAATTAGTCTGTCAAAATTTCAACCATCTGTTGCAATAAATGTGGAATTCCAATGTTAATTTCTGAAAAATTCGCCTTATTCGTCATCAAAATTTGCTTTTTAGTGCAACCATTTTTGTTGCGGTAAACTTACGATTATTTTCTTTGTAGATTTGTAAAGATACATTATTCCGAGTTAGTTTTTCAAAATTTCAACCATCTGTAGCAATAAATGTAGAATTGGCTTTTTTTGTTATCAAAATTTGATTTTCTAGTGCAACCATTTTTGTTGTGGTAAACTTGTGATTTTGTTTATGCTGGAGGCTTCTACTTCGTTACACATTTTAAATATTATAATAAAACACTTTTACAAGTTAGAAAAGTGACTTCTTGTTTGAAAATGGTAATTGTATTACCGAAACTTAAGTCACAAAAATAAATATAAAGTTATACAAAACAAAGTTAAAAGTGTTTTATTATAAAATTTGTGATTATTTTTGACGAAATTTATAAATGGACATTATTCAAAATTGGTCTGTCAAAATTTCAACCATCTGTCGAAAGAAATGTGGAATTCTCAAGTGAATTTCTGAAAAATTTGGTGATCAAAATTTGCCTTTTAGTGAAACCATTTTTGTTGTGGTAAACTTACTTTGAAAATTTGTAAAGACGCATTATTCAGAATTAGTCAGTCAAAGTTTAAACTATCTGTTAAAATAAATGTGCAATCCCTTGTATTTTGAAAAATGCGCCTTTTTGGTCATCAAAATTTTCTTTTTAGTGCAACCATTTTTGTTGAGGTTGCTTTCTTTGGAAATTTGTAAAAACACATTATTCAGAAATAGTCTCTCAAAATTTTAACCATCTGTTGAAATTAATGTGGAACTTTCACGCGGTGTGAAACATTTAAAAAGTTTTTTTAAGAATTAGTTAAAAATTCTTAATTAGCTTTTATTAGTGCTTTTGATCACAGAAATGATGTACACATGTCACGTTGAAATTACAATCTTAAAAATATTAAAATACACAAATTACATTAACATTTACGATAATATTACAATATCACAGTCAGTTGTAGAATAAAATTATAAATAAATAAATAGATAAAATACATTAGTTATACATAGAAGTTAGACATAGAAGTTACCATCACATAATAAGTTATCGGTTACTTATATACAAACATCTTTATTTAAGAATTGATACAATTATATATACATACATATAAAAATTTATGGTTTTCCGCAATTCTTAATTGGCTATCGACCGGAGGTCTTTCAGGCAGTCTTCTTCAGTCTGTACGTCTCTGTCAGTTATGATTAACGTGATGTTACTTATTTAGGTGCTCATTTAATGCATTAGTTGAAAAAAATAATTTTAATGCCTTTTTAAATGAGTTTCTGTTGAGTTACTTTTTCTTGCTGAGCGTGAGTCTACAGGTAGTGCCATGGCTCCGTAGCTCTATATAACGAGCCGCCCCTGGTCTCTACACTTCATTTTGCAAAGTTACGAACAGTTTAAATATTTTTACATTTAGACCAATTTTTGGTCTCTCTTTAATTAATTTAATGCTTCTGCTGTTTGTACGGGTTTTATATTTTATTAATTAAAAGTAAATACATTGCAATTTTGAAATTACAAATATATAATGAATGCCCTTTTGGTGGATCGAGTCGACACATTTTTTCCAACTCAGTACACGTTGCCAAAGTTGGACGTTTTTTTTGTCCAAAAACGTGTTTCTTTTGTTCGGGGGTTAAAGGGTGCTAAAAGGGATCATTCCAATCTGAGTTTACCTCCTTAAAGTAGGGCCAAAATGGGATTTTTTCCCGAAATAATCATCCAATTTGGTTGAACAGTCACTGAGTTATGTGCGAAAAACCTCGAAATGCACCCATAACTTGGTGCCAAATCGTCGTAGAAACTTCGTTCTTCGAGTCCTGCATAGGGAATTGATCAAATCTTAAAGCCTTTATGGTGGATCGAGTCGACAAAATGTTTCCAACTCCGAAGACATCGTCAAAGTTGGACATGGTTTCCAGAAAAAACTATTTTTTTTCACAGGGGCGGTAGAGGGGGCGGAAGGGGTTACGCTTAAGTTCGCATGCATGACTTTTAAGAAAACACTTCAAAGTTTTTCGCCCTCAAAGATTCATCAAAATCGATTGAAAATACGCCGAGTTATGGCGGTTTGAAAATGGTCGAAATTTTACGAATTTCAAGTATTTCATTTTTTTTCCACCAGTGTATATATATATATTATGGACTCTGTCTAAAAAAATTGTACTCTGTTTTGTTAATTCATCTCTGGCAAGCGTTACGCTTGCATCAATAAATTATGGATTTAATTTGGATTAGAATTATCCATTTGGACCAGATTTGAGGATCAAGTGTTCCATCTCGTAGAATTGTTTGAATGATGTTTTCGTGATAATACATCAAGATGAACCCATTAACAATCAATTGAAACGAGGAAGCGATTAAAGCGTATCACGTCCCCGTTCGGATTTTCAGAGTACGTGTTTAATGCGACGGCGTTTCCGAATCCAATAATCCGATCTGTGTGCGCCTGTATGTATATGTATATAAATATTTATGCGAGTTAAAATTAACACCCATCGCGCGAATAAATGTGCGGGCATGAACTTTATACATTATATACTTTATAATATGTAATGGAGGCACTCATGTACAACTTAACTCATATCCGTTCATAACATGTAATATATTTGTAAGGTTACACCTGCATACGTCGCCCATAAATTTATTGCGCACGCACGTTGTAACATTATAGCTGAGCTTTTAGCGAAATGTCGCAGAGATGGACGATTAGGACAAATTGCACCATTTCCTTTGATGTACGACCACCGTTCTAAGGATTTATGCACAGCCAACCGTAACAGGCTACAAATTGAATATTAATGATTGTAATTCACAATTTCAACGGTAGACGATCATCAATTAGTCATTCCGATTTACATTGCTATGGACGTTAAGGTAACATTCACGTAGGAATCGTGTGTTATTCTAAAATAAGTAAAAATAGTTAAAATAGGTTGAAAATGCCCAAAACCATTGGATTTTTGGATTCTTCATGCAGTAACTATTATGATGGAACATTTCAAATATTTATAATTGTGATGGTAATCTTCAGGCATTTTGATCACGAGATACATTTGTGTGTTGCCTAAGTTTGTTACTTTAGAAAATCAACCCCCTTCACTGGTAGCGATTTTTTATGGGTGGATCAGTTAAATCTCTTATCTGTGCTTCGTTGAAGTGAATGCTTCAAGCCCAAGCTACCATCTAAATTTATAATTTTTAATATGCATAGCCTGAGGTGATGGTCTAGGGACCACAAAAGATACAAATGGCTAGAAATTTATCACCCTATGTGCACATGATTGTTTTCGTTTCATCTTTTCACACATAACGTATCTCCTGTTAAATTCTATTGGCTTTTACTTTCGGAGCAGTAACTTACATTTACCACGTATCAAGTAAAGATTTTACAAGGGGAGCATCAGATGTGTGACTCACCGATTTCATCCATCTTTGGCACACGTGTAGGTCATAACTAGGAGTGTAACAGGGCGCACTATTCAGCCGTTTTCGAGAAAAAATGGTTTTTAAATTTGTTAATCATTCGTATGTTTATATACCTCTTGCGTTAACAACCATGTACCGACCTTTTGGCGCATCGATAAAACCTCCGATTCGTAGTCGGAAGGTCGAAGGATCGAACCCCGTTTGTTGAAGTTGGGTTCATTCATTTTCTTTTTATTGTTTTTATAAATCCATGTGTATTTAAATATCTTAATTTTAGAATGAATCAATTTTTTTCTCGAAAATGGCTGAATAGTGCGCCCTATTACTTGCACCTGTTACACTCCTAGTCATGACCTACACGTGTGCCAAAGATGGATCAAATCGGTAAATCACACATCTGATCCTTTCCTTGTTAGTAAAAATTGCACTTTCTTAAAATTGCTATTTCTCCTTTACTTATTAAAATATTTGAGTGAATTTAATTGATCTATTTTTATTAATTTTATGCAAACACTTCTAAGGATGGAATTTTAATTTGGATTTGAATTTATAAAATAATAGTTATTTATCCAAAATCGGGTGTAATAAGCGAATTACTGTGGTCATTTAAAAGATGTAATGTTGTTCATCCCATACCAAGTGAGATAATAATTCGGACTCACGGAGTACATAGATCCTTCATAAGATTTTTGAAATAATTCGAATTACCAACACCTACGTCAAAGTCTCTTGTTTTTAGCAAATATAAAAAAAAATATAATGGCTTTTTTAGCGCATATAAATCCGGAATTTAATCATCATACACAGAGGGCAAAAAAATGGTACAAGTAATTTTGTACTCTCGTACATCTTCGTGAGTTATTAATATTTTTAAATAATTGACATAACAGTAAGAAGCCCAATTTTTATAGATAAGATGAAGTACTATCTACAAAATCTGACCATTTCGTTTTTCAAAGTAATATTTAATGCGTTAATTATTATTTCAAATTTGTACCGTTTTTTTTTTCGCCCACTGTGTATTTAATTAATTGCAAAAATCAAATACTATTCGATAGTGGCGGTTCGTGGAACATTTTGATGGTAGAGCCACTTAGCATATAATACACTTAAAAAAAACTATTATTGTTGCAAAATTATTCAGTAAATTAAATAAAGAGAGAAGTAGCCTTCATACATAAATATTCAAGCAGTTCGTAATTCTACAAAATTAAGTCTGACAAAGGCTAACAAACAAATAACTTATTGAAACAAGTCACTAGAAAAAAAAAATGTTTTGTGTTATCTGTATCTATTCGTTGGACTTTTCTGGAAGAATTTGATTTTAGTCACCCGTTATCTTCTATAAACCAAAAACAATTCAACAACGAATTCAATTCTTTGGTCCTATATATATCTTTCGGCTGAATGAAAGACTTCGCTGAAAGAGTAAAAAAATATATAAAAACAATTGCCATCGACTTGAAACTTTCCAAAACAACTGACAACACATGTGATTCTACATTTCCGTAAAAATTAGAAATGCATTGTTGTAAAATTTTAGAATATTTCAATGTGAAAGAGATGAAATAAAAAAAAATGCATCAAATTCGTCGACGCGAGAAAAAATATAAAAACAATTGCCATCGACTTGAAACTTTCCAAAACAACTGACAACACATGTGATTCTACATTTCCGTAAAAATTAGAAATGCATTGTTTCAAAATTTTAGAATATTTCAATGTGAATGGAGATGAAATTTAAAAAAAAATTGCAACAAATTCGTCGACTCGAAAAAAATATGAAAACAATTGCCATCGACTTGAAACTTTCCAAAACAACTGACAACACATGTGATTCTACATTTCCGTAAAAATTAGAAATGCATTGTTTCTAAATTTTAGAATATTTCAATGTGAATGGAGATGAAATTTAAAAAAAATGCAACAAATTCGTCGACTCGAAAAAAATATGAAAACAATTGCCTTCGACTTGAAACTTTCCAAAACAACTGACAACACATGTGACTCTACGTTTCCGTAAAAATTAGAAATGCATTGTTTCAAAATTTTAGAATATTTCAATGTGAATGGAGATGAAATTAAAAAAAAATGCAACAAATTCGTCGACGCGAAAAAAATGTAAAAACAATTGCCATGGACTTGAAACTTTCCAAAACAACTGACAACACATGTGACTCTATATTTCCATAAAAATTAGAAATGCATTGTTTCAAAATTTTAGAATATTTTAATGTGAATGGAGATGAAATTAAAAAAAAATGCAACAAATTCGTCGACGTGAAAAAAATATAAAAACAATTGCCATCGACTTGAAACTTTCCAAAACAACTGACAACACATGTGATTCTACATTTTCATAAAAATTAGAAATGCATTGTTTTTAAATTTTAGAATATTTTAATGTGAATGGAGATGAGATTGTTTCTTGTCAAATTTTTTTATACATTATTTAATTTAATTTAATTATTTCATTTAATGCAAACCAAAGGAATCTTCTTTCCGTTAAAAACTCGTTGATGGAAATGATCGTGTGGCAGGAGGCGTTGTCATGGTAGAGCATCCGAGTGTCTGCAATGTACTTTCAAGGACTCCTTTATAAAAAGTTTGTGTTCGACGCAAAAATTCTTTGTGTCAAAAAACAATGAGGGATTGATTTGCTCATTCGAGCTTTCTTTGGTCGAGGAGATTAGTCAGAGTATTACATCATAGTTTGAAAGTGACAAGCTGATATTGTCGAAACTATAGTTACTACTCCAAGTTAATAAAGTGATACCAACAAAGTTACTCGTTTTGTTTGAAATATTACATCTCACTTTGACGTTTTGTTTGGGGATGGTATTAGAAAATCCATGATCATATGACTGAAGAAACCTGAGTTATTTTCGATTCTGTCGAGAAAGTCATGGCACGTATCATTCCGATTGTCTGTCTTTTATCACAATCTGTGTATAACACATTTGTGATAAACAACAATAAACAATTATTATTATTATTATTATAATCTTGGTACACACCTTTCTAATGCTGCCTAAATATTGAATTGATAAAAAAACAGTACCAATAAATGTGAAAGACCGAAAATTTGTTAATAGAAAAACTTAAGAGTTGACCCTTTTCATGGTTATCATTTTGAAAATCTCCTAAAAAGATTTACCTTTCCTAGAAACGTTGAAATCTGGCGCATTTTGGGGATCTCCTCTATTCAAATGACGTCTACATCGCCGCACATAGAAATTGTTTGTTTTACAATTTTTCATTTTACATCGTGTTTGGATGAAATATAGCAAAAGCTATTAACGGAATGTATTGAAATTTTTCAGAAAACCAATTTTGAATTAATATTGAGTCATTTTGAGAAGCCTTAACTGGATAGCAATAGTTGTTATATTTTTTTCGCGTCAACAAAATTATTACAATTTTTTATACATTTACATCGTGTTTGCGTGAAATATCGCAAATACTATTGACAGAATGTATTGTTATTTTTCACTAAATTATTTTTGTAATATTATTGAGTGATTTTAAAAAGTTTCAAGTGGATAGCAATTGTTTTTATATTTTTTTCGCGTCAACAAAATGATTACAATTTTTCATAAATTTACATGGTGTGTGCGTGAAATAGCGCAAATGCTATTAACGGAATGTATTGTAATTTTTCACAAAATCATTCTTGAATTAATATTAATTGATTTTTAGAAGTTTTAAGTAAATATCAATTGTTGTTATATTTTTTTCGCATCAACAAAATTATTACAATTTTTTATAATTTTACATCGTGTATGAGTGAAATATCGCAAATTCTATTAACGGAATGTATTTTCATTTTTCACTAAAGCATTTTTGAATTAATATTGAGGGATTTTAAGAAGTTTCAAGTGGATAGCAATTGTTGTTATATTTTTTTCGCGTCAACAAAATTATTACAATTTATCGTAAATTTACATCGTGTTTGCGTGAAATATCGCAAATGCTATTGACGGAATGTATTGTAATTTTTCACTAAAGCATTTTTGAATGAATATTGAGTGATTTTGAGAAGTTTCAAGGGGATAGCGATTGTTTTTATATTTTTTTCACGTCAACAAAATTATTACAATTTGTATCGTGTCTGAGTGAAATAACGCAAATCCCATTGAAGGAATGTATTCTAAATTTTCACTAAATCATTTTTGATGTAATATTGAGTGATTTTGAGAAGTTTCATGCGGATAACAATTGTTGTTATATTTTTTTCGCGCCAACAAAATTATTACAATTTTTTATAAATTTACATCGTGTTTGAGTGAAATATCGCAAATCCTATTGACGGAATGTATTGTAATTGTTTACTAAAGCATTTTTGAGTTAATATTGAGTGATTTTGAGAAGTTTTAAGTGAATAGCAACTGTTGTTATATTTTTTTCGCGTCAACAAAATTATTACAATTTTTCATAAATTTATATCGGGTTTGCGTGAAATAGCGTAAATGCTATTGAGGGAATGTATTGTAATTTTTTACCAAATTATTTTTAAATTAATATTGAGTGATTTTGAGAAGTTTTAAGTGGATAGCAATTGTTGTTATATTTTTTTCGCGTCAACAAAATAATTACAATTTTTCATACATTTACATCGTCTTTGAGTGAAACATCGCAAATGCTAATGGGGGAATGTATTGTAAATTTGCACCAAATCATTTTTGAATTAATATTGAATGATTTTGAGAAGTTTCAAGTGGATAGAAATTGTTGTTATATTTTTTTCGAGTCAACAAAATTATTACAATTTTTCATAAATTTACATCGTGTTTGCGTGAAATATCGTAAATGCTATTGAAAGGACTGTATTGTAATTTTTCACAAAATCATTTTTTAATTAATATTGAGTGATTTTGAGAAGTTTCAAGTGGATAGCAATTGCTGTTATATTTTTTTCGCGTCAACAAAATTATTACAATTTTTCATACATTTACATCGTCTTTGAGTGAAACATCTCAAATGCTAATGGCGGAATGTATTTTATTTTTTTACCAAATCATTTTTGAATCAATATTGAGTGATTTTAATAAGTTTCAAGAGGAAATATCGCAAAAGTAATCTACGAAATTAATTGTTATTTTTTACAATATCAATCTTAAATTAATATGGAGTGATATTGAGATGTTTCAAGTAAGTAGTAATTGTTTTTATATTTTTTTTCGAGTGAGCAAACTTATTACAATTTTTCAAAAATTTACATCGTGTTTCCGTGAAATATCGCAAATGCTATTGACGGAATATATTATAATTTTTTACCAAAACATTCTTAAATTATTATTGAGTGATTTTGAAAAGATTCAGGCGGGCAGTAATTATTTTTATATTTTTTTCCTGTCAACAAAATTATTACAATTTTTCATAAATTTACCCTGAGTTTACATGAAATATGGCAAAAACTATTGACGAAATGAATTGGAATTTTTCACAATATCAATCTTGAATTGATATTCAGTAATTTTGGGAAGTTTCAAGTGGATAGCAGTTGTTTTTATATTTTTTCGCGTCAACAAAATGATTACAATTTTTCATAAAATTACACCGTGTTTGCATGAAAAATCACAAACGCTATTAGCAGAATGTATTGTACTTTTTTACAAAATTATTCTTGACTGAATATTGAGTGATGTTGAGAAGTTTGAAGTAGATAGCAATTGTTTTTATTTTTTTTTTCGTGTCAACAAAATTATTACAAATTTCATAGCTAACGTCTACGTGGATTTTTTTTTAATTCGACCTTAAATATTTATACTTTCATTTTTCTATATTTTCAATTGCCTGTTCTCTCTTTTAACCTCTTCACGCCCAGGTTCGCCACATGTGGCAACAAGCGAAAAATGAAAACAAAAACATTGTACAAAAAAAATTACTTCTTTAGCGCTATCTATGGAATATTTTTTCATATTTTTTTGCATAAATGGGAAAGTTTGTGACAGTGAAATCATATTTCGTAGAAAAAGTTAACAACAACAAGGAAGTAATTTTTAATCAAACCTGGGATTAAATCAAAGCAGCATGAGCGCGAAGTTAAGATATAAAAAATAAGAAATCAATGCATGGGTCATTTACAAAGTTTTCGTGGGTCATAGGTCAGCTCTTTAGGGTCGCGTAGTTAGCTTTACTGAAGGTCTAGAAGGGACTCATGAACACGCTCTGTGGACTCTTCGTGCATCTATCTAGTGAAGATGTTTAAAGACTGCATCAATTATTGAAATATTTAATTAACATTTGCGCTTCCTGTCGCTTCAATCCAGTATGAAGTTGAAGCTTTTAAAACTTTGCTGCCGTTCGTACATCTATTTAGTGAAGATGTTTAAAGACTGCATCAGTTATTGAAATATCTAATTACTTAACATATGTACTTCCAGTTGCTTCTATCTAGTATGAAGCTTTTAAAACTTTGACTTGCAAAGTCACAATTTTAACAAAATATTGTAATACTTTCCACTAAGCAATTAACGCCTTATGAAAAAACCATTACATTTTTTTAAATATTCAATTCAGGTTATTGTTGCATTATTGAGGATGCATAATTCATTGGAAACTCATTATAACCTCTTAATATGTTTATACAGATGCACAATGCGGGAAAGAAGTTAACCGCTGATTTGTTTGAAGGCTCTTATAAATTACGACGTACAAATGAAGTTTGAAAGGTGAGATGAATATACATAAGGATGATGCAATCGCCTTAAGTGCATTGGATATTCTATATAAAAAAAAATACAGATGTGCACATTAATATACTTACCTTTAACAACACATCGCGTGGCGTGTCATTGGATGAATAGACAATTACAAACCAATATGACACGCCTATTGCGAATATATATTCAAAATGGATAATGAGGAATCATCTTTTTTTTTTTGAAAGAAGGATGGTAGACGGGAATTCGGGTTGAGGAAGTGCGGATGATTTGGAATTGGCGTAAGCATGTACTATTCGGCCACTAACGATAAGTACGTTGAGATTTCATTTTAATAATGAATGGGACATACACTAGACATCCATGGACCCGCACGGCCACTTCTTCGTTCCGAAAAAGTGACGGCACGGATGGGATTCGAACTCACGACCACGTGGCCCGTGAACAGGAGCTCTACTCACTAGGCCACCGCGGCCCCCGAATCATCTTAAAGTGCATTTTTATAAAGATGATTCAGAGAAAATTATTTCGCAGGATACAGACATACCATACAGTCGTACCCGCATTTTTGTGATGATTATAATTTATAATTTTAAATTAACGTATCAGGATTAAATTTTTGTTGAGAGTGAGTTACAGAACCCACCGACCGTCCATTCATTTGATTGAAGGGTGGGATGAATAGGCATCACCGGTTTTAGGTACTTCAGATGTATAAAAAAAACTGTTTTAATTTAGGATTGTTTGGCTGTAGTTGAATTAAACATTATGGGTGATGGGTGGGCCCTTTCTACCATACAAATGAGAGTTTTACGGGTGTGAGGAAGTATATAAAACAGAAATGGGCGCCCTCACATTAAACTCAACAACTATTTTGGATTTGATAATCTGCAGATTTGCGTAATTTCTTTATCGTTTTTATTGCAAAATAATTCCCTAGTGCACAAACGTTATTATTGTTTTATTGTTTGCAGATGAACCAGCAATGCAAGGTGTGCGGAGAGCCAGCGGCAGGTTTTCACTTTGGTGCCTTCACCTGCGAGGGCTGCAAGGTCAGTGTTACCACCCACATACCAATCTTTGACCCGCTAGAATAATATTATTGTGTCAAATTTTTAAGTTAAATGATTTTTTATTACTTTACCATAACGAATCCGGTCGGATTATTGGTTCTGTTTAATAAACATCACGTGCGCAAGTAATTTAAATTCTGCGCGTGAGGAGTAATTAACTACAAAGTTGCCATTACGTATCCGTGATTATTGCATAGGATGAATATACAACCATTCAACCGATTATCAATTCTATTGTTTCCTTCCCAAATTATTTTAATCCGCTCGATCCAGTTACGGCCACGTTCGAACTATCAGCATTAACTTAATTGCATCTCTACAAGGCAATTTTGTTATTATGCCTTACACGAAAAAAAAATACGCCTCGGGTATATTTTCTAATCTAATGGATTAATTTTATTCGTAATTACCGAGATTATAATTTAATACCTAATTGCCGTGTAGTTCCCACTTAGCGTTTTGTCGTAATTAAACTGCACTCTTTTCGGAAACCGTACATTTGACTCGCCAAATCCGGCTAAAAGTTTAGAGACATACTTAGGCACTTGTAATTAAATTTTACAGGTGAGTTTCTAACAATATCGTTTGAGTGTATTTACATAACAAATAAGGTTTGCGTAAACGGTGGCTCGGTAATTATTAGAAAGCAAATAGTTTTCTCTTCTTTTATCGCGTTTTAACACACAGAAGAACTGAAACTAATATACTTAATATAGTTAATGGTATTTTAAAATATGGGAAGCCGCGGAAAACTGTGCTGAATTAGAAACGTTTTATATTCGAGCTGTTGCTTTGAGTTACCGCGGTTGTTACGGTAATGGTTGCAATAGTTTCCGTATGGTTGTCATGGTTAATTCGCCTTAATCAGTACATAAGAAATCTCGGTTTACTCTTGTAACGCAATAAAATTTAAATAGATGCTCGGTACTGTTAGGCAAACAATAAATCATCATAAACCTGAGCTTAATACGAATAAAAACAATTTGCTTAGATCCCCCCTCGAGCCGGCGCAGTAAAATATTTATATAAAACATGACTGGCCTCCAATTTACATTCGTAATGTATGGAAATGGTAAGATTTGAATAATTAATTCCCATTTTCAAGCAGCGACAATTAAACCGAAACGGTCGTAACCGCCAATAAAATTCCGTGGGGGCAATTTGAATTTCATCCGATCGGAAAAATCGAATTCCTGTTGAGTCATCCGACGGCCGGCAGATCCATAAGATATCCGATATTACCTACACTGGATGACCTATGGGTTAATAATGACGTGCATACAGTTATGTTGGATTATTTAAACAGATGTTTAATTCTAAAAAAAAAAAAAACTAGAGGCAACAATTCAATAATGAATTAACTTGGTTACACGTTTTTGAAATCAATGAAACGTGCGACAAAAATCAAAGAAACGAAAGCGTTATTTTTACTAACTGTTACTTTGTAACCGTTACTACGAAATAATAAAAGTAACAGCGGCGGTTTCAAAGAATTTTTCGCTTATCTATTTTTATTGTTAAAAATTACCGATATTCCATATTCCAAACAAATAATATAACCAGCAAAATCTATCGAGGCATTCGGCATTTGTGCAATTTCAAAAATGAAAATCGCGCTTTTAAAATGCGTTTTTTTAATAGCAAGAGAAATGTTTATAACCCGTTTGAAAATTACGCCAAATTTTCTACATTTTGACCTTAGAATCATCAAAATCGGATAAAGCGTTCAGCAGTTGTGTTACTTCAAAAATCAAAATCGCGATTTTAAAATCTTGGAACTTAGAAAACCTTTCTTTTCTTTTAATTTCAAGAGAAAATTTCGTAACCCGGTTTAAAATTACACAAAATTTTCCAAATTTTGACCTCAGAACCATCAAAATCGGACAAAGCGTTCGGCTTTTTGGATTTTGAAAAAGTTCGATTTTGGCATTTTACTTGAATTTGAAGAAACAGAACATCAGATTTTTGGCAATTATGCAATTTAAACAAAATCAAAACCACAATTTTAAATTTTTGCATTTCAAATCGTACAATTTTGACGTTTGCGTCGTTTTCACAAGAAAAAATAAAAACCAGTTTCTAAATTATACCAAATTTTGACATTATAATCATTAAAATCTGACAAAGCGTTCAGCAGTGGCGTAATTTCAAAAATAAAAATTGGACTTTTGAAATCTTGGAACTTAACTTGTTTGAAAATTACGCCAAATTTTCTACATTTTGACCTTAGTATCATCAAAATCGGCGTTTCGGACTTTGAAAACGTTTGATTTTGGCGTTTTACTTAAATTTGGTGAAACCAGATTTTCATTTTTGCACTAAATTTGCCACATTTTGACGTTGGAATCATCAGTTTGGCATTAATGCAATTTAAAAAAAAATCAAAACCACAGTTTTAAATGTTTGTACTTTGAAATCCTGTAATTTTGAAGTTTGCGTTGATTACACAAAGAAAAATAAAAACCGGTTTCTAAATTGCACCAAATTCTCCAGATTTTGACGTTATAATCATCAAAATCGGATAACGCGTCTAGTTTGAAATTAGTTTGGCAGTTATGCAATTAAAAGAAATCAAAACCACAATTTTTAAATTTTTGCATTTTGAAGTCGTGCCTTTTTGACGTTTGCGTTGTTTAAAAAAACAGGTTTTAAATTGCCCTAAATTCACCACATTTTGATTTTAGTTCAGTTGTAGCATTTAAAAAAAAATCAACATCGCAATTTTAAATCGTTGGACTTTGAAATCGTGCAATTTTGTCGTTTTCGCGTTAATTAGACAAAACAAAATAAAAACCAGTTTCTAAATTGCACCAAATTTTCCGGTTTGGACGTCAAAATCGGACAAAGTATTCGGCGTTTCGGACTTAAAAAAAATCGATTTTGGCATTTTACTCGAATTTGATGAAACACAACATGAAACCAGATTTCAAATTGCACTAAATTTGCCACATTTTGACGTTGGAATCATCAGTTTGGGCAGTTATGCAATTTAAAAAAATCAAAACCACAATTTTAAATTTTTGCATTTTAAATTGTGGAATTTTGAAGTTTGCGTTGACTCCGCAAAGAAAAATAAAAACCGGTTTCTAAATTGAACCAAATTCTCCAGGTTTTGACGTTATAATCATCAAAATCGGACAACGCGTCTTGTTTGAAATTAGTTTGGCAGTTATACAATTGAAAAAAATCAAAACCACAATTTTAAATTTTTGCATTTTGTAGTCGTGCGATTTGGACGTTTGCGTTGTTAAAAAAAGCAGCTTCTAAATTGCCCCAAAATTCGCCATATTTTGATTTTATCAATAATATCAAAATCGGACAACGCCTTTTAGCAGTTTTGGCATTTAAAAAAAAAATCAAAATCACAATTTTAAATCGTTGGACTTTGAAATCGTGCAATTGTGACATTTTGCGTTTATCACATAAAAAAAACGGTTTCTAAATTACACAGAATTCTTCAGATTTTGGCGTTATAATCATCAAAATCGGATAACGCGTTTAGCAATTGTCAAACTTCAAAAATCAAAATCGCGATTTTAAAATCTAAGAACAGTAAAAACCTTTCTTTTTTTTAATTTCAAGAGAAAATTTCGAAACTCGTTTTAAAATGACACTTAATTTTCCATATTTTGGATTTGAATGATCAAAATCGAAGAAGGCATTCGGTATTTGAGCAATTTCAAAAATCAAAATCGTTTTTTTTAAATCTTGGAACTTAAAAAATGTATTTTTTTAATAGCAATAGAAAGTTTTATAATCCGTTTGAAAATTACGCTAAATTTCCTACATTTTGACCTTAAAATCATCAAAATCAGATAAAGCGCTTGGCGTTTCGGACTTTGAAAACGTTCGATTTTGGCATTTTATTCAAATTTTATAAAACAGAACATGAAGCCAGATATCAAATTGCACCAAATTTGCCACATTTTTACGTTGGAATCATCAGTTTGGCAGTTATGCAATTTAAGAAAAATCAAAACACCAATTTGAAATTTTTGCACTTGTAATCACAAAAACATAACCAGCTTTTAAATTGCACTAAATTCGCCACATTTTGATTTTAAAAATATCACTATCGGACAACGTGTTTTGGCAGTTGTGCTATTAAAATAAATCAAAATCGCAATTTTAATGAAATCTTTGGACATTGAAATCGTGCAATTTTGACGTTTTGCGTTAATTAGACAAAAAAAATTAAAACCAGTTCCTAAATCGCAGATATTGATGTTATAACCATCAAAACTGGACAAGGCATTTAGCAGTTGTGTAACTTCAAAAACCAAAAACGCGATTTTAAAATCTTGGAACTTTTTTTTTTTTAGATATTTTAAAACACGTCTTTTTCTTAGTAACTTTACGATATTCAGAAAAACAGATAATCATTATTTATGCGGTTTTCTACGCAGAATTCAGTGGCGTGCTTATTTTTTTATTTAAAAGTTACAGTACAAAATTTGTAATATTATCGTTTTTTTCGTTAATTTACATGAATTTTTATTAAGCACGTTATATCTATATACACCTCATTTATAGTTCTATTCAATGACATACAAATATACAAGGTGTTCCATTAAAATAAATATGGTACCTTGTGTCATAACTGTTAAATTAAAAGCCAAATTAAAAAATAAGCCCGCCACTGAATTTTACGAACAGGAACACATATATAACTATTTAACTGTTTTTTGCATATCTTGCAGTTTTTAAGGAAAAGAGAAGTATTTTAAAATGGCAAAAAATTGAAAAACTCTCTCAAAATAATCAAGTTATCAAGCATGATCTGTTAATGCTATTGTTGTTATTTTGAAGAAGAGGTCATAACGTGTATATCAGACTTTTGCTAACTCTTAAAGGTCCTGGAGCGTACCTCTAAATTCATTTAAAATAATATTCACAAACGGATAAAGACTTAAAAGTGAAATTTTGAATTCACCTCTGCAAATATATTCTGAAGAGTAGCACGGATTTATTTGATTTATAATAATGGTTATAAACAATTTGAATACTAATATTTCTGAAATTTAGAAAAAGGAATCCGTCGTACACTAGGGTAATCTATTTAAAATGTATTACTCAAATAACATTTTTGCATATTTTTGAAACTATATTCGTAGTTAGGATGGCCCGTTGGTGTAGTGGGTATAGGCGAGTGCTTGTGTCGGTTGCACCGCGTGCTGTGTGGGTTCGAATCCCAGCCCGGGCGAAAGATTTTTCGGGGATCGAGAAGTATTCGGTCGGGTCCATGGTTGTTGTGTATACATCTAACATTATTAATTTATTCATTGGTTCATTTTTTCATCCCAAAAATACAAAAATTCAAAAATTACAATATTCGATGTGACTGGATGGCTCGTGCCTAAGTAAAAAAAAATATTCGTAGTTTCACGGTTACCAAACATCGAATTTGGGCCACCCGGTACAACTGAATGTGGCGATAGCGGCAGTTAATCATTGCAAACCTCCTAATCCAACATAGAAATTTGCATTTAAAACATGTAACTTAAATATAATAAAAAAAAATATGCACGTTCGAAAATCTTTTGCCCGTACATAAATTAAACTTTCTCGCAATATATTTCCGATATGTAACGAGACGACACAAAAAATATTTCCGAAATGTCAATATTAATAACGGCCGTCGTAAAATTTCGGTCCATTCAATATTGATAATAGATCACTGCGCCCACTGCAGCTTTCCAAAAAGTAATGCCGCCGCCATCGGTGAGGGCATACATCACCAGATTAAGTGATTAAGGAAATATTTAATGTAGGCCGGACAATAACTCTTTACGTCCAATAAACAATGATTACAGTTTGAATGTCAAAACCTACAATTACCTGCTGCTGAATTTGGTATTTTGAAGAATGCAACTGGCGCTTTAAATGCAGGTTATTATTATCTTGCAATGTCTCTATCCAGATGATTACAATAATTATTGTAATCGTATTGATCTACGAATGCTCGTTTCGTTGGGATTTGATTGAATGGTAATGAGGAGCGAAATGTTCTCTCTATTTATATTTAAATTTTTTCAATTGGATTGTAAATTGCTTTTTCGTGTTGGGCGTACAAATTATTGGAACTATTAATATTATTATTATTTTATAACAACGATCATGGTAGTGGTATTTTGTTTATTTGGCTGGAATTATTTTTGTGGCTTGTTGATGAGTTTGTGCACTTTGATGCATTCCATCCATTGCGTTGTTGATCGTGAATATTTACATTTTACTTTAACACCTAAAATGAGGATTTTCACAGATTCTTCCAATTTTCAGGAGTACTCCTAAGTTGATTTTCATAAGACTTTAGGATGTTATTCCTAATTCCTACAGCTATAAAATTAGTAATTGAACTTAAAATCAGTACTTGCTTTCAAAGAACCCCGCAACATTTCAATGTAAAATGGGTTTCATCGAAATTGTCCCATTTTTTGCAGGGAGCTAGCTTTTGACATCCTGAACAAGAGTCCTTATGGGCGGAACAAAATCCTACGTAAGGATTTTGAGTTATCCGCCAAAGAAGGTCTCATTTCACGGATACTCGAAAATAGTAAAAACGGAGGGAAGAACGCATACAACGATGTTAATATCTTCATGTTTGGATTGTTTTGGACCAAGAAGTTCTTGTACAATGCTTAGCAGTCATTGCTGGGGACACTGGCATGTGTGCCCACCATTAATTAGGCAACTCGTAGGGCGGCCATGAACATTTTCAGGAAAAAAACTAACCTTCAATTGAAATTTATTCTTTGTAGAGAATGATTTATTGAGCCGCCACTGGGTGCGTCAGTAAATAAATGCTCATAACTTTCAAAGTTTTTATTTTTTTTAATCTGAAACTTTTCCAAAATAATCTCCATACAATACTCAACAACTTCGTCGCTGGAAGTTTGTTGCCAGACTTTCGTCGCACACTTTTTTAAGTGAAACAAAAAAAAAACGTGGATTAAAACACTTTTAACTTCACATTTAATTTGTTTTGTAACTTTTTTGGGAGTCCCCATGATGAAACATTGAGAAAACAGATGGCCCATCGATAGTCAGACCTTTTCAGGGCCTTTCCGCCCGTGGAATTGATCTTCCGATCCAAAATACGAGTTTCAATTGAAGTTTTTTATTTACATATTTTTTAAATTTCCCATCATGGACCATCAATGGACCATCATGGCCATCGTTGGGCATGGGCTGTTCCAAGTGAATTGAATTTTAGAGAATGAATTTTAATTGAAGGTTCGTTTTTTTCCTGAAAATGTTTATGGCCGCCCTACGAGTTGCCTGATGATGGGCACATTTGCCCAGCGTCCCCAGCAATGACTGCTGAGCATTGTATAAGAACTTCTTGGTCCAAAGCCGTCCAAACATGATGATATTAACATCGTTGTATGCGTTTTTCACCCTGTTTTTTCGATTTTCGATTATAGGTGAAACGAGACCTTCTTCGGCGGATAACTCAAAATCCTTACATAAGATTTTGTTCTGCCCTTAAGGACTTTTGTTCAGGATGTCAAAAGCTAGCTCCCTGCAAAAAATGGGACAATTTCGTGGAAAATTTTATGAATACTTAAAAAGATAATTTTCACAGATTCTTCCAATTTTTAGGAAAACTCCTACGTCGATTTTCATAAATCTTTAGGATATTATTCTACATTCCCGCAGCTTTAGAATCAACAGTTAAACTTAAAATTAGTAATCATGAGTTTTCCCAGAATTTCCACATCAACATTTTTTAAACTTTCAAACGGTCGTTTTGGTAGATTTTTACAATTTTCAAAAAAACCTTAGTTAATTTTCATGAAAATTTAGTATTGCATTATAAAAATCCACAGCCCTATAATAACCAATTCATCTAAAAATACATCATCACTAAATTCTCGAAAATTTCTACTCCAGGAAACCCCTCAGGCAATTTTATTAAACTTTAGGTTACCGTTACTAATGCCCACATCTATAAAATTACCAATGAATCTAAAAATATATCCATAAATTTTCAAAATAAAATTTTTGAATTCGTTGCTTCCATGAATTCGTCAAATTTTTAGGAAAACATAGCTATAAAATCCCACTTAATGTACAGTCATCCAATTTAAAAAAAGCTTTTAATAAAACTTCAGGACAAAATTCTAAATGCCCATTAAAGTAGAATATGCAAATAAATGAAAAATTCGTCACGCGAATTTCCTCAAAAGTCTTCCCAGAATTTCCACTTGAAAATTCTTGAAACTTTTGAAACACCGGTTTTAGTAGATTTTTGTTTATTTCTTAGAAAACCCAACAGTCAATTATTATTAATCTTTAGGATGATGTGCTTAATCCTGACAGTTATAAAATTAACAAACAATCTATTTTTTCGGTTTTGCGCCTTGTTTTGGTGTTTTACCATTAGCCATCAACAATTATTTATATACAGGGTGTTCAATTTACGCGAAGACATTGAAATATCTCGAAAACTACACATCGAATAAAAAAATATAATTAAAATTTGTTCGCGTCGGAGGGGGACATCTAATGATATGAAACTCGACCCTCTACCCTCAACCCCCCTAGGGGGTAGGGGGTGAGAAATGGAAAAATTAAATAGGAACCCCCATTTTTTTGTACGAATTTGAATACTCCGGGAAAAAATAAGAAAGTTTTATCTGAATTTTTTTTGTATTCGTGACAGACGACGCTATAATCGACAAAATTCAAAATTGCCAAAAATCATTGAAAAATGGGGATTTCCTGATAAATGGGGGGGGGGGGGGCTTGAAACTAGTGCTGGGAAATTTTATGATTTTAGTATTCGAATATTCGTTCAAGAAATTATTCGAGTACTCGAATATTCGAATACTCGAATAATTTGAATATTCGAATACTCAAATTATTCGAATAATTCGAATATTCTAATATTCGAAATGTTCGAATATATTCGAATATTCGAAATGTTCGAATATATTCGAATATTCGAAATGTTCGAATATATTCGAATATTCGAAATGTTCGAATATATTCGAATATTCGAAATGTTCGAATATATTTGAATATTCGCATATATTCGAGTATTCGAATAGTTAGAATATTCGAATAGTTCGAATAAATTCGAGTATTTATTTCTAGCATACGTATTTTTTGATAATCATATGATACTAGGGCTGCGAATCGAATATGAATAAATCTACAGGCAATTATAATAAATATTCAAATACTAGACTACCAATAAAAAATATTTATTAACAATTAAAATTGTGAAATTTCGACCATTTTCAAACCGCCATAACTCGGCGTATTTTCAATCGATTTTGATGAATCTTTAAGGACGAAAAACTTTGAAGTGTCTTCTTTAGAATCATGCACGCTAAATTAAGCGTAACCCCGTCCGACCCCCTAGCGCCCCTGTGAAAAAAAAAGTTTTTTCTGGAAACCATGTCCAACTTTCCAACCGTCTACGGAGTTGGAAAAATTTTGTCGACTCAATCCACCATAAAGGCACTAAAATTTGATCAATTCCCTTTGCAGTACTCAAAGAACGAAGTTCCTACTACGATTTGGTACCAAGTTATGGGCGTTTGGAAAAATGTGAATTTTGAGGTTTTTCGCAAATAACTCAGTGACTTTTCAACCAAATTTGATTATTCTTTCAGAAAAAAATCCCATTTCGGCTCTACTTTAAGGGATTAAACTCAGATTAGAATGATCTCTTTTTGAACCCTTCAACCCCCGAATAAAAAAAAACACGTTTTTGGGCAAAAAACGCCCAACTTTGGTAACTTGTACCGAGTTGGAAAAAATGTGTCGACTCGATTCAACAAAATGGCATTGAAATGTGTTCAATTATCTGCGCAGGAGTCAAATAACGAAGTTCTTACGACGATTTGGCACAAACTCATGGGTGTTTGAAAAAAAAGCGAATTTTGTGATTTTTTGACGTGGTCAAAAAAGTTTAGAGCCGACTGGGATTCACCCTCTGAGGTCGGAAAATGGGCGCTCGGGGGCCGGAAAATCGAGATTCGCACCTTATAGGGATCCATTTTTGGCCTCTGGAGTCAATTCCAGGGGTGTAGGCCGAAGTTTTTCGACGAAATTGTTTTCGTTTTCACGAATGAAATTTTCTTTGCATGTTCTTTGAGGTATGCACGAAAATTATTTGTTTGCGCGAAATCATGAATATCGCATTTTGTACCTTAGAACTCCATTAACAATTTTTTTTTATTTTCGTTCAAAAAAGGCTTACTTTAACGATCTCTGTAGGGTCGGAAAAATGTGGACCTAACTCACCATCATTCGTCCATTTTTCATTCGTCCAATAAAAACAAACAAATTGCACTGACGGAAAAAAATTAAACACTTGAGATTTGTAAAAATTTAGATAATTTTCAAATGGCCATAACTCAGCTTCTATTCAACCGATTTCGACGATCTTTTGAGAA
This sequence comes from Ocypus olens, assembly GCA_910593695.2. Lineage (NCBI taxonomy): Eukaryota > Metazoa > Arthropoda > Insecta > Coleoptera > Staphylinidae > Ocypus > Ocypus olens. Next base: position 47,915,461 of record OU343049.1, read on the forward strand.
ATAAAAAGCAAAATGTGTCCTCTTTAAAAGGGTTTATCCCCCACTCAAAAAGAGGGCTCTACGCCCCCCAAACGAAAAAATAAAAAGACCACAAAATGCACTTTTTTTTACACATCCATAACTTTATGCCAAATTGCAGTAGGAACTTCGTTTTTCAGTTCTGCACAGGTAATTGAACACATTTCAATGCCCCTTTGGTGGATCGAGTCGACACATTTTATCCAACTCGGTACACGTTGCCAAAGTTTTTTGCCTAAAAACATGTTTTTTTTGTTCGGGGGTTTAAGGGTTCCAAAAGGGGTCATTCCAATCTGAGTTTACCCCCTTAAAGTAGGGCCAAAAAGAGATTTTTTCCCGAAAGAATCATCAAATTTGGTTGAAAAGTCGCTGAGTTATGTGCGAAAAACCTCAAAATGCACTTTTTTCAAACAGCCATAACTTGGTGCCAAATCGTCGTAGGAACTTCGTTATTCGAGTCCTGCATAGGAAATTTATCAGATTTTAATGCCTTTATGATGGATCGAGTCGACAAAATTTTTCCAACTCCATAGACATTGTCAAAGTTGAAAATGGTTTCCTGAAGAAACAATTTTTTTCAGAGGGGTGCTAGAGAGGGGCGAAAGGGGTTACGCTTAAGTTCGTATGCATGACTTTAAAGAAAACACTTTAAAGTTTTTCGCCCTTAAAGATTCATCAAAATCTATTGAAAATACGCCGAGTTATGGCGATTTGAAAATGGTCAAAATTTCACGAATTTCAAGTGTTTAATTTTTTTTTCCTCCAGTGTATTTTGTGTGGTGCTAGCTGGTGCTGGTGTAAAGTCTTTCTGGTACAATAATTTTTTAAGTAAAATAAACGACAGAGTGCCAAGTTTACCGACTCGGTATGATCTAAAACATGGGGATGATAAATAATTTAAAATCCTGTCTATGTTTTCTCGGTCGTTTTGTTTTTTTTTTCTTTGGTTATATGATTTTTTAGTTGTATTAGTAGTATGAAATTTGTATAAATTTGTTAAATATTGAATACTTCCTCATATATTTATACCTATGTATATTTTTCTTTGTAATTAGGCATTTTGCCTGTTAAGGAAATAAAGAATTATTATTATTTAATCAAAAACACGTTGGTAAACATTGAGTTATTATCGGAGAACCTTGATTTTTGGATCATTTTTGGAGATTTTGGAGGTTTTAAAAACTACAAAAAAACAAAATTGCACTGGTACCAGTTTATAGTACTCATACAAATTTAGAAAACATTGGAACAAAATTTGAATTATGCCTTATGTAAAATCACTTGAAGTTTGAGGAGGTTCCAAAATATGAGATGGGATTAATTTATTCGTTGGACACATATTTAGATACCCGTGAAAAATATGCTCACTACGCCTCTGGTAATAATATCGATGCTGGTGATTAACCAACATAAATAAAGTACGATTGTTAAATATCGTAATTATGGGTTGGTAAAAAAAATACTGTCTCCGATTTAATGATTAAATTTTTTATTTTTAAAGTATTTTTTAAAAACTTGTAAGTTGTTAGTTAATGTTCATTTTGACATTTACTACAATCAATGGCGGTTCCTGGAACTTGTTGATGGTAGTGCCACTTATACAATATACCCCCCCCCCCATTTTTGAAGTAAGAAAGAACGATTTATCTTCCTGGACCAAAGTAACTGGCGAAAAAGTGTTTTAAGAATTATTTAAAAATTCTTGTTGAGCTTGAAACTACAGGAACTGCCATGGCTCCTTGGCTCTATATAACGAGCCGCCCCTGACTACAATTATTGTTAATGTAAAGTATAGCGTAATAAGACGGTCAAAAGTGCCCCCAAATGAAATGAGCTGGGAGGTTAAAAATAATGTTAAGGATCATAAAAAAAGCCGGATTTGACAAAAAAGTAGCCCCACACCCCCCTCCCATCCCTTGATATAGCCAAAAACGTGTTTTTTTTGGTTTTAAATTACCCTGTGCATCCAACTAACTTTTGACTGTCGGTAGGTATGAGTACTTTAAGATAACAATATTATCTAATGGATTTTTATAAGACGGGAATTTTTGGCGGGAAATTCGAATTTTGACAATATAAAATATCACTAAATAGCGATTATTTCAAAGACGCTAAAAAGTGCACCTCCAGAAAAAATATATAATGGGTGTCTATTGCTTTTTAATGTGTGAGATTTTTTTCAGAATTTTCCAAGTGGTAAAACATGGCCAAAATAATTGAAAACCGCATTTTTTTACTAATTTTTACCTTATTTATCAGTTTCAAACGAAAAAAAAAACATTGCAAAACTTCTTATTTGCACATTTAAGGTCATTTCTTGTATTGATGTATGCTACACAATTTTGTTTTGCTCATTTAGTGGGAAACTCCAATATCTGGAACTAAAAAAAAAACATTCAAAATTACTTTTTTCGTTAAAATCGAAAGGTGCTACTGCCGAATTAATATAAAATGTTAAGTAAGTATATTTTACGCAAAGTAAATGGTACTAATAGATAAGTTTATTTTTGAAAATACATGCCACAAACTGAAAGTGATAAACCAAAAATGCGGTTTTTAATTATTTTTACCATGTTTTATCCCTCGGAAAATTCTGAAAAAAATCACATATATTAAGAAATAATAGACACCTATTATATATTTTTTCTATAGGTGCACCTTTTAACGTCTCTGAAATAATCGCTATTTAGTGATATTTTATATTGTCAAAATTTGAATTTCGCGCCAAAAATTCCCGTTTTATAAAAATATACTAGATAATGTTGTTATCTTAAGGTACTGATACCTACCGAAAGTCAAAAGTTAGTTGGATGCACAGGGAACATTAAAAACCAAAGAAACACGTTTTTGACTATAGCAAGGGATGGGTAGGGGTTGGGGGGCTACTTTTTAGTCAATTCTGACTTTTTTATGATCCTAAACATTATTTTTAATCTACCAGCTCATTTCGTTTGGGGGCACTTTTGACCATTTTATTCCGCTATACCCTTTGAAGTAAATATAGACAAAAAAATTAAAATCAAAAAGTTTATGAGAAACTTTATGAATAAAAGAAAGCCCTTAAAATGAATTAACATCTTTTTCTAATATTTTTCATATTTACAAAGTAAACTGAGCCAATTCCGGCGTTCGAAATTTTATCAAAAAATTGTCAAATAAGATTTAATTTAATATTTTTTTGACACACACACACACACACATACATTTAAATATAATAATAGATGCTCGTTGGGCTATTACAAATATAAAATAATTTAGTAGACGATGCTATAATTTATTTCTAATTTTTACAGATCATAAAAATTTCTATGTTGTACATTGTAGCTATAATTTTGAAGAGTTTTAGAGTGAATCCTTTCGAAGGACAACCATCACTAACCCATTAGCGCTAATTAGTGAACGCGTTTCGAAAATTGGCACGTTTCTAACCTTAATTTGGCTCATCGTCGGATCGAAGAGTGATTAGGTGAATTACTTTCAGAAACCGGCATTTTTCCAGCCGGCAAACCGACACTTAATAACGAATTACGCTCGAAACGTGGAATCACAAAAATAAATCAAATCGCCTAATTACCTATCAATCGATTCCAAAACGCCAAAAACCCGCATCCCGGTTTATAATTAATAAACCATTAGGTTTATCTGGTTCTCACATCCTCGCAACGCGCATTGTGGTTCACAAATCGTTGTTTGTCCAATTCATCAAGCCGGCGTAATTACCTGTAATTTCTTTCGTTTTCGGTATGGTAGATTAAATTAAATTACACTAATTAACTAATTATCGCAACAGTAGTCCGGTATCATTAAATCGACGAGAGGTGAGAATGGGTTACGAAAAAATTTCCGGAATGTTTTTCACCAAAAGGGAATTACAATTGTGATTCATTTCTGGAGAGGATCGTTGCGACCGTTACTAAGCGGTAATCTATAATTAAACTCAATTGAAAGTATTCTACAAATTTTACAAAGAAAATATTTTAATAAATTGGTGCAATTTTTATGATTATTTCTTGAACTTAGTTTAGAATACTACTATAGCCTAGGTAAAGGGTTATTTGAGGCTTGATGTGACATAACTAACTACTACACCCCGCCCGCTAGTTCGTAGTTACAACAATGTTTTGTCGCCCTAGGGCGTAAGATTCTACTTTACACGCGCAAATGTGGACTGAAAAAATAAATGACATCTCCATTTAAATAATCCTCAAACCGTTTCACCTTTTAAACAAAATTTTAATAAATAACGCATAAACAAGTTTTAAATCAAAAAGATCGAGTCGATTATAATAAGTAGATCTGGAAATAAGGAAGTGTGATGGACCAGAATAATTTAGAGTATTAGAAAACGTCATAAGTGTTAGATTTAGTGAAACATTCGGAGGAATTATCTGTAAGTTATGGCGGATAATTGGACCGAACGGAGACCAGCTCTCCTTTTATGTTTTCGGCTTTTATCCAAAGTGAAGACCCGAATCCCCGAATCTATGATTATTGGAATTTATCTCGGAACGTTACCAAATGAAATTTTTGCCTTAATCAATAGCGATTAGCATTCGGTGCGTAGGTAATTTGAATACAAATCGGATGCACTCGGAGATATCTTTCGGAGCTGATGGTGTTCCTCTAATGATTAAACGAATTTCTCGTTCCCAGGAGATTAGCGCCTCTTTTCCAGCCTTGGAGATTATTTTTACGACTGACATGGTTTCACGGATTTATCATTTGCGTCTCAGAAATATTAAAATAAAAAGAGGATCAACAACTTTACAGTTCAGGTGATAATAAAATAATAGCTGTTCTTAAAGCTTTCCTGGTTGCATATTTAAATTTTTTGAGAATCGAAAAAAAAATGTTCAAGCAATTACAATCGAAAATAGAATAGTAATTGTTTCAATGATTAATTTGTTTATAATATAAATAAAACCACGTTCGTTGTTAATAGCACATAATTTATTTTGTGCTGATAAATTGTTTTCAACCGTAAAATAATTTAAAATATACTGAAACAATCGATCTTCAATAGCAAAAAAAATAGCTAGTCCAAATTGAACGCGGTTTACAAATCTGAGTTTCTCGTACGTCAATTAGTCAGATTGGAGATTTTTAATGTTTGACGAAAACATGAAAAAATACACGAGTAAACCCCTTGGAGAAGTACAGACGATTCATACAAACATTGTTTGTCACAATTCTGAACCTTTATTAGCCAAAAAAGCTATTATTTCTTTCGTGGGTATCAGTGACGGTACGCGGGTTTTTTTTTCTGGTACGGCCGAGGAACAAGAGGTGGTAATACAGATAGGTGCGGTCACGCAGCAACTGACCCTACCTATCTGTATTACCACCTCTTGTTCCTCGGCCGTACCAGAAAAAACCCCGCGAACCGTCACTGGTGGGTATCTCAGATCATTGATGAAACCATCCAAGTTCGTTTGACGTGTGATTCGCACTTGTTATGTTATTGGATCTTGTTCTGCTGCCGACTCTTCAATTTAAGAGTTTATCCATTTTATTACCATTTTATTCATCAGGTGAATTGGTTGATACATTTTCTTCAATGGGTTTTATCAGAACCTTAAGAGCGAAAAGTATATGTAAATGCAGGGCCGCGCCAAGGTATGTTGCGCCGGGGTGCGAGGCAAAAATTGCCGCCCCCTTTCAATGAAGAAGGGTGGTTGAAAAAATGAACACTCAAAATTATTTAGAAAGAAAGAATTTCGATATAAACAAAGAGATACGTTCATGGATTTCGCGCTTGCATCCGCACATCTTCTATTTCACGAACATACGTGTTACGAAAAAAAAGAATTTTAGGTGGATTTATTTTTTTACGAGCGCCGATTTTAAATAAATTGTAAAAACCAATAAGATTTGGTGGGCGCTGAAGTAAGAGGGCTGTCAAGCCTGCCGCCCCCAAGACCTGCCACCCGGGTGCTGGGCACCCCTAACACCCCCGCTTAGCGTGGCCCTGTATAAATGCGATTGTAATTTCTTAACATAAATTGAAGCTAAATGGTTAAATATATTCTATTTTGGTTTTCACCTAGTGCAAGATGTTATGGTCTAAAAAGGCGTGTACTAATTGTTTTTGTCCAATTTTACCTCTAAGTATTTTTTATAACAAGATAAATGTTGCTAAAAGGGCTTAAATTTTTCATTCAAGTTAACGCAATAAATAAAGTTACAATAATAATATAAATTAGTATGCTCGACAGCCTAACATGTACTCTTTCATCAGACATAAGAATGATTTATTTTTATTGAAAGACCACTTTATATACATATATAAAATAATCAATGAGTCCATTTTTCGTTTTTCGAGTTCAAGTTTAGCTTGTTGCTATTCTGTTTCTACTTAGTATATAGCAATTGTTTTTACAAAACATTATAAATGCAATGATTATTCATAGATCTTGAGCTTTTAGAGTAAATCTCTTGATTAATAAACTTTTTACAATTTTTCTAATAGTTGAGTACATTTTTTGTTTTTCCAGTTCAAATTTAGCTTGTTGCTATTCTGTTTTTAGTTAGGTTATAGCTTTTGTTTTAAGATGTAATTATAAATGCAATATTTCTTTATAGATCTTGAACTTTCAAAGTAAATCCATTGATCAATTATTTTTTTACATTTTTTCTAATCGTTGAGTGTATTATTCATTTTTCCAATTAAAGTTTAGCTTGTTGCTATTCAGTTTTTACTTAGGATATAGCAATTTTTTTTACAGGAAATGATGAATGCAATGTTTCTTTATAGATCTTGAGCTTTTCAAGTAAATCCCTTGACAGATGATATTTTTACAATTTTTTCAAATCATCAAGTGCATTTTTCTTTTTTTTGCAGTTCAAGTTTAACTTGTTGCTATTCTGTTTCTACTTTGGATATAGCAATTGGTTTTCTAAGAAATTATAATTGCAATAATTCTTCTTGGATCTTGAAACTTTGTAAGTAAATCTAATGACCAATTAGTTTTTTACAATTTTTTAATTCGTTAAGTGCATTTTTGGTTTTTACAGTTCACGTTTAACTTATTGCTATTCTGTTTCTACTTAGAATATAGCAATTTATTTTACAAGAAATTATAAATGCAATATTTCTACATTGATCTTGAGCGTTTTAAGTAAATCTCTTGACTAATGAATATTTTACATTTTTTTTTAATCGTCGATTGCATTTTTCATTTTTCCAGTACAAGTTTAGATTATTGCTATTCTGTTTCTACTTAGGATATAGCAATTGTTTTTTAGGGAATTATTAATGCAACATTTCTTTATCGATCTTGAGCTTTTCAAGTAAATCCCTTAACCACTGATTTTTTTTTACAATTTTTTCAAATCGTTTTTTCAGGTGCATTTTTGTCAAAAAATGCAACTTTCTTAATAATCATCGTAGACTATTGAAGTATACCTTTTTTCATCAGAAAGACGAGAGAAATTGATTGCCGTTAAAAAATTTCAGCTATCTTCAATAGCAAAAAAATTAGATAGTCACCATGAACATTTTAGAAAATTAAAAAAAAGAATTGATTTTTCAGACTTTGAACGGCCGTAGCGGCTAAACGAAAACTCCAACTTGAACGCGGTTTGCAAATCAGAGCTCCGTGTACGTCAATTAGTCGAATAAGAGATTTTTAATTATTGACGAAAACATGAAAAAATACACGAGTAAACCCCTTGGAACTTTTGTTAAAAAATGCAACTTTCTTAATAATCATCGCAGACTATTGAAGTATACCTTCTTTTTCATTAAAAAACTTCAGCTATCTTCAATAGCAAAAAAATCGTGATGCGGTCATCATGTTACTTTCTCCTATTATTTGATTATAATAGTTATTTATATTTATAGATTCATTCATTATTTTCAATTGAAATCATATTTTATCGAATGGTAATGACGTTTGAAACGTCAAAATTATGAAAGGTAAAAATGACAAATAATGTTTAAAATTCCAATAATACCGTACGTTACTGAAAAACTAAAATAAATGCTAGAAAAAGTCCTGAGAAATATTTGTGACCAAAAAATGTTCTGAAAAAAGGTCCTGGGGAAACAGACGAACAAAGAGTCCTGTTAAAAAGTTGTAAAGAAAGTCCTGAAGAAGTACTGCAAAAAGAGTCCTGAAAAATGAAGTCTTCATATAAAACACCAGAAATAAATGTCCTTAAAAATATCTCAAACGAAGTCCGAAAAAGAGTCCTAAAAGTAAGTTCTAAAATAAATCCTGAAAAAGTTTTGAAAAAAGTCGCGAAAAAATCTAAAATGTTCTGTAATAACAGTCTTCAAAAAGAGCTGAAAATAATATCGTAAATGAAATCATAAAAAAAGCATTTCTGTAAAAAAAACCCGTAAAAAGATCATAAAAAAAGACCTGAAAATTTTCTGAAGAAATTGTCGTGAAAAAATCCCAAAAAGAGTCTTGAAAAAAAGAAGTTTTGAAAATTAATCCTATAAAAATATCCTGGAATATAGTACTGAAAAAAGTCCTGTAAAGAAGGCTTGAAAAAATAATTCCCGAGAAAAAAAATTCTGAAAAAAATGTAATAAGAAAATTCTGAAAAGAAGTCCTGAACAAGGTTTTTAACAAAAAAAAGCCCTGGAGGAACAGTCCTGAAAATAAAGTCGTGAAGAAAGAGTACTGATAAAAGTCCTGAAAAATAGTCTTCATACAAAATACCAGAAATGAATGACCCGAAAAAGAGTCCTAAAAAGTCTTTAAAGGAAGTCCTAAAATAAGTCCTGAGGACAGTTCAGAAAAAAAGTCGTGATGAAGTATCACAAAAAAGTGTCCTGTAAAAACGGTCTAAAAAAATTGCCCTAAAAATAACATCAATAAAAAAATTCTGAAGTAAAAAGTTCTTAAAATGGTCCTTCAGAAGAAATTGTCCTGAAAAATAAATCCCAAAGAGTCCTGAAAAAGGCCCAAAATAAGTCCTTAACAAAATTCCTGAAATAAAAAGTTTTAAAAATTGTCTTGGAAAAATAAAACTAAACGTATCTGAAAAAGTCCTTAAACAGGTCCAAAAGGTCATGAAAACAAAAATTGTAAAAAATGGCATGAAGAAAATTCTGAAATTAAAAAAAAATAAGTCAATAAAGGGTTCTTAAGAAAATCCCGAAAACCTGAAAAAAAAATCCTGTTAATAAAATTTTGAAAAGAAATCCCGAAAGAAAAAGTCTTAAAAATAAGTTGAAAAACCTTAAAAGTCCTGAAAAATAATCTTTTAAAAATATCCTTGAAAAAATATCTAAAAAAGTTCTGAAAACATTGTCCCAAAGTCCCAAAAAGGTTAAAAGAACAAAAAACTGTTAATGTAAATATATGGAAATACGAAATTTTACCAAAAGCTTTTCAGTTCCTCGGATTCTCAAATAACACTTATGTTCAAAGTTTAATGGTCATTTCGGTATTAGTTTTTTACAGAACAGACTGTTATGTAGAGAAAAAAATGGTGATGTGGCCATCATGTTACTTTCTCCGTCTTGATGGTATCATAGCCATTTATATTTACGTGTTCATGGTTTATTGAAATCATATTTTAAATGTACATCGAGCGTTGCGTAAACTGACGTTTAAAAGGTCAAAATTATGAAACGGAAAAATTATACTTCAAATTGAAAAACTCGGTTTACTCAGAAACTAACGAGATTTCGAAAAAAACTTATTCTTCATAAGTTGTTCACTTTGGTATTCTCTACAATTATTATTAACTCAAATTTGCTGTAACTAGTATCGTTTCATAATTATAAACCAAAAATTAAAAAAAAAATAATTATTTTTTTCTCGAATAGCAATGATTTTATGAAAAATATTTTCAAGCAAAAGATGTTCATTTATTTGTTGTCTTCAATGCTTATTTAAATGTTTTTGTGATATTTTTCATAGTTAAGAAAATATTGGTAGAAAACAAAAAACAGTTAAGGTAAACACCCACTTCCGGTGTACGAAATTTTACCAAAATATTTCCAGTTCTTCAGATTATCAAATAAGAAGTATGTTGAAAGTTTCATATCAATTGCTCTATTAGTTTTTGAGATACAGCGCACACAGACAGACACACACACACACATAGACACCTATACACGTCCCTCAATATTTGTGGCAACCCATGAATAAGTCTCAATTGTGGCGCTTTCGTTTAGATGCTGCCCTTTCGCTGCGCCTTTCCGCGCTATTTCCGAATATGTGGTCAATTTTGCTTTACCCTCCATATAAACAAAGTTATTGCAAAAAAATTATTGTGGAAACGTGAAGTGTGTAACGAGGGTGCCAAAAATATACGGAAACATACCGTGTGTAAGCTTGGTTTGCCACAAATATTGCATAACCTCCCAGTTTGTGAAAAGCAACGTTACCACGAATCGGAACATATATTTATTTTTTGCTTTCTATATTTTGAACATCTTTGGCTTTTAAATGCATGGTTGTTTAATTAAAAATGTGTGTTTCATGTTTCTGTCTCCGGTTAAATTACAGTAGGGCTTTTAGAGATATTTTTCATATTTATTGATTATTTTCAAAAATTGCTCAGTTTTAGAAATAATTTTATTCTTTGTAAATTTTTTATTTTGAAATTATTTACAAACATTGAAAATGTAATTTCTAAATTGTAGATATAAAATTATACACTTTCATTTTTACATTTTTTTTTGTCAAAATAAAAACTACGAAGACCATTTATTATCAAAAATTCCCATTAACGGTGCACATAATTTTATCAAATGCCTTTTAGCAAAATTTTATAGCAAAATTGTTACAATACTAACTTTATGAAGCAGCGTTATTAAAATTATAAATATTTCATTGTAGAAATATAGTCTATTTATTCTGCAGATAGAGTTGTTAAAACGCCCACAATCGCCGCATGTTCTGCGCAAAAATCTGATTTACACTATGTAAATTTATTATTATTTTTCTGGCACCTTCAAAATATTAACAATCGATGGAGATATTAATTTGTATTTTTTTGTCTTCGAGTGTTCGTCATAAAAAAACATTTTCAAAAATTCATTACTCGACTGAAAATTGCTGCACTTTCAAAAACCAAAATTATTTTGGAAGATTGACGTCTGGTGAAGCAAACAATTTTTTTGGGGGAGGGGGGGGGGTTTGATCCCTTTATTTTATATTAATTTTTAATTTTTTGCACTCGAGTGTGCGTCATTGAAAAAAACAAATTTTCAAAAATTTATAACTCTACTGAAAATTACTGCACGTTCAAAAACCAAAAAATCAAAATTATTTCGAAAGATCGACGTCTTGTCAAGTGAACTGAATTTTTGTAGAATTTTATCCCTGCGTTTCATATTCATTTTAATGTTTTGCTCTCAAGTGTGCGTCATTGAAAAAATACATTTTCAAAAATTCATAACTCGACTGAAAATTGCTGCAAATTCGAAAGCCTAAATTATTTTAAAAGATCGACGTCTACTGAAGTAAACTGAATTTTTGTGCGATGTTATCCCTGCATTTCATATAAATTTTTATTTTTTTGCACTAGAGTGTAGTCGGGAAAATATATATAGGCGGGAAAAAATCGGTAGAATTATTCAAAATTAAGATTTCAGTTTAAAATTGTGGCATCGTGTGTAAGTTGCCACATTTTGAGAATTTGCTACAGTTCAGGGTGATTCACACACAAGTCGCCACAAATATACGGAAACCTACACAGACACACACACACACACACACACAGACACAATTTTTTTTTTTTCAGAAATTGTTGAAATGGCATCTAGGGACCCCAAAACGGATATTTCCGTAAAAAAAAAATTTGAAAAAAAAATCACGATCACAATACCTTCTCGTACTTCGTAACGGAGAAAGTAAAAATTAGCTAGTCGCCATGAACATTTTAGAAAATTAAAAAAAAAAATGATTTTTCAGACTTTGAACGGCCGTAGCGGCTAAACGAAAACTCCAAATTGAACGCGGTTTGCAAATCTGAGCTCCTCGTACGTCAATTAGAGATTTTTAATTTTTGATGAAAACATGAAAAAATGGTGATGTGGCCATCATGTTACTTTCTCCGACTTGATGGTATAATAACCATTTATATTTACGTTTTCATGGTTTATTGAAATCATATTTTAAATGTACATCGAGCGTAGCGTAAACTCGGATAAAACTGACGTTTAAAACGTCAAAATTATGAAACATGGAAAAATTATACTTCAAATTCAAAAACTCGGTTTACTCAAAAACTAACGAGATTTAGAAAAAAAACTTATTCTTTAGAAGTTGTTCATTTTGGCGTTCTCTACAATTATTATTCACATAAATTTGCTATAACAATTATAGTTTCATAATTATAAACCGAATAGCAATGATTTTGGGAAAAATATTTTCAAACAAAAGATGTTCATTTCTTTATTGTCTTCAATGTTTGTTTAAAAGTTTTTGTGATATTTTTTATATTTAAGAAAATATTGGCAAAAAACAAAAAGCAGTTAAGGTAAACACACCGGTGTATGAAATTTTACCAAAAGCTTTTCAGTTCTTCAGATTATCAAATAAGACGTATGTTCAAAGTTTCATATCAATTGCTCTATTAGTTTTTGAGATACAGTGCACACAGCCAGACACACACACAGACAGACACACACACACACAGAGACACAAATTTTTTATTCCAAAAATTGTTGAAATGGCATCTAGGGACCCCAAAACGGATATTTCCGTAAAAAAAATTAAAAAAAAAAAATCACGATCACAATACTTTCTGGTACTTCGTAACGGAGAAAGTAAAAATACACGAGTTCCCTAGGAACTTTTGTTAAAAAATGCAATTTTGGCAGTTGCAAAATGGCAGAATGTTTTTAATAAGTGAGTATTTGTTAATAACTTTTCTATACACACAGTCTCGTGTAATTTCAATAAAATATCAAATATATCAAAACCGCCAGCCGATGGACAGTCCGGCAATAAACGGGATATTTATTATTCATAATTCGTGCGCTTATTAAATACGGGCGGTTTTATGTGCATTTTATCATTCGCGTTAATAAAGCTTATCACCAGAATCGCCATAAATTCGCCAATTTAACGTCGAAACGCGCATTCGCACATGCATTCAAGTACGAAACCGTAAATCATCATCTCCTGGTTAATAATTACACAGAGATATAATTCGTAACGAGCCCACAGCCAATTTCAATCGACCACATTTGTTTCGGTTCATTCATCACAGTCATCATCACACCTTTCATTTAATCTCCACTAGCATCAACACAACGAAATTATAATCACGTAATTGAACGGCAAAACTGTAACTTTTACATTTAGCTGAACTTAAAAGGACTCGAAATAACGTATTTAAACTATCAACTTATTTCCTAACACTTTATCGACCGATAGCCTATTAATCGGTTAAAAAAACAAACAAAATAAAACTTCGAAAGGCTGAAAGACTTCGGTTGATGGCCATTTGTAGCTCTTATGAGTTTCAATAAACTGTATTTATTACTATTACTTCGAAATAATCTCATTCGAACGAAACGTGAACAATAATTTTCGAATCTAGAAAAAAATATAAAAACAATTGCCATCTACTTGCAATTTCAAAAATTTATTCAACACACATTCGAGATTACAATTCCAACAAAATCTGTAAACACCCCATCCCTAAATTCTGTATTTAGATATATAAAAATCGATCTATCCGAGGAATATTTTAAGTAAGCAATTGTTAATGTTTAATCAATTTATTTCGTTGTTTACACAACCTTAATCTTAATTAATAGAATTCTTTGCATATATTATTGTAAGACATATCACTACATTGACTATAACATTCTGTACCATCTGTAAAAGGGCTATCAAACTGATGGTCATTCCACTCATTCGTTATTTGTGTAGAGAAATATTAAACTAAATTGTAAAATACATTCAATAAAATTACACCAATTTCTTTTAATCACTTACCAACAGTCCATCTTTATTAATGATAATTAAAATGTTGTTAATCCACAAACTGCACACTAAAACACCTTAACACTCACTCGCCGGAAGATAAACTGTCCGACTTTCAATGAAAGCAGGTGTTTTGCATCTTTGTCTATCTCGTGTGCAGATTGAAATGAATTTGATTCGAATTGGAGCTGCGTAGATAAGCACTGATAACAGGTGAAAGAATGTGGTTTCGCGATATCTCTGCCGGACACGAATTGGCTCCTGGCCAAAAGATGATAAGGCTGTTAGCACCTGACAAAAATTTTCCAGTTCCGTGCGCGAGTCCCGTGTTAAAAGAGTTTAATAATGTGGTGATGTGTTATTTTTGGATTATGATTTTTGAGTAAAATTCAAAAAAAGGATGGTTAAGGGACAGTCGTCGTTTTATAGACGTTATTTGATGAAGGTGAGTGCACAGAGCTTAGTAATTCAGTTTACTCAAAAATGAAAAAGATTTCGAAAAAATCTTATTGTTTATAAGTTGTTTATTTTGGCATTCTCTGCAATTATTATTAACATAAATTTGCTGTAACTATTATCGTTTCATAATTATAAACCAAAAATGACAAAAAAATTTAACAACTATTATTTTTCAAAAACCATACATTTTACGAAAAATATTTTCAAACCAAAGATGTTGATTTCTTTGTTGTCTTCAAGATTTGTTGAAGTGCTTTTATACTATTTTTCATATTTAAATTTTTTTCTGAGAAAAACAAAAAACGGTTAAGGTAAACACCCACTTCCGGTGTACTAAATTTTACCAAAAGCTTGTCAGTTCTTTGGATTATCAAATAAGGCTTATGTTCAAAATTTCATGTTAATTGATGTAGCAGTTTTTGACATACAGTGCGTAGAAGTAGACACGTATACATTAGAACAGGAATATATTGAAATAAATTGTATACCTTTTTACTTTCTCCGTTACGAAGTACGAGAAAGTATTGTGATCGTGATTTTTTTCTCAAAAATTTTTATAACGGAAATATCCGTTTTGGGGTCCCTAGATGCCATTTCAACAATTTCTGGGAAATTTTTTTTTGTGTCTGTGCGTGTGAGTCTGTCTGTGCGCGCTGTATCTCAAAAACTAATAGAGCAATTGATATAAAACTTTGAACATCCGTCTTATTTGATAATCTGAAGAACCGAAAAGCTTTTGGTAAAATTTCGTACACCGGAAGTGGGCGTTTACCTTAACTGTTTTTTGTTTTTTGCCAATATTTTTTTAAATATGAAAAATATCACAAAAACATTTAAACAAACTTTGAAGACAACAAAGAAATGAACATCTTTTGCTTGAAAACATTTTTCATAAAATCATTTTTATTCGAGAAATTTTTTTTTTTTAATTTTTGGTTTATAATTATAAATCGATAATAGTTACAGCAAATTTATGTTAATAATAATTGTAGAGAATGCTAAACTGAACAACTTATAAAGAATAAGTTTTTTTTTTAATTCCTTTAGTTTTTTTCTTAATTTTTCTTCTTCCAATATACGAAAGTTTGCCGCTGTGAAAATCTTTAATCTTTAAAAAATCTGTAACTTGCTTCAAAATTATTGGATTTTCAAAAACCAAAATTATTTGAGTAGAGTGTCATTTTCCCAATAAAGATTAATTTTTGTGTAATTTTTCCGATACGTTTACTATTTTTTCCTTAATTTTTCTTCCTCCAATGTACAAATTTTACGCAGTGAAAATCAAAAATTTCAAAAATCTGTAACTCGCTTGAAAATTATTGGATTTTCAAAAACCAAAATTATTTGAGTAGAGTGTCATTTTCCTAATAAAAATTAATTTTTGTGTAATTTTTCCGTTACGTTTACTATTTTTTTCTTAATTTTTCTTCCTCCAATATACAAATTTGACGCCGTGAAAATCAAAAATTTCAAAAATCTGTAACTCGCTTGAAAATTATTGGATTTTAAAAATCCAAATTTATTTGAGTAGAGTGTCATTTTCCTAATAAAAATTAATTTTTGTGTAATTTTTCCGTTACGTTTACAATTTTTTTCTTAATTTTTGTTCCTCCAATGTACGTAAAAATCAAAAATTTCAAAAATCTGTAACTCGCTTGAAAATTATTGGATTTAAAAAACCAAAATTATTTGAGTAGAGTGTCATTTTTCCAATAAAGATTATTTTTCATAATTTTGACGTTTTAAAGGTCAGTTTCATCCGAGTTTACACAACGCTCGATGAACATTTGAAATATGATTTCAATTGAAAATTAACCATGAAAACGTAAATATAAATGGCTATATCAAGTTGGAGAAAGTAACATGATGGCCCCTTCACCATTTTTTTCAATTTTTTTTACACTTGTTTTTCCTTCGACCCCCAAAAATTTCAGCTATCTTCAATAGCAAAAAAATAGCGTGTCATCGTGAAAAAACATTAGAAATCCAAATAAATTCAAGAAAGTGTTAAAAGAATTTCCCATTAAAAAGTGCTATTATACATTCACGGAATTTCTAAATGATCAAGTACAGTAATCCGATGGGTCTAATATATAATGTGTGCTTGATGGTGTACTTTTTTTTCTCTCTTTTCAAAGTTAAGACTATTTTGTCACATCTTTTATTTATTTACTATTTTATCAATTATTGATTGTTCTCATTATATTTCTGCAATTTTAAAATGTAACATAGTTAGCATTTAACTGTATTTAATTTAAATATATTTGACATGTACATCCACATAACAGTGGCGAAGTTACGAATAAAGAATTTGAATTTGAATTTGAATTCGTGAACTTGTTCAAAAATTAAAAAAAAAAAATCGATTTTTCAGACTTTGATCGGCCGTAGCGGCTAAACGAAAATTCCAAATTGAACGCGATTTTCAAATCTGTGCTCCTTGTGCGTAAGTTAGTCGGATTCAGTTAAAATTGGCGATTTAATTTTTTTGACGAAAAACTGAAAAACTACCCTAGGGTCTTGGTTTGCTTATTATATTGAATTAAAACAAATTTCCAGTACCTCTCAGTTCATCCGGTAGCTTTTACACATCGGTACGTAGGTCGTGATTCCTATCTTCAACTAACTATTTGGGCGCCAGCAATTTTGGTTTAAGAGGCACACTTAATTTCAATCTCTGTACAAAATTGCATACCAGAGTATTTCAAGTATTCAATTAATCAAACCAAACAATTTATCTTACAAACTCCTTTTATTCCTTTCAAAACCCGTTTATATTTATTACAATAAAAATTAAAATAAACTCGAAATACTTCACAAAAACATATACAATCTACCGATATCTTGGATAATTTTATGGAACTATTCCATCTCCAATTTAACCTAATAATTTACAAATTAAACCACTAACTTAACCTTGTTTAAAACTAATCCAGTACGTCACATCCTTATCTTTACAAAACATAAGTAAACTATTCTCATTTTTTCTTTTAAACACACACCCTGTATATTGTATTAATAGATATGGTATAGGATGAATTCCAAATTCAGTACAAATATTTTAGATAAACCATTAACTGAAATTTTGCGGTTTCACATTTATCGCGCTTGATTTCCGTACGATATTGCTTCACCTGTTTTGTATCCAAACCCGGTTCGCGATATTTACAATTTAATTTAACGGAAAGTTAATTGTTTTTATCCTCTCGATTTTCTATCATTTAAATCTAAGTTTCCCCCTTCTTACTTTTCCTCAAAAATTGGCTTTAAAATAATTACCTGAAGAAACCAATAATTCGATTCGGGGTTTCTACACATCACTGGAAAGATCCCTTCGCCTGGGAAAATGTACTTTCGCAAAAACAAATATCAATTTGAAGGCCGTAACGCGTCAGCAAAGAAAACTCGAAAATGGACACTTATGTAATACCCGTTTCTTCATCAGAAGAACGAGCTTAATCGATTGACATTAAAAACATTCATCCAGGAAAAAATGCAAAAAAATTTACAAGTCACCATGAACTTGTTTGAACATTAAAAAAAAAGCGATTTTTCAGATGTTGATCGGCCGTAGCGGCTAAACGAAAACTCCAAATTGAACGCGGTTTTCAAATCTGTCCCCCTTGTATGTAAATTAGTCGGACTCAATTAAAATCGGTGATTTTTAATTTTTGATGAAAACTTGAAAATGAACAGAAGTTACAGCCCTTGGTACTTTTCCACAGAAAATGCAACCTTTTTAATAATTATCGTAGACCATTGAAGTATACCTTATTTTTCATCAAAAAACGAGAGAAATCGATTGGCGTTAAAAAATTTCAGCTATCTTCAATATCAAAAAAAATATAGCGTGTCACCATGAACATCAAAAAAATGGTGATGTGGCCATCAGGTTATTTATTCCGATTTTAAAGTATCATTATTTATATATACACTTTCATGGCTTGTTTTCAATTTAAATCATATTTAAATGTCCATCAAGTGTTTTGGTGGATCGGATGAAACTGACGTTTAAAACGTCAAAATTATGAATTAAAATAAATTATACTTAAAATTTTAATCGTCACATTGGAATTAATAAGGAAAAATCATTATTTACTTAATGACATGGTTTTTCCTTATTAATTCCAATGTTTCGATGAAACCATGTTATCTTTTACCAGAAATAAAATAGAAGCAGTACTGTTTTAAACGCCATTTCTTTGGAAACAGCTGAATATCAACATGGGGTATGCTACATGAAAAATAGTAATAATTTTAAGTAGAATCCATAAATGGAACAAAAAATGGGGGTGCACTTTTGAAAATTTTAACTTAGGAGTCGTATCTCAATTTTGGGACAACCTGTACATTTGAATTTTATCTCAAAAAATGCGCGTTAAAAAAAATAATACACGCGTCCGAGCATTTTTCTGAAAGAAAATTCCCTGAATTTTAATCGAATTGATTCCTTACTTTATGTACACAGTGTATGGATTTGTAATTCATGTATTGTAATGAGATTTTCAGCGTTTACGTAATTGGGGGTACCCTTTTCAATGAAAATATATTCAAGATTATTCGACAGTCAACACCAACTTCCTTATTTTAAATGGAATACTATATATTTTATGGCAAATTAGGATTACACATAAAATTCTGCGATAAAAATCATTAGGTAACATTAACTTTAAAAATACATATCTCCGAACAATACAAAATTAAAGGGATGTTATGTTGGTTATAAAAAGCCAATACCCGAAGGTACCCTGTGGTGATTTATTTTTGGAAAAATAAAATTAAGAGTGCTCAAAATTACATACCACATTTAGTCAACTTTAAAGCATTAAATCTCGATGTTATTTAATGGAACACCCTGTATATTTTTACATATTCCGACGCAGAATTCAATTCTGCATTGAACTATACTATCTTCTTTCGTTCGATATTCACATGTTTGTAAAAATACGTCAATTTTCTGTGCAATAGAAAAACAACAACAATGGGAATAATAGAAAATAAAGTAACCATTAATTATACAATTACACAGTCAATTGGTACGCAGAAACATGGAAACACGTTAAGAACAATTTGCAATTAGATGTTAGTTAATTATTGTTTGATTAAAATACTTATCCGTATTATATGGCTCTAATAATATCGCTTCGATTTATAAGAGAATTATTATCAACCACTAACCTTATAACTTCCAAATTGCAGCTTCCAACAAGAATTCTGTGTTCGTAGTATCAGCACGGTCCATATTCACAAACATCACTTGCACTGTTTTTCACTCGATGTATTTGCAATAATGTACGCCCGAAATTATCACACCTGCGTTACAAGTTAACCGACAAATACACAATTGTTTTGGAGACTTGCGGGATGTCGCCGCCGAGAGAGAGAGAGAGAGAGAGAGAAAAAGAGAGAAAGACTCGGCGAAGAAATCGTGGTTATCGGCTGTCCCTCCGTAAACGCATCCGCGCGGCGTCATTTTTATCGATTTTTTGGATCGATTCGTGTGTGTGTGTTAAGTGAACATGTAGTGTAAATATGGAAGAGGAGTACGGTGTAAAAATTGCCGCCGGTAATACATAGTAAAGTGAAGAAATCGTGAATAATAGTTATAGTGCTGGATGAGTTCGTCGACAGGTAGGAAAAATGGGTAAATCCGAGGAAACAAAATGCGCTCGGGCATTCGCAGAAGGTTAGTTCTATCGATTAATATACAATGTGTAATATTGATTAGTTAGCAACCATGTTTACAATCATACGAAGAAGTGATGTGCAGAA
The DNA here is from genome assembly GCA_910593695.2 of Ocypus olens. Taxonomy (NCBI): domain Eukaryota; kingdom Metazoa; phylum Arthropoda; class Insecta; order Coleoptera; family Staphylinidae; genus Ocypus; species Ocypus olens. The sequence goes on from OU343049.1 coordinate 47,935,617, forward strand.
ACACACACGCATGCACAGACAACAAGGGTAATAAATTAATCGCAAAATAAAAAAAAAATATTATGTGGCCAACATATTACTTTCTCTGATTTAATGGTATAATGGTTATTTATACAGGGTTGGGCAAATCTGTCGGAACACCTAATTTCTGGCTACACGTTTTCTTATTACTTTAAAAAAAATTGTATTTATCACAATACTTACTCTGCGCTAATTCGAGTTGCGAGGGTGGAAATGAATTATTTTCATAGTGTTCGGGGGCGGTGATCCGAATTTTATTTTTTTATAAGTTAGTATGGTTAATGAGGAAACTATCCATGTGCTTATATTTTTTATGGCGGTATGCGAACTATGCGGTATATAACTTAATGTTGTACTTGTATCAATAAATATCTATTCTATTCTAACATATTCTATTCTTACAGAAATATTCCATTTGTTGGGACTCTGCGCGAATTCGAAGCGCGAGGGTGGAAATGAATTATTTTCATAGTGTTTAGGGGTTGGTGATCCGAATTTTATTTTTTATGTTAGTATAGTTAATGAGGAAACTATTAATGTGCTTATATTTTTTATGGCGGTATGCGAACTTACAGAAATATTCCATTTGTTGGGACTCTGTGCGAATTTGTGGCGCGAGGGTGGAATGAATTATTTTTATACTGTTTGGGGGGCGGTGATCTAAATTTTATTGTTTTATAAGTTAGTATGGTTAATGAGGAAACTATTCATGTGCTTAAATTTTTTATGCCGGTATGCGAACTTACAGAAATATTCCATTTGTTGAGACTCTTTGCGAATTCGAGGCGCGAGGGTGGAAATAAATTATTTTTATACTGTTCGGGGGGCGGTGATCCGAATTTTATTTTTTTATAAGTTAGTATGGTTAATGAGGAAACTATTCATGTGCTTATATTTTTTATGGCGGTTTGTGAACTTACAGAAATATTCCATTTGTTGGGACTCTGCGCGAATTTGTGGCGCGAGGGTGGAAATGAATTATTTTTATACTGTTCGGGGGGCGGTGATCCGAATTTTATTTTTTTATAAGTTAGTATAGTTAATGAGGAAACTATCCATGTGCTTATATTTTTTATGGTGGTATGCAAACTTACAGAAATATTCCATTTGTTGGGACTCTGCGCGAATTTGTGGCGCGAGGGTGGAAATGATTTATTTTTATACTGTTCGGGGGGCGGTGATCCGAATTTTATTTTTTTATAAGTTAGTATGGTTAATGAGGAAACTATTCATGTGCTTATATTTTTTTATGGCGGTTTGCGAACTTACAGAAATATTCCATTTGTTGAGACTCTTCGCGAATTCGAGGCGCGAGGGTGGAAATAAATTATTTTTATAGTGTTCGGGGGGCGGTGATCCGAATTTTATTTTTTTATAGGTTAGTATGGTTAATGAGGAAACTAACCATGTGCTTATATTTTTTATGGCGGTATGCAAACTTACAGAAATTTTCCATTTTTTGGGACTGTGCGCGAATTCGAGGCGCGAGGGTGGAAATGAATTATTTTTATACTGTTCAGGGGGCGGTGATCCGAATTTTATTTTTTTATAAGTTAGTATGGTTAATGAGGAAACTATCCATGTGCTTATATTTTTTATGGCGGTATGCGAACTTACAGAAATATTCCATTTGTTGGGACTCTGCGCGAATTCAAGGCGCGAGGGTGGAAAAGAATTATTTTTATAGTGTTCGGGGGGCGGGGATCCGAATTTTATTTTTTTATAAGTTAGTATGGTTATTGAGGAAACTATCCATGTGCTTATATTTTTTATGGCGGTTTGCGAACTTACAGAAATATTCCATTTGTTGGGACTCTGCGCAAATTCGAGGCGCGAGGGTGGAAATGAATTATTTTTATAGTGTTCGGGGGGCGGTGATCCGAATTTATTTTTTTTATAAGTTAGTATGGTTAATGAGGAAACTATTCATGTGCTTATATTTTTTATGGCGGTATGCGAACTTACAGAAATATTTCATTTGTTGAGATTCTTCGCGAATTCGAGGCGCGAGGGTGGAAATGAATTATTTTTTATAGTGTTTGGGGGGCGGTGATCCGAATTTTATTTTTTTATAAGTTATTATGGTTAATGAGGAAACTATCCATGTGCTTATATTTTTTTTATGGCGGTATGCGAACTTACAGAAATATTCTGGGACTCTTCACGAATTCGAGGAGTGAGGGTGGAAATGAATTATTTTTATAGTGATCGGGGTGCGGTGATCCGAATTTTGTTTTTTATAAGTTAGTATGGTTAATGAGGAAACTATCCATGTGCTTATATTTTTTATGGCGGTATGCGAACTTACAGAAATATTCCATTTGTTGGGACTCTGCGCGAATTTGTAGCGCGAGGGTGGAAATGAATTATTTGTATATTGTTTGGGGGGCGGTGATGCGAATTTTATTTTTTTATATGTTAGCATGGTTAATGAGGAAACTATCCATGTGCTTATATTTTTTATGGCGGTATGCGAACTTACAGAAATATTCCATTTGTTGGTACTCTGCGCAAATTCGAGGCGCGAGTTTGGAAATTAATTATTTTCATAGTGTTCGGGGGCGGTGATACGAATTTTATTTTTTTTTAAGTTAGTATGGTTAATGAGGAAACTATTCATGTGCTTATATTTTTTATGGCGGTTTGCGAACTTACAGAAATATTCCATTTGTTGGGACTCCGCGCGAATTTGTAGCGCGAGGGTGGAAATGAATTATTTGTATATTGTTTGGGGGGCGGTGATGCGAATTTAATTTTTTATATGTTAGCATGGTTAATGAGGAAACTATCCATGTGCTTATATTTTTTATGGCGGTATGCGAACTTACAGAAATATTCCATTTGTTGGTACTCTGCGCAAATTCGAGGCGCGAGTTTGGAAATTAATTATTTTCATAGTGTTCGGGGGCGGTGATACGATTTTTTTTTTTTTTTTTAAGTTAGTATGGTTAATGAGGAAACTATTCATGTGCTTATATTTTTTATGGCGGTATGCGAAGTTACAGAAATATTCCATTTGCTCGGACTCTGCGCGAGTTTGAGGCGCGAGGGTGGAAATTAATTATTTTTATAGTGTTCAGGGGCGGTGATCCGAATTTTATTTTTTTATAAGTTAGTTTGGTTAATGAGAAAACTATTCATGTGCTCATATTTTTTATGGCGATATGCGAACTTTGAAAATAGTTACATGTTATTAGATACGTGCCAAATAATTATGGGGTTGAAAATTAGGGGTGGCGTTGTGACAACTGATTAATATGATAATGCTTTAGTTGTTATTTGAGGTTTTTTAATTTTCCTAAAGTGAATTTAGAGGAAATAACGCATTTTAAAATCTATTGCTTTTCTCAAACATTTCGGAGTAGCCGGTTTTTTTGTTGTCGGTTAGTGTATTTGCGACACGATGACAGTGATTTATTACTTGTAAGCTAATAATTATTGTTTTGCATTGTCACCCTCGAACGATCAATTCAGCTTATTGTTGCAAGTATCAATCACTTTTGTAGAACTCTCCTTAAAATACAATTAATCACGCCACTAAACTACTAATATAATTCACAATTAATCGTAACTGGAACCATTAATATTTGAACCAACACAAATAATTTCCCTTGGTGCTGCGTATTAACGCATTCTTCTATAAATTACAAGCCGGCGAGATGTAATACAAGCAAGTGGAATAAACAACTCGAAGCGGCGCTCTTATGTGTTAAATTAGTTTTATTTGTGTCAACTCAAATCCTATATGGCGGTGTCGCAAGGAGATTCTCTATATCACGTTGTGAAATGCCGTACATCAATTAAAAGATGAATAGTATACCAGATTTTAAATTCTACAAGTTGTTTTAGTTTGCCTTTATATAGGCACGGCGCGCGTTACAATTTACAGTAAACTATAAATTTCATCCGCTCTTTCTACGAATTAGGCAACGGCTAATACCGACTGCGTTATAATTGTTGCATTTGAGGATGGCCGGATCCTATTCTTGGACGCGCGTAAATCTGGATCTTGAAGGCTGGACGACACTCGATACGGAAGCTGAACGGTCTGCCTACTCGTTTGTAGATGTATTGCATTTTAGACTAAACTACCGTTTGTGCTAATACGGTAAATGGATAGTTATATATTTATTGCATTTTTGTTGTAATTTTGTTGAATTTTGGGTTGTAATTAGAAAATCTAGCCGAAATATTAGCTTAATTTTTCTACTGCTTCAATAGCATGATCACGTTGAAGAAAATGTTAGGCCTGAGTGGAAGATTGGGGATAGAGGAAATAAAGTCTGGCTGTGCTATGAAGGCATCTGAGGTGATTAACGAAGGGTCTGAAGGGTCACCCTCATCAGAAGTGATTGGATATTTTGTTACTTGTTAATAATGATAATGGTGCATTATCGGCTTCTATTTAAATCAGTGGTTCTTAAAAGGTTAGAGATAACTTTGGAAATAAATATGCATGCAATCTAACATTTCATGTTCGCTTAAAAGAACCTCAGGCAATCGAGACGCATAAAGCATTCAACAAAAAAATATTGACGGTGAATCTGTAACATTTAAAATCTGGGAAATAATTAATTAATTTGCTTTTAAATTATATTTTTTTAAAATAAATTCTTGTCGTGGAAACAAATCGCGACCTTTTATCCGTAATTAGCATTCGCCACACCGGCGCAAGCAAATTGTTAATAAACATAGCACATAATTAACCAATTAATTAATTATCGGCTCGCCGTTTAAATATTCATTAGACGGAAGAGTTTGATTCGCGGTGGAAGCGCGTTATCTTGTACAAATTAATTTCGATTGCTTTCACACCTAGACGGACACGGAAAACGGGTTTCCTTCCACCTATTGATTTATTTATTTTCGATCGTTGTTTTATGGAATTTTAATGCACTCGTGTAAAACACGTCGGCTCTATTAGCGCGTTTCAGGATCTTGGAAATGTATTTATTATATGTTGCATATAAACGGCCATTTATTAAACGGCGCCTCTGACTCCATGTTTGGGCAAAAAATTTGTATGTACTTCCATACTTTCGACAAAGGTTGTAAACAAGTTATTACGGGATAATTTTTATCGGCAACATTCTGAAATCATAAACACTTTAACATTTCTGAAGATTCAAGGTCGTGCGAACAACATGTTGCTAGTATAGAGGAAGTATTTTTCTGGCAAAGTTCTACAATTCCTACAATACAAGTCATCATGCGATTATTTTTTGGCTTTGGCGTTAACCCTTTGGCCTACTTTCCTTACGTCCGAATGCAGCAGCAGAAACCAGTCCTGGCGTGCCCAATTGTATGCGCACAAATTCATGCTTTTTCATGGCACAACTGAAAACGTAAAATATGGACTTCAAAAAATTCTATTTCGCAAGAAAATGCATTCATTGTGCAGCACCACTAACGCAACCGCTGCGCCAGGAGTTGAGCTCGTACTCGATTTTATTGACCCAAACGGCTCGCCACGAGTTGAGCTCGTGCTCGATGTGATTGGCCCAAGCGGCGCGCCACGAGATATGCTCGTGGTCGTTGTGTTTGGCCCCAACATTTAAACACGAGGAGTACTCGTGGTTGTAGGTCAAAGGGTTAACCATTCAGCCCGTAACGGTTTTGTCTTCAGTGATAGAAAAAATAGTACACGGTGCTACCGAATCCTAAAGTTTAATGTCGGATCTAATCCTCATACAATGTTACTAAACGACCGGAAACTTTAGAACAACATAATATTCGGATTCAGATTAACGTAATCCCACATTGAAACGGATGATGCAAAATTTTCGTGAAAGGCTTCAAGTGGGGGAATATTTAAAAAATAAAATTTTCATGTTTCTTCGAGAACCTTTTGCTTAATTTCTTAAAAAAAAATTATGCACCCACCACCCACCGTATCAACTTTATTTTAACCTACAAATCCTGTTGGGTTAAAGGAACTTCTTTAGCAAATAATTCGAAAAGTTGAAAGTCTACAAAACGCGATTTTGTAGTTGAAATCCAAGTGGAACGAGAGGTGTGCGGGTGGGCCCTCTCCCACCCTCCAATTTCCGGATGATAAACATATGAAATTTTCTTTAAATTCTTGAATTGTTTGGCCCATTTTTTTTTTTAATTTTGGCCACAATTTTCGATTTTTGTCTACATTTTTTTATTTCTATTCAATTCAATTCAATTATTTATTTCACGTAGCCACCATACATAAAAATACAAAAAGCCAAAGCAAAATGCATTTACAGTGGATGTGAGCGTCAAAATATACAGGGTGTTTCAGAGCTCTGGTCATTCACGTGCTTATTTTTCAAAATTTCGAAAAATGTTTTATACAAAAGTTGTGTATAATAGTGAGCTGCATGCCCTAAAAATATTTAAACTTATAAAGAGTGTCTCATAACAAAGTTACAGACCAAACTTATGTTTTTTTAAATGGAACACCCTGTATTTTTGTTATTTTTGAATTATATGGAGCGAATAAAGGTGAGTTACTTTAATACTCCCTATACCTATTGTTTGCCGTTTTCGAAATATTTGAAGATTTGTTGAAATGCATGGTCTGGGTAAAATTTTATTTTTGCCCCAGTAATTGACGTTGAACGATTAAAATCATTTCTTTTATTTGATTGAAGGTACGAACTATAAAGCCAACCATGATTTCATACAAAAAATTATACAGGATGATAAAAGGGCACACCCTGTATTTAGTAACGTATTCTTAAGTAGAATCCAATTATCTTTCAGATTGTATAAGGGTTCCCCGTTCCTAATCAATAGTTTTCTTGTATTCGGCGATTATCATATCAGGAATAATTATTATAATCTGAAAGATAATTGGATTCTACTTGAGAATACGTTACTAAATACAGGGTGTGCCATTTGAAAAAACGAAGTTATTCAACTTTATAAGTTGAGTTTTTCTACCGCATTTTTTTATCACCCTGTATAATCTTTTGTATGAAATCATGGTTGGCTCTATAGTTCGAACCTTCAAGCAAATAATTAAAATGATTTAAATCGTTCAACGTCAATCACTGGGGCAAAAATAAAATTTCACCCAGACCTTGCATTTCAACAAATCTTAAAATATTTCGAAAACGGCAAACAATAGGTATAGGAAGTATTGAAGTAACTCACCTTTATTTGCTTCATGTAATTCAAAAATTACAAAAAATACAGGGTGTTTATTTATTTTATTTATTTATTTATTTACGGGAATTTCCCTTTATAATACAAAACATTTCTCTAAAAATAATATAAATCTGAGAAAATTATACAAAATTATATAAACAAAATTTAAAATTTAAACTAGTAAACATTAAAGAATTAGTAACTAACTTCGCTCAGGTTTATTATGCGAAGACGTTTATTGTGTTCCATTTAAAAAAAAAAACATAAGTTTGGTCTGTAACTTTGTTATGAGACACCCTGTATAAATTTAAATATTTTTAGGGCGTGCAGCTCACTATTATACACAACTTTTGTATAAAACATTTTTTGAAATTTTGAAAAATAAGCACGTGATTGACCGTTCCCAGAGCTCTGAAACACCCTGTATAGACCAGAGTTTTTGATTTTTGGTCTAAATTTTCTATTTTTTGTAACAATTTATGATTTTTTATTTTTTTGGCTTATATTTTACATTTTTGATGTGGTTCTTTCAATTCTTTTAGTCTTCATTTTTATCTCTAAATTTTCTTTGTTTTGGCCGATCTTCGATTTTCTAATCTGCATTTTTTTTTATTTTTAGCCTCGAATTTTCGATTTTTGCTCTAAGTTTTTGAATTTGATGGCAGCATTTTCGAGTTTATTGGTCTGTTTGTGGTTTTTTGTTCTCTATTTTAGATTTTTAACCAGCATGATTGTTTTTTATTTACAATTTTCATTTTTTATTTTCGGAAACCTATTATGAGCTAAAGTATTTTTTGGCGGCTTAAATGTTTGTTTTTTAATATACGCCTTTTTTATTCCAATTTTTTTATTCTTCGGCTAAATATCCTTTATTTTGGACAACATTTTCGTTTTATTTGTTGAATTTTTTGATTTGTATATTTTATTTTCGATTTTTTTGGCACGGTTGTTTATTTTGCATTATTTTGATTTATATTTTTGATTTTTGATGTTCTCTCTTTAAATTTTATTGATCTAAACATTGGATCTTCTCTAAATTTTCGTTATTTTGGCAAAAGTTTTCGATTTTTTTTTTAAGGAAGGATGGTTGACAGGAATTCGGGTTGAGGATGTGCGAATGATTTGGGAATTGACGTAGCCAACTAGGGCATTCTTTCACAACCGATAATTTGTATAATATTTTTTTATAATGATGAAAGGGACATACACTAAACATCCATGGACCCGCACGGCCATTTTTCGTTCCGAAAAAGTGACGGATGGGATTCGAACCCACGACCACGAGGCCTGTAAGCAGGAGCTCTACTCACTGCGCCACCGCGGCCCCCAATTTTCGATTTGTTTGATCAAATTTTTGATTTTAAGGATTGAATGTTCGATTTTTAGGCTTGAATTTTTGATTTTAGGCCCGCTCTATGTTTTAGAATTTTTGACTGAATTATTGATTTTTGTGCGCATTTTTTAATTTTTTTTGCCCTTCATTTTATATTTTATAAACTGAATATTATTTGTGTGTGTGTGTGTATTATTTAATTTTTTTGCCATTATTTTCAAAATTCGGGTCGGAAACTTTTATTTCCAGACCAGGATTCTAGAAAAGGATTTTTTTTAATACATATTTTGGTCTATATTTTAGAGCCAAGTTTCTTCGAATTTTTGCCTTCAAATTCCTGAGTATTTAGCCTAAAATATTCTTTATTTTCGATTTGTTTGTTGAAATTTTCGATTTTTAATTTTTTAAATTATTATTTAATAGTTTAAATTTTTAATTTTTAATGATTAATTTTTACTTCATATGCATGTTGCGCCATCATCGTTTATCAAATTAAGTTTAGAGACATTTCATGGCCTGTGTAAAACGTTCAGTTAAATAATAGCACCAATAAATTATTATTATTATTATTATTATTATTATTTTTAGGCTCTAGTGTTCGATTTTTGGTCTATTTTTTTTTATTTCTCGCCACAATTGTTTATTTTTTATTGTTTGCTTATATTTTAGATTTTTGATGTATTTTCTTCGATCTCCCAAATTTTTGATATTGTAAATTTGAGTGGTCATAAACATAATAATAATAATTATAATTATTATTAAATTGTCTTTATTTTGGCTGAAATTTTCGATTTGTTTGTTAAAATTTTCAATTTTTTAATCTGCATTTTTTTATTATTAACCAAAAATTTTCAATTTTTGCTCGAAATTTTTGAATTTTCTGACCTAAATTCTTTGGCCTGTATTTTTTATACTGGGATTTTTTATTCTCTGGCTGATATTCTAGATTTTTGGACTTCAATTTTGATAGTTTTGTACCAATATTTTAAATCTTTGGCCTTAATATTCTTTATTTTGCTCTAAATTTTCGAATTGTTTGTTGAAATTTTCAATTTTTTTGGTTCGTAGTGCTGACATTTATTTCCGAATTTTTGGTCAAAATTTTTGTATTTTTGCCCCATATCTTAGGTTTTTTAACCAGAATTATTGATTTGCATGCGGGAGTTTTTTTAATTTTTTAGGGTATTTTTAAGTTTATTGATCCGTTTTTTTTTCACTTTAGATTTTTTAACCTGAACTATTGTTTGCATTTTTTTACTTTCTCCGTTACGACGTTCAAAAAAATATTGTGATTGTTACTTTCTCCATTACGACGTTCGAAAAAATATTGTGATTGCAAAATTTTTTTCAAAATCTTTTTTAGGGTAATATCCGTTTTGAGGTCCTTAAATAGCATTTCAAAATTTTTTGGAATTATTTGTGTCTGTGTGTGACTATGTGTGTATGGATGTTTTTGGGATCCACTTATTTATTGGTGGAAATATTGGAAGGAGGGTAACAGGTTGGATTGTAGGATAGGGCCCACCCACTACCCACCGTATCAACTTTATTTTAACCTACAAATCCTGTTGGGTTAAAGGAACTTCTTTGGCAAATAATTGGAAAAGTTGAAAGTTTACAAAACGCGATATTTTACTTTAAATTTAAGTGAAACGAAGGGCAAGTGGGTGGGCCCTGTCCTACCCTCCAATTTACGGATGATAAAGAAAAGTTTACATGCCGAAATGAATTAATAACTCAAGAGTAAGAAAGACATTTAAGACTTTATGTTCGTGTGATTCACTTATTTATTGGTAGAAATTTTGGAGAGTGGGCAACGGGTTGGATTGTAGGAGAGGGCCCACCCACCACCCACCGTATCAACTGTATTTTAACCTACAAATCCTGTTGGGTTAAAGGAACTGCTTTGGTAAATAATTGGAAAAGTTGAAAGTCTACAAAATGAGATTTTGTACTTTAAATTTAAGTGGAACGAGGGGCAGGTGGATGTGCCCTGTCTCACCCTTCAATTTACGGATGATGAACAAGAGTTTACATGCCGAAATTAATTAACAACTCAAGAGTAAGAAACAACTTTATGTTCTTGTGATTCACTTATATATTGGTGGAAATTTTGGAGAGTGGGTGACGGGTTGGATTGTAGGATAGGACCCACCCACCACCCGCCGTATCAACTTTATTTTAACCTACAAATACTGTTGGGTCAAAGGAACTTCTTTGGCAAATAATTGAAAAAGTTGAAATTTTACAAAACGTGATTTTGTAAATAATGGAAATATTGAGGGGAAAAAATTTAATAAAACGTCATCATACAATAATGCAAAAATTAGTTAAAAACAATAAATTCGTCTTTATTCTTTAAGAATCATTTTTGGTTTCAAAAATGAACACAATTTTAAGTGAGCTGTGAATGTTTAAAAAGCTTTAATTTAAATTGTTAGTCTTACCATAAGATTTTCTTTCCATAATCACCAGACTCTTTCTTTTTAATAATTGGTTTTCTAGACCACCACATAACCAATATCCATCCATCCCGTGACCTTCGAACTTCATATACCCGCAATAATAGTATCTGCATTTAATAGGATTAGATCTAAAAAAAAAGAAGGAACACCTTGAAATATTTAACATTTTTATGCATCTCAACGCGGACTTAATTACTCGAACCTCAAAACCTGTTCAAATAAAACCGAATTTATGTGCGCCAATAAAAAATAAAAACGCCATTAACATTCGACCACCGTCAATGCCGATGAGTACGTTTTAAATTGACATAATCGAGTCATGCAAGAGAAATAAAAACGCACAAACGTTCTAAAATTCCACAGGTGGCGATGCTGAAGAACCGTGACATTTAATATGATAAAATTACATTGCTGAAGACTCGCGCAGAAAACGAAACCAGTCCATGAATTCCAACTCGTGCCATGTTTTCCTATTAAGAGATTGTTTTTAATAATCATATCTCAGCCTTAACACGATCAAAGTGGAAATGCCATAATTTATTGCGGTCTTCACTGCATTCAGTGTGGGGTAATCGTTAAAAAAAATTATTGAATAACAATCTTCATTTAACGAGTCAATTGTCGTAATTTGATTCAGTGGGGGGTTTGGTGGCAGTGGCGTAGAGTGTGTTAAGTGCGGGGGAAGGACAAGTTGACACGTGCGAGCATTAATAATAGGCGAGTTTACGGTACGATGACATGTGTAGGCCGCGATCAAATAAGTTGAGAAACACTGGTGTATAGGCAAGTTCACGATAACTTGACACGCATGAGCATTAATATAGGCAAGTTTACGATACGTTGACTCGTGCGAGCATTAATATAGGCAAGTTTACGGTACGTTGACATGTGTAGGCCGCGATCAAATAAGTTGAGAAACACTGGTGTATAGGCAAGTTCACGATAACTTGACATGCATGAGCATTAATATAGGCAAGTTTACGATACTTTGACATGTGTAGGCCGCGATCAAATAAGTTAAGAAACACTGGTGTATAGGCAAGTTCACGATAAGTTGACTCGTGCGAGCATTTTCTCTCTTATCCTCCGTCCAGAATTTATTGGTGCGAGATTGATCAACAAACAATAATATTTACATTGTTGCGGCTATTTCATAATACTCTCCACCCTTCTCATCTGTTCTAGATCTCACTTTTTTATTACCAGACATACAATTTCACGACAAACTCGCCTATAGGTAATAGCGCGCCTTTTTCTCCAACCAAAGTCTGTGAGTTCGATTCCCATCCTTGCGGTACATTTTTCGAGAAATTAAAAAATACTTTCTCCATTCCGGATTTTTCAGTTGAAGTTATATTAAAATTAAATTATTAAAATCGTAACATACTCACTATTCCCGAGCTGAATCAATTTTTTTTACAAGTAGCTGTCTGCAGTTTTTTTTTCATGCGGCAGCACGTTTCTGCTGAGATAGTATGATAAGGTGGATTAGAACACTTTTATAGGTTTATTGGCTGCAAATAAAGCAATAGCGCGACGTGCACTCAATGCTACTTGACTGATCTCAAGGAAAGCTCGCTCCTGCACTCGCCTGGCTACATACAAAGCGTGCATGCATACATAATGCATTAGTTTCTTCAGAAGAAATGGATTCCATACATGGGATCATTAAACAGCCTTAATGCTCCAGAAAACTTTTCATAATCACGTTTCAACGGTTAATACACACTCAATGGGTAAAATACGCTAAGAAAAAAAACGATTAGTAATAACAATTTTGAAATCACGATACAAATATAATATTTTAGAAATAACGCAACTTGAGGCAGTAATGATATATTTGAAGATTTTCAGTAGATTAATGCTAAGAGAGAATCGAACAATTATTGCATTTGTTTGATTGTCTCAACTTACAAGGAGACTGTTACAGCATTGATGAAAACACTTTTTTCGGGGTACGCTCCCTTGAATGCATAATTTTAGTTTGTAGTTAGAACAATATTGTATTTCTTGTAGTAAACATCATCGACTTTTTTCTACAACTAACACGGGGAGGATCAGATGTGTGACTCACCGATTTGATCCATATTTGGCACACGTGTGGGTCATGACTAGGAGTGTAACAGGGGCAAGTAATAGGGCGCACTATTCAACCATTTTCGAGAAAAAAATTGATTGTTTCTAAAATTAAGATATTTTAATGCACATGGATATAAATCCTTTTTTTTATAGTTTTTATAAAAAAACTATAAAAATAAAATGAATGAACCCAACTTCATACAATGGGGTTCGATCCTTCGACCTTCCGACTACGAATCGGAGGTTTTATCGATGCGCCAAAAGGTCGGTATCTGTTTGTTAACGCAAAAGGTATATAAACATACGAATGAATAACAAATTAAAAAACCATTTTTTCTCGAAAACGGCTGAATAGTGCGCCCAATTTCTTACACATGTTACACTCCTAGTTATGACCTACACGTGTGCCAAAGATGGATGAAATCGGTGAGTCACACATCTGATCCTCCCCTTGTTAGTTGTGGAAAAAAGTCGATGATGTTTACTACAAGAAATACAATAGTGTTCGAACTACAAACTAAAATTATGCATTCAAGGGAGCGTACCCCGAAAAAAGTGTTTTCATCAATGCTGTAACAGCCTTAAAGCGAATACGATTAAAACAATATCTACGCAATCTTGCTGTATCATGAAAAAATGTTGATCATGCAACTTTCCGCGATTTGATGGAATAATAGGAATTTTAATGATATTTAGCATGTTTATCGATTTTTTTTTTCAAAAACTGAATGAATTAAAAAATTGTAAAAAATTATTTATTTGAAGAATTAGCTATAAAATTATCAAAAATTTTCTATAAAAAAAAATATTGATATATTCCTGCTGGAACAAAAGGAAAACACACGAAACTAGCAGTGGAGGGAACAAAATTTGCCATCAAGCAGTAGTGTTTTTTAAATTTTCTATAAAAAGAATATACAATACCCGCTTGAAACAAAAGGGAAGCACATAAAACTTGCACTGAAGGGAACAAAAATTACACTCAACTATTTGCAAAATAATATTCACTTCAAGAAGAGGTTAAAAATTGCCAAAACTTTTAAGTAGCAGTCAGGGGCGGCTCGTTATATAGAGCTAAGGAGCCATGGCACTACCTGTAGGCTCAAGCTCAGCAAGAATTTTTAATCAATTCTTAAAACACTTTTTTTTTTTGCTTTGGTCTAGGAAGTTCTTCCTCTCTTCAAAAAAGGAGGGGGTGTGGTATATTGTATAAGTAGCTCTACCATGTTCCATGAGCTGCCACTGGTTATAACTTTGTTGATTGTTAAACATGCATTTTTTAATTGCGTTCAAAATTGAGAATTTTCTAAAATAAATAAAGTATATTAAAAATTGTTTAAAAATTTTGAAATAATTCTTTACAACTCCTTAATTATTATATTTTGAGGATATAATCAACTTCTTAAATTCCAACAATGTTTTAATGGGTTATAACTGTTCGTTGTTAACATGCATTTTTTAATTGCTTTCAAAATTGAGCATTTTCTAAAATAAATAAAATATATTAAAAATTGTTTAAAAATTCTGAAATAATTCTATACAACTCCTTAATTATTATATTTTGAGGATATAATCAACTTCTTAAACTCCAACAATTTTTTAATGGGTTATAACTGTTCGTTGTTAAACATGCATTTTTTAATTGCTTTCAAAGTTGAGCATTTTCTAAAATAAATAAAATATATTAAAAATTGTTTAAAAATTCTGAAATAATTCTATACAACTCCTTAATTATTATATTTTGAGAATATAATTAACTTCTTAAATTCCAACAATGTTTTAATGGGTTGTAACTGTTCGTTGTTAAACATGCATTTTTAGTTGCCTTCAAAATCGAGCATTTTCTAAAATATATAAAAAAATGGTAGAAATTGTTTAAAAATTCTGAAATAATTCTATACAACTCCAAAATAATTATATTTTAAAAATATAATCAACTTCTTAAATTCAAATACTTTTTAATAGGTTATAACTGCTCGTTGTTAAACAGACAGTTTTTAACCCTTTGCACTCGTATGTCGACTCATTGTCACCACAATACGTTTTGTTACTAATAAATACGAGTGCAAAGGGTTAATTGCGTTCAAAATTGAGCATTTTCTAAAATAAATAAAAAATAGTAGAAATTGTTTAAAAATTCTGAAATAATTCTATACAACTTCCAAACTATTATGTTTTAATAATATAATCAACTTCTTAAATTCTAATATTTTTTTAATTGGTTATAACTGCTCGTTGTTAAATAGGCATTTTTTAATTGCGTTCAAAATTGAGCATTTTCTAAAATAAATAAAAAATAATAAAAAATTAAAAATTCTGAAATAATTCCATACAACTATCAAATTATTATATTTTAAGAATATAATCAACTTCTTAAATTCCAATATTTTTTTAATTGGTAATAACTGTTTGTTGTTAAACAGGCATTTTATGTGCGTAAATTATTTGGTGTTATTGTGGTTGGAGTGATGGCTTACCTGTGCCTGAAAATTATTATTATTTTAAGGTGAGATTTTTAATTGATTTTTAATTTGAACTTTAAATAAACCACTTTCTTTGTTAATATCAAATAATACAATATTAACAAAGAAACTGTAACATTTTTAACTTTACATAATAAATTTATTGACGTAGATAAAAGTTTCAAGGTCAAATCATGAAAGTTTCGTAAATTAATATAAAAAAAATGGGAAAGGAATTTTAAATCATTCACAACAATTCTAATTAGTGATCTCTGTTACGTTTATTTAGAAAATTTTAATAAACCGGTTTATCAAATAATATAATTATTTTTCACGAATTTTTGAAAATTCCACAATTATCGAAGCCCCGTAAAACTTTTATTCACTACGGCATGTTATTTAAATTTTCAACATTTACGTAGCAAAGATCAGTAATTATGATAACGTAAAGAAATTTGCAATTTCTTAACCGGTTTATAATTTTTTTAGTTTTTAAAAATTTAATTTCTTGTTTTTTTTTTTCTTGTCAACTTAAAACTTGTATTAAAGTTAAATCCATTACAACAGATTATTCAAACCTTCAAAACAAATGAAGCAAATATCAATCATTGCAATCATAAAAATAAATTTTCAAGTTTTCTAACAGAAATACTTTTCTTGAATTTTTGAAAATTCTGCTCGCACTTTTTTTCCTCTTACCTTAAAACTTTTATTCATAGTGGCAGATTATTCAAATTTATAACATCAATGTGGAAAAGATCAGTAATTATGATAACGTAAAGAAATTTGCAATTTCTTAACCGGATTATTATTATTTTAATTTAAAAGAATTTCATTTCTTGTTTTTTTTTTCTTGTCAATATAACTGTTCGTTGTTAAACAGACATTTTTTAATTGCGTTCAAAATTGAGCATTTTCTAAAATATATAAAAAATAGTAGAAATTGTTTAAAAAATCTGAAATAATTCTATACAACTTCCAAACTATTATATTTTAGGAATATAATCAACTTCTTAAATTCCAATAATTTTTTAATTGGTAATAACTGTTCGTTGTTAAACAGGCATTTTTTAATTGCGTTCAAAATTGAGCATTTTCTAAAATAAATAAAAAATAGTAGAAATTGTTTAAAAATTCTAAAATAATTCTATACAACTCCCAAACTATTATATTTTAAGAATATAACCAACTTCTTAAATTCCAATAATTTTTTAATTGGTTATAACTGTTTGTTGTTAAACAGGCATTTTTTAATTGCGTTCAAAATTGAGCATTTTCTAAAATAAATAAAAAATAGTAGAAATTGTTTAAAAAATCTGAAATAATTCTTTACAACTCCCAAACTATTATATTTTAAGAATATAATCAACTTCTTAAATTCCAATAATTTTTTAATTGGTTATAACTGTTTGTTGTTAAACAGGCATTTTTTAATTGCGTTCAAAATTGAGCATTTTCTAGAATAAATAAAAAATAGTAGAAATTGTTTAAAAATTGTGAAATAATTTTATAAAACTCCCAAACGATTATATTTTAAGAATATAATCAACTTCTTACATTCAAATAATTTTTTAATTGGTTATAACTGTTCGTTGTTAAACAGGCATTTTTTAATTGCGTCCAAAATGGAGCATTTTATAAAATAAATAAAAAATAGTAGAAATTGTTTAAAAAATCTGAAATAATTCTATACAACTCCCAAACTATTATATTTTAGGAATATAATTAACTTCTTAAATTCCAATAATTTTTTAATTGGTAATAACTGATCGTTGTTAAACAGGCATTTTTTAATTGCGTTCAAAATTTAGCGTTTTCTAGAATAAATAAAAAATAGTAGAAATTGTTTAAAAATTCTATAATAATTCTATACAACTCCAAAATAATTATATTTTAAGAATATAAGCAACTTTTTAAATTCCAATAATTTTTTAAGGGGTTATAACCTGGGGCGGCTCGTTACATAGAACAAAGGAGCCATGGCACTACCTGCATCTTCAAAATCAAAATCTTCAAAGTTGAAAAAATGGTTCAAAAAAGCAAAACCAAAGTAACAAAATGAAAACTGGATAATCATGCTGCCAATAGTAGATTTCTGTATGGTGCACTTCGAGTGGATGCATCACACCATTCACACCTCCCGGGCGCCGTAGCGGGGCGGCTCGCGTGCAAAGGGTTAAACAATAGTGTATTTTAAACATTACATTTTTTCTCCATCGGAACATCTACTGACCGGTTTTGACCTTGCAGACTTCATCAGTGCAGTTAGTTGCTGATGGGGGAACGGAAAATATTATTGGAACATAAATATTCCAAACACCGTTACAGGTAGAAAAACTAACGAGGCGGCATCTGTTGCCTGACTGTTGTACTAAATCCTATAGATCTGGCTGTGGTAATGCTACTCAGTTTGTGTTTAGTACAACACTCAGGCAATAGATTCCGCCACTTTGGTGTGTACATCTTTAACGGTATTTGGAATATTCATATTCCAATAGTAACTTCCGTTTGCCCATAATAGTGTATTTTTTTTTTTTTTAGAGAAACCACAAGACTGAAAACAAAATCGTCGCAAAACTTGCAACAAGAATTACTACAATTGCACTCAACTTCTTGAAAAAAATCAAAATCACTTGAAGAATTAGCTTTAAAATGACTAAAATTATTCAAAGGTAGTGTTCTGTTAGTCTTTCATAAAAACAATCAACACATGACGCTAACTTGCACCAACAGGAACGAAACTTGCACTTAACTCATTGGAAAAATGTAAAAAATTAATCGTTTCGTAAGTCAACTTATCGTGAAGAGTCGACGAAAAAGAGTCGATTCGTGATGTGACTCATGACTTGAAAAATTTAAAAGTATGTGTGGAAAAAAGTGAAGTGCAAAAAATTAATTTCTTAGAGTTGACTCAGGTAACTTTGAAAGTTGTTTAATTCAAAGTTACCTGACAATGCACTACCACATAGTAACGGTCGCAACCATCATCTTCATAGAGTTGACTCTTTTAATCGAATGATGAATTATCTATCTTAAGTTTCAACTATTAAAAAAATCTTGTATTTTGGTTTTCTTTTAAAAACAATCGACACATTACCAGTAAAAAATAAAATGGGCGCAAGACTTGCACCAACAGGAACGAAAATTGCACTCCTTGGAAATTTGCGAGATCGAAGGGTGCCAGAATGTGGCTAGATTTACAGTGTGAAGAACACAACAAGAAGAACACCGTAATACGTTGATGTGGCCATCATTTAGCATTCTCGGGTTTGATGGTATAGGCAAACGTGACTTAAAGTGGCATGTTTGGTAATTATAAAGCGATATCGAAGATTAAAGCGAAGCAAATAGAACAGCCGCATCAACCAGGTCAACCACACATGTAAATATTATTGTTTGTCGATAAACCTCGCAAAAATGAATTCTAGGCGAACAAGGAGAGAGACACTTCGCTTACACGTCCTATTATCCCGGTTCGGACTTTATATTTTTTTTATGATATTTTGCAAGTTTACTGATTTTGTTCAAATTATATTTATTATCTTAGCTATTTACAATTATTATTGTGCCTGCTTGCATTATGCCTTTTTTATATCTTATTAATCCATTTCACATCTCTGTTTTTAAAAGAATCGATCGCAATAAAATGGATAATTTACACTCATTACTATGTAAAGTGTAGACCATAAATAACCGACATCCGTATCAATGCATGTGGTCTATAATTTTCATAAATAAAACTGAAATAAAGCAACGACACAGGATGACGCCCACGCGCAGGTCGACTACACCACAAACAGTGTTACACATCGACAACCGCTCCCAATATTGAAGGATTGCCGTGTAAATCATACGGGAATTGTTATTAATATCTGTGACGCAATTTGCAGACCGTAAACCATTCTTGTAGTCGGGCAATTTGCACTCCGGTTCAATTATTGTCGGTCCTAATGCCTTCAGCGCGCACCGAATGTCACCAGAAGAGAGCGTGGGCTTAATTGTCGATATGTGAATGTCAGCGTGAAATTTACATTTATCGTGCGGTTTTTGTCCGGTTTTGATTGATATACGACGCTTAAAACAACATAATTATTAACAATACGTCTGCTAGAAATGTTTATGATTATATTACCATAAATCTGTTTGTATTGTTTTTTTTGTAGAACTCGTACCCATGAACTTGGGTTGTAAAAGCAGGTGCTTGGTCCTCTACTGGTTAGAAAGTTTTACAGTGAAAAAGTGTAGTGTTTCTTCAGTCATTTTATACATTTATGGCTTCGGTACGACAAAACTAGTGAAGAGTTCAGAATAGTGATGCAAAATTACCGGTAATTTATTAATTGGTAACATTACTCGTGATATTATCGGTAAAGTACGGGTCTATACAAAAATTGATTGATAAAAAAAGAATATGCAATATTCTAATTATTATTACACTAATTATAAGTAGTATTTTATTTTGTATTTTTTTTTAATATTTTGGAAATTTGGTATCATAAATAAAGCCATATCTTCTCGTGAAAAGTCATCATTATCTGAGGTATTCCCTTCATCAACAACTTCTAAGTCTACCTCTCACTCTTCCTCGGTAGATTCTTGATGATCTGTTTCATTATAAAGTAAATGATAATTTTTAGTGATGGGTAAGATCGATCAAAAAAGATCGAGTCAAGCCGCTCGATCTTTTGATTGATCAACGCTGCTCGACTTTTGATCGATCATCGCCGCTCGATATTTTGATCGGTCAACGCGGCTCGATCTTCTTACGGCGCTCGATCTTTTCGAGCCGCTCGATCGTTTGATCGATCAAAGCTACTCGATCTTTATGAGCCGCTCGATCTTCACAAGCTGCTCGAGCAGATCGAGCGGCTCGATACATCAACTGATCGATCACCGATTGATCGATCTTTGAGATACTCGATCTTGCCCATCACTGATAATTTTAAGCAAATTTTCTGGCTTAAAAATCTGCGACAGTGGTTTGGTGTCATCATTATCCAAGGTACTGCCTTCATCAGCATCTTCGAAGTCTACCTCTTCCTCAATAGATTATCGATTCATTATAAAGTAAATGATAATTTTAAGCAAAATTCCTGGCTTAAAAACCCCCGCCAGTTCATCATTATCCAAGATACTCCTTCATAAGCATCTTCGAAGTCTACCTCTTCCTCTTTCTCAATAGATTATCGATGCATTATAAAGTAAATGATAATTTTAAGCGAAATTCCTGGCTTAATAACCTCCGCCAGTTTGGTGTGATCATTATTCAAGGTACTCCTTCATAAGCATCTTTGAAGTCTACCTCTTCCTCTTCCTCAATAGATTATCGATTCATTAAAAAGTTTCGATGCAACTTTTTCGGACTGCAGTGGGCAAACTGCAGAACGTGATGATGATCGCTAATTTGCGGATTGGACGCAGCACGCAAAGAAGAAGAAGAAGAAAGTATAATTATGTTAGTTTATCAACTCTCTCAATATTTAATCTATTTCGATTAGGTCGGTGAATAAATCCGTGCAGGATTACACTCATTTGGAAATATTTAATATTTAATTGGCCACACGTGTTAAAATTCATCTCCGTAGCAACAGTAGAGGCAGGCAAACATGATAGATATCGCCAAGAACATATTTTCGTGTTTGAGCAAATGCCGGATCACCAAGTTATTCCATTCAATTGTTCGCCAGCAATTATGAATTTATTGAAAAAAGAATGTTTAATGTTGCAATCATTTGGAAACATTTAATATTCAGTCGTCTTTACGTGCTAAAAAGCAGTAGATGCAGCCAAATTTAATATATCTATTACTAAAGAACATATTTTCGTGTTTGTGCAAATTCTTCGCAAGCAATTACAAATTCGTTGGAAAAAGCCTCCTCTAGTTTTGTAATCAGACAGCTCTGATGATTTTCTGGATTATTTTTGCATTTTAGATGATGTGGTGTACATATTCGGTGGCCATTAAATTTTGATCGTTATTTAAATTTTTACCTCTAGTATGAGTATTGAGCCAACTGGCACTTTTCCATTAGTCATATATCGTATACGGAAGCAGGGGAAAAATAAGTAAAAGTGCCTATAAATGCGACCAAATATGCCATTTATTTACCACCGATTTTTAAAAACTACATCAGGTAGATGTCCTCCGTTTACATCGATGCATTAAAAAAAAAATTGTAGGCCCGCAAACAAACAGTGACCGTTGATTCAGAATGTTATGTGACCATGTTGGAGGCTTTGCTGAACAAAATTAACGACCTAAATTTCCAGCAAGATGAAGTAACAGCTCACACCGCGCGAACACCAGTATGAGTGTAACTTTCGGAACTGTTATCTCACGTTTCGACGAAATCGCGTTGCCAGCAAGGTCGCCCTACGTTGGTGTACCAGACTTTTTCCTGAAAAACCGTGTGCTTCAGTAATCAAGAACTCGAGCAAGCTATTGGTGACGAAGTTACAGCCATTGATGAGAACTTACGCAGGCGCGTGTACGGGAACGTTTGCAACAGTGCATTGCTGTAAACAGAGGCCATCTACTAGATGTAGTAAACATAATCATGTACTCGGTGGTGAATAAATGGCTTACTTGGTCGTATAGTTCATCCGTTGAGAGCTGACGGTGACTCATGCATTTTCGTACTAAGAATTGCTTTGCATTTTATATCTATCTTTTTCTATCATGTACGAAACAGTATGAAATAAAAGACGAAACGTGTGTCTGCGTGTTAAAGAATAGGGCAGCGTAAACGTAGGTCTAAGCTCACGCATGACTCTTGCATCGCATTGGCACGCTTCATATAAACACACAAAACACGCGAGCGCTACGTCAAATAACATAACCGTAAAAAGTTTGCGCGAGAATTTTTAAATATCCCGCCAATGAAAATCAGCGCGGCACCAAATTTTCTTACGGATATACGTTTACTTAAATCTTCATTCATGCGATTTTAAGCGATGAGTCACAGGCAGCTATATAGAGCGACCGGATTTTAATTTAAAAAAACGAGGAGCACACCGTTCCAAGTCGATTCTTCCCTTAGTTTGGACCCTTAGGAGACACCTTAAGCCAAGGAACCAAGGAAAACGCACTGTTAGAATAGTTTCTTCAGCCTTTTTGTCCAAACCGTAAATTCACATAGTGGGTTTTTGGTCGTGAATGACCAATTTTCGAAGGGCTGCATTGTTTTCTGTGTGTCCCTCGAAGATGTCCGAGTTCTCAACCTGAGTTGGTTTCCCATTTCCCACTCCTCAGTGCTTGTAAACCCCTAATCATCAGCTACCAAAGTGTGTCAGTCCCCTGCTGGTCATAGAGACTGATTTTTTGCTATTTAGCCGCCTCTAGATTTGGTCTATGACATTTTGGAGTTCTCTTCTTTATCTCACGCGCTATTTTAAACCTCTTCACTCGCATTCGCTAGGCCAGAAAACCCAACCTAGCCTCGGCATCACAAATGGCCATTTTCGGTCAAATCTGTAAATTCTTTCAGTCGGCCCACACGGTTCGAATCATTCAAATTGGGCTTTCCTGCAGCACTTCCGAAGTTTTAAAAAAACCCTCAACACGGCAGAGAGGACAAGATGGCCATGTTCGGACATGTGTGCGTCTTTTGAGTTTGGCCAAATGTGTGGGGGCAATATTTCGACTTTTTTTTTCTGTCTCCTCAAGCCATTAAGGATCTATACAGCTAGCTATCAATGCGAAAAATCAATGATCAGTCTTTCGTCGAAAATGGCGATTTTCTGCCAGGTGGCCAAATTTGGGTTTCGTTCACACTTGAAAATAACTCCTGCTCTGCTCTGGAGACTACCCCTATAATAATAATATCGTATTAATTTCTGGTATTTCAAACTACAGTCTTAGTGTCCTAGTTTTTATTTAAAATAACTGTGATTAGATTCAATATTATTTTGACTTGTGTTAACACTTATGTATACAACACCAAATAAATTACTTACTTACTAAAAGAATGCGTTAAATACATGTGGAAACATTGAATAACCCAAAAAAAATTTTAGTCGTTTTAGTCGGTTTTTTTGACAAACAAAGGCTGAAAACTATTCTAGCAGTGCGTTTTCTTTGGTTCATTGGCTTGAGGTGTCTCCTAACGGTTCAAACTAAGGAAAGAATCGACTTGGGAGGGTGTGCTCCTCTTGTTTTTTTAATCAAAATCCGGTCGCTCTATCGGCGCATAATTAATGGATTTGTTGATACATGACTACCGGAAAAGTGTCAGTTGGCTCTGCCTAACCCCGTAGAAGGTTCTAACAAATTTTCTGTTAAATTAACAGAACTTAACGATTCTGCAGCTCTTACTGCTACAATAGACTTAGAAATTGAATATCTTTTGCAAAAAAATATTTTTTCTGTAGCCGTCCCGAAAATAAAACGATTTTTTTTGGTGCCAAATCGTCGTAGGAACTTCGTTCTTGGAGTCCTGCGTAGGGAATTGATCAAAATTTAGTGCCTTTATGGTGGATTGAATAGACAATTTTTTCCAACTCCATACACATCGTCAAAGTTGGACAGTTGGGTTTCTTGATTTTTTTTCACAGGGGTCCTAGAGGGGTTACGCTTAAGTTCACATGCATGACTTTAAAGAAGATACTTCTAGGGTTTTTGTCCTCAAAGATTCATCACAATCGATTGAAAATACGCCGAGTTATGGCGGTTTGAAAATGGTCGAAATTTCACGAATTTCAAGTGTTTCATTTTTTTTTCCACCCGTATATTTTATATCAAGCAACTTTTATGACATGTAATCAATGAATTATATCTAGTTTTTACAAGCAAGTTTAATGAAGTATTTTTCTTGTCCGTTTCAATACCTTCGAAATGAGCTTGAAGAATTTAAGATTTTTTTTTTCTTTTAAGGAAAGATGATTGTCAGGAGTTCGGGTTAGGGAATCGAGGATGATAGGGAATTGGCTTAGCCAGCTAGGGCATTCAGCCATAACCGATATATAGTAATAATTCATATTTAAATGAAATGGGGACAAACACTAGACACACAGGGACCCTCACGGCCATTTTTCGTGTTGAAAAAGTGACCGCACGGACGGGACTCGAACCCGCACCAACGGGGTCTACAGGCCGGACCTCTACCCACTAGACCACCGCGGCCCCTGAGAATTTTTAATTTCTCTGATAAATATAATTATGTTTTTGTTAAAATCGTCTACTCTGTATTTTTAAAATATCTTCAACCAGCAAATTAAGACCATTGTTTACGCATCCATAATTAGTGATATAGATATATTTACTAATAATTTCTCTTGCTTCCTTAATATTTTCTCCATTATCAGTAACTATAACCAGGAAACGATCAATGCCTATTTCACGTAAAACCTTTTCAATTTCTGAGAGTAGGCAGCTTGCCTGTGTCTATTATCTTTTGTATATACTGTCTTATAAAACACGGGCAAAGAAGTAATCATAATATAATTAGAGATTGAGTTATTTCTACATTTAGACCATCCAGCTGCTTGCAAGGATAGTACAGAAGTTTCTCTTACCGAAAACTTAAATCGATTGTATTCGCCTTCCAAACGTGAGTTTGGTAATTAATGGTGAGTTAGGAGCTCAAAAAAGTATTCACAAATAATTAGTTCCTGCCGGCGAAAAGGTACTATAAATGTTTTTACCACTGAAATCTTATTGTTATTCTCAAGAAAAGTACCTTAAAATTCTTCAAAAGCTTGGCTACATTTTTGCTATACACAGTCTTCATTATTTCATAAAAAATTGCTGCTGCAAAAAAATTCATAAATAAAAAAAGAACCTGCTTTTATATCGTTGGTCTATTTACTTCCCTACACCTTCAAATATTATTTTATTGTTGAATAGTGTCCAGCCCAATTTTATTTCAGCTACAAATCACTGATTTAATTAAAACTCTTTCATTAAATTGGCAAAACATATTTTCAGACAATATTCACTGTTTTAATTGAATACTGAAATAAATCGAACTTTAAATTGATTACCTAGAATATCCTCTCGTACCATTAATCGTTTCCATAAATGAAGACATAAAGCTGACTCATACATATAAACAAAGCAAAGCGATCGAATGGCAGTCGATATGCAAATTGGGTGATATAATTTATTTTTTCACACTCACTTACTGCACTTGCTACTAGCAAAAACCATATTATGAGACTTTTTTCCCTAGCTGGGATAATAAAATTAAAGTAGTAATTTAGCTGCAAGTCTCTTAAAGGCGAGTGCAAAAAGCGATTATTACATATACCGAACAATTTAATTAATAGCACCAGCGACATTAAACGAAATTGTTTCCTTATATCTTAACTAGTTTCACAACAACAACAAAAAAGACAGTGCAGTGTAACAAACACTAACGACCTCTTCTTCGTTCTTTTTTGCACTGTACAGATAGCCAGTTTATCCCTATTAGTGCAATGGATTTATTTAATACCGAAACGAAATAATTACCACGTATTGATATAAAGTGAGGATTCCTACGTGACCCACATCAGTATTGTGCGAAGATAAGACACCGAGTTTATAATCTACTTAATAAGGATTCATTCTATCTGATCTAATGGATTCTAAGCGTTTCGGTTTATCTGGATCTCGCGAGATAAAATTGCTTAATTACCAGTTGCAATTATACGCGATTTACGTTTCTGTGTTAATGTGGCGAATTTTAATTAAACGAATAATGGATGGTTGTAAAAATTAATTAATATTTCTTATTGCTATAATGTATCTGCGTAAGGAAAAGTAATTATTAAAGAATGCTGACTTATCCTTATCCAATCGGGTTAAATCCTTAATGAAAATAACTACTGAAAAATGTATAGGATCTAATGGGTGATGTTAAGAAATGATCAAACGTAAGTGTGGAAACGTGGCGGTACGTGATGGAGCGCTGTGGGTTCGAGCCCCACGCCGGACAGAAGATTTTTCCAATAAAAAATTTTTGGTCGAAATTTCAAATTGCAACAATTGGGCCATTTGATGAAATGGTTATATCCTGAGCGACCGGAACGCAAAAATATTTATTATCTGTTTACCACCAAGCATGTTTCATGACATGCCAACACTTGACCAGCATTGGACCTTACGAGTCGGTCTTGTCAACAAATTACTGAACTCTTATCTGCACGTCAGAAGGCAATGCGTTTATCTATGTGAACAAATAAGCAGTGTGGTGTTCCTCAAGAAACTATCCTATGACCTATCTTATTCTTAGTGTACGATAACGATATGTTTGATGTTAAATAAAAAGGAAGCTTTTGCTGATGATATGGCAATATATTACGAAGATTCGAATTGGGATAATTTGGACATACCAAATTATATATCAGATACAGGTACATACCTGCAACTGGCATATCCGACAACATCAATGACAACAACCACACCGACCACGCGCCCATGTGGTACGCATAATAATTTCCCGCGATGTAAAATCAGTAATTGTCGAATTGCTAGTTTGCGAAATATATGTTTCAGGTACACCTTTAGAAATGACCAATAAAATTGTTTGAGAAGAAACAAAAAATCAATGTGTGCGAGGGCCACAGCTTGAGCTGGTTTACATCATTGAATCGCCCTGATATTCAGCCAGTTTAGCTAGTTTACTCGTTACCAGCGTACTCATTTGTCCAATGACTGATAATAGATGGAGCCATCTATCACTATATTTGCTGGAAGGTAGTTTAATGGCGGTATTCATTGCATGCGAGTTTCTAGTTGCTAGTAAAATAGTGGATAGTAGCTGATAGATTTCAACTTCTCTAGCTCAGATGGTATACTCGTTCCCAGGGGCGGCTCGTTATATAGAGCCAAGGAGCCATGGTTTCAAAGAATTTGTAATTAATTCTTAAAACACTTTTTCGCCAATTACTTTGGTCTTGGAAGATAAATTATTCTTCTTCAAAAAGGGGGGGGGGGTGTATATTGTATAAATGGCTTTACCATCAACATGTTCCACGAGTTGCCACTGAAATTAAGTACAGTTTTTGAAAATCCACGAGTTGTGAATTTTTTTTAATTTTTATTTTCGAATTGTGAAATACTGGAGCAAAAAAATAAAAAAAATATATAAAACGTGTAAATTCTAAAAAAAAATAAATTAGATTTGCAAATCATCGTTTTATCAAGTTAAGTGCAGTTTTTGAAAATCCGCCGATTATTTCGCGAGTTGTGAATTTTTGAAAATTTTAGTTTTCGAATTGTGTAATACTCGAGTGAAAAATTAAAAAAAATATATAAAAAGTGTTGACGAAAATCTATAAAAATTAAATTATACTTGCAAATCATCGTTTTATCAAATTAAGAAGTTTTTAAAAAAATCCACCGATTATTTCGCGACTTGTGAATTTTTGAAAATTTTAGTTTTCGAATAGTGTCGAGCAAAAAAATATAAAACGTCGACGAAATTCTACAAAAATTAAATTAGATTTTCAAATCATCCTTTCATCAAATTAAATGGAGTTTTTGAAAATCCAAATATTATTTCGCGAGTTGTGAATTTTTAAAAATTTTAGTTCTCGAATTGTGTAAATACTAAAAAAAATATAAAACGTGTTGACAAAATTCTACAAAAATTAAATTAGATTTGCAAATTATTCTTTCATCAAATTAAATAGAGTTTTTAAAAATCCGCCAATTACTTCGCGAGTTATGAATTTTTAAAAATGTTAGTTTTCGAATTGTGCAATACTTGAGTGAAAAATTCGAAAAAAATATATAAAACGTGTTGACGAAATTCTACAAAAATTAAATTAGATTTGCAAATCATCCTTTCATCAAATTAAATGGAGTTTTTGAAAATCCAACTATTATTTCGCGAGTTGTGAATTTTTGAAAATTTTAGTTCTCGAATTGTGTAATACTCGAGTGAAAAATTCGAAAAAAATATATAAAACATGTTGACGAAATTCTACAAAAATTAAATCAGATTTGCAAATTATTCTTTCATCAAATTAAATAGAGTTTTTAAAAATCCGCCAATTATAGCGCGGGTTGTGAATTTTTTAAAAAATTTCTAATTGTGTAATACTTGAGTAAAAAATTCGAATTTTTTTTTATCAATTTAAATGGAGTTTTTGAATATCCACCGATTATTTCGCTAGTTGTGAATTTTTGAAAATTTTAGTTTTCGAATTGTGTAAAACTCGAGCAAAAAAAAAATAAAAAAAAATATAAAACGTGTCGACTAAATTCTACAAAAATTAAATAAGATTTGCAAATCATCGTTGTATTAAATTAACTGCAGTTTTTGAAAATCCACCGATTATTTCGCGAGTTGTGAATTTTTGAAAATTTTAGTTTTCGTACTCGAGCAAAAAAAATTTTAAAAAATATGAAACGTGTCGACTAAATTCTACAAAAATTAAATAAGATTTGCAAATCATCGTTTTATTAAATTAACTGCAGTTTTTGAAAATCCACCGATTATTTCGCGAGTTGTGAATTTTTGAAAATTTTAGTTTTCGAATTGTGTAATACTCGAGCAAAAAAAATTTTTTTAATGTAAAACGTGTCCACTAAATTCTACAAAAATTGAATTTGATTCGCAAATCATCGTTTTATCAAATTAAGCAAGGGCGGCTCGTTATATAGAGCCATGTAGTAAGAATTTTTAATTCATTCTTAAAGCATGTTTTCGCCAGTTACTTCGGTCTAGGAAGATACATCGTTCTTTCTTTCTTTAAAAAAGGAGGGGGGGGGGGTATTGTATAAGTGGCTCTATCATCAATTTGTTACACGAGCCTCCACTGCTCGTTCCAGCTATTTGACTCTACATTAGATAAATTAGTGCGCTAGAATATGGAATAACAATGTATTACATTTACAATACAGTTACTTCGTTTTTTTTATTCTAAATAAAACTAAACACTAAATAGAAACTGTATTTTTGACAAAATAATAAATTAGAGAAGCTTACATCTGCAATTATTTTGATGAAGCAGCATCTTTTTTTACTTTGGTGATTAACATTGTCTTGTCCATTTTAAGCTGTGTTTTGCTACTAGTCCAAAAACTGTTCACAATAATAAATACTTTTTTTATTTAAAGAACTTAGAGGTGTGTGCAAAAAGTTCTCAATCAAGTAACGGATGCCGAAAAGGATAAAGTTGAAGCAACTTTTGTGGATAAATTAAATTATTTGTTTGATATCACTCACGAAGACGCCCTTAAAAATATTTTGCTCAAAAGAATCTTGGATTTATATGTGGTATAGACAAAAAACTGACTGAAAATTAATACACTGAATAGAGATCTCGGGAGAAACTGAGGCAGATGATATTCCTAAAAGTATGTAAAACTTAGGAGCCCTTGCATCGTAAACTAACAGCTTGGACTGAAGTTCTTCTGATGACGAAGAATATATTGTCGCAAACCGGTGTTATTTGACACAGGATGTCCGGTTCGCGAAGGGGTCGCGACCCCCACGCGACAATA
Organism: Ocypus olens; assembly: GCA_910593695.2. Classification (NCBI taxonomy): domain Eukaryota; kingdom Metazoa; phylum Arthropoda; class Insecta; order Coleoptera; family Staphylinidae; genus Ocypus; species Ocypus olens. The sequence continues at coordinate 47,965,533 of OU343049.1, forward strand.
TTTTGAGAAATCTGGACCATCCAAAGCAAAAAGATAATATGTATAATAGCTACAAAAATAATTGCAGCTCTCGACAAATGCAAAATAAGTGATAGAGTCGCGATACATATTTTATGTGCTGTCCCTAAATCGTTTTTGAATTTTTTCTTCAGATAATGAAAATTTAAAATTGAAAAATCAAAAAAACTGGCCATTTTTCAAAAACTAAACCAATGTCTATTTGAGCAATATATCTGTTTAAGATTTTCAGATTTAAGTGCCACATGTTAATTTTGTCCCTGTTTCATACCATTTGTCTTATTACTATTTGTAAGTGTAAGTAATTATAGTCAGGTTTATGAATATAATCAATTGCAATTTAAACATGTGTTATTACGAATTGTAATGAATACCAGTGCAGAATAATTCGTTACCATTATTATTGCGGAGGTATGTTGAAAGTGTGGGAAGTCCGCGATTGGAAAATGAGCTTTCCTGCGCCGAACGCGTATTCTAAACAGGTAAAAGGAAATATCTCTTTGATGAAAAGCGGACGTATTTGGAAAAGCAGCCTCTTTGTATTTGGCTTTGACCATATGCGATACGACCCTATTGAAATATTTCAGATCCTCACATCCTGCCACCGTTTTTCCATCGCCTGAAACAAGCGGGAATAAATTATGCCCTCGGGCCCGCTATTTAATAAACCTTGTCAAAATAAATTCACGCCTACAGTGCTTGTAACGCACGATGATTACTGTTATAACACAGGTAGTCTTGTGTGTAGCTAAACGTCCCCTATTCGCGTTTTATTATCATTTGAGTTTGTGTAACGATTCGCCCTCAGCTACCGCGGTGATCCATCTTATCGTGACAGATCCGTTCTAGATTTATGCATCACAATGCCTCTAATGTGAGCTGGATTAAGTCATTATATAGTGTTGTCGACACTCTTCGGGCGACGTATAACCAGATGGGTTTACCGTTCCAACACCAACAATTAGAATTCAAATGTCGTACTGCCCTCCAGGGTTTTTCTTGTTGTTTTTGTACGCCCGTGTACGTTCATCTTGAATAGTGGTACCCTTTTTGTTGCTACCGTGATGGGTTATGGATTTGACGTAGAATACATCTGTTGAATGTTATATTTACGCTACATCAACTTACATCTGATATCCAAGCAATAACATTAACTTTAAAGTAACGTTTAAATTTCCGAGACATAATTAAGTGACCAAGCAGTATTAAGGAATATCCTTCACAACTAAAAACGATTTTATAATCACATGGTCGCATAATTAATGCATTCGTGCAGTGGCATAAGCCTTAACAATTTGCTGTATTTAAAATATTAGAAGAACTTTTATTTAAATATACGGGTGACCCAGGGATCTGTAAAAGCCCCATAACTTATTTGCTATTTGAGATATCGACTTCTAGTTTTCTTAAACTGGTACCCACACTTATTCTACATATTTTAAAAATATGTATGTTTTTGTACAGGGTGTCCCAATATACATAACAGAACAAAGTTATGTTTTTTTAAATGGAAGACCCTATATTTTATACTTTATTTTCAACCCTCTTGAGAAGCTTATAGAAATAGTATAAGATAGTATGGGTCTATTATGGACGGTTAGTTAGTTATGGGCAAATTTGTGGCAAAAACATGTACTCATTGAAAACATTGCAGAAGCGTTCCTAGCAAAGATAGCATCATTATTTATACGCTAGAAAATTTCCCACATCATAAAGAATAATACACATCGGCTTTGGTTCTCTTTTATTCATATACAGGGTGTCAACATACGTTAAACAATGAATAACTTTTTTTTTTCAAATAGAACACCCTATATATGTTGCCACCAATCTATGGCATTTTTAATAAGCATTCTAATGATATACAGTTTGTATAACAAAATATTAAGGATTTTTGAGATTTATCAATAAAAAACATATTTCTTTTGTCACCTTCTGCTGATTTTTGGATTTTCAGCCAAAACTATGCATTTTCAGGAAAAATTATAAGAAACCAAGTTGTAGAGCGAAAAATTTCCGATCGATAAAGGTCTTTCAACTTTTAAGATAATGCGTGTATTGCCCGCCAGAGCGCGCAAAATCGTGACCGTATATGCATTTTAGCGTTTTCTTTTCAAATTTTTTATTAATAAATTGCACTAAACTTTATTTTCCGCACCCTCTGGCGGAAAAACGGGAAATTATAGGGAAATTAAAATGGCCCATATCGATTGAAAATGTTCCGCTCTACAACTCTTAATAGAAATAATTTGTGCCAAAAATGCATAGTTTTCCCTAAAAATGCAAACTGAAAATGTATGTATGAATTTTTGCGTTTTCAATGTTTTTTTGCATTTTCTTTTAAGAGTTGCAGAGCGGAATATTTTCAATCGATGTAGGTCATTTGAATAATTCTATAATTACCCGATTTTCTGCTAGAGGACGTGGAAAATAAAGTATAGTGCAAATAATTAACAAAAAATTTGAGAAAAACGCTAAAATGCATATACGGTCACGACTTTGCGCACTCTGGCGGGCAATGCACGCATTATTGGAAAAGTTGAAAGACCTATATCGATCGAAAATTTTCCGCTCTACAACTTTGGTCTCTTATTATTTTTTCAGAAAATGCATAGTTTTGGCTGAAAATCCAAAAATGAGCAGGAGGTGACAAAAGAAAAATGTTTTTATGGATAAATCTCAAGAATCCTTAATATTTCATTATACAAATTGTACATCATTGGAATGCTTATTAAAAATTCCATATATTGGTAGCAAGATATATAGGGTGTTCCATTTGAAAAAAAAAATAGTTAGCCATTATTTTGCGTATGTTGACACCCTGTATAGCAGTATGAACAAAGAAGAACCAAAGCCGATTTGTATTATTCTTTATGATGCGGAAAATTCTTTAGTGCATAAAAAATGACGCTAGCTTCGCTAGGAGCGCTTCTGCAATTTTTTCAATGTGTCCTTGTTTTTGCCACAAATTTGCCCATAACTAACCAATCGTCCATAATAGACCCATACTATCTTATACCATTTTTATCAGCGTCTCAAGAGGGTTGAAAATAAAGTATAAAATATAGGGTGTTCCATTTAAAAAAAAAAAAAAAACTTTGTTCTGTTATGTTGGGACACCCTATACAAAAACATACATATTTTTAAAATATGTAGAAAAAGTGTGGGTACCAGTTCAAGAAAACTAGAAGTCGATATCTCAAATAGCAAATAAGTTATGGGGCTTTTATAGATCCCTGGATCACCCGGTATATGCAGAGGGAATATTTAATATTTACGCAATAGTAGTCCATCATTAAGAATAGCAATATGAAATGGGTATTTATACTACCAGTTGTATTTTCTCTTGAAAATGCCATAAGAAGACGAAACTAGTCGAGAATTTTAAACATTCAGACTAGAGATGGGCGGAATGATCCTTTTTAGGTGAGTTGCCTCCGCGAAAAGAGTCCACTGGAAAGAGTCGGTTCAGGAAGTCGGCTCATGACTCTCTTGTACAAAGTGAAAAGTATGTCTGGAAAAACGAGAAAAACTTTGTGACTCAAATTTAGCTGCAAATATGCATTCTGCGACTCAGTTCTAGAAGTTGCCTCTTTGAGCCGACTCTATCATGAGTTACCCACCTCTAATTCAGGCACTAAACTGTCGTTGGATTCGTTAGTATTATCATCCATTGAAGTTCCCCCAAAAAAGAGCCTTGGGGTACCCCATATTTAATTGATTATTTTGCGGCCTATGTTGTTATCGGTGTTCAGTTTGACAAATATGATTCTAATAAATTCTGTAAGCAACCGATTTTTTATAGTGACGAAGATTTCCTACCAAGATACCATGATTAACATAGAAACCCTTCATGAGATCACACCTGCTTATGGATTCTCCTCAAAAGCAGTTGTGATGCCAGAATGTAGATGTTACCATTGAAGTTAATTTCCTATTACGAGAGCTTTGCTGACTTCCACTAAAAATTTTACGCAACCCAATTTTTCAAAGATCTTCAGCCTGTAATTATCCACAGTAGGAACTGCTTTAGACACCTCTAAGTCTTTTGTACAAGACCCAACGATTATAAACATATTACACAGCTTTATTAGTGACACAGTAATAATCGACGGTGCTAACGCTATGCGAATCAAATTGATAAATTATGTCTGTCATATAAAAATAATAACCCCAAAATTTGCACATTTTCATTAACGTTTGTTGATTCATAACTAACGAATTTTGAAATAATCGTACTATTATGATCCTAATAATTATCAATAAATGTTTAGCATAAAATTAATACTAATAATAATAAAGTGTGAGCCACAGAATTTTGTTTCTGAGTTGGCCATGCCTGAGAGAGAAAGACAGCAGTCATGTCTGAGATTCATAATTTTTTTTAAATCTAATTCACTTGAACTAATCTAGTCTCATGACGCAATAATATGCTACATACCTCATTTATTTCACAGCCAACTCTGAAAGAAAATTTTGTGGCTCATACGATACGTTTATTGAAGGGATTCACCTACTTTTGCAATATAATACATACATACTGTATAATGAGTACAAAAAAAGAATAGTGGTTAGAGCAAGTACAATCAAATAAAAATAAACATATATATTATAATAATATAATAGTTTTTCGCGGATTGATATTAAATGTACGATTTTTCGGACTGATTTTAGGCCGTGAAATATCACTTTTGCGGACTAGGCTTTAAAAATGCTTATTTATGCCTAGGCTGTAAAAGTAATGAGCCAATCAGGTGAGACTACGTCATGTTATTTCGCCAATCAGATGTTACGCCGCGTCGACCAATAGAAGCCGCCCGGAAATTTATTTGCCAAAAGGGCTAAAAACAGGTTCCCCGAAATTTTAATAACACTGCGTGTGTTTTCCCCGAAATATGAACATAATGACTTTAACATTTTTAATCGTAAAGAAATGTGTGTGATACCAAGAAAGTGCACTTTCTTGAAAAGTTCCGGAATTCCTGAATCAAAATGTATCACAAAGCCATCAACCATATCAGTAGAGAAATGTATTGAAGAGTTTTACTCGAAATAATTATACGGTGCGTCCGATTTAAATATTCATTGCAGGTCATTTACGAAATCATGATCATTATGATAATAAATTATTACACCACACACACCGTCAAAATGCGGACACCACAATGTCTATTATAAATGTCAATTTTTGTTTTACTTGGGTGCCTACGAAATTTTTACAAAGCTACCTGTCATATGTTGGTAGAATTAAATATATTGAAAATTATCGCATTGCAAGTTATTATTAATTTCTCCCAAACAATCTGCGAAAAAAATATGTGTTTAACTCGGCAATAAAGCAGCCGCGTCCGTAAATCTGTCACTTTATTGCCTTGTTAAACAAATAACTATTATAATACGATAGAAATTTTAAATGGATAATTAAATTAATGAATAGCATAAGTCCCAGTTTCACTTATCTTATTATACCTGCAGTTATCTTCTAAACACAGCACATGTTGTTTAGATGAAAACTGGAATGGCAATTTGTTACAAACCGTTTAATGATAAAATCATGTCGGCGATTTATCTTGTGTAAATTAAATTTTTCCTTAAAAAATCGTGCGTTGCTTCTTTCTTTTTCGTTCCTCATAAATCACAGACGGTTTATTTAATTATATAAATTCGTGATGATTATTGCGGAGATTTTAAGTCTTGGTTTCCAGGTGATATATTTCATGTGCTTTAGATTATGAGGCTCTTTGTTTTGGCTCTGGATGGTCGGAAATTTGTTAGTGTTATGTTAATATTAATATAGTTTTTAATAATCCTACTTTTATGCATTTGACAATTAATTTGCTCTACTAAATCTTCCGCTACCTCGGATGTTAGAAACACTAAACTCTGCTAAAATGTTAAAATTGGCATAGGCTTTATGTCTATAAAATATCTCCCTAAAATAAATTGAGTATAATTGTTAAAAAATATTAAAAGACTAGCAAAACCTTTGGTAACATTATCTAGTATAGGTATTCTGTGTTTATTATTATACAGGGTGTTTCTAAATTGATGCGAAAGATTTTAAAGGGTGATTTTTCAGCAAAAATTAAGGCAGGTCTTTTATATAATTTTTTGTTCAAAACCTCTACTTCTCCAAGTTACAGTCCTCTAAAGTTAAGGTAAAAAAATGTTTTTATTTCATACATCCACTATGGAAGAATTTAGAAAAATTAAACTAGGCAGATAACTGTTCATAATAAAATGGTACTTTTTGACGAATTTATTTTTATTTAATTTATTTTTGAATTTACGTCAAATGGGTCTGGGCATTATTTTTTTTTGCGATCAAAGTAACAATGTTAGGAGAAAATTTCAAGAGATAAAATAATTGCAGGTTTAATCCCTCCTGGGCATTATTTTTTTTTGCGATCAAAGTAACAATGTTAGGAGAAAATTTCAAGAGATAAAATAATTGCAGGTTTAATCCCTCCGTTTAAATCAGTTTGGAAACAGAAAAATGTAGACGCATCAAAAAGTTCTGATGGAAACTATTATTGGGGTTGATTTTTTTCACCCTCCCGTAATAACATTTCAGGGTTACAAAAATCGTCAAAAAGTGCCATTTTATTAGAAACAGTTATCTGCTAAATGTCATTCTTTTATATTTTTCCATAGTGGATATATGAAATAAAAATGGTGATGTGGTCATCATGTTACTTTCTCCGACTTGATGGTATCATAGCCATTTATATTTACGTATTCATTGTTTATTTTCAATTGTACATCGAGCGTTGCGTAAACTCAGATGAAACTGACGTTTAAAACGTCAAAATTATGAAAGATGGAAAAATTATACTTCAAATTCAAAAACTCGGTTTACTCAAAAACTAACGAGATTTCAGAAAAAACTTATTTAGAAGTTGTTCATTTTGGCATTCTCTACAATTATTATTCACATAAATTTGCTGTAACTAATATCGTTTTATAATTATAAACCAAAAATAAAATAAAAATAATAATTTAGCATTGATTTTATAAAAAATATTTTCAAGCAAAAGATGTTCATTTCTTTGTTGTCTTTAATGTTTGTTTAAATGTTTTTGTGATATTTTTCATATTTAAGAAAATATTGGCAAAAAACAAAAAAAAAAAACAGTTAAGGTAAACATCTACTTCCGGTGTACGAAATTTTACGTACGTAATGTTCAAAGTTTCATATGAATTGCTCTATTAGTTTTTGAGATACAGCGCACACAGACACACACACTCACACACACAGATAAACACACTCACACACACACACAGACACAACATTTTTTTTTCAGAAATTGTTGAAGTGGTATCTAGGGACCCCAAAACGGATATTTCCGTAAAAAAAATTTTTGAAAAAAAAAATCACGATCACAATACTTTCTCGTACTTCGTAACGGAGAAAGTAACAATTTTTTTCCTTTAACTTTAAAGGTCTGTAATTTGAAGAGGAAGGGGTTTTGAACAAAAAAATATATGAAAGACCTCCCTTAATTTTTACTAAAAAATCACGCCTTCAGATCTTTCGTATCAATTTAGAAACACTCGGTATAAGCAAAATATTTATCTTTTGTACACCTTTCCTAGAAAATTATCTAAAAGTCGTAACTGGTCGGAATAAAAACATGTACCACAGATGGTACATCACCGTACCCAAAATTATCTAATAATTCAAACAATTCACCAAAAGAAATAGTTGTTGCATGAGAAATACCAGGTAAAGCTTTTTGCAGACAAATAACATACACAATTTAAAAAAAATCGCAAAGGCTATTAATCTTTAAAATAGAACAATATGAGTTCAAAAAGCAACAATTGTGTTTACATACCAGTTTACAATAATAATCTTTATCCAAAATCTTATATCATAAGCGAATTACTGTGGTCATAATGTTGTTCATTACTCACTAATTCAAATAACACCACACACGTCAACATTTCTTGTCAAAATTTTATCAATTTTATTTCAATATTTAATTCAATTACAGATGATTGTGGATAAAATTTTATATTATACTCATGCGTAATTACTCATTAGTCCCGTAAGAAAATTAAAAAAAAATCTTGCGGGACTAATTACGTACATTCCACAGTCGTATAATAAATAACTATTATCCAAAATCGTGTGTAATAAGCGAACTACTGAGGTCATAATGTCGTTCATTACCCACTAGTGAGAGAATAACTCGGACTCGCGGAATAATTAGGCCCTTCGTAAGTTAACTTAAGAAAATTATTTTTTCTTCCGTGACTAATTACGTACATTCCACACTCGTATAATAAATAAATATTATTCTCGTTTATAACTTGATGTTTTTCACTTGTCAGTAATAGGTGATACTGAACTATTTCTTATAATTGTTATCAATCCAAGTTCTTAAATACAGGGTGTCTCGTTTCGAGTGTGCCAAACGAAAATAGTGAGTAGATAGTGTCATTCTGAACAGAAAAGTTCAAATAAACATATATCCGATTTTTTACCGTTATCGAGATAAATCATTTTAATAATTTTTTGATCGTAAAAAAATTTTCGGTGTAAATTTATTAGGTTGCTATGAATTTAAACAAAAATATTTGAGCAGGTTAATTTTTACTTGACAATTGTTTATACAAAGTTATTGATAAATACGTCTGATTTAACTAATTCTGAATAAGCTTATCTAGTGCATGTTCATGCCTTAAGGCAAAATTACTGAAGAAAATTTAGATGATTTGCCGCTTGCACAACGGCTTACGATGTTGTTCCAACCAGATGGAGCACCTCCCCATTATGTAAGAAATACCAGAAATATCGCAGTTTGAACATTTACTTGAATGCTGTTTTTTCTTTCTCTTTGACTCACTTTTGTTCATGACCTAATAAAATTCAATTGATTATTGCATTCATGTTATTGAAAAAGTTGTTTGTCCCTGCTCGGAAATTGCTAAAAATGACATTAATTTTACTTGGCGTAACTTACAGCAACTTGTGTAATTTTTGTCAAATAATTATTACTGTTCAAATATTTTTGTCTAAATTCATGGCAATCTAATAAATTTATAATGAAAATTTGTAAGATTTTTTACGATAAAAAAATCTTTAAGATTATTTATCTCGAAAACGGCAAGATATCGGATATATGTTTATTTGAATTTTTCTGTTCAGAATCACATTATCTACTTCCTGTTTTCGTTTGGCACACTCGAAACGAGACACCCTGTATATGAACATAGTATTAAAGCCGTAATATTAGATGTTGATCTGGGGCTACAAGTTGAATATAAAGCAAATATTTTACTAATTGTCCGTTTCAAAACAAAATCAACATTTGTTGTTTGTTTTCGTTAATTTTTTGGTTCGGCATTTATAGGTCAACTACTTATACAATAGGAGGTATACCGGGTGTAACACAAAACAGGCTCACTCGTGCAGTTTTTTTTTTATTATTTGATAAATCAATTTCAATTTCAGTAAAAGTAAGTTGGAATTTAGTGGTCATTCAAGAAACTTGGTTGCACTTTCGATTTTAATTTTTTGAAAATTCTGAAAACAGTGTTTCTCAAGTTCTCCCTCGAAAATAAAATTGACATATTTTTTCTTAAAAACGTAACTACTTCAGATCCAAAGTTATTCAGGGTGGCTCCTTTTGAAATGAAGACCCTGTATATACTGCGCGCCTAAAGTATAGAATATATTCAGTAAAACCGAAATAAAATATTTTTGGAAAAAAACCTCGAGCAGGTCGATTTTCTTTTATAAAAATACACATTTTTGCATGAAAGTTGATTTTCAGTCGTCATTTGTTTTGGAGCAATGACGGCAGCCATTTTGTTTTTAACAGACATTTGGGTTCATTTATTCCGATTTTACATGGAGATTTCAATTTGTTTCAATCGAAAACATATAAATCAAACTTATCTTATCGAAGATAAAAAATAGGTTATATATGGTATATTGGTTATTACTAATAATTATTGAATTAAAGTTTGCCCAGAGAAAAGAAAAACTCCGTATCCTAAGTTTGGGTTCGTCGCTTATGCCTATTTTACATGGAGATTTCAACAAGTTTAGTTGAAATCTCCATGTAAAATCGGCATAAACGACGAACCCAAATTTCGAGTGCCGAATTTATTAATTAAATCTAACTTATTTTATGAAAGATAAAAGATAGGTAATATTTATATTTATATTACCAATAATTATTAAATTCATCTCCTAAATTTGTGCAGAGAAAAAGTCCGTATCCGAAATTTGAGTTCGTTGCTTATACCGATTGTACATGGAGATTTCAACTGGAAATGTGTGCATAGAATACAAGTTATTTATTTTACATATTGTGCAATACTCTATCCCACCCTACAAGGGGGTGGGTATGTGGGTATGCCCTACTCCACCCTAAAATCAGTTGATCACAAAACATAGTTTTACAAATTGTCTAATTGTTAAAAACTTTAGTTTCTTGATTTTCTGGATCTTCACCTAAGAACCCATTGTTTCCAGTTTATTGGGCTGGATTATAGGATAAGGCACACCCACCACCCTTAAGTTCAAATGAACTTTAATTAAATCACAAACATTGTTTTTGGCGGTTCTTATTAATTAATGTTTTACGATGAACAATACATTTTTTTTAAATTTAAACGTAGTTTATTCGAAGGGCAGTGGTTAGACCTTATTCTGCTTTCACAAGTATTACAAATTAGAGTTGGCCCAACGTCGGGCCATATATATATACTGGAGGAAACACAAAATGAAACACTTTAAATTCGTGCAATTTCGACCATTTTCAAACCGCCATAACTCTGTGTATTTTTAATCGTTTTTGATGAATCTTTGAGGGAAAGAAACTTTAAAGTTGTGCATGCGAAACTAAACGTAACCCCTTCCGCCCCCCTCTAGCGCCCCGTGAAAAAGTTTTTTCTGGAAACCATGTCCAACTTTGACGATGTCTACGGAGTTGGAAAAATTTTGTCCACTTGATCCACCATAAAGGCATTAAAATGTGATCAATTCCCTATGCAGGACTTAAAGAACGAAGTTCCTACGACAATTTGGCACCAAGTTATGGGTGTTTGAAAAAAGTGTATTTTGACGTTTTTCGCAAATAACTCAGTGACTTTTCAACCAAATTCCAAGCGAAAAAATAAAAAAAACCACAAAATGCACCTTTTTTCAAAAACCCATAACTTGGTGCCAAATCGTCGTAGTAACTTTGTTCTTCGAGTTCTGCATAGAGAATTGATAAAATTTTAATGCCTTTATGGTGGATTGAGTCAAAAAAAAAAATCCAACTCCATAGACATCGTAAAAGTTGGACATGGTTTTTTTTCACAGGGGTGCTAGAGGGGGCGGAAGGGGTTACGCTTAAGTTCGCATGCATGACTTTGAAGAAGACACTTCAAAGTTTTTTGCCCTCAAAGATTCATCAAAATCGATTGAAAATGCGCCGAGTTATGGCGGTTTGAAAATAGTCAAAATTTTCACGAATTTCAAGTGTTTCATTTTTTTTCCTCCAGTGTATATTATTATATGCTAATAATTGCAATTTAATTAACCAGTTACGTTTGACGAGTATGACTCGTCATGAAAATGGCAATATTTTGCGCACCTATCGAAATAAACACAAAATATTGCCATTTCTCCTTTTTTTTCTGTTTTCTGTTTACACTCGTCATAAAAAAATGGCAATATACTCGCCACACAGCTAACTGTTTAAATAGATGTTTTATCAAGCGAAAGCAAATTTTTCAAAATTCAAATAGAATTAATATAAAGAGGCTTTTAAAAAGCTGCAATTAGTCTCATAGCATGTGCTCTGATACGTGTATCGATCAAATCTTTCTCCACAAAATCATCCAAACTTCACTTAACATAGTTAACTGTATTTCACGCGCAGATGCTACTTAAGTAAAATTGATTACGTCCATTCCGAGAAAAAGAGGTTTCGTCTGGTCAAAACGAGCGTTTTTAATTTTTACGTAATTATATTTTAAAGTGCTTCGGAAAAGAAGAGGAGCCGATTATCGTCAGTAATTTGCTCGTGTTAAGAGGTCATGAAACGACGATGATTTAAATCGTACCGCTAATAGATGTAATTGCTCGCAAGAGTGAACGAGTTGCTGGCTTACTTTAAATGTTAGATGGGCGTACTTGAATATTCTGGAAGGTAATAAATATTTTTGATTCCGCCAGTTTGGCGTTTTTAACTTTAACGATGTTTCGAATATTTATTAATAGTAATTTCCGTTTCCAGCAATTAATTATACTGATGAGACCTGAAAGGTCGAAACCGGTCTGTGGGTGTGATGGGCGATGGATAAACAATGTTGAATATTTACATTATTATTGTTATATTTGCCGCCGTTGGCATATCTGTCGGTGGTTATTCCACTCCGATTGGGTTTAGTACAACACTCGGGCAATAGATTTCGCCCCTTTGGCGTTTCTAACTTTAATTGTAAAACAAAAAATCAAAAGTGCTTTAGCAAGAAACACAATAAGAATCTTCGAAAATTATTTTCTTAAAGTTTTTTTAGAAACGAAGATTTTTTAGCCTGTGCTAGAAGTCATCATTCGTAAATCATCTTGAATTATAATACATTTAATGAATACTTTTATAGTTTTAATGTTTAGAACACATTTGAAAAAATAGCTGCTAGTGTAACATTAAAACTTTAGTCGTAGTAATTTTTCTAAAAACATAGCGTTAAATTGTATGATAAAATTAGCTAATTTAGTTTGTACCTCCCCTTATTTCAAGCTTTTTGGTGTTTCATATCATACCTTCTTAAAGAAACTAAAATTGTTAAATCCCTTGTTATATATTAATTTTAGATGAGTTTTATTTTATTTTTTATCTCTTATATTTTTAAGTTATATATTTGTGTTTTATATTCATAGTTAGGTAATAAACAATTATTAAAATAAGTAATGTAGTACTTCTACAAAAAAAAAACACGTAAACTTTCAATGTTTAATAAATTGTTTCGACTTAATAGTTCCGGTTAAATTTGCGTTCGGTCCTCGTCCGCGCATCAATCTCTTGTGTGAAAACCGATTTGCATACTTAATTAAGATATTATGAGGCTTATATGGGACATTTATAATCGACGTGTAAAAACACTTTTAAGGCTACAAACATAAAAACCACTAATTAACACGAGATACATTAATCGCGAGGCAAATGAACATGAATATCCGGACGGCTGAATTTTTGTCAATTGGTGTTTGGAATTTTTTTTTTAGTGTGTCTGGCTTTCTCCTATACCAGAATTAATTAGTCATAATTCTAGGTAATTATTACCAATAACTTGTATACTTTATTTTTTAAAATTTTACATAAACGCATCTTTGATGTAATAGAATTTTACTAATTAAAAAAAAACATCAGTGTTTGAAAACATTCAATATTTTACAACTTTAAATCGCTGTAATTTGGAGCATAGGATTCGTCCTTAATGGTAAGATGGCAGGTAATGGGCGCACCAGACAAAACGTATACCAATTTAACAAAAATCCTATCGCGGCGCTATTCTCGCAGAAAAATAACGAATCTCTACAGATGGTGACACTTTACGCCAACTAAAATATCTCGCGGTCTAGCTCATACGTAATTGCATTCTTATTTTTCAGGTAAAACTAATGTGACTTAATGGGTTTTATTACTAAAGAATCAATCTATGCCTCTATAGTAAAATATTTTGGATTTTCAGCGTTTTTTAAGATTCTATTTAACGTTGAAAATACCCATTTTTAACACTAAAATACAAATACTTATAAAAAATATAATTCTTTAGAAACCAACCTTAATCTTATTACATAATTTTATCGACCGAGCTGTGTGCCAAAAATGCTTCATTTTTCGATCGGGTCGAACGTCCTTAAGTTTAGCGTTACATTAAAAAAATGTGTAAATACATTCAACTAATTTTCGTAATTAATTTCCTTTATGCCAGGGGCGGTCCGTTATATAGAGACAAGGAGCCAAAGCACTACCTGTAGTTTCAAGCTCAGCAATAATTTTTAATTAACCCTTAAAACACTTTTTCACCAGTTACTTTGGTCTAGGAAGATAAAGCGTTCTTTCTTTCTTCAAAAAGGATGGGGGGGGGGGTGGCATAAGTGACTCTACCATCAACATATTTCACGAGCCGCCACTGCTTTATTCTATGATTTTCTGGATCAATCTATTTTAAAATAGAAATTGAAAACCTTCTCTATTTGATTTAGTCATGTTCATAACATAAAATTGGTTTCATGATGAATCTTATCCGTCTATCTAGAAATGAGGAATTATAATATTATTATAAGTTTTTAAATCCAGTCTTTTTCTAAATCCTTTACATAGGGAAAACATGTGCGTATTCAAACTGATCATCATGTGGATGTGTGTTTTGATTTTTGTGAAAATTCCCGTATTTCTTGATTGCGTATGGCAAAATATGGTTAAGGAGGTAAGTGCCGCGTCGAAAATCGATGGCCAGCCTAAACATGATTCTGAAGTTAATATCAAATATTAAAAAATGAAATTTTGCACATTTAGAGAGAAAGGGTTAAACTATTCGTCTATAGAATTTGATTTTTTTTTAATCATCAGAGAAACTGTATAATTTATCCTGAAAATTACCAATATTGGATGGATATCTGAAGCTTTTCTCTGCAAAGAACTAAAAATGTAATGCTACAGAAAACTAGTTTATACCTTTGAAAACAATATGTACGTAATAATATTGTCATTAATTATCAAATAAAGTGGCAAAAACGTAAGAGCTGCACCTCTTCAAACACGAACTTGCTTCATTTTCGCCATTGTAATGAACGCCACCTGCATGACACATTTTGTATCAACCCTGGAGGCGTGAACAAACAAATTTACGTACTCGATAAAATTTCAGCCCCAAGATTGTGGCGATTATCATTTTCTATTAGACCATTCTGGTGTAACTCTGGCGCGAGGCACTTACCTCCTTAATATTTCGAGTATTTTTGTATGCATCAAATTATTATTCCACAGAAAATACCTTTAAACTTTGCAGATACCCTTTTTGGCATTAACCTAGAAAATCATCGCAAAAGCACACACTGAAGCATTTTGCATAATAAAGATCTAAGCAATAAAATTCATGCGGCGCACGCTCGCGTCCATTCATTCCCATTTAAATGTGCACATTAAAATTCCCAGCGTTTATGTTCCACGGCTAAATAAAGTTATGAAATGATAAGAAACTGGAGATCTTTATCATAGTGGTCAACGTGTCTGCACTATAACAAGTTAATCGTTTATGTATGTGAGAGCGATTTTTTTCCTTGAGGAATTTATTGATATCGTAACTAAGGTAAATAAATTACAATTACGTGTGTAGTAATTTAATTAGAAAAATGTTTAGTAACGGAATGAAACTTTACATAAAAGAAGCATTACAAATTGAAACAAGACAAAATTTAATGCATAGAAAATTTTAATTGTGACTTTTTTTTGTTACTTTACATATTGCTAATTTTAATTTATTTACTTTAGTTATGATCTCAAGAAATTCATAAAGAAAAAGTCGCACGCAAGACCAAGAAAATGTACTTGAAGAATTAAACCATAACGAAACCGTAAATTTCTTATTTTATTTTTAGAATATTTTAAATTCGTAGCTGCCTTTATTGACAGAATAATAATACATGTTATCAACAGTCATATTATTGCATGCTTTTAGTGTGTTATTTTGCCAAATCCACATCGACCTATTGATCTTTCTGCCCAGCTTTGTCGGTCTTATAGCGTTAGTCAGTTATTACAACCCCATTGGATGGGTGGTAGGGGGTTGCCGAGCCTCTGTTGTATCTGTAAAAGGAATGACACCAACGTATTCATCACAAATTAACATTTGTAATTTAAAGAAAGCAGTATTTAAAACTGTATGTAAATGACTTTACCTGTAGATATACTTTGAGAGAGTGTTGCTTTGAAGCTTTTCTGGTGGGAGGAAGAGTGGCCATGTCTGATTTGGGCTTCGTTGACGCTTTCAAAAAAGCCGAGTACCGATGTTCGTTCAGGTTGTCTTGATGTGCAGGCGCTTGTATACAGCCAAAAAAAAATTCTCGCCAGTCTGTTCAATATCCTCAGGTGATGCCGAGGGATCTATAAATATTGCTAATTAATCTTGGGTGATGCCAGAATTTTCTGTAAAGAGCATAGAGATTTCCACTTTACTCTTTCCATGTAGCATCCGGAGAAGCTATAGAGAACGAGAATCGTTTTGGAGATATTTTGTCTAGAGTAAGTTCCTCCATGTTGGTCAGCATAGTCTTCTCTTCTTCTAAAACATTGGCTCCTTCCAGAATAATTCGACGTAAAAGTCTGAACAAGTAAATGTCCTCGAATAGCTCGGCTGTAGGCGTGGTCTGTTATTTACTTTAGTTACGATCTCAAGAAATTTATAAAGAAAAAGCCGCACGCAAGACCAAAAAAATGTACTTGAAGAATTCAACCATAACTATATGTAAATGAATTTACCTGTAGATGTACTCTGAGCGGGTGTTGCTTTGAAGCTCCTCTGGTGGGAGGAAGAGTGGCTATGTCTGATTTGGGCTTCGTTGACGCGTTCAAAAATGCCGAGTACCGATTCGTTCAGGTTGTCTTGATGTGCAGGCGCTTGTATACAGCCAAAAAAAATTTCTCGCCAGGCTGTTCAATATCCTCAGGTAATGGAGGGATATGTAAATATTGCTAAAATATCTTGGGTGATGCCAGGATTTTCTGTAAAGAGCATAGCGATTCCCACTTTACTCTTTCCATGTAGCATCCGGAGAAGCTATAGAGAATGAAAATCGTTTTGGCGATGTTTTGTCTAGAGTAAGTCCCTCCATGTTGGCGAGCATAGTCTTCTCTTCTTCTAAAACATTGGCTCCTTCCAGAATAAAAGTCTGAACAAGTAAATGTCCTCGAATAGCTCGGCTGTAGGCGTGGCCTGTTATTTACTTTAGTTACGATCTCAAGAAATTCATAAAGAAAAAGCCGCACGCAAGACCAACAAAATGTACTTGAAGAATTCAACCATAACTATATGTAAATGAATTTACCTGTAGATGTACTCTGAGCGGGTGTTGCTTTGAAGCTCCTCGGGTGGGAGGAAGAGTGGTCATGTCTGATTTGGGCTTCGTTGACGCGTTCAAAAATGCCGAGTACCGATGTTCGTTCAGGTTGTCTTGATGTGCAGGCGCTTTGCATACAGCCAAAAAAAGTTTCTCGCCAGTCTGTTCAATATCCTCAGGTGATGGAGGGATATGTAAATATTGCTAAAATGTCTTGGGTGATGCCAGAATTTTCTGTAAAGAGCATTGCGATTCCAACTTTACTCTTTCCATGTAGCATCCGGAGAAGCTATAGAGAATGAAAATCGTTTTGGCGATGTTTTGTCTAGAGTAAGTTCCTCCATGTTGGTCAGCATAGTCTTCTCTTCTTCTAAAACATTGGCTCCTTCCAGAATAATTCGACGTAAAAGTCTGAACAAGTAAATGTCCTCGAATAGCTCGGTTGTAGGCGTGGCCTGTCAACATAATTAGCAGCGAACACTTGGCATAGTACATCTTTCAATCCAGATCCAGCCATTGTGTGGCCAATGCGCCCCATGAAGGACATTAGAGTGTGAAACCCAACAATATTCCCAAGCCTTAGGATACAAAGGTTGGTCGAATGTTACGAAGCAAGCTGTGGCCCCTATCTCCTGACTATTTTTTAAAGCATACTGTAACGCTGTGTGTACAGTGCTGTAGTCGTAAGGTGGTGAATTGATGAATGGAAGAAAGTTTTTTCTTTGTTAATGACTTTACTCACCAATTGCATGAAACGCTTCAATTCTGGAATGGGTGGTACCTCTGCAGTGGGTTCGACTTCCTGGAGCCACTTACCACCCATCCACAGGAAATCTTGAAGAATGGGTATGAGGCTTCAGCACGCTCAAGTCTTCGATGGTAATTTGCTGCAATGCGTTGGTTACCCTACCCTTAAAGGCTTGCAGATCTAGAACTCTCAGCTGGCTCACTTCTTCCTGAGGGGAACAGATTTCAGCCTTTCGATTTTCGTGGATGTAAGGAAAGCGTAGGTTGGCGTAACACATTTTATACCTCCTTTAGTTTATTAACAAAAATCTGAAAAAGCCAGCTTTAGAGGCCTTAGCTTCACCCCTTTCCTCAGTACTTTTAGTTTGTTGTTAAGGACACCTTCCCCTAGAACTGTGACATTTTATACCTCCTATGCTGGAGGTTATTAACGAAAATCTGAAAAAGGCACATTGAGAGTCCTTAGCTTCAGCCCCTCCCCTCAGTACTTTTAGTTTGTTGTTAAAGACACCTTCCCCTACAACTGTGCCAAAATTGGCTTCTGCATGAATTATTTCCGCTATTTGGTCATTTTTGGTCTTCGTTGCCTGATTGATGATAATTCGCAAACTATTTATTCAAGCCTTGAAATCCAGTATTTAGCGCGTTATTAGTGAGATAGAGCCCCAATTCTCGAAAGCGTGGCCAAAAATTCGACCGGCAGGATGCGTTTCGACTGAAACAGCCGAGCAGGAAATTGTGTTCAAAACAGAATAATAAATTAAGGTTTTTAATTCAAACTCAATTCTAGTCGTTATTATCAGTGGCGGCTCGTGGAACATGTTGATGGTAGAGCCACTTTTACAATATCCCGTCCTTTTTTTGAAGAAACAAAGAAACATTTATCTTCCTAGACTAAACAAATATGTTGGCAAAAAAAATGGAACAAAACAGCCGAAGATCCAAAATATCGGCCAAAAATCAAAAATCCTAGTTTAAAAATAAAAATGTAGAACAAAAAATTGAAATAGAAGCAAAAGAAAAATAATTTGCCATTTTCAGCTTAAAATAAGTTCCAACGAGAAATTCGAAAATAATAGCAAAAATAAAAATAAAAAAACTTGGCACAATAAAATCAACAATTCAAGTTAAGAAAATCTAAAATATGGGACAAAAAATAAAAATTTAAGACCAAAAATCTAAAATTCGTACCCAAAAATCAAAGTGGTAGACCAATATATTAAAATTTTTACAAACAAATTGAAAATTTAAGTGGAAATAAAGAAAAATTCGGCCAAAAGACCGATAATTGAATCCACAAATTTGTAGAAAATAACGAAAACTCGGGCGAAAAGATAAATATGCAGACAAAAAATCGAAAATTTTTACAAACCAATCGAAATTGTCGTCAAAATAAAAAATATTTAAAAATCTACAACATAGCTTAAAAAGGTGAAAATTTAGACAAAACGTCGAAAACGGGCGTAACGATGAAAATTGCAGACAAAAAAATCCAAAATTTCTACAAATAAATCCAACAAATTAGTCAAAATAAAAAAATGGAACAAAAAAATCGAAAATACAGAATCTAAAATATGAGCCAAAGAATCAAGAATCCTGATGTAAAAATAAAAATACCCAGACAAAAATTCGAAACCTTAGGTAGAAGCAAAATAATTTGCCACTTTCAGCCGCCAAAAATAAGTTTCTGACCAGAAATTCGAAAATAATGGCAAAAAAATAAAAAAAACGAAATGAAATCAACAATCCAAGTTACAAAATCTAAAATACAGGATAAAAAGATAGACCAAAAATCTAAATATATGATAAAAAATTTAAACCAAAAATCTAAAATTGTGGCCGAAATATAAAAATGGTGGACCAAAGAAAGAAAAAAATTAACAGTATTCGCTTATAAATTAATAATTCAGGTTATAGATATTATAACCAAAATTAAATCAAAAATTTAGGACTAGAATTAAAAATTCGGCCCAAAAAAACAAAAATGAGGACCAAAAAATCAAAAATTTTACAAATAAATCGAAAATTTATGTCAAAATAAAGAATATTTGGGTCAAAACATCAAAAATTTAGGCTCAAAAGAATCGAAAATACAGGTCTAAAATTTAAAAATTAAAAATTCGGCAAAAAAATCAAAAATGCTGATCAAAAAATTCGAAAATAGACCAAAATCTAAATATATGATAAATAATTTAAACCAAAAATTTAAAATTGTGGCCTAAATATAAAAATGGTGGACCAAAGAAAGAAAAAAATTAACAGACAATAAAGAAAAAATTAGGGCAAAAGATAAAAGAAAAAATACACAATGCTAGCCAAAAAGTCAAAAAGTTAGACAAAACATCGAAAACACGGGTGAAAAGATGATAAATGCAAACTAAACGAAAAATCAAAAATGCGGACCGAAAAATCGAAAATTTTTACAACAAAATCGGAAAAGTAAGGTCAAAATAAAAAAAAAATTAGGTCAAAATTTAAAAAAATAATACTAAAAATCTGTAATGTTGGCCAGAAAGTAGAAAATTTATACAGTGCATCGAAAATTCGGATCTAAAGATACAAATTTTAACAAACAAAACTTTACAAAATTCGCTTATAAATTAATAATTCAGGTTATAGATATTATAACCAAAATTAAATCAAAAATTTGGGACTGGAATTAAAAATTCGGCCTAAAAAACAAAAATGAGGACCAAAAATCAAAAATTTTACAATTAAATCGAAAATTTATGTCAAAATAAAGAATATTTGGATCAAAACATCAAAAATTTAGAATCAATAATACTGAACATTTACAAAAATCACAAGTGTATACTGTTTACGTCTGCTACAATATGAACAATTTAGGTTACACGTTTAAAAAAATGGGCTCATTGTAACGGAACAATTGCACCGATTCATATAATACGTATTTTATGTGCTCATTGTGAGGATCCTTGAGAATACAGTGCAAACGTGTTGCTATCGTCGTTTTCAAGTACAGCACTCATTGTATTCTGCGTTATTACTTGCTAAATGTATACAACAATTATCGGCTCTTTTTGAGTTTGTAATAATTTTCGACGTCAAATTAAACAATGGGACCATATATATTTATTACTTGTATTGTAATTTTATCACTCAGCCTAAATGAATTCAAAACTCTTGGATTGGTTCTGTTCATCCAGGAGTTTCTCCTTCGATCGGAATAAATTAGAACGCGGTTGGAAATTTATGAATTGATAATCTAAAAAAAATGTTTTTGCAAAATGATCACAATTGCTATTATACGAAGAGTTCGTTCACGCTCTCTTTGAACATGATGGATGGCTTATCTGCTTCTTCAGACGATTACTCTTCTTACCACAATTGATTAGATATTATTTTTTAAAGGAGTATCATGTAATGCAATTTATAGTTGTAATATTTAGTTCACATGATTTGTGCATTAATATTTGATGACAAATAGATATACAAGGGTCGACAGAGGTATGATAACAACTTTAATATTTAATCTAACAACTTATAAATCAAATTATTTTCTAGATTTCAATCAATATTTGAAAATTACGATTTAATCAAAAATATAGCGAATATACGTTTCAATTCGATATGACTACTAATATTTCAGTAAATAAATGTGATAAAAATTTGATTTTCTCAAAATAAATGAGGAACATTACAAGGAATGTAGATACGTATTTATATATTTTCTTTTGAAAATACAGCATCCGAAAGTGACATGCCTCGCTTTTTGAAAAGGATAGTAGGTATTTACGAAAATATCTTAAATGGGATTAAGAGAAATATTGTATCCTTATTTTCGATTATAAATTGAACGAACGCAAAATAATAATTGTTTTATTTCAAATTCGCTGTAAATCATTACCCAATTAATGCTCAGCCAGTTTTTCCGTTCCTTTTTGTTCGCCATTTAGAATCTCCGAACGCGCTTTCGAAGCACCCATATTTCATCCATATCTGGTTGTAATTTGATACCATCCACAATTTCAGCCCATTTTATTATTGGCCGGTTTCGAAGGAAGGACAGTTTCACTTATCATGATCACATGTCGCGAGTAGGGAGCCATGGGACCAGATAACACTTTATAGAATACCTATGGTAGTCGACTTGAATAATCCCATAAACCTATCGGCATAGAGTGTGCACTTGGGTATTGTATGGAATAGAGGCGGTTGTCGTACAAAGTTGGTGGACGTTCGCAATTTGTCAACGTAGGCAATGGGAATAAGCAATGAGGACGATCTCTCTCTAGGATGGCACATTTTATTTTTCCCGTGCAATCTTCGTGAAAAATGATGGCGCTGTAAATCCGCAATTGCTATATAATTGTTGCCACATTTCGATTCGATTCGATTCGATTCCAACTACCGGTGGTTTTCTCTGTGCCATGGGAAATTTTATTGCCCCGTTATAATACCTGATCGCCGCTTCCATAATTTCTCATAAAACATCTCTCAAATGCTTATCCACTTTGTTCATCTCTGGGAGATGGTATGCCATATCATATACATAAATGTCTCGTTGAAATCTACAACTGTTTTAGATTAGCTATAATTTTGGATCGAGCGAAATTGTTATCAATAGAGTGTTGATGGCTTGGTACCACCGGCTTGACCGAGACCGAATACGTTTTTAATTATTATTACTAATTTTAAATATTGGGATTGAGCCCACCCATCACCCTTCGTATTAACCTTAACTCAAGTTGAACGCAGTTTAGTTTAGGCAGCTTCCATAAATGATGTCATAGGTTAGGGGGGGGGGGGGGTCAGCGTACTTGTGACAATACTGTTTTCCTAAAGCTAATTTCGAAGGTCTTTGGTTTGGTATGACACCTGATGTCACAAAAAGCACGAAAAACCTTTGACATCATTTATGGAAACCGCCATAAACTGGGGGGGGGGGTCAGCGTACTTGTGACAATACTGTTTTCGAAAACTAAATTCGAAGGTCTTTGGTTTTTGGTTTGATATGACACCTAGTGTCACAAAAAGCACGAAAAACCTTTGACGTCATTTATGGAAACCGCCTTAAACAAAATTATGAATTAATAAGAACCACCAGAAACTATGACTCTGATTAATGTATCTATACAATGTTTGATTAACATACAAAAAAGTAATTGAATTGAATTGAATATGTTTGTAATTAAAGTTTAATTGCGCCGAGGGTGGCGGGTGGTCTACATCCTAAAATCCAACCAGTTGAACCGAAAGCGATGCTTTGTCAGGATAAATATATAGAAATCCAAAGAAAAAGAAACAAATATTGCCTTTGCAGTTCTTGAAAATTGGACGATTTGTAAAACTTTGTTTGTTTTTTGCCATAAAAAATATGGCTCTAAAGAGAATCGTAAGTTCTACTAAAGTAAAAAAAATGTATTTGAAAAAGTCGCCCAGTTGAACCGAAAGCGATGCTTTGTCAGGATAAATATATAGAAATCAAAAGAAAAAGAATCAAATGTTGCCTTTGCAGTTCTTGAAAATTGGACGATTTGTAAATCTTTGTTTGTTTTTTGCCATAAAAAATATGGCTCTAAAGAGAATCGTAAGTTCTACTAAAGTAAAAAAAATGTATTTGAAAAAGTCGCCCAGTTGAACCGCAAGCGATGCTTTGTCAGAATAAATATATAGAAATCCAAAGAAAAAGAAACAAATGTTGCCTTTGCAGTACTTGAAAATTGGACGATTTGTAAAACTTTGTTTGTTTTTTGCCATAAAAAATATGGCTCTAAAGAGAATCGTAAGTTCTACTAAAGTAAAAAAATTGTATTTGAAAAAGTCGCCCAGTTGAACCGACAACGATGCTTTGTCAGGATAAATATATAGAAATCCAAAGAAAAAGAAACAAATGTTGCCTTTGCAGTACTTGAAAATTGGACGATTTGTAAAACTTTGTTTGTTTTTTGCCATAAAAAATATGGCTCTAAAGAGAATTGTAAGTTCTACTAAAGTAAAAAAATTGTATTTGAAAAAGTCGCCCAGTTGAACCGACAACGATGCTTTGTCAGGATAAATATATAGAAATCAAAAGAAAAAGAAACAAATGTTGCCTTTGCAGTTCTTGAAAATTGGACGATTTGTAAAACTTTGTTTGTTTTTTGCCATAAAAAATATGGCTCTAAAGAGAATCGTAAGTTCTACTAAAGTAAAAAAAATGTATTTGAAAAAGTCGCCCATAACTTCATTGTTACGTGTCAAAATTGCTGTTAGAACAATGATCGAACTGTTATCCTAACGATTATTATTTAGTGGTAGGCAACCCATACTTCTTCAAATTAACCGTTTTTGAGATACCGAATTCTTCCATTTAGGGTTTGTCTAGAATTTCATCGTAATCAATAGCTGGTAATCAATTGGGAAACTTCCAATTCAATGTAACAGGAAGATTTCAAAAAATGTTACTTGTTAGAATTTGACATGAAGCACCCTTGGGCAACCTGGATTCAGTAACTGCGCCGGAATTCAAAAAACTTTGGGAACGATTGATCTAAAGATTCTTATAATATGCCGTCTTCATTTATTTCAATAAATCGGTGATCTGGAAACTGCCAAAACATCCAGATCCCCTATTTATTTCTTACCCATCCATTCTGCCGTATATATAGGAAAAAAATCCGAAACAAGATTTATAATACTCGACTCCGAGCTTCGTTTTGTAAACCAGTTGCCGTTTACGATTCGAATATTTTGATACTTTAATTCATTTTTTTTCACGAAAAAAAAAATCTTGTGGTTAACGGATCCGGGATTTTGATGGTTATGAACCCGGATCCGATCTTTAGATCCGGATTTTTTACGCTAATCAACACGAGATTATATTCCAGTTTGCACTTAGTTTGGAATTGTTGGCATAACTCCGTTCGGATTTGAATACAAAAATTAAATTTATTATGTCTAGAATCACCGTTACACAAATTTATATTATTGCATTTATATATTTTGGATGGTAATTTCCAAATATTTATAGAGTTTTTTTATCGGGGTCAGATCTCATAAAAAATAACGAGTAGTACTAAAATAA
The DNA here is from genome assembly GCA_910593695.2 of Ocypus olens. NCBI lineage: Eukaryota > Metazoa > Arthropoda > Insecta > Coleoptera > Staphylinidae > Ocypus > Ocypus olens. Next base: position 47,990,396 of record OU343049.1, read on the forward strand.
ATACCTCCAATTGATCAAAATGTGATTTTAATTTGCAATTAACGATCAACTACACAGGGTTAGTCAAAAATACCGGAACACCTCAATAATTCTCCAACTGTAAAAAGTTCAAAAAAAATTTCAAACAAAAGTTTCTTAGATGTAAACAAGCTATTGTTTACTTTTTAAAATGCAGGGTGTTTATTTTATTATGCAAATTTAATAATCTTTCCTTTTTCAGATCTAACAGCCTGCATATTTTTACATATTTTAGTTCTAAGAATTTTTTGTAGAATTTTTTTTATAAAATCATCATCATTTTTAAGTTGGAACATTATTTACGTGTTTCGGTTATTTTAATTTCAACAAAGAAGCTCTTTTTTGGCTGAATGGCTTTGTCAATAAGCAGAATATGCGTTATTGGACAGCAACAAACCCACATGTGCTTCATGAGATTACATTGCATCCACAAAAAGTGAGCGTGTGGTGTGGATTTCATGCCGTATTTTTTCATCGATGAAAATAATCGCCATGTTATGATCGATGGAGTTCGCTATCGTGCCATGCTGGAAGACTATTTTTGGCCAGAATTGGTGGGACTTGACTAGAGATAGGCAAAACTGCTACTTTTGAATCACGTTGCTACCTGTGATTGCTACTTTCTAATATCAGTGATTTTAAACTGTGACTATGATCACAAAAACATCGCAGAAACAAATATAAAAAAAAAACGAAGGAAAAACTCTATAAAAATCATCCTCAGTGTCCGAAGTATCACTTATTCAAAATCAATTTGTTTTTTTTGTAAATTCAACATGTTTCGATAGAGATATGGATTTTTGAAAATTTTTGTTTTAATTTTTTTAGCACCTAAACAAAAATATAAAAAACGCTGGAAAAATTCCATAAAAAAATCATCCTCAATGGCCGAAGTATCGCTTATTCAAAATCAATTTGGTTTTTGTAAATTCAACAATTTTCAATAGTGATATGGATTTTTGAAAATTTTTGTTTTAATTTTTTGAGCACTTGAACTAAAACATCGCAGAAAAAAATATAAAAATTTCAGGAAAAATTCCATAAAAAATTACCCCAATGGCCGAAGCATCGCTTATTCAAAATCAATTTGGTTTTTGTAAATTTAACAATTTTCAATAGAAATATGTATTTTTTTGTTTTAATTTTTTGAGCACCTGAACAAAAACATCGCAGAACAAAATATAAAAAACGCAAGAAAAATTCCATAAAAAATCATCCTCAATGGTCGAAGTATTGCTTATTCAAAACCAATTTGGAGATATGGATTTTTGAAAATGTTCCTTTTAATTTTTTGAGCACTTTAACAAAAACATCGCAGAAGAAAATATAAAAAATGCACCCAAAATTCTATAAAAAATATCCTCAATGGCCGAAGTATCGCTTATTCAAAATTAGTTTGGTTTTTGTAAATTCAACCATCTTCAGTACAGATATGGATTTTTGAAAATTGTTGTTTTTATTTTTTGAGCACCTGAACAAAAACATTCCATAAAAAATTACCCCAATCGCCGAATCATCGCTTATTCAAAATCAATTTGGTTTTTGTAAATTCAACAGTTTTCAATAGAAATATGGATTTTTGAAAATTTTCATTTTAATTTTTTGAGCACTTTAACAAAAACATCGCAGAAGAAAATATAAAACATGCAGGAAAAATTCTATAAAAAATATCCTCAGTGGCCGAAGTATCGCTTATTCAAAATTAGTTTGGCTTTTGTAAATTCAACCATCTTCAGTAGAGATATGGATTTTTGAAAATTGTTGTTTTAATTTTTTGAGCACCTGAACAAAAACATCTCAGAAAAAAATATAAAAGTCGCAGGAAAATTCTATAAAAAATCATACTCAATGGTCGAAGTATCGCTTATTCAAAACCTATTAGGTTTTTGTAAATTCAACAATTTTCAATAGAGATATGAATTTTTTAAGAAAAAAAAAATCGCAGAAAAAATATTTAAAAAAAAACGCAGGAAAAAATCCATAAAAATATCATCCCCAATGGCCAAAGTATCGCTTATCAAAAATCAATTTGGTTTTTGTAAATTCAACAATTTTCAATAGAGATATTCATTTTAATTTTTGGAGCACTTTCACAAAAACATCGTAGAAGAAAATATAAAACATGCAGGAAAAATTCTATCAAAACTTATCCTCAGTGGCCGAAGTACCGCCTATTCAAAATCAATTTGGTTTTTATAAATTCAATAATTTTCAATGGAGATATGGATTTTTGAAAATTTTAATTTAAATTTTTTGAGCACTTAAACAAAAATATCGCAGAAGAAAATATAAAACATGCAGGCAAAATTCTATTAAAATGATCCTCAATGGCCGAAGTACTGTTTATTCAAAATCAATTTGGTTTTTGTAAATTCTTCAATTTTAAATAGATGTGGATTTTTGAAGATTTTTGTTTTAATTTTTTGAGCACCTGAACAAGAAGGAGTATTTGGACAATTTTGCAGTTTGGTGAATTGTTTTTTTTTTATTTTTCAGTTCATGAAGTTCGGAATTTCAAAATTGGTTTCGAGGTATTATTTCAAAATGTATGTTTAGATATTCGCACTGAATCTTAAGTTTACCATTTGTAGCAATTGTTTTTATATATTTGTTTTTCCGTTAATGAAAATCGTAATTTAAAGATGAGTAAGAGTAATAGTAAATGGGAGTATACAGTAGTTAATATAAAATAATTCTTTTTTTTGGCTTAGGAAGCTAGTCCTTTCTGCCAGAGGTACCATTTAACTATTTTGTATTGATTTCTTATATTTATTTATATATACAACCATTATTTATTATATATAATGAGTGGGGGGGACATACACTGAACATCCATGGACCCGAACGGCCACTTCTTCATTCCGAAAAAGTGACCGCCCGGATGGGCTTCGAACCCACGACCACGATGCCCGCGCGCAGGAGCTCTACTCACTAGACCACCGCGGTCCTTAAAAAATAATATTTAGACATGCTATTCTCTATTGTCTTCTTACAATCACGTTTTAAGTAACAGATGCACTGTTTAGGTAACAGTTGTAATTTTAAGGAGCAATCCCGGTTTAAATCACAGTTTAAATAGCAGACTAAATAAATACGAGAGCGGATGTTTCTACTCATGTATGAAATTATTTAACCATCTTCCGGCGGACATAAAAAGCATTGCCAAAAACAAGAAATTTAAGGATGCACTACATACATTATTGTGTGAAATTGAACCATATTGCATGGCGGACTATTTGTGCTACAAATTTGTTTAGTTGTAATTAAAGTTATTTTTATTGACGTTTTTGCATATACAAAATATATTATATATAATTGTAGATGTAAATAAACATATTATTATTATTATTTAAGTAGCTGTGATTTTAAGTAGCAACGATTTAAAGTAGCAGTGACTTTAAGTAGCTATGGTTTTAAGTAGCAGTGAATTTAAGTAGCTGTGATTTAAAGTAGCAGTGATTTTAAGTAGCAGTGATTTTAACTAGCAGTGATTTTAAGTAGCAGTGATTTTAAGTAGCAGTGATTTTAAGTAGCGGTGATTTTAAGTAGGAGAGATTTTAAATAGCAGGGATTTTAAGTAGCCTACTAGTAACAGTAACGATTTGTGATTTTTCAATACTAGGTACGAGAAATATCGTCCATCCCTAGACTTAACATCAGCGATATGTGGTTTCAACAAGATGCTGCCACAAGCCACACAGCTGGCCAAACAATTGATTTATTGAAAGGAAAATTTGGTAATCGTTTAATCTCGAGAAATGGTCCAGTCGAATGGTCACCCGCTCATGCGATTTAACGCCGTTGGATTTTTTCTTATGGGGTTACCTTAAGTCGAAGGTTTATGCCAACAATCCAACAACGTTAGAGGAGCTCAGGAACAATATCGAGCGTGAAATTGACAACATTCCAGCTGATATGTGTAAAAGAGTGATTAAAAATTGGATCACTGCCATCGTTCTTGTGGTGGTCATATAAAAGACGTCGAATTACATACATTATTGTAACATGTGTACTGGAATAAATTTCAGCCCGATATCTCAATTATTTTGTGTTTTATTTAAATACAAAATTGTTATATCCTAATTGAAAAACCCTTTATATACTTTTATCATAATGTATGTAGAAATTGTTTTTTTGCAATATAAAGTATCTATTATTATTGTTTTTACTATTGTTTGTCGATAAATCTAGCACCAGTGAATTTTGGGCGAAAGTTGAGAGAGAAAATTCTTTCGCATGTCAACTCATCGTAAACTTGCCTATAACACGTGTTCGCATTAACGAACGCACTGTACTGATGACGGCCATCATCAAGAAACCGGTCTATAGTTCATCAATTGCAAACAATCATTTATGCTTAGTTTCTCGTTATTGTTCTTAAAAACAAATAGAAATCCCGCCTGCCATTCACGGAAGAGATTCGTGGTCAGACATTAACTCATTCTACTATTTAATAAAAATGGTGATGTGGCCATCATGTTACTTTCTCCGACTTGATGGTATCATAGCCATTTATATTTACGTTTTCATGGTTTACTTTCAATTGAAATCATATTTTAAATGTACATCGAGCGTTGTGTAAACTCGGATGAAACTGACGTTTAAAACGTCAAAATTATGAAAGATGAAAATTATAAAATACAGCGCGCACAGACAGACACACGCACACACACAGACACACGCACATATGCAGACATACACAGACACACACACAGACACACACGCAGACACACCACACACACAGACACAATGTTTTTTTCCAGAAATTGTTGAAATGGCATCTAGGGACCACAAAACGGATATTTCGGTAAAAAAATGTTTTGAAAAAAACGTCACGATCACAATACTTTCTCGTACTTCGTAACGAAGAAAGTAAAAATCGGTACGTTACTTAATACACACAGTAGGGTTGAACGAACGTACAGTTCTGATGGCGGTCAGTAGCCAGAAACCGGTCTCTAGTGGTATTAATTAATTAATTAAGAATTACTTATTTATTTTCACAAATGATATTATTAATGATGAGTTTTAATAAAATATATTTTCATAACTTTTATAAACAATATTGAAATGGTATCATGGTCTATTAGTGATGTATCGTTACGTGTTTGAGCTAACGAGACGAAACAAAAGGAAAGAGGTTAATTACATGTATTAATGATAACTGCACAGACAGCCTGTTATTATTCATACGAGAGGTAATTGAAATCAATAAGACATGAAATGAATACACCTAGCGTGTTATTATTACATACGGAGCCATTTATCTGTAACAACTTTGCACAATGACGAATTGTAGTAATAACTTGCATCTATTGACTGCTGAATGCTTTTATTACCTATAATATTTGTAATTGTCGGTTATAAATTTTGTACATATTAAGTACTTGTTGCATTGACATTTTCAATAATACAAACAATTCATTTGTTTTTTTATCAACACGTTGACTGCCATCGTAGTCACCGATGTGTACGACCAGACAGTTACTCGCCTTTCGGATGGTCAGTGAAAATGAGACACCGCCTTAATGTCACGCTGTGCTTAGCTGTTTAGTATCCATTTTGATGATTAAAACGAAAATATTTAAATTAATTTCGCGCTTGATTTAATACAGTTTGCGCAACTATACAAATTCGAGCTTTATATATGTCTCAAGTTAAGTTATAAATTTCACCGATTAACATATATTACCTAATTCTAAACAATACGCAATAAATACTTGTAAATTATGTTTTGTCTCTCACACAAAGCAAGTCGGAGTTAAATGCACACGAAGAAAATTAGCGTCGGTCGATCACACGGAGGTTGTCCGTAGGAAGTGCGGCGATTAAAAAAAACGCCAAACATCGCGGTATTCTCGTCTTACATGCTGTATGGAAATGCTTTCTACTTTCCTAGATCGAATAACGATCATGTCTTACAAAAGCTCGTCTACTTAACCGGCGTGTTTTTCGAGTGGAGGCCGTTTATAACCCATCTCGCGGAAAACGATTTTATTTCCAATTCCCGTGCGAATGCAATCAACTTAACCTACATATGTTTATAAATAAAAAGTATCTTTGCTTTCAACTTAATTTATTTATAGAGAGTTGTGCTTGTGTGAATTAATAAATGAAAGGTTAATTAAATTATATAACACTCTTCGTCGAAAAGCAATAGACTACTTTAGATCCTTGTGGAACACCAGCAATTACGTAATCATAATACTTAAGACTAGCGTCGAGATGTTTTAATGACATGTATCAGATCATTGGAACCGATGTCAATTAGCTATGCTAATGGTCAACATCAAGTTAAGTTTACGCATGAGTATACAACCAAATAAACATAAAATTGCTATAAGTTTGCAGGAATTGCGTTTTGGGCTCATATTAATTATCGAAATTACTGAACTTGTTGACCAACAGTTATATTATTATACAACTGGACCTTGTCTGTTTGCAATAACCTTAAATCTTTTCTATGAGAGAGAGAGAGTGGCAATACATTTATTGAGACACTTTTACAAATTACCTCAACAGGCAATTAACTAGAGGTCTTTCAGTCTACTTTTCTATGATTTTCTTTAATTAAATAAAATTGTCATGTTGTATGTCGTATAATATTTAAGGAAGTACAAGGTAACATTGATTACATTTCCATTAAATAAATAAATAAATATGTAAACGCACTCGAGTGTGCGTCATTGCAAAAAATACATTTTCAAAAATTCAATAAATAAAAATGGTGATGTGGCCATCATGTTACTTTCTCCGACTTGATGGTATCATAGCCATTTATATTTACGTTTTCATGGTTTATTTTCAAGTGAAATCATATTTCAAATGTTCATCGAGCGTTGTGTAAACTCGGATGAAACTGACCTTTAAAACGTCAAAATTATGAAAAATAATCTTTATTAGAAAACTGACACTCTACTCAAATAATTTTGGTTTTTTAAAATCCAATAATTTTTAAGCGAGTTACAGGTTTTTGAAATTTTTGATTTTCACGTACATTGGAGGAAGAAAAATTAACAAAAAAATAGTAAACGTATCGGAAAAATTACACAAAAATTAATCTTTATTGGGAAACTAGCAGTCTACTCAAATAATTTTAGTTTTTTTAAATCCAATCATTTTCAAGCGAGTTATAAATTTTTAAAATTTTTGATTTTCACGGCGTCAAATTTGTACATTGGAGGAATAAAAATTAAGAAAAAAATAGTAAACGTATCGGAAAAATTATACAAAAATCAATATTTATTGGGAAAATGACACTCTACTCAAATAATTTTGGTTTTTGAAAATCCAATAATTTTCAAGCAAGTTACAGATTTTTGAAATTTTTGATTTTCACGTACATTGGAGGAAAAAAAATTAAGAAAAAAATAGTAAACGTAACGGAAAAATTACACAAAATTAATTTTTACTAGGAAAATAACACTCTACTCAAATAATTTTGGTTTTTTAAAATCCAATAATTTTCAAGCGAGTTACAGATTTTTTAAATTTTTGATTTTCACGGCGTCAAATTTGTACATTGTAGGAAGAAAAATTAAGAATAAAATAGTAAACGTAACGGAAAAATTACACAAAAATTAGTTTTTATTAGGAAAATGACACTCTACTCAAATAATTTTGGTTTTTGAAAATCCAATAATTTTCAAGCGAGTTACAGATTTTTGAAATTTTTGATTTTCACGAACATTCGAGGAAGAAAAATTAAGAAAAAAATAGTAAACGTAACGGAAAAATTACACAAAAATTCATCTTTATTGGGAAAATGATACTCTACTCAAATAATTTTGGTTTTTTTAAATACAATAATTTTCAAGCGAGTTACAGATTTTTGAAATTTTTTATTTTCACGTACATTGGAGGAAGAAAAATTAAGAAAAAAATAGTAAACGTAACGGAAAAATTGCACTAAAATCAATCTTTATTGGGAAAATGACAGTTTACTCAAATAATTTTGGTTTTTTAAAATCCAATAATTTTCAAGTGAGTTACAGGTTTTTTAAATTTTTGATTTTCACGTACATTGGAGGAAGAAAAATTAAGAAAAAAATAGTAAACGTATCGGAAAAATTACACAAAAATCAATCTTTATTGGGAAAATGACAGTCTACTCAAATAATTTTGGTTTTTTTAAATCCAATAATTTTCAAGCGAGTTACAGATTTTTAAAATTTTTGATTTTCACGTACATTGAAGGAAGAAAAATTAAGAAAAGAATAGTAAACGTATCGGAAAAATTACACAAAAATCAATATTTATTGGGAAAATGACACTCTACTCAAATAATTTTGTTTTTTTTAAATCGAATAATTTTCAAGCGAGTTACAGATTTTTGAAATTTTTGATTTTCACGTACATTGGAGGAAGAAAAATTAACAAAAAAATAGTAAACGTATCGGAAAAATTACACAAAAATTAATCTTTATTGGGAAAATGACACTCTACTCAAATAATTTTGGTTTTTTAAAATCCAATAATTTTCAAGCGAGTTACAGATTTTTGAAATTTTTGATTTTCACGTACATTGGAGGAAGAAAAATTAACAAAAAAATAGTAAACGTATCGGAAAACTTACACAAAAATCAATCTTTATTGGGAAAATGACACTCTACTCAAATAATTTTTGTTTTTGAAAATCCAATAATTTTCAAGCGAGTTACAGATTTTTGAAATTTTTGATTTTCACGTACGTTGGAGGAAGAAAAATTAAGAAAAAAATAGTAAACGTAACGGAAAAATTACACAAAAATTAATCTTTATTGGGAAAATGACACTACTCAAATAATTTTGGTTTTTTAAAATCCAATAATTTTCAAGCGAGTTACAGATTTTTGAAATTTTTGATTTTCACGTTCATTCGAGGAAGAAAAATTAAGAAAAAAATAGTAAACGTAACGGAAAAATTACATAAAAATTAATCTTTATTGGGAAAATGACACTCTACTCAAATAATTTTGGTTTTTGAAAATCCAATAATTTTGAAGCGAGTTACAGATTTTTTAAAGATTAAAGATTTTCACGGCGGCAACAACTTTCGTATCAGAAAAATTAAGAAAAAAACTAAAGGAATTTAAAAAAAACTTATTCTTTATAAGATGTTCAGTTTAGCATTCTCTACAATTATTATTGACATAAATTTGCTGTAACTATTATCGTTTTATAATTATAAACCAAAAATAAAAAGAATAAAAATTTTTTCTCGAATAAAAATGATTTTATGAAAAATGTTTTTATGCAAAAGATGTTCATTTCTTTGTTGTCTTCAAAGTTTGTTTAAATGTTTTTGTGATATTTTTCATATTTAAGAAAATATTGTCAAAAAACAAAAAACAGTTAAGGTAAACGCCCACTTCCGGTGTACGAAATTTTACCAAAAGCTTTTCAGTTCTTCAGATTATCAAATAAGACGGATGTTTAAAGTTTCATATCAATTGCTCTATTAGTTTTTGAGATACAGCGCGCACAGACAGACACACACACACAGACACACACTCACACACACACACACACACAGAGACACAATTTTTTTTCCCAGAAATTGTTGAAATGGCATCTAGGGACCCCAAAACGGACATTTCCGTAAAAAAAAATTTTTTGCTCCCGAGAGTTCAATATTGAAAAAAATATATTTTTTTTAAATTTTGTAACTCAACTCAAAATTGTTGCATATTCAAAAACCAAAATGATTTCGAGAAATTGACGTCTTGTCAAGTGAACTGAATTTTTGTAGAATTTTATCCCTGCGTTTCATATTCATTTTTAATGTTTTGCATTAAGTGTGCGTCATTGAAAAAATATATTTTCAAAAATTCATAACTCGACTGAAAATTGCTGCAGATTCAAAAACCTAGATTATTTTAAAAGATCGACGTCTTGTGAAGTAAACTGAATTTTTGTAGGATTTTATCCCTTCCTTTCATATTAATTTTAATTTTTTCTGCACTCGAGTGTGCGTCATTGAAAAAATTAATTTTTAAAAATGTGTTGCTACACATTCAAAAACCAAAATTATTTTGAAAGATCGACGTCTTGTAAAATGAGCTGAATGTTTGAAGGATTTTATCCCTGCGTTTCAAATTTTTTTTTTTTAATTTTGCATTCGAGTGTGCGTCTCTGAAAAAAATATATTTTCAAAACTTCATAACTGATTGATCAATTTTATTGATTTTGATTGAATTGATTTTTAATTTTTTGCTCTAGAGAATTCGTCATTAAATAAAATAAATTTTCAAAAATTCGTAACTCGACTGATAAATGCTGCACATTCAAAAGCCAAAATGATTTTAATGATTGACGTCTTTTGAAGTGATTTTAATTTTTTTTTAATCTTTTTCCCGCGTTTTATATTATCTTTTTGGCGCTGGAGAATTCGTCATTGAAAAAAAATTCTTAACTCGACTGAAAATTGCTGCACATTCAAAAACCAAAATTATTTTGAAAGATCGACGTCTTGTGAAGTAAACTGAATTTTTGTGCGATGTTTTCCCTGCATTTCATATAAATTATAATTTTTTTTTTGCACTAGAGTGTAGTCGGGAAAATATATATATAAAAAAAATCGGTAGAATTATTCAAAATTAAGATTTCAGTTTAAAATTGTGGCATCGTATGTAAGTTGCCACAATTTGAGAATTTGCCACAGTTCAGGTTGATTCACACACAAGTCGCCACAAATATACAGAAACCTACACACACACACACACACAGACGCAAAATTTCTTTTTCCAGAAATTGTTGAAATGGAATCTGGGGACCCCAAAACGGATATTTCCGTAAAAGAAATTTTTGAAAAAAAATCACAATCACAATACTTTCTCGTACTTCGTAATGGAGAAAGTAAAAATAGTAATGGTTCCTGGTCCTAGAGCATAATCTTAACAAGAAGCAGCATAGACGAAATATAGATCAGTACAACAAATAAGAATATCATAATAATAATAATAATAATACTTTATTCATGTTATTAGCGCAAGCCTTACATTCGTCAACAAAATTTGAATACAATAGCATTTAAAAGTATGTATATGCATGTATAGATTAAAATATAATATAAAATAAGCACAAATTGATAGAGATAGAATTATACACTAGAGTGTACACATTGAAATTAACCTCTTAATGATAATTTAAATACTGTCAGTATTTTAAAAACCTAAAGTCCTATAATTATATCAACAACTCCTGGCCTTAGAGCACAATCTTAACCCAAATATGTCCACAGTTCTATATGTAAGACGGCTATTTTAAAGTTCCTCTTAAAATTATATCTAGAATATCGTCAGCGCCATCTATCATTTTATTATTGCTATAAGTATGTTCAGTGATTATTCATTGTCATTTGACAGGAAGTGAAAAATAACCTCTCTGTGTTTTTAAATATTAATTACTTGACTTAGAGAAACATATAATTTACTTTCCTTTAATTTAAATCCCGGGCAAATATGGATTAATAAGAATCTGCATAGATGAAATATAGTTCAGTACTACAAACAAGAATATCAACAACAACTTTATTACATTTAAGAACTGTAATAGGAGATGCGAAGGCTGCGACTTTCATGGTCTAATAATTGCCTTAAGGAGATAAGATAATGACATGTTTATATGTGAGCGACTATTATTATTGTTATTTATACGAATAATTAGATTTGTTTGAGATTGCACGTGTGTGTATCCAAAGCGTAAGCGTTTTCTTTATTGCTAATTATGCCTGCCAAGAATAACAATTAAGATGGGGACATTAAACAACGTCATTTAAGGCCTTTTTCTCGCTGGCTTAAGTATCGCTTTTATGAATTTAAAAATACAGCGCGTGCATTTTAATGAATTCAGCAGGCAAATCAGGGATTATTTATCGTTATCGCTCTCTCGATAATTAGCGCTACTGCTTAGGGAAAAAAAAACTGCTAATATATTGCATGTTCTTTTGCTAGTTCTTTAAGCAAACATTTACATCCACTTATTTAATCATTCCGTGAATGTACATTCTCATAATATCGTTAAGTTTCAATTAAGGAGGATAATGGTATTAGTGATTTATACAAATTTCGCTATAATTGTTATGCTATCCTTCTTTAGGGGATAAAGTATTTGAATTTTGGTTCCAAATACCGAAAATAGTGCGTTATCCGAATTGTATGAAAATTTGTCCGCGTCATATTGGATCCACCATTTGGTTTTTAAAATTATTTCATATCCATAACCAGCGACCTCAAAAAAACAATTAGTGTATATTTTAAAATTCGTCATATTTTTAACATTGAGACATTTGCAATATTTACGTGATTATCCCCCTTAAAATACAGTCAAAACGACCATTAACTCTAATTTCCCAATTGCTCATTTTTCTGCATTGATACTTCATTTTTTAAGTGACTATCCCCGAAAAAATCCAATCAAAACGACCATTAACTCTCGTTTTCCAATTCCACATTTTTTTGCACCGATGCAGTTGTGATATTTCATTTCCAAGGTAAGTGATGAGTTAAATATCGCTCGCTTAATTACACCTAATTCGAGGTTGTGTCATTTATAATAATGACAAATTGTTGCAACAGGATTTTTTTTTCGGTGGTTCGATGCATTAAAATATGATAATCAGTCGAAAGATGGATGGTCAGGTATAAGTGAGAGTGACATTTTGGGAATTAATTATGCCCTCGGGTTATGCTCGTCTTCCCATTTTTTCGGTTATTAATGATTTCCTAATGATATAATCGGGAGTCGTAAATTGAGTAATAGTTTAATGCATGTGCAACTTTTCAATTTTTTTGTTTAAAAAGTTTTTCGGCATTTCCAGCCGATTTAAGAACGATTCACGTAAGTCTCACAAATAATTTTCATGAAAAAAAAAATTCAGCAAATTTCAGAAATTAAAATTATTTAGAAAATTAAAGCATTAGCATGTGTTATCAGTTTAAAAACAAAAATAATTGCTGCAGCACGCACGTGCAAAACGTGATTCGTTTGAAAACGTTGAGAAAATTATAGACTTGTCATACTTCCCAAATAAATTTTTAATATGTAAAGAATGCTGTTAACCTTATTCTATTATTTTCAAAAAAGTCCTTAAATAACATGTAACTTCAATTATTGTCAAATGATAAACAACTAAGATATTGCAATATATCGAAAATGCAAAAAATTGACTTTTTTGGCTATAACTCGAAAACAAAAGCAGATAAATAAATTTAGTTTTCACCATTGAGTTTTTCTCGAAAAAAGAGATCGAGGATGCGCCATCCGTTCTTCTCTATCTCTTATAGTTATCGAGATTCCCTATACAAACATCGAATTTTGCCCACCCTGTACATTCAAAAACAATAGCTGCAAATTGTTGAAGAAACTGGACAAGAATTCTAATCAATCGGTTTCAAATGTATACAGAAATTATTTAAAACACAGTCGGCTTACAGCGGCGGCTCGTGGATGTTGGGCGGTGGGGCAGCGAAAGGAAATTTGACCGAAACAGCAACGAAATATTTGCTTCCTCTATAAGAGTAAGTAGTGCGGCACGAGCGACATCTTTATCTTTGTCCTCCCTACGGAAACCCACGAGCCGCCGCTGGTTGGATATGAATTGAAATGCGCATAACGTTTTCTTGTATCGTGTGAGCCACAAAATTTTTGTTTCAGAGTTGGCTGTGAGATAAATATTCTTACATCATGAGACTAGATTAGTTTAATTGATTTAGATCTTAAAAATGAATTAATCTCCGACATGACTGCTGTTTCTCTCCCTCAGACATGGCCAACTCGGCAACAAAATTCTGTGGCTCACACCTTACAATGGTCAACATGTTTGACATTAACAATATGCGACATCTTTGTCTTTGCCCTCCCTACAGAAACCCACGAGCCGCCGCTGGTCGGCTATGAATTGAAATGCGCATATCGCTGATTAACGTTTTCTTGTATCGTGCGAGCCACAAAATTTTTGTTTCAGAGTTGGCTGTGAGATAAATATTTTTACATCATGAGACTAGATTAGTTCAATTGATTTAGATTTAAAAAATGAATGAATCTCAGACATGACTGCTGTTTCTCTCTCTCAGACATGGCCAAATCGGCAACAAAATTCTATGGCTTACACCTTACAATGGTCAACATATTTGACATTAACAATATGAATGACGACTACGAATGTTTAATCAGAGACATGCGCATTTTAATTAATAGGTGACTGCGGTTAATTTCTGCCTGAAACACACCGTACAACCATCGCTTGTAGGGCTGGAATTTTTCTTTGAAGATTTCCAATTTCGAAGAGCTTCGAATAGTTGAAGATTCTTTGAAAATCTTTGAAGTTTCGAAGATTCGTAGCTTCGAATTTTTTAACTTTTGAAGTTTAGATAATTCGAAGTTTCGAAGATTCAAAGTTTCGAAGATATACAGGGTGCCCGGATTTCGCAGACAACGTAAGCAACTTCTATTAGAATACTAAAAATTTGCACAAATCAAATTGGTTTTATGAAATGGCAATGAAAGTGTTAAAATTGCCGTGCAAATTGGTTCAAGCCACATCTCGGTATCTAGGATAGCAGCGAAGTTATGGCCAATGAAAGAAATGAGGAGGTGTTGTTTTTATTTTTATTTTGAACAAGTGGGCCATGACAAGTGAGATTTAGGGGTGGATTCTTAATGAGCTCTGAAACCTGCACCTTTTTGCTAATTTGAGTATCTCTCTATCTCTTCAAATGCAGAAGTTGCCCATGCTGTCCCTACGAAATCCGGGCACCCTGTATAGCTTCGAATTTTTTAACTTTTGAAGTTTAGATAATTCAAAGTTTCGAAGATTCCTTCGTAGCTTCGAATTTTTTAACTTTTGAATTTTCGAAGTTTTAAATTTTGATTTGTCAGAATGCTAACCTCAAGAGCACTGAGCACAGGAAAGGTAATTCTTGCATTTAGGTAAAATGCTCATAGCCCGGAAAATTTGATACCAAATGAAGGGTTAATGTTCCTAGAATGTGGTGGTTGGTTACAGAGATATAAGTTCGAAAACTTTGCAAATTTTAACGATGAAAAACTTTGATTAATCGATTCTTCGATAAATTCGATAAACTTCGATATTCCAAGTTCTCTTCGTTTGTTTGGATTCTTCGAAGTTTCAAAACTACGAATTATTAGGACCCATAATCGCAGGCATTTAAGTACATTTTTTGAAAACGTTGAGAAAGTTATAACCTTGTCATGCTTTCTAACCATACTTTTGTTACAGTTGTCTAAAAACTGGCCAAATATGCAAATCAATCAGTTATTAAAATTATTAAAATGTACGACTTGTTTTTTGTTTATTTTACTTTGGCATTGCACCATTTCACGTACCAGTGATTTTTCACTGGTATTGAAAAATCACAGCTCGCTGCTGTTACTAATAGGCGAATTTCACTACTACATAAAATCACTGATACTTACTCACTGCGACTTGAAACCACTGCTACTTAAAATCACTGCTATTTAAAACGTGATTGCTGCTTAAAATCACTGCTACTTAAAACATGATTGCTACTTAAAATTACTGCTATTTAAACTGTGACTGCTACTTAAACTTAAATTTGTGAAGAAAAATTAAATTTAATCGTTTTTCGGCGTTTCCTGCAGTTGTACTAACGATTTACATCAAAAGAAATGTTGCTTGTCTCAGTTTCTGTAAGTCTCACAAATAATTTTTATTACCAAATAGTGTTCAGAATGGGATTCTAGACTTGAAAAAATACAAAAATAAATTTTTGAAGAAAAATTCAATTTAATCGTTTTTCGGCGTTTCCAGCAGTTGTACGAACGATTTACGTCAAAGAAATGTTGCTTGTCTCAGTTTCTGTAAGTCTCACAAATAATGTTTTTAACCAAATAGTGTTCAGAATGGGATTCTAGACTTGAAAAAATACAAAAATAAATTTTTGAAGAAAATCTAAATTTAATCGTTTTCAGTTTCTGTAAGTCTCACAAATAATTTTTATGAACAAATAGTGTTTAGAATGTGATTCTAGACTTGAAAAAATACAAAAATTAAATTTAATCGTCTTTCGGCGTTTCCAGCAGTTGTACGAACGATTTACTACTTAAAACATGATTTCTACTTAAACTGTAACTGTTACTTAACCCCTTCAGACCTGATTTAAATATCGATAAAACAATTATTTTTGCAGAAACGCCAAAGTGGCGGAATCTGTTGTCTGAATGCTGTACTGAACCAAATCCGGGTGGCTTTAACACCGACAAGATTAATATTGTTATATTTTCCGCCGCTGGCAATGTCCATATCTTGTCGGTGTTAAAGCCACCCGGATTTGGTTCAGTACAGCATTCAGGCAATAGATTCCGCCACTTTGGCGTTTCTACCTTTAACGGTGTTTGGAATACTTATATTCCAAAAGTAATCTCCGTTTCCCCATCAGCAACTAACTACACTGATGAGACCTGAAAGATCGAAACCGGTCTGTAGGTGTTCTGATGGGGAAGAATATTTAATATTTACAATTATTTTTGCATTTAAATAAGTTGTTAGGGCATACTTGATTATATTTTTGCAAATTTGCAAATAATATCATTTATATTTTAATAAATAGAGGCTGTACTTGATCATGTACATGTGGTCTCAAAGTCCAGATTAAAAAAAAAAGTTTCATAAAAATAAAAAAATATAAATCTTATTTGCTCTTGCTAACATCAAATATTAAAACAAACATATTATACAGATATAAACTTAAAAAATTCAAAACAAACTTATATTCTCAAAAAAATTTACTCAAAATATTATTATTTTCTATGAAATTTAGCAAAAAATGTCAAAATAAATATTAAAACAAACATATTATACAGATATAAACTTTAAAAATTAAAAACAAACGTATATTTAAAAAAAATATACTCAAAATATTATTATTTTCTATGAAATTTAGCAAAAAAATGTCAAATTATCAAATGTACATTCAATTTATCACTTAAAAAATGATATCGGCAAAACATGAATTGCTTCTTTTTGACAGTTGTATTTTGGCATGTAATCCAGGTTGTCATATTATACATCATGCAATGGCCTTTTTTCTCCACGCTGCATTTTTTTCTTTTGTGGTGTAAAATTTTTGATTAATGACGACGGTCTACCATTTTTTTTTCTTTCAACAACTTTACTTTGATAAAGCTTCTGCTACAGGCAACTTGAAGTAGAGTAAATCTAGCTATTTGTTGCGCCTCAAATGATTTTTTTGCAATATTTTCGGTATTCAAACCAACTGTTTGCCAATGCCAAATCCACTGCAAAGTCAATTTTCTAGATTTGATGTAAGTTCTATATAACGCAATCATTTGATTCAAAAGATCTACACCGCCCATTTATTTGTTGTATAATGCTACAATTTTGGACGTTTGGCTTCGACAAATTTGTTATTTTTCTTATCCTATCTTTGAATTTTATCTTCTTTGTCAATTCCTACAAAATTGGATGCAAGGACAAAAGATCTACTTTCCACCAATTTTACTAAAGAAATGTTATCTGCACTTACAATTTCCTCTGAAGATTCTCTTCCTTTTTTCAATGCATTACTGTCTGGGCTTCATTAGTTTTGCCAAATCGATTTAACCCGTTCCACCCCCTCTAGCGCCCCTGTAAAAAAAAGGTTTTTTAGGAAACCATGTGCAACTTTGACGATGTGTACGGAGTTGGAAAAAAAATTTCTACTCGATCCACCATAAAGGCATTACAATTTGATCAATTCCCTATGCAGGACTCGAAGAACGAAGTTCCTACGACGATTTAGCACCAAGTGGGCATGGTTTCCTGAAAAAGCATTTTTTTCACAAGGGTGCTAGAGAGGGGGTAACGCTTAAGTTCGCATGCATGACTTCAGAAGACACTTCAAAATTTTTCGCCCTGAAAGATTAATCAAAATCGGTTGAAAATATGCCGAGTTATGGCGGTTTGAAAATGGTCGAAATTTCACGAATTTCAAGTGTTTCATTTTTTTCCACCAGTGTATATCTATGGCTGATGTGCCGCTTAAAAAAATCTAACCATTTCCATGGATTTGGTTAACCCTTTCAGCCCTGGATTTTTAAATTTGAAAAAAAAATTGTTTGTTCATTATTATTGATGGGGAGCTTCTTAAGACCATAAATACCAAATTGGAACTGATTTGAATAATTAGTATAGGAGTTAATTAGTGAAGCTTTGTTGAAGTGACATCTTCAAAAACTTCAAAGTTTTTCGCCCTCAAAGATTCATCAAAATCGATTGAAAATTCATCGAGTTATCGCGGTTTGAAAATGGTCGAAATTTCACGAATTTCAAGTGTTTCATTTTTTTCCATCAGTGTATATCTGTAGCTGATGTGCCGCTTAAAAAAATCTAACAATTTCCATGGATTTGGTTAACCCTTTCAGCCCTGGATTTTTGAATTTGAAAAAAAAAAATTTGTTAATTATTATTGATGGGGATCTTCTTAAGACCATAAATACCAAATTGGAACTGATTTGAATAATTAGTATAGGAATTAA
Organism: Ocypus olens; assembly: GCA_910593695.2. NCBI lineage: Eukaryota > Metazoa > Arthropoda > Insecta > Coleoptera > Staphylinidae > Ocypus > Ocypus olens. The sequence continues at coordinate 48,008,912 of OU343049.1, forward strand.
TTAGTGAGGCTTTGTTGAAGTGACATCTAGTGATAAACAGCAAAAATATCGATTATCATAGTAAGTAGAGACATGTAAATGTTACGGTGGCAAATGCCACCACCAGGGCCGAAAAGGTTAAAACATTATGAATACCTTCACCGCTCAGATTATCCCGCACAGTTAAACTAAAGTGTTAGCAAAACACCGGAGATGGCGCTTCTTCAAAATTTCACGTTTTGAGCATGTTGGCAGCATTGTCGGATATTTTCATGTATCCTACTGTTCAAAAATCTCCTGCTGTACATCAACAATGTACATGTTGTCATTGCATACATCACGGGACTTGCCAATTGCCAACAAATGCACAGTTACAAATGATTTTGCTAATTTACTTACTAGATGGCGCGAGGCATCAACAATCACACATTACACAATTTATGTTTACACATCGCATCGTCACACATTGTTCTTGGTGTACATCACTACAGCCCGTATTATTAAATCCGTGTAATTAATAAAATATCGAAAACTATCGATGCTAGAAGAGAATATCGATTATTTTCGACTATCAAAACGATTGTTATAGATTTTTCTCCACCTCCAGTTTGCTGGTGCCCTCAGCCCACCTCGAGCTGCTGCTTGGCCTTCCGCCTCTTCGCACCTACAGCGATTTCTCGGTAGGCCTTTACGCTCTCATTGACGATGATGTCACCTTCTTACTTTATTTGTACAAAGTACGGGAAAGTATTATGATTCTGATCTGTCCAAAAAATCAAATTTTGTTCATTTAGTCTTCTATATTAAGAGTGAAATGGGGATGTTTCAGGTGAGGTATCAAAAATGTTTTTAACTGTACCAATAGGTGCGGCCTTGAGCAATGCTAATATGATAATTTTTTAACGGAAATACTCATTTTACGATCCGTAATACCTATTTTACTATGCGTAATAAAAAAAATACTGATACCATTATTTTGGCGAAGGATGAGACCGACATGTCTTTGTCTTCGGAGATTATGGATGCTTCCAATGCATATTCTGACGTTTGAATTTTGGTTCGTAGTGATAATACCAAGTTTCATCGCCGGCAATAATTTGTTGTAAAAAGGCATTACCTTGTTGTTGATAGCGCATCAAATTTTGTAATGATAAGACTGAACGCAAAGGGTTCTGTTCAACAGCAAGCAGTCGTAGAGTCCACTGAGCAAAATACTGATACCATTATTTTTTCTGGCGAAGTATGAGACCGACATGTTTTTGTCTTCGGAGATTGTGGATGCTTCCAATGCATATTCTGACGTTTGGATTTTGGTTCGTAATGATAATACCAAGTTTTATCGCCGACAACAATTTATTGTAAAAAGGCATTACCTTGTTGTTGATAGCGCATTAAATTTTGTAATAATAAGACTGAACCCAAAGGCTTCTGTTCAACAGCAAGAAGTCGAAGAGTCCACTGAGCATGCGTAATAAAAAAAAATACTGATACCATTATTTTTTCTGGCGAAGGACGAGACAGACATGTTTTTGTCTTCGGAGATTGTGGATGCTTCCAATGCATATTCTGACGTTTGGATTTTGGTTCGTAATGATAATACCAAGTTTTATCGCCGACAACAATTTATTGTAAAAAGGCATTACCTTGTTGTTGATAGCGCATTAAATTTTGTAATAATAAGACTGAACCCAAAGGCTTCTGTTCAACAGCAAGAAGTCGAAGAGTCCACTGAGCATGCGTAATAAAAAAAAATACTGATACCATTATTTTTTCTGGCGAAGGACGAGACAGACATGTTTTTGTCTTCGGAGATTGTGGATGCTTCCAATGCATATTCTGACGTTTGGATTTTGGTTCGTAGTCATAATAACAAGTTTCATCGCCGACAACAATTTGTTGTAAAAAGGCATTACCTTGTTGTTGATAGCGCATCAAATTTTGTAATGATAAGACTGAACGCAAAGGGTTCTGTTCAACAGCAAGCAGTCGTAGAGTCCACTGAGCATGCGTAATAAAAAAAATACTGATACCATTATTTTTTCTGGCGAAGGATGAGACAGACATGTTTTTGTCTTCGGAGATTGTGGATGCTTCCAATGTATATTCTGACGTTTGGATTTTGGTTCGTCGTGATAATACCAAGTTGCATCGCCGACAACAATTTGTTGTAAAAAGGCATTACCTTGTTGTTGATAGCGCATCAAATTTGTAATGATAAGACTGAACCCGAAGGCTTCTGTTCAACAGTAAGCAGTCGTAGAGTCCACTGAGCAACTTTGTGCTAAAAAAGACTATCAACTATGGAATAGACGGATCCCACGCTGATATTCAACATCTCAAAAAGTTCTCTATTTACGCGTTTCCAGCTGTATCACACATGCACGTGTAGGATGGGCTAAATCTTTTCTGGATTCTTTGTATTGTCAATTTTTTTGCACCATTCAACTACTGTCGTATGAGAATAACTGGAGTCACATCTTTCATTCTCATATAAATTTCCATTGGCTGACGACCCTCATCTGCCAAAAAACTGAATGACAGCACGCAAATTATCTTTGGACGGATTTGCAATCATGGTTGTCATTTTGTAACTTAATTTTCCAATGTTTAGAAAAGAGCCGAATGCAAATATTTGTTCACAAATGCATCAATAGTACTTAGACAAACAAAAATTATATCAGTTCGGTTCATATTGTTATTCATTAAGACATCAGAAAATAGTCCATTTTTATCATCTCCACTTAGACGTGTTTGACTACTCAATCAAAATTTTTATGAATCAACTTAAAATTATTTTAAATAAAAATAACCTAAATACATTTCAACGCTGAAAGTATTTCCTTACATTTCAGGATACCACCAATTTATAGCATCTTTGCCATCTGTAACATAACTTTCCAAAATGAGTGTGGCCGACGATCACGTGAGAAATTTTAATTTTTTTTTTGCCTAAACCAGGTGTTATGAAGCAACGCATAATTGCATCAATCAGGCATAACTCTTTGATTTAATTGGTGATATTCTAATAAGGCTTTGAGCCGATTGTTAATTAACGACAATGTGTGAGCACTTTATATGCAAATGCGATCCGTTGCATAATCGCACAAGTAAAAAGCGCCGATGCAATCGTAAATCGTCATTTTTGTCTTGTTACAATGATCTACGGTTAAGAGGGCGTTTACCATTGCGATTATAATTGATTATATAAGCGGACCGACGATTGTAATTATTTGCAATCCAAGAAGACTGGCGATAGTCACTTTATCTTAAATATTTATAAACGATTTATTGATAAAACATTTGGACATTAATCTAGTTGTACGGTGTTAGTTTAATTTTTAGCAGATGTTTCGGTAGGGCATGCTAATCATATCGAAATCAAAATTCATGTTTATTTGACAATCAATAATTTGAGGCTGAAAGACCTCTGGTCAATTGCCTGTTGAGGTCATTTGTAAAAGTGTCTTAATAAATGTATTGTCTCTCTCTCTCAATAATTTGACAATTAAGCTGTAAATGTGTATTCCCTCCTCTTTTGTTAACCACTAATTGTTCTCCTAACTTTTCAGGGGTCGTACCTGTGCTGTGAAAAACAAATCGTTATGATAGACCCTTTAACGAGAAGGAAAATGACCTAGTCTGAGCTGGTCACATGGACTTGAATCGGTGGCAAAAAAAATATAATTTGACAAGACTACTTTTTTTTTTGGCCTGGGATGCATGTCCATGTGGCCAGCTCTAGGCTACAAGACTACTTGCGTCAAATTAAGAAGTTTTAAGTGAATTTTAATAGATTTCAATAAAAATACAATTACAACATCATTGATAAAATAACCTAAAGCCCACTATGACAACTATTTAGAAAACTTCGTGTTGTATCTTCTTTTCTTGATTAATGATGATTTCAAAATTCTGCAAAATTCAATTTCCACCAATTCCTCAATTTCTTGCTACCATTTAACACACAGCATTATGTTCCGAAAATAGAAAGCCACACGATGATTTGGAAATAAATTGCGGCGGATTTTACGAATTGCCCGCATCGCTCTTCTCAATGGCGCGAATTCTTCCGCTCACTATTTCTCACTCGCGGCAATAAGTTACAGATTTTGAGAGTAAGTCATTACCATAAATTACCGAAGAAAGCAAATACGTAGCCGAGCCGCACTTTCGTGCCAAAGATTAAACGATTGCAGCGAATTAATGCGCCGTGTTTGATCTCGGCGCGATAAGGAATTTTCGAAATTTCGAGAAAGACTTAACGGGATAATTAGTGAGAGTGTCGTGGTTTATGTAAACAATATTAATTTATAATTCATTATTAACCTTGCATTCTGTACTCATTCCATTCTTATGCAGATTTTAAATCATGCATACATAATCACGAGGTCGTTAGCCCGTTTGGATTATGCCAATATAGACAAGCTCTATTAATAAAAATATCAGCGACAATATTTTTGTAATATTATTGTACAACATAAAAGAAATATTCACTACAAAATCGGCTAAAAGTTCTTATAGGCTGATAACTGAATTCCTGTCAACCATCCTTCCTTTTTATAAAAAAAAATGGTTATGTTTTTAGCTGTTTGAGAGTTTTTCGCGACTCGACTTTACGCATCGATTGAGAAAAAGTATTCATCGTAGGACCATAACACTATTTGTCAACAATTCTTTTTTTGTGGGACAGGAACAGGAACAGAGAATTTTTTTTTTATGTCGAAGAGCTCATTCTGAACACTATTTGTCTCTAAGAAAATTTTGTGGGACTTCCAGAAACCGAGATACGCAAAATGACTTACATTTTTCTTCAACATTTTGTTTTGTGTTTTTTTTTCAAGTCTAAGAGCTCATTCTGAACACTATTTGTTTATAAGAAAATTTTGTGGGACTTCCAGTAACCGAGATACGCAAAATCAAAATTACTTTTGTCATAAATAGTGCTTATATCGACTGGAGACGCCTTAAAAATGATTGAATTAATTTTTTTTGTTTGTTTTTTTTTCTGGGGAGCTCTTATCCTCCATAATGGTCGAGACTGACGGACATGGACTCATTCGAACTATGATTACTGGGTGCAAGGACTTTATAGGAGAAACAATGTAGCTAATAATTAATTTGATATGATCTACGTGGGTTATGTCAGCAGCGCCAAAAAATTCGACCCCAAATTTTGCGTCAATTTTCGTCCGCCAACTTTAAGAGAGGGCACACCAAAAATGTGGAAAAGAATATCAGTTATTACCTATTCTATTCGGAACATTTTATTGAAATCTCAAATCATTTGGTGATTTTTCATCTTTTAGGCGGGAAAAAGTGAAATTTTGAACAAAATATTGTCTCAAAAAAAAAACTGAAAAAAATACAGTTGCACTTAATGATCGTAGAAAATGTTTGGTTTTTACCAGGAAAAAATTGTTTCCACCATTTTCCACTATCCGAAAATTTATATGGGCCCTTATGGGGTGCGAATAAGGGAACCCTGCAGATTAACGCTGACGGACAAGGGCTCATTCGAATTATGATTACTAGGTCCAGGGAGCTCCTAGTAGGTTGCGGAAAGAAGTGATAGATTCTGGAGGAATGTAGCTAATAAATCGTATAATATCATGCATGGAAGTCATGTTGGACGAAGCCAAAAAATTCCCAAATTCGATCAAGATTTTGAGTCAATTTTTGTCCGCCCAATTTGAGAGCGGACATACGGAGAACATGGATTCCAATAGGCCTGAAAAAAAAAAACACCTATTCCTCATTCTATGTGGAGCATTCCTTTGCAATCTCAAGGCATTTAGTGATTTTAGATTTTTTTGACGATGGGTCAGAAAAAGTTGAAATTAAAAAAAAAAATATGAAAAAATTCACACTTACTCCAAACATTTGTAGAAATTCTGTAGAATATTTATTTAGCCCAAAAAAAATATTTCCACCATTTTTCACCATCCGAAAATTAATATGGGCCCTTATGGCAAGCGAATTAACAGGCACGGGCTCATTCCAACTATGATTACTGAGTGCAGGGAGCTCGTAGAAGGTTGCGAAGAGAAGAGTTGGATTCTGGAGGAATGTAGCTAACAAATTGTTTAATATAATCTTTGTGTATCAGATAATGCCAAAAAAATCCCAAATTCGACCAAGATTTTGAATCAATTTTTGTCGTCCTACTTTAAGAGCGGGCACACGAAAAACGTGGCTTCCAATTGACTTGAAAAAAAATTCACTTATTAACCATTCTATTTGGAACATTCTATAGTAATCTCAGGGCATTTGGTGATTTTAGATTTTTTGGCGGTTTTTTCATTTGGTCGGAAAAAAGTAGAAATTTTGAGAAAAATATTTTAAAAAACAATTTTTAATCGTTATTTAGACGTGTCTATTCGAAGTCTTAAATTTTTCTTTTATAAACAAATAGTGTTTAGAATGAGCTCTTAGACTTGAAAAAAAAATAAGAAAAATTTTTGAAGAAAAAAAAATGTAATCGTTATTTAGACGTTTACAGTCCATTTAAACACTATCAACGACAAAAGTCAATTTGCGTATGTCCATTCCCGGAAGTCCCACAATTTTTTTTATAAACGAATAATGTTTAGAATGAGCTTTAAGACTTAAAAAAAAAATTTGAAATTTTTTTTAATCGTAATTTAGGTATTTCCAGTCGATTTAAGCACTATCTACGATAAAAGTCGTTTTGCGTTTCTCCGTTTCCGGACAAATATAGACAAATAGACAAATAATGTTCAGAATAAACTCTTAGACTTGAAAAAAAAATAAGAAAACTTTTTGAAAAAAAAAAAATGTAATCGTTATTTAGACGTTTCCAGTCCATTTAAACACTATCAACGACAAAAGTCAATTTGCGTATGTCCATTCCCGGAAGTCCCACAATTTTTTTTATAAACGAATAATGTTTAGAATGAGCTTTAAGACTTGAAAAAAAAAATTTTTGAAATTTTTTTTAATCGTAATTTAGGTGTTTCCAGTCGATTTAAGCACTATCTACGATAAAAGTCGTTTTGCGTTTCTCCGTTCCCGGAAAAATATAAACAAATAGACAAATAATGTTCAGAATAAACTCTTAGACTTGAAAAAAGAAATAAGGAAAAAAAGTTTCCAGTCGATTTCAACACTATCTTTGACAAAAGTCAATTTGCGTATGTATGTTTCCGGAAGTCCAACATTTTTTTTTATAAACGAATAGTGTTTAGAATGAGCTTTACGACTTGAAAAAAAAAAACTTTTTTTTTTGAATTTTTTTTTATCGTTATTTTGGCGTTTCCAATCGATTTAAGCACTATTTATGACTGAAGTCATTTTGCGCATCTCCGTTCCCGGAAATCCCATAATTTTTGTTATAGACAAATGGTGTTTAAAATGAGCTCTTAGACTTGAAAAAAATAAGAAAAACCTTTTGAAGAATAGTTATATAGGCGTTTTCAGTCGATTTAGGCACTATTTACGACAAAAGTCATTTTGTGCATCTCCGTTCCCGGAAGTCACACAAAAATGTTTATAAACAAATAGTGTTCTAAATGAGCTTAGACTTGAAAAAAAATAGAAACATTTTTTGAATTTTTTTTGAGATATTCCAGTCGATTTAAGCACTATTTACTACTACAATCATTTTGCTTATCTCCATTCTCGGAAGTTTAATAAAATATGTATCGACAAATAGTGTTTAAAATGAGCTCTCAGACTTGAAAAACAAAATAAGATAAGATTTTACAAAAAAAAAGTCTCAAAAAAATTATAGATAAATAGTGTTCAGAATGAGCTCTTAGACTGTTCCAAAAAAATATGAAAAAATTCACACTTACTCCTAATGATCGTGGAAAATCCCTCGACGAATTCGAATGATTTTTTTTAGAAAACATTCTCAGCATATATAGGTATTAAACAAAAGAAAAACCTAGAAATACGTCCTCGATAGTTTTTTCGGAATGTTCCATTAAAAATCGCGATTTTGCAAAATATGAACATTCCACAAGATTTCCTCAATTTTTCCGAAAACCTTTTGACAAATTTGAATGAATATCTTAGAATTCTACGTAAATATAGCTATCAAACCACAGAAAATCAAGGAAGATGTTCTGGCTAGTTTTTCCGGAATTAACGATAAAAAATCGAGATTTTGCAAAATATGTACATTCCACTAAATTTTCTTAATTTTTGCAAAAATCCTTCAATGAAATTTTCCCAAAACAATCGTAGCGTAGGTAGCTATTAAACAAAGAAAAACCCAGAAACACGTTCTCGCTAGTTTTCCCGGAATTTTCCATCAAAAATCGATATTTTGCAAAATATGTACATTCCACTAGATTTCTTCAATTTTCATGAAAACCCCTCAACGAATTTGAATAAGTTTTTAGACAACATTCTTAACATATATACCTATTAAACAAAAAAAAAACTCTACAGATACGTCCTCGCTAGGTTTCCCGGAATTTTCCATCAAAAATCTAGATTTTGCAAAATATGTACATTCCACTAGATTTTCTTAATTTTTGCAAAACTCCTTCAATGAATTTTAATGAAATTTTCAGAAAACAATCTTATCATATAGAGCAATAAAACAAAAGAAACACGTTCTCGGAATTTTCCATCAAAAATCTAAATTTAGATTTTCTTAATTTTTGTCATAGTGTGTGCAGTATTTATTTAAAAAAAAAAATATTTCCACCATTTTTCACCATCCGAAAATTAATATTGGGAGCGATATGGTCTCATTTGCATTATAATTTCTGGTTCAATTATTCGACGATTTTGCGATTTTTTTCGGACGGAAGAAAAGTTGAAGTTTTGAGAAAGAAATTGTGTTCCAAAAAAACCTGAGCTTTTGATGGCCGTAGAAGTGAGTGGAGTATTAACGTTTCCCAAGAAAAATGATTTCATAATTACAATGATAGTAGAGGGAATAACAAAATGTTAAAATAGACAACTAAAATCATTAACAAATAAGAGAATTATTATTTTGTATATATACCTAATATAAGATCGATTGTTATTTGGGTTCGCTATCGAAATTTGTTCTACACCAAATCTTATCGAAAAACAATTAATGTACCTTCAGCATCTAGAGATCCCACATTAATGTAGGCCCTAGGCTACGGTCTCGATAACCTTTGCGCTCAGGCGCTCCTCCCATTGTACATATAAATATGTGTATAACAAAAGAAGAGAACATTCTATAAATAAACAGCTACCGTATTAAATTGACCGATCTGAAATGAAAGTGTGTGTGTGTGTTGTGTGTGTATATAAATATATGAGAAATCATCTCTTTTTCTAACTATTTAAGTGGTATATGTTGCATCTCTATTGGGGTCGTGGGAACCTGTGGTGAAAGAACTGTAATGTGCAGGTTCTTAACTTCTTAGGCAGTGTAATGACAGTCGAATGCGATTTTGTAATCTCATAGATTTGGAAAGGCGTTTCACTATCAAACGGCGGATCTATCTATAACATGTCTTTTTATCTTATTTCGCAATGAATTTTTTTTTCTTCATTCGCTCGCCCATTTTATATTTATGTATATATAAATAACTGTTTATTTTAGGAAAGGCATTTCATTAAGAACACCCGCACTGTTATTAAGTCAATTGAATAATAGGCCCACAATTTCAACCGAGAACAGGTTTGAGTAAATTGGTATATAAAGGAAATGTGTGTAAAGCGAGTGGACAAATTAGATGGATCTGATGAAAAAACAAATTTAATTATGTTATAACCGGCGCGTGAATTCCAAAATATTTTCCGACATAGAAAAGCAACATAAGATTATACTTCAAAATAATTACCCAGTAACATGAATTATTGTTGATCAAAAATCACGATCGTCAAATTTCCTTCAATCAAATTTTAGGTTTGACAATTTGACAAGTTGAATTGAGGAATCTTTAGTTGCTTAATAGATATTTGCAAAACAAAAACAAAGTAATAGCATTTTGATTAATTCTTTAACATATATAAATACCGTCAGATCAAAAACTCAAAAATAGTTGGCAAAACATTTTCTGAAAATTCTTATAATTAAGAAAATAATTTTGTGTTCATATCTGCTGATTTTATCTATTTTAAATATCAGCAGTTATTTGATCATAACTATTTTTGACTGTTTGATCTCACGGTAGAAGCTTAACATCTTTTAAAAATCCTTAAATTTGTTACGTATTTCAACTGAGTGAACTATTTCATGGGAGAGTTTTAAGCTCGCCTGAAACATCCATTATTAAAATATATTCACCGAGTGGGCGGTTATGTGTATGCCCGATGACATTTCGCGAATAGAGCAGCCATCAATTTATCAAACGCTGCCAACGGACAGCAGACAATTGTTGAGGGCATTAGAAGTCGGGCATATGCATACGAAACGCTTGAGATGATCCATTGACCCATTTCTCAGGCCGACTTTTAATACGTAGGTGTATTATTGCCGCCTATTAGTTTATCTTATTACACTTACGATTCCATCTGAATGCCGATGACAGAATTACCTCGATGGGTGTGTATGTGTGCAGATCACTCATTTCTTCAGCGACCATAACACAATGTTAATGGGATGAGAAATTGTCTTGTTAGTCACTTTTTGCGCGAACGTATTGCTTTTGTAGTAATAAGTGTGCCTTAGCATTTTAAACAGATAGGATGGATGTATAGTCCGAACCGGGATAAAATGGCATGTGGTCGAAGTGTCTCTCTCCTTAACCGCCTGGAATTCACTGGTGGGAAGTTTATCGGCTAACAATAATATTTACATTTGTTCTAGTTGCTTCGCTTGATACTACGCTCCGTCCACCGCTTCACTCTTCGATCTCCCTTTATAATTAGCAGATATGCCACTTTTCGTCACGTTCGCCTATATTGAAAAATTTGTCTTTTTTTTTTCATTAAAGCGCATTCATAATTTTCAGGATAAAATATTCTAGAAATCATCATTCGTGTGGTAAAAATGATTGGAGCCACAAATGCCTCTGTCTTTCATTAGAAAATAAATATGTCCATCCTGTCAAATGCACCCATGTGAAATTGTATAGGCCCCAGCCTGTGCATCATATCCATTCTTCATCTGTGTCAATGGTTCCTCCATGGCTTATCGCCAGCTTGTTTGCATTAATATAATTTATGACTCTCAGCACAGAGTCGAGTTGTTTTCACACTGAATAGAAAGCTGACGGCATTTCATTTTCGAAAATCAGAAATTGAGAAAACGACGTCCCTCATAAAATGGTTAACTTTTTCAGATGTTAATCCCTCTTGAAAAATACATTGTGCTTTCATTTAGTCAAAAAATTAATTTAGTTCAGGAAACACCATAATTGGAATTTTTAAAAATGTACAAATTTTTTGAGAAATTTTCAAAATTTTCGTTAGGTTAAAATTGTACAAAATTGAAATTCAACGCAGCAAACGATATTTTTAAAAATTAATTTTGTATTTTGTAAAGCCACCGATATTTTAATTTTTAAATTCTATATTTTGAATTGTCGAATCTGTAACGAAAAAACTGAAGTAAATGTAAATCGTGCAGGTAAAATTCTACAAAAATTTTATTCAGTCTAAGAAACCATTCTTTCAAAATAATTTTGGTTTTTCAAAACCCACATTTTTCCTGCGATTTATTTTTAATTCAAGGCTTGTCGACATTCGAACGAAAAAAAAAATGATATAAATATATAACGCAAGGATAAAACTCCACAAAAGCTCAAGATATACCATCCTTGGGAAATAAATTTGGTTATTGAAATTCCAGCAATTTTCAGTTTGCCGTTATAAACCAATCAAGTGGGGATAGAAAAACAATTGGGGCGACATCTATCGCTGCTATGTATAAATAATTTCAGAACGATGCCAAATTTTCGATGATAGATGTCGCCCTAATTATTTTTCTATCGGTTTAAAACGGCAATCAGAACTCGTTATTCGATATTGATAATTTGAATGCCAAAATGCAGAAAATTTGGTGTGCTTTAAATTTATTGATGATGTGTTCAAAAAATATATTAAGAAATATTCATGTCAAATCAATGAGAATTTTCCAAGTTCATAGTAAAAAAAAATCGCGGTTTTGATTAAAAAACAAATAAATACTGAGGTATTTAACGTGTTTTTTGATTATGATGATTTATTTATTGAAATGTAAATAATTTATTTAATTTAAAAAGTATTAAGAAATATTCATATTGAGTTAACTAAAAACTGCAGAAATCCTTCAAATTCAAAGGCAATAAATTCGCGTTTTTGATTTTTAAAATTTTTCGAGGCGTTAAAGCATTTCTTACTTAATATATATGCTTACTGTGTTTTAAGAAAGTATAAAAACAGATTCATGCCAAACTACGAAAATTAAGAAAATCTGAAATGAACAAAATCGCGTTTTTGATTTTGAAAAATTGCTTAACTTCCGAACGCGTTATTTAATTTAGAAAATTGAAATGTCAAAAATTTAGTGTGCCCAAAAAAAGTATTATTTTGCTATATAACTTGAACTTCGGCATTATTATCATCTGAAGACATTCATTCTAACTCTTCTAGATTATAATCTTTAGCAGTTTTAGAATTATTTTGCTATATAACTGATCTTTTTCGGCATTATTATCATCTAAAGACATTCATTCTAACTCTTCTAGAATATCAGGGCCTAGACTCCAAACTAATCAAGAGATACATACTTAGCTAATTTAAATATAAGAACAATTGCCAGTGACTCGAAACTTTTAAAATCTACTCAAAATTTATTATGTTTTACAATCCTGAAAAAATCAGCAAACATCCCTTCACTGGATTCGGAAGTCATTCCGCTAGAAGTAAGTTTGTAATAATCTAAACTTGAACTTTTTCCCGAGCGCTTGAAAAAAATATAAGAACAATTGCCAGTGACTCAACACTTTTAAAATCTACTCAAAATTTATTCTGTTTTACAATTCTGAAAAAATCAGCAAATACCCCTTCACTGGATTCCGAAGTAATTCCGCTAGAAGTAAGTTTGTAATAATCTAAACTTGAACTTTTTCCCGAGCGCTTGAAAAATATAAGAAGTCAGTGACTCGAAACTTTCTAAATGTACCCTAAATATATTTTGCTTTACAATCCTGAAAAAATCAGCAAATACCCTTTTACTAGATTCCGAAATAATTCCTCCAGAAGTAAACTTGTAATAATCTAAACTTAAAATGTACTCAAAATTCCTTTTGCTCTACAGTCCTGAAAAAAGTAATTCCTCTAGAAGTAAGCTTGTAATTGTTTAAAATTGCACTTTTTCTAGAGCGCTTGAAAAAATGTAAGAACAATTGCGAGTGACTCGAAACTTTTAAAATGTACTCAACATATATTCCGCTTTATGATCCTGCAAAAATCTGCAAACACCCTTTTACTAAAATTCCAAATAATCTCCCAGAAAGTGAGCTTGTAATCAAAATTTTTTCTAGAGCGTTTGAAAACATTTAATTTTTTTATTTGATACTTGAAATTTTCTAAATATACTCAAAATACATTCTACTCCACAATCATAAAAATCTACAAACATTAATTCGCCAGATATCGAGATAATCGGCCAAAATTGAGCTTGCATCAATCTAAAATTAAAAATTTTCTCGAGCGCTTGAAAAAATATAAAAACAGTAGTTTGAAATTTTCCAAATATACTTAAACTACATTGTACCCCATAATTACAAAAAAAAATCTGCTAATATTAATTCACTAGATATTGAGATAAGCGGTCAAAATTGAGCTTGTAACAATCTAAAATTAAAAATTTTCCCGAGCGCCTGAAAAAATATTAAAACACTTGTTAGATGCTTGAAATTTTCCAAATTTACTCAAAACACAATCTAATATACAATTATAAAAAAATATGTAAACAATAATTCACTAGATATCAAGATAATCGGTCAAAATTGAGATTGTAACGATCTAAAATTAAAAATTTTCCCGAGCGCTTGAGAAAATATAAAGACAGTAGTTAGATACTTAAAATTTTCCAAATTTACACAAACTACATTCTACCCCATCATTACAAAAAAAATCTGCTAATATTAATTCACTAGATATTGAGATAAGCGGTGAAAGTTGAGCTTTTAATAAACTAAAATTAAAAATTTTCCCGAGCGCTTACCGCTTGTTAGAAACTTAAAATTTTTCAAATTTACTCAAAATATATTCTCCACCACAAACACAAAAAAGAATCTGCAAACATTAATTAACCAGATATCGAGATAATTGGACCAAATTGAGCTTCCATCAATCTAAAATAAAAAATTTCCGGAGCGCTTGAAAAAATATAAGAACATTAGACTACCACAGAGTAACGGTCGCACCATCTTTTATATAGATACTTTACTATATTGACACTCACGACAACTAATCGAATGTTCGCAATTTACTAAATGGCATGTTGGCAGCGGCTCGAGCAACAGTGTATCGAAATTAGGGTAAGCCCATAGCGGCGCGAGCACCATGTGCTCGCGGGCGGGACGGGTTATACCTTCAACTCAATTTTTCGCGACGAGATTTCGGTTCTTACTTGAATGTTATAATAATAAAATTAAACAAAATATGAGTTCAAAAGTGGATATTTGTCGCGGCTGTTACTGTGGTAACTTTTGTTTACTTAAAACTACATTCATGAGCAGGGCCAGAAATCATTCCAGGATGAAAATCAAAACAGTGAACAAATTACAGAATAGCAGATCAAGAATTGAAAGTATGAAAAAATTAATAAACACTTCACGTATTTAATAACAGCGTCGGGAACATCTACGAGTTGGTAATAAAAAAAGAAAATGCTACACATAGAGAAACCGGTAATTATCTTGTTAACACACCTGTGCTCGGACGATAAATATTGTTCATAATCTGTAATTAGATCGTCTGTATGTAGCGTGGCATTTCTGGAAAAACACTGTCGCATTTTCTCCATAAACAAATGCACATTCCGTGCCAATAATTGGCGAACTAATTAAAAGAAGAAAAAAAAAACTTTAACGGCGATCATTGGGCGTGATTAAATAATCATTTCGGCGAATGTGCATAAGAGATGATAATGATGAGTGGATGTGTAATTATCCTTTATCGGAATCGTTCCCTGGATGTGAGGATGATAGTCTCCGGGCGATTAGTGTCAAAATTGACAGGTTAAAACAGAGAAAGTTACACTTCATCGCTAACGAACGTATTTGCAAATTTATTTAATTACAGTGGTCCATATATAAATTATAATTATTTTTTTTTATCATTGTTACAAGACGAGGTTGAAAAATGACGACCGCTCAATTCGCAGCGTGCGATCAATTAAAATACTGGAAGTAATGAGGAATGCAATTTATAATAATATTAATGGTAATAGTAATGGGAATAGGATTCTTGAGTAATATCCGGGAGGTCTATCTATTTTATTATTAAAAAATTTAAAGTTGAAATAAAACAGTTTCTTTGTTAACACGTTCGCTGCCACCGAAATTGGGATTGCGTCAAAAATGAAAATTTACTCACGTGAATCAAAGTTTTTTTTGGCGCACTAAGATGCAAGTGGCATTATGACCACATTTTGTAGCGATGCATACTAATAGTTGATTGGTGCGTCAAGGCACATGTGTAAATATGAGTCGGACGCACTACCGCGGCGGTGGCAGCGAACGTGTTAATATCAGGGGCGGCTCGTTATATAGAGCCAAGGAGCCATGGCACTACCTGTAGTTTCAAGCTCAGCAAGAATTTTCAATTAATTCTTAAAGTGATTTTTGAGACTAATTTAAACAATTTTCTTACTCGAATATTCTGCAATTTTTATTATTAAGCCTGTATTTTCGATATTTTTGGATCTAAATATTCTTTATTTTGACCTAAATTTTCGATTTCATTGTTAAAATTTTCGATTTTTTATTTTTTCGGGTCGTATTATGATTTTTTTACATTTTTGACCTGCTTTTTTCGATTTCTTATCTATTTGCCTAAATATCCTTTATTTTGACCTAATTTTTTTATTCAATTGTTTAAATTTTCGATTTTTTGTTATGTTTGTTTTGCCTGTATTTTCAATTTTTTTTTTTTTGGTCTAAATTTTTTTATCGTTTGGCCTAAATATTCTTTATTTTGACCTAAATTTTCGAATAAATCGTAAAAATTTTAGTCGGCATTTTTGATTTTTCGGATCGAATTTTTAATTTTGGTTCAAAATTTTTGATTTCTTAAATATTTTAACCTGAATTATTGGTGCGAGAATTTTTTTGAATTTTGTTTGCTGACATTTTCGATTTTTTGGTCCGCATTTATTATTATAATTATTTATTATGATAATCATTTTGTTTTGTTTGTTAACTTTTTTGTCCTCTTGGACCACCATTTTTATTTTTAGGCCCTAATTTTAGATTTTTGTACTAAATTTTAATTTTTAGATTTTTTAAATTTAAATTATTTACTATCTAATCCCTGTATATATATATATCAAACAAATGGTAGTGGCAGATGACCAAGCAGTCGCTTGAAAAAAAATAAATAAAATTAGATTTGATTGTGCGATTTTTTGTATTTTTTGGCTATTATTTTCAAATTTTTGGTCAGAAACTTATTTTTGGGGACTGAAAGTGGTAAATTATTTTGCTTCTACCGAAATTTTCGATTTTAGTTGTCTGCATTTTTTATCTTTACGACCGAGTTTTCGATGTTTTTTTCTAAATTTTCACCTTTTTATGCCACATCGTAGATTTTTACTTTTTTGCCTTATATTTTGTATTTTCGATTTTTTCGGTGTTTGGTCTTTTGGCCGAAATGTTTATTTTGACTTAAATTTTCGATTTGTTTGTTAAAATTTTCGATTTGTAATTTTTTGCTTCACCACTTGGATTTTTAGGTACGAATTTTAGATTTTTGGTCTTAATTTTTTATTTTTTGTCACATATTTTAGATTTTCTTAACTAGAATACTTTATTTTATTGTGCGGTTTTGTAAATTATTTTCGAATTTCTCGAACTTATTTTAAGCTAAAAAGTGTTATTTTTAGTCCAAGATTTTTGATTATGTGCCGATATTTTAGATCTTTGGCCGTTTTGTTCCATTTTTTTGGCCAAAATATTCGATTCGTTTGTTGAAATTCAGGATTTCTTGGTTTGCATTTTTTTTATTTTTGGCCTGAGTTTTCGACCTCTTGTCCTAAATTTAGGCAAAACGTCGAAAACTCGGGCCTGAAGATGAAAAATGCAGACTAAAATATCCAAAATTTCAACAAACGAATCGAATATTTTGGCCAAAAAATCCAAAATTTGGAGCAAAATAGCTGAAGATCTAAAATATCGGCCAAAAAATCAAATCAAAAATCCTGGTCTAAAAATTAAAATGCATGCTAAAAAACTTGAAAATACAGGCAAAAGGAAAATAATGTTCAACAAACAAAACTCGAAAATTCTCGCTTATAAATGAATCATTCTTAATTTTGGCTGACATTTTTTATTAGTTTGTTACAATTTTCAATATTTCCATATTTTCAATTTTTTTGATTTTTTTTGTCCTACATTTTAGATTTTTTAACCTGAATTATTGATTTTTAAGAGGATTTTTTTATTTTTTTGGTCAAAGTTTTTGATTTTTTGTTCTTTGTTTTAGATTTTGCAACCTACATTTTTGAATTTTTTGACCTGTATTTTCAAGGGTTTTTGTTTTAATATTTGTTATGTAGGAAGCTTCTACTTCGTTATACATGCTTTTTATATAGAATAAAACACTTTTTTACTTTGTTTGTATAACACTTATTTATTTATTTTGTTTGACAGCAGTTTCGGCAACTCAAACAAAATAAATAAATAAGTGTTATACAAACAAAGTAAAAAAGTTTTTGTTTTAATTTCAGGTTATTTATTTAATTTTATATTGTTTGTTTTCGTGGGTTTAAATTTAAATTTGGATTTTATTTTTTAAATAAAATTAATTTACTTTGATATTTATCTGGAAAATATAGTCTGCGGGATGTTTAAGGAATTATTTAATATTGAAATATTTGTAGGAATTTAGGATCTTTTGCATCAAACAATTAAATGTCTAATTTAGGTTTTTCGTCTGATATAAACTTATTTGCCAAGTACAATAATAGACTTCATTCATTCAAGGCAGCGGCGACTCGTGGATCTTTGTAGTGGAGACTATGACAAAGACGCCTACCTCTCGTGCTGTACTACTGTCTCTTATAGAGGAAGAAAATATTTCGCAGCTGTTTTGGTCAAATTTTCTTCCGCAGCCTCCTCGCCGAACATCCACGAGCCGCCGCTGGTTCAAGAATTATCCGAGAAAAAAAAAAACAATTGAAAAAGGGGTGGAGGGGTATATTGTATAAGTGGCCCTACCATCAATATGTTCCACGAGCCGCCACTGGTTAATATCACACTTTATTTTTTAGTGACTCGAGTTTCGATCATTAGCTGATCATTACTGACTTTAAGTTTGAAAATGATCAGCTAATGATCGAAATTCGTGTCACTAAAAATAAAGTGTGATATTAACAAAGAAACTGAATATTCCGAAGCTTTAAAGCAATCTGTCTTGCAATATCCAAGATGTTCTCCGCGCAAACACACTGCTGCCATGGGATTATCAGCGCGAATTTTACTCGAAACGAGCCGCCACTGGTTAATATCACACTTTATTTTTTCCTGACTCGAGTTTCGATCATTAGCTGATCATTACTGACTTTAAGTTTGAAAATTATCAGCTAATGATCGAAATTCGTGTCACTAAAAAATAAAGTGTGATATTAACAAAGAAACTTCCAGAATGTATCACGAAGTTAACGCCTCAGCCATCAATCAAGTAGCAGAAGCTTTTGTAATTATTTAGGTCTATTGATAGTAGTGCTAAATGGCTGTAAACGAAATTCTCTCAAAAATGCCAAAATAAGGTGAAACTTTTAACCCGCCAATGGCGACCTATTGGTCTGTGAGACCGGGTGTGTCGAATAACTTTATTCTCCGTTATTGTTTTTTGTTGCCGCATAGCTTAAATTTATTAAATATCTTTGTTTTATTGTCAAAGAGCATATTAAAAAAAAACATGAACTATTAGTAACACGTCTTGAAAAATCTTCAGTTGAAAACCCCGGTGCGTGAGACCAGCGTCACCATTAAATTAATTTGCGTCACCAATGGCGGGTTAAACTATTTTTTTTGATTTGGTAGAATTAATATCTATTTCAGTATAACATCAGAAATAATGTCAATATGAAAAATACACGCAATTTGTTTGTACAAACTGGCGCATGTGAAAAATATCCATTAAAACAATCCGTACTCTACTAATCTGTGTGGTATTGTTTCTTCAAGTAGAGATTTGTAAAAATATGCAAACCCCGAGAATACGTACAAATGTGCCATGTTGTTGTAACAACACGATATTGCACAGCATATTGTATTACAATTGCAGGCCGTAAAATTATGTTAACAGATTCGAGCGTGTTAACACTTCTTTGACATCGAAACGACACGAATCTCGCCGACTTCCTCCTTCTTCTCCCACAGCACACAAACACGCGGCAACACACACACACACTAACACACCTTAAAAATGGCAAATATTCACAGTTGAGAAAATGACCTTTGAGGTCTCTTCTCGATTCACCTGTCCCAGTAATACACATGACGAGACCCGCAACTGGGTTAGAAAGTATAGATGCGGATAATTCGGTCACCATCCGTGACTTATGCGACTACTCTCGAACAAGGCCTCTTTGCCGATAGCTAATTTATCTTCGGGCGGTATTATTTTTTTCGTACTGAAAAATTTGAACTAGAAATAGCTATTCATTTACTAACAGACACAATTTCGATTGGCTGGAAGTATTAAAAAAGTTTAATCAAGTTAATTTGAGATTATGAAAATTTTAAAAAATGGTGATGTGGCCATCATATTACTTTCTCCGATTTGATGGTATAATAGTTATTCATATTTATATCATATTTTAAATCGAGCATTTCACATGATCGGATGATACTGTCGTTTGAAACGTCAAAATTATGAAAGGTAAAAATGACAGATTATGTTTCAAATTCTAATAATCTTTACCGTAAGTTGTAACAAATCTAAAAAAAGTCCTGTTAAAATGTCTTCAAAAAAGAGTGATAAAAATATTTGAAAAAAGTCCTCGAGAAAGTGTTTTGGAAAATAAAGTCTTGAAAAAAGAGTCCAGTTAAAAAGTTGTGAAAAAGTCGGGAAAAAAGTGTTGAGAAGAGTACTGCAAAAAGAGTCCTAAAAAATTAAGTCTTCATATAAAACACCAGAAATAAATGTCCTTAAAAAACCCAGAAAGAAGTCAAAAAATCAGTCCTAAAAAAGTCCCGAAGGAACGTCTTTAAATAAGTCCTGAAGAAAGTTCTTATAAAATATCCTGAAAAAATGTCCTGTAATAACCGTCTTAAAAAAATATTTCTGAAAAAACCTGTGAAAATGTCCTTAAAAAACTTTAAAAAAGACTGAAGAAATTGTCCCGAAAAAAAACCCAAAAAGGGTCTTGAAAATAAAATCCTATAAAAAATGTTCTGAAATATTGGAACTAAAAAAACTGTAAAGAAGGCTTCCCGAAAAAATTATTCTGAAAAATATGTAATGAAGAAAATTCTGAAATATATCCTGAAAAGAAGTCCTGAACAAGGTGTTCTTAAGAAAGTTTCGAAAGAGTCTCGAAAAAAAGTCGTGGAGGAACAGTCTACGAAATAAAGTTTTGAAAAAAAGAGTCCTGATAAAAGCCGTGAAAAAAAATCCAGAAATAAATGTCCCGAAAAAGAGTCCTAAAAAGTGCTGAAAGGAAGTCCTAAAATAAGTCCTGAAGAAAGTTCAGAAAAAGAGTCCTGATGAAATATAGAAAAATTGTCTTGAAAATTAAGAATTAAAATTTCTGAAAAAAGCATTGTAAAAAGTCCTTAAAAATATCTGATTGCCCCCAAAAAGAAATCCAAAAAAGATTCTTGAAAAGAAGTCCTGAAAAAGTCCCGCAAAAAGGCCTAAAATAATTCCCGAAATTAAAATTTTTGAAAATGTTCTTAAAGAAAATGCTAAAAATATCTGGAAAAGTCCTGATAAACAGTTTTTAAATTTTTAAAATTTTAATCTTAATTGACCAATATTTTTAATAGTATTCTTTATGTATGTCTTTTTATTGTAATAATGTCTTTTTATTCGGTAGATTTTAAGTTTTACTTGTAGATATTGTTTTAAATAGGCTATTAATTTTTTAATTTTTATTTCATAATATTGTACATGTAAACATTAATTATATCCATTAATAATAACCTGACTAACCCATGGATGTTGTAATCATTCTTCTTGGAAATTAAATAAATTTCAATTTGAAAAAGGTCATGAAAAAAAAATCCTAAAAAATGTCATGAAGAAAATTCAGAAAAATTTGTTCTGAATAAAATCCCGAAAATAAGTCCTCAACAAAGGGTTCTTAAGAAAGTCCCGAAAACGTCTCGAGAAAAAATTCCTAAAAAAAAAAAATCCTGTTAATAAAATTTTAAAAAGAAATCCTGAAAATGAAGGATCTGAAAGTCCAAAAAATAAGCCTTTCTTAAAAAGTCCTGAAAAAGAACCGTCGAAGAAAGGTCATTTAAAAATGTCCTTAAAAAAGATATGAAGATTCTGAAAACATTTTCCTGAAGTCCCAAAAAAGGCTAAAAAAACAAAAAATATTCGGAAATATGAAATTTTACCAAAAGCTTTTCAGTTCTTCAGATTATCAAATACTACGGATGTTCAAAGTTTCATATCAATTTCTCTATTGGTTTTTAAGATACAGCGCGCACAGTTACAGACAGACTGTTATGTAGAGAAAAATGGTGATGTGGCCATCATGTTACTTTCTCCGACTTGATGGTATCATTTATATTTACGCTTCCATGGTTTATTTTCAATTTAAATCATATTTTAAGTGTGCATCGAACGTTCCGTAGACTCGGATAAAACTGACGTTTAAAACGTCAAAATTATGAAAGATGGAAAAATTATACTTCAAATTCAAAAACTTAGTTTACTCCAAAACTAAAGGGATTTCGAAAAAAACTTATTTTCTATAAGTTGTTAATTTTAGCATTCTCTACAAGTATTATTCACATAAATTTGCTGTAACTATTATCGTTTCCAAATTATGAACCAGAAATGAAAAAAAAAATAATAAATTTTTTTCTCGAATAACAATGATTTTATAAAAAAATATTTTCAAACAAAAGATGTTCATTTATTTGTTGTCTTCAATATTTGTTTAAATGCTTTTTAAGATATTTTTCATATTTAAGAAGATATTGGCAAAAAACAAAAAACGGTTAAGGTAAACACCCACTTCCGGTCTACGAAATTTTACCAAAAGCTTTTCAGTTCTTCGGATTATCAAATAACATGTATGTTGAAAGTTTCATATCAATTGCTTTATTAGTTTTTGAGATACAGCGCACACAGACAGACACACACACACACACACACAGACACACACACACACACACAGACACAATTTTTTTTTTCCAGGAATTGTTGAAATGGCATCTAGGGACCCCAAAACGGATATTTCCGTAAAAAAAAATTTTGAAAAAAAAATCACGGTCACAATACTTTCTCGTACTTCGTAACGGAGAAAGTAAAAAGCTAGCATTTCACAGCCTACTTTCATATTTCAACTGAATTTTAACGAATATCCTAGGTTTACAACAATTTGGCGATAAATAAACAGTAATAGCAATAAATTTGAATAAATCCACTAACCACCTCACTTGTAGATTTTCCCAGGCTTTAGTGCTTTCTCCGCGTTCAAAAAGTAGACCAATAAATGTCTAGCGAGACTTGTGAAAAAAATTTGCATAAATTATATACCGATATGGAGAGCCTCACTTAAGGCAGCCATAAAATATTAATAACGTAATTCACAATATTGTTGAAGTGATAATTATTTATCGTTACGATTATTAGAAGCGAACCCATAAATACTCTTACAATTATCGGAGGATTTGAGGAAGAGGATGAAGATGGCACGATCATTTATCAAACCGCGGACGTTACCTCCTGGCAAGCAAATCCTATCTGTGGTACATTAGAATTGCACACGCCGTATTAATATTTATTGTATTCTATATATGGAGGACGCTGAGACCATTCGCAGTCCAACAAATTAAAGTTGCACATTGAAAAGTGTAATTGCAAGACGACAATCCCGAAATAAATCATGTATAATAACACCACCATAAATCTTGTTACCACCTAACAAACGGATCGAGCCGTAATTGTGCTATCATTTCAGTTACGTGAATTTGACGGATTTGATCGATGTTGGGACGTTAGAAATAAACAAATTATCTGAGATTTATTACGTGCAAAAAAACGGTATCGCCTTTAGCGAAATGAAAAATTTGAAGACCAAATCGAAATCCGGATCAGAAAGTCAACAAGTTCTCACTGATATTTCATATTGTGCGACTGAAGGTTGTTTGGAACATCATTTTCATATTTCGCGTACCACGATCTTGCAGAAATTTTTTAAATTAGACTTTGATCCGGTCTAATTTAAGTAAAAATATATTTTGAGAAGAACTTCATTTGTGACCAAATATTACAAGCACTTATTTTAATCAAATCTTATTTCAGAATGCCATTTTTAATTTGTAGAAACAGTTTGAACAGTTTGCATAGAAAATTCCTTCCACAGCTTCGTGAATTTGCTGTGGAAACGTTTACTTCTACCAAAAGTTCTTCAATAGCGAAACAACGAGCGTTTCGTTCCTTATAAACAGAAGGAGCCTGCCCAAAGTGCCGAATCAATATTTTGCCCAAAGTGCCAAATTTCATACTATTGACCATGCCCGAAGTGCCGAACGACTCCAAGCGACATCACATCGTTCGTAAACAAAGCGTCGGAGCCGAATGCGAATCGGCTGCTTGGATATTTGGCACTTTGCCCTTCGGCATGTTCGGCACTTTGGGCATGGTCTGTAGTATGGAATTCGGCACTTTTGGCAAAATACCG
This sequence comes from Ocypus olens, assembly GCA_910593695.2. Taxonomy (NCBI): domain Eukaryota; kingdom Metazoa; phylum Arthropoda; class Insecta; order Coleoptera; family Staphylinidae; genus Ocypus; species Ocypus olens. The sequence continues at coordinate 48,032,868 of OU343049.1, forward strand.
ATTCGGCACTTTGTCCCGGACCCAAACAGAATGTGCCCGATAGGAGAACCATTTTTGGATTTTGGAGCTACAGAATCGACACAAGCAAGAACGACCTTGGAGTATCAGAACAGCTGAATATTCCGAAGCTTTAAAGCAATCTGTCTTGCAATCTCCAAGATGTTCTCCGCGCAAACACACTGCTGCCATGGGATTATCAGCGCGAATTTTACTCGAAACACGATGTCATCCCTAAAAAATGGTTGTTGTCAATAAGATTGGGAAAATAATCGCCTTTTATGTGAACAAATTCTTTTAACTTTCCCAGAAGATACAGTTCAGTCGACAAGATTGGGAAAATAATCGCCTTTTATGTGAACAAATTCTTCAAACTTTACCAGAAGATAGAATTTTGTTAACTAGTGATGAGGCTCATTGTCATCTCAGCGAAAACAAAATTTAGGTATTGGTCTGAACGGAATTCAAGTGACTGCATAGTGATAGGCTAACACTGTGGTGAGCGGTTTCCAGTTTCGACATTGTAATCCCTTTGTTTTTCTAAGAAGGATGGGTTGCAGTCGCCGTGAATTCCGAACGTTATTCACACGTGCTTGAAATTTTCTTGCAACAACAGATGGATAACCTTGACACAAGAAATGCTTTATTTCAACTTAGGCTCCTAATAATGCAAATCTTTGAAGCTTCAAACAATCCCAGGTAACGAAGAGAAGTTCGCATATCGAAGCTTACAAATTTAAGATTCGAAGAATCGAAGTTGCGAAGTTTCGAATTATTCGAAAAATTCGAAACTTTGATATTCGAAGTTCTCTTTGTTTCTTCGGATTCTTCTAAGCTGAAGGCCCTTTGTTTTTCTGAGAAGGATGGGTTACAGTCACCGTGAATTCCGAACGTTATTCACACGTGCTTGAAATTTTCTTGCAGCAACAGATGGATAATCTACGCACAATACTTTAATTTTATTTCAACTAGAGGTCCTAATAATTCGAATCTGTGCAACTTTGAAGCTTCGAAGAATCCGAAGAAATGAGGAGAACTTTCCGATTTTTTTCGGCGATTCGAAGAATCGAAGTTGCGAAAATTCGAAGTATCCATATTCCATTTTCTAATCATCATGATTGTGCTGTGCGCCATTAACTTACACGTTTTTTTATTATATAGTGGTTATACTTTTTTTATTTATCTTCATTTTATTTTTACTTTATATTTTATTTTGATCTGCCCAACAAATTGAAATACCTTTTGTAAGCATCACTAAACTTATTATTATTGTTTTTATTATAGAAGTTGTGGTGTTACGAAGGTTTCTAATTTTTCAAATTTTTCGAAGAATCTAAGTTAAAGTTAAGTTTAGAAATTTTCGAATTTTTCATTCCTATTTAAGCTGAGGTGTGCGACGTTGTCAAGCGAAAGGGCTCTTCTTTGTGAGTCGACTCTTGACTCTCTGCAGGAAGTAAAAAGTAAGGCTGGAAAAAAGTGATGAGCAAAAAAAGTCCTCACTTCCAGAAATGTTGAAGAGCAAAAAAGAGGTCCTCACCTACAAAATTTTATCTTTCAGCTCGAGTCACTTCACTAATCGACTCATTCATATGCGTCGACTCTTTGAATCGACTCACCCATCTCTACAATTTTTCGAATTTTTCGAAATTGTACAATTTCGAAGTTTTCGAATTTTTCATTCCCAGTTAAGCTGATGCGTGCGACGTTGCCAAGCAGCCACTCAAGACTGCCGCCATAACTCTCGTGTCAGGTCAAAAGTTTCACTTCATTTATATACGGCACGGTTTATCAATTTAGTTTCGCGTCAGTACCTTTAAGAATGTTTATTGCGCCGATTAGTCGAACAGTTTTTGATTCGTTCATCTAATCAAAAGGTATGAAATAGAGATGAGCGAAATGACTCTTCTTTGTGAGTAGACTCGTGAAAATGAATTGATTGGAAAGAATCCACTCTTGGTTCTTTGCAGTAAGTAAAAAGTAAGGCTGGAAAAAAAGTGATGAGCAAAAAAAAGTCACTTCCAGAAATGCCGAAGAGCAAAAAAAAGGTTCTCACCTACAAAATTTTATATTTCAGCACGAGTCGATGGGAGAAATGACTCCTCATTGTGTGTCGACTCGTGAAGAAGAGTCGGTTAGAATTAGTCGACTCTTGACTCTTTGCAGGAAGTAAAAAGTAAGGCTGAAAAAAAATTCCTCACCTACAAATTTTTATATTTCAGCACGAGTCACTTCACTAATCGACTCATTCATCTGGATCTGGATCTTATTCATATGAGTTGACTCTTTGAATCGACTCGCCCATCTCTAATATGAACGTATTCCATGAAAGTGCGATCTGATCTTCCTTTCCCTATTATCGCCATGTAAAATTGGCAAAGTTTTCGAACATATAACTCCGGAATCAAGCTTTAAAAAAATACAAAATATTTCGGACACACACTAACCTTTAATTTGTTATCAAATTTTCCGGGCTATCTATATTTGACCTAAATGCAAGAATCTTCTTTCCTGTGCTCGGTGCTCTTGAGGCTAGCATTCTGAAAAATCAGAATTCACAACTTCGAAATTTTGAAAATTCGATACTTTGAATCTTCGAAACTTCAATCTTCGAAAATTTTCTATGAATCTTCAAACTTTCGAAATTGGAAATTCCTCCCCTAATTTCAACAAGACGAGGAGACGCCTCACATCGCTCGAAGAACTTTGGAGATGCTTCCATGTTGCTAGAGATGTTGGGTAGATTTAGCACTTTGCGATTATTTTTTATAGAGCTATGTCAAGCCAAAAGTCATCTACATGCATGACCTAAATGCAAAAACCATCCTTCCTGTGCTCGGTGCTCTTGAGGTTAGCATTCTGACAAATCAGAATTCAAAACATCGAAATTTCGAAAACTCTATGCTGTGAATCTTCGAAACTTCAATCTTTAAAGATTTTCTATGAGTATATTCGATTCTTCTACGCTTTAAACTTTCGAAATTGGAAATCTTCGAAGAAAAATTCCACCCCTAATTTCAATAAGGCGAGGAGCCGGCTAATACCGCTCGAAGAACTTTGGAGATGCTTCCAGGTCGCCAAAGATGTTGGGTAGATTTGGCACTTTGCGCTTATTTTTTATGGAGCTATATCAAGTCAAAAGTCATCTACATGTATGAACTAAATGCAAAAACCATCTTTCCTTTGCTCGGTGCTCTTGAGGTTAGCATTCTGACAAATCAGAATTAAAAAAATCGAAATTTAGAAAATTTCATGGTTTGAATCTTCGAAACTTGAATCTTCAATTCTTCGAAGTTTAAACTATCGAAATTAGAAATCTTGGTAGAATGATTCCACCCCTAATTTCAACAAAGCGAGGAGACGGCCCACACCGCTCGAAGAACTTTGGAGATGCTTCTAGGTTGCCGGAGATGTTGGATAGATTTGGCACTTTGCGATTATTTTTTATGGAAGCTATGTCCAGTAAAAAGTCATCTACATGCTTGACCTAAATGCAAAAACCAGGTTTCCTATGCTCAGTGCTCTTGAGGTTAGCATTCTGACAAATCAGAACTCAAAACATGGAAATTTCGAAAACTGTGTTTTGAATCTTATCAAGAAGATTTTTTGTGTTTTGAAGATTATCTATGAATCTTCGATGCCTCGAATTTGTAAACTTTCGAAATTGGAAATCTTCGAAGAAAAATTCCACCCCTAATTTTAACAAGGCAAGGATCTCCTCTCGCTCACACCAAAAATTTACCAATCTCCAAATTTGGGGATGCTTCCAGTTTGATAGAGATGTTGAGTCGATTTGGCACTTTGCAATTATTTTGTATGGAGGTATGTCTACATGCACGACCTAAATGCAAAAAAACATCTTTCCTGTGCTCAGTGTTCTTGAGGTTAGCATTTTGAAAAATCAGAATTCAAAACATCGAAATCTCTAAAATTCGATACTTTGAATCTTCGAAACTTTAATCCTCGAAGATTTTTCTTCGATTCCTCGAAGCTTCATACTTTAAAAATTGGAAATCTTTAACGAAAACTTCCACCCCTAATTTCAACAAGGCGAAGAGACGGCTCATACCGCTCGAAGAACTTAATGCTTCCAGGTTGCTGGAGATGTTGGGTAGATTTGGTACTTTCGCGTTCATTTTTTTAGCTATATTAAGTCAAAAGTCATCTACATGATGACTTAAATGCAAAAACCATCTTTCTTATGGTCGGTGCTCTTGAGGTTAGCACTCTGACAAATCAGAATTCAAAACATCGAAATTTCGAAAATTATATGGTTTGAATCTTCGAAACTTGAATCTTTGAAGATTTTGTATGAATCTTCGAAGCTTCATTTTCGAAATTGGAAGTCTTCTAATTTCAACAAGACGAGGAGACGGCTCACGCCACTCGAAGAACTTTGGAAATACTTCCAGGTTGTTGGAGATGTTGGATAGATTTGGCACTTTACGATTATTTTTTATAGAGATACATAGGTCAAAAGTTTACCTCAATCAACCCCAAAACTTTGAGGAATTGAGGATTAACATTCAAAGTGAAATCGCCGCTATTCCTTCGGATCTGACACAAATGGCAATGAGAGACTTCTGAAATCATTTTCAGCATTGCCTAGATCAGGCATGTCAAACACGCTGCCCGCGGGCCGCATGCGGCCCGCTTACAAGTTGTCTGCGGCCCGGCAAAGTTGGTATCAAATATTAAAAAAAAATTATATACAAGGTAAAAATAATTATTTTTTGTTTGGTTTCAATTGTAGTTTTTTTGGTAATGCGACCCGCGGCTTGTGTGTAATACTTGATGTGGCTCTTGGTGGTAAACGAGTTTGACATGCCTGCTCTAAAGACTTCAAAACGGATATTTCCGTAAAAAAAAAATTGAAAAAATTTTCACAATCACAATAGAGACACACACACAATTTTTTTTCCCAGAAATATTTCAAATGGACTTTAGGGACCGCAAAACGGATATTTCCGTTAAAAAATTTTTGAAAAAATTTTCACGGTCACAATACAAAAACACCCATAATTCTTTTTCCAGAAATATCTGAAATGGAATAGAGACCTCAAAACGTATATTTCCCTTAAGAAAAATTGAAGAATTTTTCACAATTACAATACAGACACACATAATTTTTCTTTTCAAGAAATATTTAAAATGGACTCTAGGGACATCAAAACGGATACTTCCGTTAAAAAAGATTTCGTCGAAATTTTCACGGTTACAATACAGACACGCATAATTTTTTTTCTAGAAATATTTGAAATGGACTATTCTAGTGACTTCAAAACGGATATTTCCGTTTAAAAATTTTTTGGAAAAACTTTCACGCATACAGACACATACACACCACATTTTTTTTTTCCAGAAATATTTGAAATGTACTATAGGGACCTCAAAACAGATATTCCCGTTAAAAAAAAATTTGCAAAAATTTCACGGTCACAGTGCACACACAATTTTTTTTCCAGAAATATTTAAAATGTACGCCAGGGACCTCAAAACAGATATTTCCGTTAAAAAAAAATTTAAAGAATTTTCACAATCACAATACAGACACACACACAATTTTTCTTTTCCAGAAATATTTGAAATTGACTCTAGAGACTTCAAAACAGATATTTCCGTAAAAAAAATTTGAAAAAATTTTCACAGTCACAACAGAGACACTCGCACACATAATTTTTTTCCAGAAATATTTGAAATGGACTCTAGAGAACTCAAAACGAATATTTCCGTTAAAAAAATGTTTGGAAAAAATTTCACGGTAACAATACAGACACTCATACAATTTTTACAGACACACATACAATGTTTCTTTTGCAGAAACATTTGAAGTGGACTCTAGAGACCCGAAAACGGATATTTCCGTTAAAAAAATTTTGAAAACATTTTTACGATCACAATACAGAAAAATAGACTCAAGAGGCTAGGGCTAGGGGTTAAAAAAAATTTAAAGAAATTTTCATGATCATAATACAGACACACACACAATTTTTCTTTTCCAGAAATATTTGAAATGGACTCTAGAAACCTCAAAACGCACATTTCCGTGAAAAAAATTAAAGAAACGGATATTTCCGTGAAAAAAATTACAGACCCACACACACAATTTTTCTTTTCCAGAAATATTTGAAATGAACTATAGAGACCTCAAAACGAATATTTCCGCAAAAAAAAATTTGCAAAAATTTTCTCAATCACATTAGAGACACAGAGAAACACACAAACAGATACATTTTTTTTCCCAGAAATATTTGAAATAGACTCTAGGGACCTCAAAATGGATATTTCCGTAAAAAAAAAACTCAAGGTCACAATACAGACACACATATCTTTTTTTCCAGAAATATTTGAAATGGACTTTAGGACATTAAAACAGATATTTCCGTTAAAAAAAAAATCTGAAAAATTTTTCACAGTCACAATACAGGCACACACACAATTTTTTTCCAGAAGTATTTGGACCTGAAAACGGATATTTCTGTTAAAAACAAATTTGACAAAATTTTCACGGTCACAATACAGACACATAATTTTTTTTTCTAGGACCGATATAAAAAGCAGGCGTTTGCGCTTGCGTTAGTCAACGCAAAGTAGACGTTTCCCGAGGAGCGAGCGACAAAGTACTTTGGCGCGCGTTGCTATAGGCAACGCGCGGCAACAACTATCACAACAACTATCTAAACGTCACTTTTCACAATTTTTATTGACCCGTTACCATGGATACGACATTCCATGGCTGACCTCGGTATAACAGACTGAAAATAAGCATACGCCACAGTCATGTATTATATATTTAATTATATTTATGTTTCTTTTTCAAAGTGGTCGTAGAAATTTTTTTATGTATAGTGCGAGCGCAAAGCTCATTGCCGCTTTCGAGAGGTTTCCGAAACTTCCTCTCTCAAGCGACAATGTATCACTTTGCGCTCTTACCATACAAATAACTATTTCCAGTAATATTTGAAATGGACTCTTAGAGACCTCAAAACGGATATTTCCGTTAAAAAAAAATTCCCGATCACAATACAGACATACAAAATTTTTCTTTTATAGAAATATTTGAAATGGACTCTGGAGCAGGCATGTCAAACACGCGGCCCGGCAAGGTTGGTATCAAATATTAAAAAAGAATTATTTTTTGTTTGGTTTCAATCGTAGTTTTTTTTGGTAATGCGGCCCGCGGCTTGTGTGTAATACTTGATGTGGCCCTTGGTGGTAAATGAGTTTGACATGCCTGGCCTAGATCAAAACGGCCTTTACTTACAAAATGTTGTGCTTAGAACTTAATGCTAAGAAACTGTACTTTCATATAATAAATGTTTTTTTTTTGGTATCTGCAACGGATGACATTATGTTGTACCTACAAAATCCATGCTTTCTGGGTTTTAAAAAAAGATAAAATATAAAAGGTAAAGTGTTTTGTGATTTGAAAAAAATATTTTAAAATATTACAAAATCAATTATGATTTATTGGAAATCTGTCATTGCCTACAATTTTGCTGCTCTTAGCGGTAAACGTTCATGGAGAGTGACTACTGCTTTGTAGCATAATACAAGGTGGTCAAATCAAACCGGTCGTTTTTGTAATGGATAGTACATGGAGGGGTGGAGTTGAATAAGGTCGCCGGCTCCCTGAACTCATAGCACACATCTGGCAGTTTAGCTGCAATGGAAAACTGCAGTTTGGTGCATCGCATGTTGCCGTAGAGGAATTTATTTGCAATGGCGAGTCTATCTTGGCTACTCTTGAAGAAAATGAAATCGACACTGGCAGCATGTGGTTTCAACAAGACGGAGTTGCAGCTCATACGGCAAGGATTTCTATGGACTTTGTGAGATCGATTTTCTCCCGACGCGTGATTTCTCGACATGGTGATGTTCCCTGCCTCCACGGTCCCCAGACCTCATCCCTTGTGACTTTTTTCTTTGGGTTTACCTGAAGTCTAAGCGTACGGGGACAAACCAAGAACCATCCGAGAATTAAAGAAAACCATCAGAAATGAAATCGCGACGATTTCTGACGATATGGTGCAGAGAGTCTTGACACAATTCACGATTCTCCTGGAAGAGTGCATTGCAACCGAGGTTCGTCATTTAAATGGTATTATTTTTCACACTTAATGTTTAACATTTTTACCTTTTAGCAATAAAGTATTTAATATTATACAAACAAAGGGTTGTGGCAGATGACCTAGTTCTCAACGCTATAATTAAAAAAAAGCAATAAAGTTGTACTTTTGTTCTAGCAGTTTAGCTGCAATGGAAAACTGGAGCTTGGAACATCAATTTAAAATTTGACAGGGTTTTAAAATTCCTCCGTTTTGGTTTCACCATCTTGTATAAGCAATTTCAAGCAGGCAACATATATAATAGTTACCATGTCAACGGATATCAAGGTGTTGATCACTAATTCTAAATTTGCTCGATTAACATTAATGAACATCGAGTTTGCCATATTCTAAGATGCGGCTATTGAGTGGACGGCGCAAAGATGTAAATCAAAGAGCGGCTCGGGTTTTATTGCAGGCGAAACGATGCACTTGATGGCCAGTTTTATTGTGGGCATATAATAGTTTTACGCTGGAAGTTTTCAAGACGGAAACGTCTCCGAACTTTCTCTGTGGCTCCTCTTAAGGACGATCGGACGGACGGACGGACGGACGGCGGTTCGCGCGATTTATAAATTCATCATAGAGCGGACATCTGCTTTGCGGACATAGATTTACGTCTAATGTATTTTAAAGTAATCCAGTAAATCGAGAGAAAGAAACCAGTAGTAAAGCATACTACTATGGCAGCACCGACATGAACCACGTACCATGTATTCATGTATGTATGAACATACAAGCAGCCAGCACCGATCTATACTTTATAATGTTGTCTTGTGAATGTGTACACGACAAATGTATGATGTATGTCTATTAGAATCGAACATTGCATTCGCCTGAGAAACTCGAGTCCTTGCACTTGCAAATCGAACGTGAAATATTACATATGCAACTGTTGCCTATTAATCACGCGCTAAACGCCATCATTTATATCGTGCTTTCGGGTCGTGTTTATCTACCATTCCTAAATGGAGCACAATTTCATTCCCTGGCGATAAACTACCGACCTGTTGCGATTTATCGGATCCTCTACACAATATTATTCAATTTGATGCTGATCGTATTTTATGCCAGTATGGTTCCATCCACCAGGAAACGTTGCATTATTTATTGACCTTTTGCTAATATCCATGCCGTCGTTATTATTAATTAAGCCCGGATCAATGCTTTCGTTGTAAATGATGAATTGTTTGTAATCGAATTCATTAATATTGCGACCTACCACGTTTTCATCCAACTTATCTCCGACATCTCACATAGGATTTTCGAAATCGTTTGTGACTCAATGACATCTGATACTACGATACAGTTGAAACAGATATATACCGAGTATTTCACTAAAATAATTTTTTATATGAAAATAGAGCGTTTTTTTTATACATTATACATAAATGGTAGAAATATCCCTCAAAGACAATTAATAATACCCTAATCCTACGCGAGACATTGTTATTGAAAAACAGTTTTAATTTCATGCTGGTAACATATGCTGGTAAAAAATAAAAGTTGACCTTGGCGGTAATTTTCAAGGTCACCAGCATAAGTCCCCCTCCGAACTCTAAAACTTTTAACCGAAACATTTTTTGCCGTGTTGCTCATATTTCGAGATATTTGGGGTGGCAATTTAAAATCGGACACCCTATATGCGCACCATCTAAGTAAATAGTGGAAACGTATGTCTTCTAAGTCCTCATATAAGTATCGACAGCAGTGCCCATCGCGCGGTTATACAAAGAAGCCGTAATGTCCTACCGCAACGCTTACCAGTAGCATCGGCAGCGTGCAAAAATCGGATTGTTAAACTTTCAACACGACGCATGAAATATCAAATTAATTTCATTGAATCAAAAGTTTTAGAGGTTAAGGTAAGTTAGTATGGAGGGTAGTGGGTGAGTTCTAATCGATAAACTAAACAATTGAACATAGTACAGCGTTTCTATAAATGAATTAATGATTAGAACGAAACAAATAGCAATTATTCTGTTTCATTCATTGTTTACTACCTGTGAAATCCTCGTTCATGTATAACTGTGTGGAGGGTGGTGTAAAAGTCCACCCACCATCGTGCGTATTAACTTTTACTTAACCCATAAATCGTGCATTTAATTGCTAACCTTTCAACATCACAGAAGAATTTGACAAACAAATTTCATTTAATCGAAAATAATTTTGGAGTAAGGTAATGAGGAAATTGGTGGGTAGTCCCTATCCAACAACCCTATAAATTAATAGTTATTTAACCAACAAGTGTGTTAATGATGGCGATTAATGAGCGAGACATTTTTCAATTGTTGAGATCATTAATCGCCAATTAACACACGAATTGGTTACAAGATTTTTCCGTTGATCGTAACTTAGATCAACATTAGAAATTAGATTAGAGAAAATCCAAACAAAACAAACAAATAAACTTGCGATTAAGCCCTTTGCAGCAATATCGGCAAAACATGCGAATAGAGCAGATTCCGAATGACGTCTTACCTGTAAAGCTACGCGCACACTTGTCGGAATCGGATGGACGGCACGCAACGGATAAAATTGCTTAACACAGTTGTAAACGAGTCAACGCACATTTATCGGCACGGCATGGAACAGATAAATGTGCGTTGACTCGTTTACAACTGTGTTAAGCAATTTTTGCCGATGCGTGCCGTCCGTCCGATTCCGATAAGTGTGCGCGCACCAGGAAATAAATTCTACGTAAGTTTTTTCGTAAAAATGTGTACTCTTTTCCGGAAGCAAGTTTAATGTTGCATTATTTGCAATGGCTAGTACTTTTGGCGGTGTTAATTTAAACTCGACACTATCCGTAGTAGAAGACATTCACTCGGTACACGCGTTTTATAAATTTGACGTTTCACACTTTGACATTATTGTATAACAAAATCGAATGCGGTTCGCCGCTAATTTGTTACTACCGCAGAGAATTGATATACTTTTGCATTTACATGTGAAACAAATTATAGATCGTTTTTCGCTATTATCAGTTACATTTCCAGTAATTATGACCGCCCGACGGGACCCGCACCAGCATGGTCTAGAGGCCGGACCTCTACCCACTAGACCACCGCGGCCCTAGAAATCGTTGATTAATAAAAAAATCGTTTATTAATGAAAAATCGTTCATTACTAAGGGTCATTAATGAACGATTTTTGATACATTTGGGTACATTAAAATTAGCCGTTAACCAACAAGCAACGGAAAATATTTTTATCTACAAATGAACTAATCCATTAACGCATTTCTTTCATAATTCGTCCATTGTTTTCTACCTGTGAAACCCTCGTTCGTGTTTTAGTGTTTGGAGGGTGAGATATGGGCCTCCCATCACCCTCCGTATTAATAAAAAAATGTTATTGAATGCAACAGAGTTTCAGAGTTTTGGAGGTTATATTAAGTTAATATGGAGGGTCGTGGGTGGACCCTATCCTATAAACTAACCAGTTGAACATGGCCGCAATGAACAATTTCATTAAAGAGAAACAAAAAGCATTTCTTCTACGCACCATCTATTTTTCTGCCTGTGAAGCCCTCATTCGTACTTTAATGGTTGGAGGATGAGATAGAGCCCACCCACCATCTTACGTATTAACTTTAACCTAACCTATAAACCCTATTTATTGTAAAAATTTCAACATCACAGATGAATTGACAAATAAATTTCATTAAATTAAAGAGAGTTCCAGAACTTACGTTACGTTAACTTCAGAAGGTGGTGTGAGCTCTATCCTTTAATCCAGGAGTCTCCAAACTTTTTCCATCGCGGGCCGTATACAGGGTGTCTCATTTTAAATTTCCATCCCAAATATCTCGAAACCTGAGCAACATGGAAAAAAATGTTCCAGATAAAAGTTGTAGGGTTCAGACTTATGCTAGTGACCTTGAAAATGACCTTGGCGGTAATTTTCAAGGTCAAACGAAGGTCAACTTTGATTTTTCAAATAAAACTACCTATATTTTATTGCGGAATCATATTCTGCGGGAAAGAATACAAACTTTTTGTAGGAAACATTTCTTTTGAAAAGGAGTTTTTTCACGAATTTTGTCCGTCATGTTGTTTGAAATCTCAGATAATTCCAGGCTGTGATTCATGCATTACCTTCGGCATTTGCATAAAAGGTGCATTAGCAAGATCCTCGGATCTTACTCTCCTTGACTTTTTCCTCTGGGGACTAGTCAATGAGAAATAATTTGCTGAAGCGCCGACAACAATGCAGAACATGAAGGAGAGGATTCGAGCAAATTCCATCTAAACCCTTCGAAATGTTCAAGTAAACTTTCGCCAGCGGGTACAGAAGTGCATTAATGGGGATGGACACTTGATCGAGCATTTGATCTAAGAACTAGATCGAACCTCCAGCCACTGAAACCATCGGCCCTTTTCAGGGCTAATGATGTGCAAAATCCCATCGGCAACCTCGACGTGGTACACATCGGGTGACGCTAATGCCGAGGGTAATGCATGAATCACAGCCTGAGATTTCAAACAACATGGACAAAATTCGTGAAAAAAACTCTTAAGAAAAGCATTAAAAAAAAAACGTTTCCTACACAAAGTTTGTATTATTTTTGTAGAATACTATTCCACAATAACAAAAAATAAGGAGTTCCATTTGAAAATTCAAAGTTGATCTTCGCTTGATCTTGAAAATGGACTCCAAGGTCATTTTTAAGAAAACCAGCATATGTCCCCCTTTGAAGCCTACAACTTTCAACTAAAATATTTTTTCCATGTTGCTCAGGTTTCGAGATATTTGGGGTGGCAGTTCAAAATGGGACACCTTTATACAATTCTTCTAACCAAGGGGGGCAAGATATAATCAATTTTATAACTAATTTCAAAACCTATAACGAAAAATCATTACAGATTTTTTTTTTTACTTTTCCATTCAGTCACATCGACTATTTTAATTATGTATTTTTAATTTTTGGATGAATAAATGAACAAATGAATAAATGAATAAATGAATAAATGAATAAATGAATAAATGAATAAATGAATAAATGAATAAATGAATAAATGAATAAATGAATAAATAAATAAATGAATAAATGAACAAATGAATAAATGAACAAATGAATAAATGAACAAGTGAATAAATGAATAATGTCAGACGTATACACAACAACCATGGACCCGACCGAATACTTCTCGATCCCCGAAAAATCTTTCGGCCGGGCTGGGATTTTTCGAACCCACACGGCACGCGGTGTAACCGGCACAAGCGCTCGCCTGTACCCACTACACCCCTTATAGAATTTTAAAATTTTAGCATTTACGGAAAATGTAACTGCATGTCTTCTGAAATTAACCTAACCCATGCTTGAAAACAATACATCTGAAAATCAATGGTGAATTTTTTTTAATAAAAATATAAAATATAAATTCTAGAAATATCAACATTAAAAACCAAAAGATCCGATACTATCAATCAATGTATCTCATTCATACGACGAAGAAGATTCTCTTCAAATATCAGTAATACATTTTTTCTATTGTTTATTGAGGATAAAATTTTATTCTAAATGCAAATTGGACGCGAGAATAAATCTTCGTCCATATTTGGAGACCATGGGAAATCAAGCGAGAGATATTATTAATGGTGGAAAAATGGATGGAACTTGCACCCATCAATCAAATAAATAGGATTGATCTATGAATTTGTAATGACACGACGCGCGACGGTTGGTAATCGATCTAGAATATCATAAATTTGATTTATTTTATCAAGTGAAAGTGGGATCGATGGTCAGTTATTCGTTTATTTTTTTTTTTATTTATGAACACTATTTCATTCCATAATATCGATGGTTGTTATAAAAGATAATCAAATGTGATCGTAGCTTCCCATCCATTGCGACCAATAAATTCAGTCCGGTTTATCTGATTTTATTTATCTTTGGCAACATTTCTATCAAATAAACAAAGGCAAGCTTGAACAACTAAATTTCTAAAAATATTTTTTTGCCTCATTTTTGGACCATCCTAGTACCCAACTCTTCCACAGTTAACCTCAATCACTTATCTTTCTTCCTCATACTACTACTAGGCATCATTCTGGACCGATTAAAGTCTGGCCGCGCTATGAAGGCATCTGAGGAGCTATCTGTAATCTTTTAAAAATCACTGTTGTATAAATAGAAGTGGATAGAGCACCAATAGCTAGCAAGTAATGTGTAAACATTTGTGAATGTAAAGTAACAAAATATCCAATCACTTCTGATGAGGGCGGTCCTTCCGACCCTTTGTTCACCTCAGACGCTTTCAAAGCGCGGCGAGAGTATATCTATCCTTCCAACAACACTACAAATAAAGAACAAATCCAACTTTACAGGAAGGGCTCAATGTATAATAAGAGAAAAAGTAATCTACTAAATTCTTTATTCAATCCATCAAATTAATTACTTTACAAACGAACACAAGTTATTGCAATGGAAGAGCGCGATCTATTTTTAATAGAAAATCCTTCAAACTGGAAATTCTTGAACTCTACTGTATACTCCGAAATTCCCTAAATATCAAATCCACATTAAAACAATTTATGGACTATTCTACTTTACCTTCTTAATACTAACACACTTTGGGCGGGAGCGTCTATTTGTAGACACTTTGCTAACTGTGTGCTATAGGCGGGTCGTCTATTTTTAGACGCAAACATGCAAAATTGGTTGCATACAGTTCATCACACACGGCGGCGCGCAATATTTTCGTTTGCGTTGCAAATCCAACCCGCTACAGAGGCGAGTCACCTTGGTCATTACGCCCGCTCAAAAAGTGTTAAAAACAGTGATGGTTCCCGGGGTTTTTTCTGGTAGGGCCGAGGAACAAGAGGTGGTAATACAGATGGGTAGGATCAGTTGCAGAGACGGCTGGCTGCACCTATCTGTATTGCCACCTCTTGTTCCTCAGCGGTACCAGAAAAAACCCCGCGAATCGTCACTGGCTAAAAAGCCAAAAATATCTTCATCTGTAACTTTAGTTTTAACTCACCTCTCATCGTTATCTAAAATTTTTTCTGGTTTACAGAAATTTCAAGAATTTCCACGTAATAACCGCAACGTAATAAGTCAATTGTATTCATCCGACGAACTTCCTGGAATCCTACAACAAACACAACATTTCCAAACTTTCATCTTCACTTTCATCAGATAGCATAATCGATTCATTAACGCTTAAGTAACCGAAAAGATTAGCCGATTAAACAAATCACAGACCACGCACAAACGTGGGTCAGACAGGCAATTCCGCAATTTCTAACAATTTGTGCCGTGTTTTTGCGAAATAATACTCGCAGTAAAGAAATAATGATGTACACATAAATACACGTACATACACACACATAACCGCATTTTGACTTCTGACATTTAGCAATGTAATCTCGTAAATTATTGGCTTGTAAGTAAATTGAATTATTTATTTATAAGATAATAGAAATAGTTATAGGTACAAACATGTTTTTTCTAGATGTTTTACTGGAAGCCATTACGTCACGATACATGAAACAAGAAACTGAAAATAGAAACATAAAACTAAATAAGACTTCACAATTGTATTTTAGTTTCATTGAGTGCTAATTTGAAAGCGTTTTTCTGTAGCTGGATACAACGGATACAATTTAAATTGTGTTTCCTGAAGTTGAAGCAAATTCGCTGAAAGGAGAATTACATCGTTATTATTAATACATCATAACGGCGACATCTATTGTCTGTCTTAAAATGTTGCACAAATTTTCCCAACTGAGATTACATCGATTGTTTTATTTTTCTTGGCCACTTTGGGCTTATTTTTCAAATACCCTGAAGTTTTGATTATTTATATATGTTAAACGGTCACATAATGGAAACGGGTTTAATCGCTCAAATAAAAGCAATCGGCGTCTGTCAAATTTTTGGAAGCGACGTGCATATTGGATCTGATCATTAAGCTTCAACTTGTAAACAACTTGTTTCTTGTAACTGTAACTGCCGTAAATGTATTTACAAGTGTTGCCTATATATTCTAAACTGTTGGCAACGTTTTCTCGTAAAGGTTTCTGAGTTTTCCTCAATGCTCTCGCCCAGGGCCGATCCTACCGGAGGGCTAGAGCGTGCATGGCACGTGGGTGGCCATTAGAGGGGCGGCGAAACCGGCGAAGCCCGCGAAACGAAAGACATAGCTGCGGATTTTGTTTCCTATGTAAATTATTTAGAAAAGGAAATATTAAAATTATAACTAAATTTTAAAGACTTACGCCATTGTGCTGACGAATTTGTAAAACATGAGAACAGTGCAAAGTATATTAATTGTCTCCAAAAATGGCGGGAGTTAAAAATCTGTTTAAATAAATAAAAATCATAGACAAAAAACAACAACAACAATTTGAATTCGAGAAAAAACTATGGAGGGCTATTGTAGAAAGAATGATTGCTATTGTGCACTTTTTAACAAGTCAATGTCTTGCTTTTAGACGAAGTAGTTCCAATCTCTATAGGCGAAATAACAATTTTTTTAAAGGCAGCAGAATGCTGGCTAAATTTGAGCCCTTATTGTCAGATCATTTAAATAAAATTGAAAAATCTAAAGAGAAGTCGAAGAAGAAATCCTGCACTGTGTGCAGGGGAGGCTCGTTATGTAAAGCTAATGAGTCATGGCACTACCTGCATATAAATATTTCTTTATATTTTTTTAAATACACCATTAATCAATTTAAAATACATAAAATTTTCTGAATTTTGGCCCCTTATAAACCAATCAAGTAACCGTCAGGATAGAAAAACAATTAGGACGACATCTATCGCCGATATATTATAATTTCAGAACATTGTAACATTTTTGGCGATAGATGTCGCCCTAATTGTTTTTCTATTCTAACGGTCACTTGATTGGTTTATAAGGGCATGGTCGAATTCTGTTTCTCCATCAACGACGATGGCAGTGTGCTGATGTGAGACTAATGTAGGTCCAAATCGGTCCTCAGTTATTGTCGACGGTGAAATATAATCGAAATTACACAAATGATTATGTACAGAAATAAATTAATACACGATAACACGTTTAAATATAATTAGAGATAGGCAAAACTGTTACTTTTGAATCACATTGCTACCTGTGATTGCTACTTTTTAATATCAGTGATTTTAAACCTTGATCACGTTTAGTAAACATCGTAACACCTTTTGAAATTTTGATTATTTCAAAATTAGCGAAGAAGCATTTCTAGACTGTTGCGGAAACGTAACATATTTTACTCAAAATACATTTCATTTTGATGGAATGGAATGTATTTTGAGTAAAGTATATTACAAATGTTTTTCTATGTCTCTGAAAAAGCTCATCTTCAAAATAACGATTTGCTCTGTTCTCGGGAAGTTGTTTTAAAATATAGACAAGAAGCATTTAAAGATTTTTGCAGAATCGTAAAATGGAATGAATTTTTCATTTTGTAAAGTTTCAATTCTAATACTTGATAATCGCTTTTTTTTAAATTTGTGTTTTGCTTCTGAGAAAGCGCATATTTAGAATGATGATTTGCTCTGTTCTCGAGGGATTATTTTTAAATGAAATAATTAACGTCGAATCGTCCAGTATATTTTGAAATTTGAGAGAATTTTTATATTTTTTTTTAGTTCGTGAAATTTGTAATTTGAAAATTGTTATAGTGCTGGTTCCGTGGTATTATTTCAAAAATTATAATAAAGGAATGTCTAGTTGTTCGCACCGAATATTAAAGTTAAATGAATTTTGAGTACGTTTGGGAAGTTCAGCATTTATTTTTATTTTTATTTTTTCAGTTTATGAAAATAGTAATTTGAACTTGAAAGCAGAGTATAGAAAGAAAGCATGAAAATTGAGTATAAAGTAATTAATAAAGCGTTTTAGTTTTTAGTTTACAAAATACGTTTCGCATTATTTTTAAACTTTCATTTCTTCACATTTCTTCAACCATACAGAATTTTAGGTTAGAATAAAGTTGGTAGAGTGAATGGTGGGTGGGTGCTATTTTATGTGGTGAGTGGGCCATATCTTGTTGCCCATGCACCTAGTTTTTCACTAATGAATAAATTAATCAAAAGACAATAAAATGTTGATTTTGATCATTCGATTTCAAGTCGAAATAAAAAAAAATGAGAAAAGGTTAATAAAACACCTATAAAATCTTGATTATGATCATTCATAAGCAGAATAGTGCCAAATTTACGATTTTCAAAAAATTTCTCTACAAAGAAAAGATTAGAAAATCAAGATTTTCAAGTCAAGTCATTATACGTTTTAAAAATCGAATCCTCAATATTTGATTCTTTAAAACGTTTAGCGACCAAACGTGTTAAACACTGCAAATCTTGTTTTTAACCCTTTTTTCTCGTTTTAGAGATTTTTTTTTGATCATTGAAACGTCAAAATTGAGACATTTGTATGTAAATATGTTGGACAATTTTAATAATGCAAGCTTTAAAATGTGAAAAAATTCATTCAAGAAAAATATAAATGATTTTTATATTATCTTTTTTGTTATTAGATAGTTTTTGCCGGTGATTTTTTCGAAGTTTATAACTTGCAAACGCGTGGGATGATCTCCATTGATTGAAAACTAAAATATCTACAAAAAATTGTTTAAAAACTTGTTTGTAAAATGTGTAAAAAATGTCCAACAACAAGGTTTCTGAGTCCAGAAGTTTAGAAACGTATATTAAGTTAACTTTTTAAAGATTTATAATACCCAAACGTGTCAGGTGATCTCGATTATTTGAAAACCAAAATGTGCCAAAATTTACGGGCTTTAAAAAAATGGTTAAGAAAATATTCTATAAAATTGGTGAAAAATGTCAAAAAATCAGGATTTTCGCTAACAATCACAGTTTGGATATCAATTACAATTTTACGTAGCAATCACGTTTGAAGTAGCAATCACTGTTTAATTAGCAATCACAGTTTGGCTAACAGTCGCAATCACAGTCACGGTGAAATTCAGTAATGGCCTGTGATTTTTTACTATCAGTGAAAAATCACAGGTACGTGAAATATCACCCATCCTTAAATATAATGAATTTATCAACAACTCAGCCACAAAACTATTCAATTATCAATAAGTTTAGTGCTGAGGACAGAGGCGGCTCGTTATATAGAGCCAAGAAGAACCTGCAGTTTCAAGCTTAGCAAGAATTTTTAATTAACTCTTAAAACACTTTTTCGCCAGTTATTTTGGTCTAGGAAGATAAATCGTTCTTTCTTAAAAAAATGATGGGGGGGGGGAGTGTATATTGTATAAGTGGCTCTACAATCAACATGTTCCGGTGGCACTGTGTTAACTTGAATGTAAATAATTAAAATTTCAAACCGTAATAGCTAGATACACCATCAGGGCAACATCTATTATCTTAACATTGGACAATTTCCTTGACTGAGTGGAGAAATCCACAGACAATAAGAAACCATAAACTAATGACAAGTATAACAATATCATTGATAAACATTGAAATATTGTTTCCCCGTACGACAACCGAGCACCAGTTTCAATCTTATTAGATCTCATCAGGTCAATATAGACGCTGACAGAGAAACGGTTTTCCACTATGGAGTTGTAACCCCAAGTATTCGTAATAGATAGATACACCATTAGGGCGACTTCTATTGTCGTAACGTTGCACAAATTATTTAATTGAAACAATATTTAAAAAATCGCAAATGCAAAAAATCGCGAATATTTCGTTTTGTAGCAAAAAGTTACGTATTATATGTAATTGAAATTATACTTATTCTTGATAATATGTTACTTCTTGGTGTCTTATTACTAAAATAGTAAACACGCAACCCCCAAGATATGCACTTGAGGGGGCGGCCAAGTCATCATTTGCACGCGGCCGGCCAAGGGTACAGGATCGACCCTGCTCTCGCCTACGGCTCGTGTTGCATACTTCACCCTCACTTTCTCACTCGTTTAATAATATACTATTCCCCATCAACGACTACTTCAGATCGGTTTTGATCTTCTCAGCACAGTATATTCGTTGACGGAGGAATGTAGATTTCGTTAGGATATATCCACAATTACACCGACATCTATTGTCATAAATGTTGCACAAATTTTACAAATCGAGTAGAATAGTTAACAAACAATAATGATTTACGAATACATAGTGCGGGCGAGATTAAAGTAAATCAAAACCTTTACGCAGTTGGCGTTATAGGTGAAACAATTATTATTATCATTTAACATACGTTATAAATGATTTATTAAAATAGCTCGATGAAACTAATTGAATTTACCTTTCTCTTTCAGTCGTTCTTCGGAAGGACTTACAACAATCTGGGCTCGATATCGGAATGCAAGAACAACGGAGAGTGCGTGATAAACAAAAAGAACAGAACGGCTTGCAAGGCGTGCAGACTGAGAAAGTGCCTCTTGGTGGGTATGTCGAAAAGTGGCTCCAGGTACGGGAGGCGATCGAACTGGTTCAAGATCCACTGCCTCCTACAAGAACAGCAGCAACAGCAGCAGCAGGGGGCCGCGAACGCGCCCTCAGGAAACCTCCTGAGGCCGCACCCTTACCTCCCGCTCTTCAGGAACCCAACCTCCGTGGCGAGGGACACCAGGAGCTCGGAGTCGGATAGCGGCGCCTCTTCGGCCGATCCCGAAGACGACATCCGCTCAACCAGTGCTTTGAGTTGCTTGAAGCTGCCCTCTTCGCCGTCTAGTGATCGCGATTATTATTCGGGGGGGTCCTCCAAAAAACTACCCTCACCGGCGAGTGATAGTGAATGTTTCTCGAGAAAAAAGTTAGCCAGTGCCTTAACCCATTTTCAACCGGCGTCGCCGGCATCCTTACCCGCAATCTCCCCCAGCGGAATCCTACCCAGGTGGCTGCCTCCTTTACAAGGAGTCGCCGATCCTAGTTCCTGGAGGGAGCTCTGGTTAAAAGGCTCCTTATCCATTCCAGCAATTAGACCTCCCGACCAAGACCAACCCATCGACCTATCCGTTAAACAAAACACGAAAACGCCACCAGATAGTGAACCGGAACTTAGCATCGACGTCGGTATGGAAGAACCCGTGAAATCTGTGCCTCTAGACTTAACATTAGAACGACCAACAGACGTCGTTACGAATTAAAACAAAAAATACCCACAGCGGGTCGTGATTTATTTACTTATAAAAACGAACACTTAATGGACAAATGTTCCTTATACCTTACACAACACAATCCTTAAAAGAAAATCAAGAGCACCCGAAAAACTCTAACAGTAGAATAAACGTAAAAACAAAAAAAACTTGGCCAGTATTACCAAGAACGCCTTCGCTATATATGTGATATAGTTAATTCAGTATTTATAACAATTGCCATATATTATTATCCCACTCTTGATTTATTTACTATTATATAAGCAAAAAAAGAACACTTAATCAGTACCTGATAATATTCAATTAAATTCGAAACTTATTTATTATCTTAATAAAGTAATATATTTAATGGTCAGTTTATTGGGGGGTAGATATATTTATATTCCTTGTACATATACAATTTTTTTTTGTATCTCGATGTAAGTTAATTTTTTTAAGTTATTTATGGCCAGTAAACCGTGCCTTATAATGTTATACAATGTGTTTTCTTTTTTTTATATTTTGCTTTAATAAAATGTTTTGTTTAGCACGTGTATCATTATAGCCCGCATGTCCGTAATTTATAAGAGGCAGGGAGAGATGTTAATTAATTTAAAGCTGGTAATTATGGACGGATATAATGGAGTTTCGCTCGTAATTACGGGTCCGGAGTTGATGGATCCGAAATTTACATACAATTTGGTACCTGGATTTCGATTGAGATTTTATGGTGTAAAGTTTTCGTTAGGAACTGGTGTCATATGGAATATTCCGAGTTGTTTATAAAGGTGGCGCTACACGTTCGGTTTACGCCGAATATTGAATATTAAATGTTTTAATATTTACGCAATATGAAATAGATATTGGGCGGTCCGTTGGTGTAGTGGGTAGAGGCGAGCGCTTGTGCCGGCTGCACCGCGGCCGTGTGGGTTCGATTCCCATCCCGGGCGGAAGATTTTTCGGTTTCGAGAAGTATTCGCTCGGGTCCGTGGTTGTTGTATATGTCTTACATTATTATTAATTTGTTCGTTTATTTCCATTATTCATACAAATATATAATACAAAAATAACAGCCGTGTGTGACTGAATGGCTAAAGTAAAAAAAAATGGATATTATTTCTACCAAATCAAAACTTTAGTTTCTGAATGTTTAAAATTCTCGACTGGTTTAGCCTTATGTTACATTAATACAAACGTGCGTATTGTAACGAGCACTCCGGTGTAGAGATGGATAACTCATGAGTGCGTCGACTCTTGGAAATGAGTAGTCAAGTAATTCCTGTGAAAATTATTGACTCATTTTGAGTCATACAATTTGTACAGGTAAGGGCCACAAAAAAGAGTCATTTCGTCCAACTTTAGTCCAGTGGGAACGGAGTGATAATTTTTCGATCTGTCTCGGGACGAAATACCGTCGTGAAGTGAGAAACGGTGAATACCATTTCCATTCACATCCATTTTGCAAATGATTGTTCGTGACTCGCCGAATGCTGAATATGTGGCGCCGGCTTAATTGGTAAAATTATTGAACGGATGCGTTATTAAAGAAGTTCGATTATAAAAAATAAACTTAAATCGTTACCAATACAAACAATAATTATTCTACAGTTCAAGTACGCATAAAAGTACTATTGATTTTTCAGGAGATGACAGTTTATTCTATACAGGGTGTAGATGAACACAACGGAACATAGGATTTTCAATGTTAATTACTTAATGTTGGAAAGATAATATTTCAATATAAGGAAATTAACATTGAAAATCCTATGTTCCGTTCTGTTCACGTAGACATTTAGGTAAAGTACAATAAGAAGCAAACTAAAGTGAGGTATTATTATCTCAAATCTCATTTAGATATCTGAGATTTCTTTTCAAAATCAGGTGGTTCCTTTTAGTGAACCACTTCGTTATGAGCATTAGTTAAATTGACAACAGGCCTTACTAATAATCGACTTTTTCTTCTTCTTCTTGCTAATACCCTCCTCGGATCCGGGATAAAAATATTGATAATTAAAAAAAAAATAGTGGATTTTGGTACTAATTGAGCATTTTTTGAAAACGTTTATTTGATGTATTTTTGAAAAAAAATCATGTCCACTTGATTGGACACTGGGACTCTGACCTTATATTTTGTTTTGGGAAATTGGTAGAAACAATGATCGTCACTTGTGCTACAAAAGAAAGTATCACAGTTTTTTCGCATGCAAACTTATTTTTTTGGTGCATTTTGGAATATTTGCACCTCACAAAATGTTTAAGGTTAGGCGTAATTGGACACTGGGACTCTGGCCGTACATTTTTTTGTGGAATTGCTAGAAATAATTATGGTCACCTATGATGCAAAAGAAAACAACACATTTTTTGCATACAAACAATTAGTTTTTTTGGCGCATTTTGGGTATTTTCACCTCACAGAATTTTTAAGGTCAGGTTTCAAAACTGGTAAGTGTTGCAGTTTCCTGGTGTTCGAAACTGTCCAGGTGAACCCATGGCTTTTTAGAGGTGACATCGAGAAGCTTTTGAGGTTGTTCCTAGTATGAAGTGATCTAGGGGCTCTAGTAACCTCATCGTCGCTGGTTTTTAGTACCACTTGCGCGATGCTCAGTTTGAAGCCAATGAGCTCTATGGTAACATCTTCCCTGTATCTAAATTTGTGACAATTATTGCGGTTCAAACCAAGATTTTGCGATTGCCAAATAAAAAAAATTGAAAAATTGTTTATACTATCCAGTTGTTGATCCTTACCCGAAAAACGATAGTACGTGATCATCATCAGTACCTCCCATCGAGTTGTTGTACTTTGCCGCCATGTCAGGTCTCGCAACATCAATAAATTTAATAAAAACATAACTGGATTTTTTTTTCTCCAGCTAATATTTAAGTAATGGAATCGTTGTAAAATATCTGCCTATGTATAACAGCTGAGGGAAGCATTCCCAGTTTTCCCTGGTAAACTTCGAAATCTAGTACTAGACCTGCAGAAAGTTTTTGAGTCCTTCTGGGTTTGGTTTCCCACGTAAGAATTGTTCAACTCAGATATAAGTGAAGGGAATCATCTGTTCATCAATTGCAACCGTATTCTCCCTTAGCAAGCGTAAACATGCTTGTTTAACTCTTTCCATAAGCGGTCTGATACGCCAGAAATTATATTTCTTCTGATCGTCTTCAAAAATATATCCATTTACTGTTACTTTCAAGCGGCTTCTTATTGAAAAAAAAAATCTCCCTTGACATCACTGATGTACTGTATCACTAAACCTTGGTACTATTTGACCAGTACGTCCTAATTCGAGGAAATTTTAGTACTGACATTATTATAACAATGCCAAAAAATTGTTTGAGTTCCTTAGCGATGATATTCAAAGGTTTGTGGTACATCATCATGTTTGTACATTTGCAAATGTTACTCAAATCTGCGTCTTTCAAAAAGTCGGAAAAATAATGAAATGTTTTGAAATGCCACGCTAATATCTTCATCTGATTGGGTACTGAGTTTAATTGCAGAAAAACCGTCAGATTTCTTCCAAAGTAAACTTTGACTTTGGTTTCTTCGGTATCTTTTTCTTTGGTTGTTTGACTAGTTTCTTTAGATTCTTCTTCAGGTATGCATTTAATGGCAAGTCATCATCCGAATCATAACCATCGTTAGGCAATTTTTCTACAGGTGGCTCCATTTCCACATGGCCTCCTTAACGGCGGGATTCAAACATTTTTGGTCCATCATCATGTATTTCAGATTTATACATTCACAAATATTACTGAAATCTGTGTCATTCAAGTATTCAGAAAAATAATGAAATGTTTTGAAATACCTTATAGTGTCATCTGATTGGGTAGTAAGTTCAATTCCAGAAAAAAGGGAGATTTCTTTCAAGTAAATTTTGACCTTGTCTCTTCGGTACCTTTTTCTTTGTTTGTTTGGTTAGTCTCTTTGGATTCTTCTTCAGGTATGCATTGAATGGCAAGTCATCATCCGAATCATAACTATCGTTAAGCAATTCTTCTACAGGTGGCTCCATCTTCTACGGCTTCAGTTTCATCTCACTCACTTTCTTCGTCCTCATTACTATGATCAGGTAATCTTTCAACATCATCTTCGTAGACTTCTCGCTCTTCTACAGGTTCAGAAAAGTGGCATCGTTCCGTTGTAGTTCCTTACTTCGCCAAATACAACTGAGTCGATTCAAGACTTATTGGAATGAGTCAACGACTAAAGTGACTCGTGTTGAAATGAGTCATGAAAGTTCGTAAAAGTTGCTGCTACCACGTTAAAATATAGGTTTTTGTAGGTGAGGATCTTTTCTTTGCTCACCAAGATTGTAAGGGGAAGAGAGTCGACTCTTAAGAATGAGTCGACTTTTTGCAAATGAACAAGGTTGACAGCAGGTAAAATATACATTTTTGTAGGCGAGGACTTTTTGATTTTTTTTGTTTTTTTTTCTCATCTTCTTCGGCGGCATTTTCATCTTCAAACTACTCGTTCAAGTCTTCGAGATCAGAAGTATCTTGTAGTAGTTGCAGTAATTTCGGCTTCAGGTACTTTTTATTGCCGAAAATCGCTGCAAAAATTATTTTGTTAGGGGTTAATGGAAGCACCAACATTGGTTGATAAAATCTAACAATAAGACCCATATCCAATCCATGGTGTCATGCGTCATAGAACACGACCTATTCATTCATCGCTGCACTGTAAGAAGACGATCTTTGCGAACTTTCGTCCTTCAGACAGCTTCAGATTATACATTTCACTGTGTTCTTTATTGTTCCTGCTATGTACGCCAAACTGCTAACATACTTGATACACTTCATCTAACACGGGTTGCAATTTCAGAAAAAGAACGGCCTCCCTTACCCACAGTAATTAAAAAATTGAGAAAAATTAAAAATCAGCTCTAGGGACCTTATGACAAAAACAATATTTTTTGCAGCACATCTTCGTTGGGTTTTTATCCGTATTATTATGTGGTCTATTTTATTATTATATTATTATCAAATCATGATAACCCAACAACTTTAGATTTTCAAGGGCCAGGTCTTTTGCGACTCGATTTTGTGTGGCATAAGCAAGCACATTTTTTCATCTAATTTGAAGCAGAGTAGTCTCCATACGTTTACTATTGATATATCCAAAAATTGCGTAAATAATGGCCACCATTATCTTTTATCTTTTCTTGAATTTTTTTTAAATTTCCTGGTGGTAAGACGTCACTGTAATCACTGCAATCACTTGTTGCCTTTTTAACGTACATTGATAACTTCGCCACTTTTATCAAACCGTTTCTCAAAATAGCCTACTTTGTCTCTTTCTCAATTTTCTTAAACGCCAAAAGAGGACACTGCTTTGCCCGATTTTGACGAACGGTTCCAGTTGCTTTCAACTTCAGGTCTCTCTGAAATTCATGTCCCATGAAGAGACTTTCCTGACATCATGAAGAGCATGATCTTCCATAGCGTCATGAGAGATTGCCTTGATTCAATTTTTCACAATGTCATTAGCGTAATTTTTTTCAAAATCAACAAAACATTCTTCATCTTCAAAAAGAGGAGCAAGAATTTTTGATCATGATCTTGAATAGTGTCTCTGCTACGTTGACGTGATTAGAGTCATTTTTTAAGGGCAACAAAACACTCTTCATCTTCAAAAAGAGGAGCAGGAATTTTTGATCAAAATCTTCCATAGTATCTCTGCACGTTGACGTGATTAGAGTCATTTTTTAAGGGCAACAAAAAACTCTTCGTCTTCAAAAAGAGGTGCAGGAATTTTTTATCATAATCTTCCATTGTATCTCTGCTACGTTGATGTGATTAAATCTCAATCTCAAATTATTTGTGAACCCATTTCCGTCAAAATTTATTCGAAAAAAAAAATTTGAATTTTCCTAATTTTTCGAGGTTTTTGAAACATTTTGAGAACCGATGCTTTTCTCATTTAATTAGGTCTACATGGAATGTGTGTTTGTTTATTTAAAACGCGAGATACGATTTCTTGCCTCCGAAATTTGAAGTGTTATCGCAACGTTTTTTTTGTAAAAGATAAACAGTCCTTAAGTTCATTGAAGCTTAAAGGGCACTCAGATATTTCCTACGCGCTTGTTGTAATTCGATCTCTAAAGCCGATGCCGTTTAAAAATTAGGTCACATTACCACTGCCCCCAAACATATTGCGTATTTTCACTCATTAACTTTAATAATTAATTGCGGGCTTTTTGTTACAGTTATAAACAAAATAATTGCGAATATTGTTTAAAAATAATATAATCTCTTTGTGGTTACGAGCCTGTTCGTTATTTCAAATACACCCTGTATATAGTTCTTATTCGTTAAATTATCTCAACAAATACCACTCGCGGTTATAGTTTCGGCAGGATAAATTTTATTTTGAGTTCTCGTCATTTCATCGCAAATTTCTTGATTGAATTGAGATTAGGCAATCCAAGATTTTTCCATCTCAATTCATTCTCTAAATTTGTGTCGATTCAATGGCTCGTGCAAACAAATAAAATTTATCCGGCCAAATTAAACCTCTTGTGGTATTAACCGCGATAAAATTTGATTTGAAGAAACTAAAATTTTAGTTTTACATTTCAAATTTTTTGGGTTCTTGACAGATCTGTATTTGGAGGTTATTACCTCACCTTATTATCTGATCTTGGCAGATACGCTATGTTGTTCTAAATGTTAATTCCTGTTTTAGTTTTTAAAATACAACGCGCTCAGACAGACACACGGCAGACACACAGTTAGGTGCACAGACAGACGCACAGACAGATGGACAGACAGATGCACAGACAGACGGACAGACAGATGGACAGACAGATGCACAGACAGACGGACAAACAGATGCACAGTAGATACACAGCCAGACGCACAGATACGCACAGGCAGACGCAATGACAGACTCACAGACAGACACACAGACGCGCACAGAGAGATGCACAGACAAACGTACTGGCAGACGC
The DNA here is from genome assembly GCA_910593695.2 of Ocypus olens. Lineage (NCBI taxonomy): Eukaryota > Metazoa > Arthropoda > Insecta > Coleoptera > Staphylinidae > Ocypus > Ocypus olens. The sequence goes on from OU343049.1 coordinate 48,061,006, forward strand.
ACATACAGACGTACAGACAGACTCACAGACAGACGCACAGACAGACTCACAGATAGACACACAGACACGCACAGAGAGAGGCACAGACAAACGTACTGGCATACGCACAGACAGACGTACAGACAGACTCACAAACAGACGCACAGACAGACGCACTGACAGATGCACAGACAGACGCACAGACAGACATAGAGAGAGATGCACCGACAGACTCACAGGCAGACGCATAGACAAACGCACAGGCAGACGCACAGAGAGACGCACATACGCACAGACAGACGCATGGACAGACCCTCAGTTTTTTTTTAAACATTTTTCCGTAATAATAAATTCTTATTGTAGCAGGAACCACGAGATTAGTTTCTTGTTGTACGAAGACGAATAAATACTGGGAGTATTATTTTATTATTTTAATTACTTTTATTATTTTAACGAGCATTTCTCATCGTTTTCTGTGCTAGAAAAGATGGCCGAAAGTTGTTTCGACCAATTATTTGAGCTAATTATCTCTTTGCCATCGTGTAATTAATAAATCTCTGAATGTGTATCGCACGAACGTTTCGCTAATCTAAAGTGAAAATTACAGGTGGTATTTGCATCGTTATTAGCAATTCGTGCTGGAAAGAGAATTCAAATTGATAAGCAGGAGCATATAGTGCCATTACGCCCACATCGTAGGCATGCCTTGTCTAAAGCATAATGCCCGCAATAAAATCGAAATTTAACGACTGAATAAAATAATTTTATTTAGAGAGGATATTTATGGGCCATCGATCCATCCGTGCTCGAGCCGGGCCAATCCGTCTTTGGCGGCCGTGCGTATAAAGTACAGCTAAATGATTATCTTTTATTGCTTTATGAATGCAGCAATATATTACAATCAATGCGAGATGTGTATATGTGAGAAGGGGGCATTCGACCTCCAACTCTTCTATCTTCTATGTCACTCGAGATAGTAACAGGACACTGCGCATCTTCAACTTATCTTCTCCTCCTCCTCCTCTTCTTCTTCTTCTTCGTTTTCAATTACTTAGAAAGTTCAAGCGCGCGGATCTTATTATAATCAATCGGGTCCGCAATATAATTTAAACCTATCGCTTTCTACAAATTAATTGCAACAGTGATGATAATAATTAACATCTGCCTCTGACTGTATTAACATATGTCACGGAAATTGAAATAGGGATCTCTGTAGGTGTGAGAAAAAGACGCGGCGGTAAATTGTATACTTTCTTCTACGCATTTCAATTTTTCGCCACGATCGGTTTAAATTTTTTACGAAAGATTAAGATATCTCCAAACTTCCTTCCCATTCATCACCGGCCAATATTCCATCGCGTGGGTGCATAAAGTGTAGATTTCCATATTTCACATACTGTGTAAAAATGATTAATGCCCGGACACCCACAATTCGTTACCGGAGATTACAATGCAGGATACACGTTTACATTTAATTACAATAATTTATTGTGATATTGATGTGTTGATGAGAATGTTTATATGTGTATTGATGTTCTAATTATGAAGTCACGCTATAAAAATATACGCTTTTCCGGGTACGGTCTCTTTCTAAAGAGCAGATTTCATGCCGTGCATTACGTAACTCGCTCAAATCTATTTGAATAAACGTGCGGATTCGTAAAACGGAACTGTCTTGTGGGTGTACGGTATGAATCATGCTGTTTTGTACTTTTTTTTATTAATAGTTTATTGATTAAATTATTATGCTGTGTGTTCATCTCGCACCTACTTTAAACGATTTAAAAAAATGTTGATCAGTTGGGTGAAATAATTAATCACACATAAGTAACGTGTAATCTGGGCACCAGGAAGAAACAGAGTTTTTGCAATCATTTTACGAAAATATGTTTATAGTGTCTTGCAAAAAACGATTAACTTTTGAACTTAATCGGCGCAGTGGCGTTTTCAAAGGGGGGGTAATCGGGTAATTACCCCCCCTAAGAATTTTTCGAGTAACAATTTTTATTGTTAAAAACTACCGATATTCCATATTCCAAATAAATAATATAACCGGTAAATTTTTTCAACGCTTTAAAACGTTGGAAAAGCATAGGGAGATTTCATGGAACAGGTGTATGCAGTGGCGGCTCGTGGAACATTTGGATGGTAGAGCCACTTAACATATAATATAATAATGCACAGTGGGTCAAAAATAAAACGATACAAATTGTTTTGTACTGTTATATCTTCGTGAGCTATTAGTATTTAAAAATAATTAATACAACAGTGAAAAGCCCAATTTCTACAGATCAGATGAAGTACCTTTGCTCTAAAAAAATAATACTTAAACTTGTGCCCGGAGCAGTGGCGGCTCTAGGAAAATTTTGACGGTAGAGCCACTTAGCACACACAATATATCTCACCGTCTCATTTTTTAGGAAAGAAAAATCGATCAGAAGCACTAAAAAAAAAAAAATTAAAAATAGCCCGCACGAGGCTGTTTCTCTGTACGGCAGAGTTCAATTTGAAAATCGCATCCGCGAAAGCCACTATAGTGGCGCATAGTGTAATACTTTAAGAATTTAAAATTTATTTTTGGTTAAAAATCGAAAAATTATTTTTAATCTTATCTATATCTCTTTAATGACTACCGAAAGGAAAAAAATAAAAATTAGAAGATTTAAAACGTTGAGTTGTAGTATGTTATTTTTAAGTTATTTTATTTAGGTTATTTTTGGGTAATGGTTTGTTAGTTGACCTAAGTTACTCTTTATTTTGACGTGTCTCGCATTGCAAATACAATGCAAAAGACCAACTCTTATCTTATCTTAAAGAATTTGCAAAATCTTTCCTTTCGTTTAAGAATTATCCTCAAAAAACTACAAATTTCTAGAAATCTATTCGGTGAGTACAACACTTTGCTGAAAGAATTTGCCAAATTTGGTCATCCGTTCACAAGTTATCTTAAATAAATGATTTTTTTAGTCCTGTACATTTATTCGATGAGTAGAAATACTTTTCAAGAGGAATTTTTAAAATCAACCATTTTGTTCAAGAGCTATCTTCTCAAAACCACAGAACTATTGAGCAATTTTTTTTTATATACACGTACTTTGTTGAAAGATTTTTCAATATATGTTTATCCGTTCAAGAGTTGTCCCTAAAGACCAGAAAACAATTAAATGACAAATTTAATGTTTTGGTCTTAACTGCATCTATTCGACATTGCTGGAAGAATTTCCCAAATTCGATCATCCGTTCAAGAGTTATCCTCAAAAACCAGAAATCAATTGAAGGAAACATTTAATTTTTTGGACTTATCTGCATCCATTCGACTAGTACAACACTTTGCTGGAAGAATTTGCCAAATTTGGTCATACGTTGAAGAGTTATCCTGTGAAACCCGAAAAACAATTGAACAAATTTAATTTTTTGGTTCTTTTTTTATTTTATTCAAATTTAGATATAGTACATAACAAATTATAACAAAGTACATCACAACAAAATCAAATTCTACAGCTAATTGAATACGTCACAGAAAATAAGAACAAAATAATTTGCAATTGATATAATCCTCTACTGAGTAATATTCTTTTTCCATCAGTCGAGACATTTTTCTACATCTTCCGGATGAATATAAGACTTTGCCGAAAGAATTTTACAAATCTCGTCCTCGGTTCAAAAGTTAAAATGTTGAAAATTAAAAAAAATCAATTTTTGCATTTTGTGTTAATCTCAAGAGAAAATTTCGTAACCCGTAATAAAATTACATAAAATTTGCCATATTTTTCAGTCATCACAATTAAACAATGCGTGCGGCAGTAGTGCAATTTAAAAAAAAATCAAAATCTTGGAAATTTAAAAACTGCAATTCTGCATTTCGTGTTAATTTCACGAGAAAATATTGTAATCCGTTTTAAAATAACAGTAAATTCGCCATATTTTGACGTTTAAATAATTAAAATCGGACTACGCATTCGGCAGGTGTAAAATTCCAAAAATTAAATATTATTATAATAATATAATAATAATATAATAATGTATATTTAACGGATATCCTTTTACAACCAAAAATTTATACATAGTTTAACTTAAAAAATCAAACTTAAAAATAGAAATAAACTCTGCAATTAAAATACGTGTTATAGCATAAATAATAAATTCGCTCCTAATATGGATAAATGACATTTTTTACGTTTTTGGCAAACATGCTAAACGTTATTCCGAAAAAGTCCAATTCCGAATGGTACTTATTAACAATTTGAATATTGCGGGCTAATGGACTATTAATTCCATAATTGAATCTATGAAATTCAATATTTAGTAAAGGCGAGAATCTTGTAAATCTTACAGGGATATATAAGCCGAACATATTTAGAATTGTGGAACTGTGTATTGATCCATTAAACACCTTAAAAGTAAATGTTAAATGAAAGTACTCCCTACGGGATGTTAACATGGATAACTTGAAAAATGATAATAAATCAGGGTAATTAGTACTTATATACTGAATGTTGTTTTTGAAACATAAATATTTTATAAATTTTTTTTGAATCAACTCTAATCTATCTATATATTTTATATAGATGGGCGACCAGATAATGCAACAGTAATCGAGCAATGATCTGACATATGAAGAATATAGTAGAATTATACAATTATTATTTCTAAATTGAGCGGTATTTCTTTTGATAAAACCAAGCATCCTCAAGGCTTTGGCGACGATGGCATCGATGTGATAGGAAAAAGCTAGTTGTTGATCCATTACCACTCCCAAGTCGTTGAATTAGAAACCATTTCCATTTATATTCTGGAAATTTAAAAAATTGCAATTTTTTACATTTCGCGAGAAAATATATGAATCCATTTTAAAATAACACTAAATTCGACATATTTTGAAATTTAAATAATTATAATCGGACAACGCGTTCGGAAGGTGTGCAATTTCAAAAATCGAAATTTCGATTTTAAAAAGTGAGATTTGTGCATTTTGTGTTAATTTCACGAAAATGTTTTGTAATCTGTTTTAACATTACACTAAATTTGCTACATTTTGACGTGTTTCAATCATCAAAATCGGACGACGCATTCGGCAGGTGTGCAATTTCAGATATAAAAATCGCGACAAAAATTACAAATTGAACGATGGCTACTTTTAACTGTTAAAAATAATAATTTTGAGCTACAAAAAATGACAATTTTCAACCTCCAAAAACTACAATCTTGAAATGCCAAAATTGATCATTTTCAATAACCAAAACCTTATATTTTCAACTGCTAAACATGGCAATTTTCAACTGTCAAAAACCACAATTCCCAACTGTCAAAAATGACAAATTTTCAACTGCAATCAATGACCGTTTCAACTGTCAAAAACTTTAATTTTTATCTGCTTACAATGACCATCTGCTTACTGACAGAAATGACAATTTTTTGGCTATTTTCAACTGCCAAAAATAATTTGAGCTATCAAAAATGACAATTTTCAACCCCCAAAAACTACAATCTTGAAATGCCAAAATTGATCATTTTCAACAACCAAAAACTTATATTGTCAACTGCTAGAAATGGCAATTTTCAACTGCCAAAAACCACAATTTCCAACTGTCAAAAATGACACTTTTCTGAAAGAATTTTTAATATCTGCCATTTTGTTCAAGAGTTATGCTTTTAAAACCGCAAAAAAATGAACGACGAATTTAATGTTTTATCTTAACTGCATCAATTCGGTGAGCACAATACTTTGCCGGAAGAATTTTCAAAATCAGATTATCCGTTACACGAGTTATCCTCAAAAAGAGAACGACGGGTAACACTTTGCTGGATGATTTTTTTAAATGTGGCCATCCTTTCAAACAATTGAATGACAAATTTATTTTTTATTTTTATCTGCATCTATTCGATGAGTGAACAACACATTGCACCAAGAATTTTCAAAATCTGGTGATGCTTTCAATTTTTTTTTTTTTGCATATAACATTGTTTTGTGAGACTTCCAGGAACGAAGATATGCTAAATAACTTTAATCGTAAATAGTGCTTAGATCGACTGGAAACGCCTAAAAAACGAGGAAAAAATAGTTTTTAGCCACTGAGTGTGTGAGAGCGGAAGCGCCAGTTTATTTATCTTTTTTTTTATTACCCCCCCCCCTAGACTAGTTGGTTGGAAACACCCTTGAATCGGCGAAAGAATTTGACGGTAACCGGACTTTTATTGCTTCGAAATTTATTCGTAGGGAGCGCCACCGTCAAAAGACCCGTACGGCCATTTTTCGTGTTGAAAAAGTGACCGTCCGGACGGGACTCGAACCCGCACCAACGGGGTCCAGGGGTTGGACCTCTACCCACTAGACCACCGCGGTCCCCGTTTGTAGGTTATGATTAATTGGATACTAAGGGTGGTGGGAGGACCCTATTCTAAAAACCAATCGGTTAAACACAATCCAGGGTTTTTGCAAATGAATAAATTTATTAAACAACACTAAAAGTTAGAAATTCATTTACGGTAAGGAAAATACTAAATAAATTAAATATTGTCAATATCTCCAAAAACCGTGAGGTTTTTGTAAAGGTTAAAATATGATATTCAGATCTATGGGCAGTTAGAGTTTTTTTGAACGGAGAAGAACCACACACATGAACAAAAATTGGTTTGAAGCCGTTAGATGTGTATACCATGCCAAATAGGGCGTGGCCTACTTAATTCCGAGTATCATACAACTTTTTCTTTTTTTTTCTTTTGCTTTTATTTGTTTTAAGTACTACGAAATAGTTCCCACAAATTTTATTTACTGTTTGGATGCCTTTAATTCGTATTATTTTCTGCCATCCCAAATAATATATTTACTTGAAATGCGTACGCCACTGGCAACAACAAGGGACCGTTACAATCTTGCGCAGCCTATGGGTCTTCTCTATTAAAATGGTCAAGAGGGTTCTTCTCTATTCAAACGTACAAGATTATCCACTACTTACAGGACTTTAGTTCGCATTATTTTCTGCCCTACTTGAAAGGCTTACGCCACTGACAACAAGAAGAGATCGTTGCAATCTTAGGCAGCCTGGGGTTCTTCTCTATTCAAATGGTCAAGAAGTTTCTTCTCTATTCAAATGCTCAAGAGGGTTCTTCTCTATTCAAATATATAAGATTATCCACTACTTACAGGACTTTAGTCCGTATTATTTTCTGTCCTCCCAAACAGAATATTTACTTGAAAGGCGTACGCCACTGGCAACAACAAGAGACCGTTACAATCTTGCGCAGCCTGGGATTCTTCTCTATGCAAATGGTCAAGAGGGTTCCTCTCTATTCAAACGTTCAAGATTATCCACTACTTATAAGACTTAAGTTCGTATTATTTTCTGCCCTCCCAAACAGTATATTTACTTGAAATGCGTACGCCATTGGCAACAAGAAGATACCATTACAATGTCGCGTAGCCTGGGGTTCTATTTAAACGGTCAAGAGTGTTCTTTTCAATTCAAACGTACAAGATTATCCCCGCAAGCCGTCACTGCAGCTCAGTTTACTGACGTAAACAAGTTTTAGCCAAAATATGGTATTGCTGCATCTTTTTTTATATTTTTTGGTGTCTAACTGTTATTTATCAAGAGCTTGTAAAAGTTTGAAACTTACCAGGGAGACATTATTGTGTTCCAATAAATTTCTGATTCATTGTATTTCTTGACGCATCGTCTAATGTTTTAAAAATCCTGCGGGTGTTCTTAATGCTACATTGAATTTCAATTTCAATTTCTTCGTTTATAGGAACTATTTATAACGGAGGTACTAGTGCATTCAAAATTTTCAATAACAAATTAAATACTAAAAAAGATATTTTAATTGGCTTAATGTTATATATTTTTTTGCCTAATATTAAGATAAATAAATATGCATCTACAATAACATTTTTTTTTAAATCTAATGTGTAATATGAAGAACGAGTCCAGAACTGTCGGCGGCGATTAGTATTCAGGCGATGAGTGGTGTAAACCGTTTTTGCAAAGCAAACTACTTTTGTCTGACATTGAGATGCCAAGGCATCATAATGTCCGTCCAAACCAAATTCCGTCTTTGATCTATCTTACAATTATTTCCCGATAAATTGACAAAGTTCTAACAAGATGCCGGTATTCCGCACAAAAACACTGATACATGGATGTTTGGCACTAGACCACACTCGTGCTCGGCCCACTAAACTGTCGTTAATGTCACCAATAATGCCAATCTGCAATTCCGGAACGCTACTTAGACAACAGATAACGACACGTGTTGTGAATTATTTAATTTAGTCTGTGGAAAAAGCGACTTTTCATTCAAACAGTGCACTCATGTGCGGTACCGACTCCATAAATAAATGAGCATCCTTTATTTGGCCACTGACTCGTTCGATTTATTTTTTTTTGCCTCCACTCGAATCGCTTTTTCTTTTGGTTATAGCACTGTGCCTACCGGTTTTATGGATCTTCTTTCATTTTCATTTCAATATGGCTTAATATATCTTTAAATATCGTTAACATTCTGCAACCGCGAGCTTTCATCATTTACTTTTTTGCTTTTGCGAGTGTCTCTGCCAATATAGTATAAACAGATTTTATTATTGTCGGCACTTTTTTTTTGTAAAGCGCGCGTCGCGTCTTAAGGTAAAAATCAAACGAGAATTTTACACGTAATAATATATTGCATTCACGTTATATTTTCACTTCCTTTTTCGTATAGCGATTTATTTATATCAGCAACTCCGGTGCCGCACTCTCCAGTTGCATCTTCTCTCCTTAATCCGATGGTAAACTGTTCTAATCTACATAAATCTGCACGAATTAAATAGAAAAACGCTATATTTTTTATTGAAGTTTCATATGAATATAGATTTTGTGAAACAGTTTACCTCATTACAATATAGACGATAATTCAACTCAACAAAAAAAATTGCAAATGGTTAAAAATTTATTTACCTCTACCATGACAACGATCTCTATATTAACAATTTTAGTAAACAGCTGACTTCAGTTGTACTCCGGCAGTTCGTGTCAGTTCTGAATACCTTTGCGGTGAAATATAATTGAAATCCGTTTCGGACACGCTTCTGCGTGATTGTCATTCCGGTCCATGTGCCAGGGAGGTAGATATTGTCTTTTTACCAATTATAGATTTAGTTTTGTACATTTGATATTAAAGCCGATGACACTGACAGAACTGCATTTCGTACTTCGGCCGCGAGATGTCGCAAGCGTACGATAGCGCTACCACCGATTCGTGAATTATAGAATTGGATTGCATTTAATATCCATCTTGTTCTAGCATGTATGTTTCTGATGGTATGAAATAATCATTTATACAGTGCGAGTCTCTAACTTGGAATAAATTCAGTAAATCAAACAAAGTTTATTTTTCGGAAATATGCTCGGACACGTCGATTAGTATTTTAAATTGCGCTCTTTTTGTTGTAATAAAATTTTATACAGCGTGTCCCAAATTTGAGATATGACGTCATCTACTATTTTTTTTAATAGCAACCCTAATTTTTTATCACTATTTTTAAAGAGTATATCAAGTTACACATGTGTGCCAAATTTCAAATTTTTATTTCCTGTCATTTAGAAGATATTTAACAAACAGTATCAAATTTGAAAAATGAATTCAACTTAATAGTCTTTCTTCAATAAATGCTCAAAATGTTGTCCATTTTCTAACTGACAATACCAATACCCTAAAAGGAACTGAAACTCGTTTTGAACATTTCTAATTACTTCGGGGGAAATTAGTCTACACTCCTGTCTTATTCGTTCTTTCAACTCCTCAAGATTTGGCGGTTTGGTCTTAAAAACTTTGCTTTTCAAGTACCCCCATAAGAAAAAGTCCATAGGTGTTAAATCCGGAGACCTGGGTGGCCATTCAACTGGTCCTCTTCTGCCAATCCATCTTCGTGGAAATACATTATCCAGGTACTCACGGACACGCCTTGCAAAATGAGGAGGCGCACCGTCCTGTTGAAACCAGATGTTTCTATTCGGGACGTCAGCTTCTACAGGGCAAGGAAACAAAATAGCCAAACTCGGAATTAGCTCTTCCTCCAAGAATTGTAAATATCCCGCTCCATTGAGATTATTTGGAAAGAAAATTGGTCCTAAAATTCGATCACCAACAATCCCTGCCCAAACATTAACTTTTTCTGGATATTGAGTGTGGCCTTCCCTCATCCAGTGTGGGTTCTTGTCTGCCCAATAACGGCAATTTTGACGATTTACCTCACCATTTAACATAAACGTTGATTCATCGGAAAACAATATATTTTCTATTTTTAGAACATTTCTATCTAGTAGATCCATCATTTTTTCGCAAAACTGAAGTCTTCTATCCGGATCATCTTCGGTGAGTTCCTGGAGGATTGTCATTTTATAAGGATGAAATGTTTGCTCTCTAAGGATTCTTGACACTGAAGACTGGCTAATTTTGAGTTCCCTAGCCATCTGCCTAGAGGAGACGTGATGATTTTCCTGAACAGAGAGAAGTACATCAATTTTGACCTCTTCACTCAGCGCATTCTGACGATGATTATTCGTTTTTCTTAAATGCCCATTTTCCCGAAACTGACTTTCAATCTTGCTTACGGTACTTTGAGATATGGCTGGTAAGTCAGGATACTTCTCTCTAAATAAATAAATAACTTCATTTTGTGTTCTTGTCCTATCTCCATAGCCAATCATCATTAAAATTTCGATTTTGTGGGTTTCAGTTAAGTACGGCATGTTAGTATAATTTTTCGACCAACGGTGAACAACAGTCAACACAACAATGGAACGACTAATACTCTCCTCACTCGAATATGCGTGGAATGCGATGCTACACTTCTTACTTGTTTTTATAACTAAACGTCAAAATGATAAACGTCAGTTTGAAAAAAAATGACAAACCAGCACGTTTTGGCATTCCACTTTTAAAATGCATAAAAATTCGATTAAGGTGACTTGATTTCTTCATTCTACAAATTTGATAATGTTAAAAAAATAAATAAAAATTTGAAATTTGGCACACATGTGTAACTTGATATACTCTTTAAAAATAGTGATAAAAAAATTAGGGTTGCTATTAACAAAAATAGTCGATGACGTCATATCTCAAATTTGGGACACGCTGTATAAAATTTTATTACAACAAAAAGAGCGCAATTTAAAATACTAATCGACGTGTCCGAGCATATTTCCGAAAAATAAACTTTGTTTGATTTACTGAATTTATTCCAAGTTAGAGACTCGCACTGTATATATACAAACATCTTTATTTAAGAATTGATACAATTATATATACATACATATAAACATTTGTGGTTTTCTGCAATTCTTAATTGGCTATCGACCGGAGGTCTTTCAGCTATAATCATTTATATATTTGTGTATTTGGCGTCTTCTTTTTTATGTGTGTCGGAAATAAGTGTACCGGCGATTAAACGATCAGCCGTCATTGGTCTCCTAACATCATGTCGTTTGTAGTGAGTGAGTGTGTGTGTGTGTGTGTGTGAGAGAGAGGTTATAACCTATAATATAATATAAGAAACGCCAGAAATGTGTGAAATTTATACTAAATGTAAGTAATAATATATATTTATACAAAACAATAATTATAAATATCATTTTACCGGCTAGATCCCAGTGTTTGACAACTCGCAAACGCGCTGGCTTGAATTTCGCTATTCACGTGGCACTCAACCATTTTCATTTTACCCACACACGATTTTGACGATTGGTGCTTCATTCAATTCCATTACAAATAAACAATGCTCTTTCACCCATTGTACTTTTATTTAATATAAATTGCTAATATACAGGGTGTATATCTTACCTTCCAAGTAGCAGAATCTACAAGAGGATTTTCGCAAATGAGGCATGAATTAGTCATCAACGTCTTAACTTATAGTTTTGATTCATAAATTAATTCATTTATAAAAACTCTGGGTTGTATTTTCCCGGCTAGTTTGTAGGATAGGACCCGCCCACCACTTTTAGTTTCCAATGAATCATAATGTACAAAACAATGTTGTATTTAATACAATTTTTACGCAACTTTATATTAGAAATGTAACAATTGTCAATAAACAGGGATTTGTATGTTACGTTTTAGAGAATACGAAGGGTGTTGGGTGGGCACTATCCTACCCTCCAAATAGCAGAGTCTACACGAGGGTTTCCGCAAGTGAACCATGAATTAATCATCAACATCTTAGCTTATAGTTTTGATTAAATAATTAATTAATTTGTAAAAACTCTGGGTTGTGTTTTACCGGCTAGTTTGTAGGATAAGGCCCACCCACCACCCTTAGTTTCCTATGAATCATAACGTACAAAACATGTTGTATTTAATACAATTTTTAAGTCAATTTATGTTGGAAATGTAACAATTGTCAATAAACAAGGATTTGTAGGTTATGTTTTAGGGAATACGAAAGGTGGTAGGTAGGCACTATCCTACCCTTCAAATAGCAGAACCTACATAAGGGTTTTCGCATCATGAATTAATCATCAACATCTTAACTTACAGTTTTGATTCATAAATTAATTTATTTGTAAAAACTCTGGGTTATGTTTTACTGGATAGATTTTAGAGCAGAGCCCACCCACCGCTCTCCATATTAACTTTGATTGAACCTATAAAACTCAGTTTATTTAGTAAGATTTGCTTCTGATTCATTGGAGTTCTTTGAAGTTTATTAATTTCCGAGAAACATGATTCTAGCTTTGGTAATATTTAAAACGGGGTATGGTGGGTGGGCCCCTGTCAACAATACAATGGATGGTGGGTGGGCTATGTTCTAGGATCCACGCAAGTGCAACAACCCTTGCGAGAAAATCAAAGTTTCTAATGATTTCTTCCTTGCTGTGTGTTGACTTTCAATTGTTTGGAGGGTGGGACAGTTCCTTGTATGCAAAACTTTAGTAGGCGTCCCTATACTATCTCCCCTACCCCTTCACTCCATGCAAAAAACGTGTATATTTTAGTCGATTTTTATGTCCTTAATAATGTTGGAAATTTACCCACTATTAATAGACAAGGGTTTGTAGCTCAGGTTTAAGGGACTACAAAGGGTTGTGGGTGGGCCTTATAGTACCCTTCAAATAGAAGAACCTACAGGAGAATTTTCGCAGGTGAACCATGAATTAATCATCAACATCTAAACTTGTAGTTTTGATTAATAAATTAATTTATTTGTAAAAACTCTGAGTTATGTTTTACCGGTTGGTTTGTAGGATAGGGCACACCCACCAACCTTAGTTTCCAATGAATCATAACGTACATAAAATTCACTACAATTTTTGTGTAAATTTATGTTGAAAATGTAACAATTGTCAATAAACAGGGATTCAGGGATTTGTAGGTTATGTTTTTGAGAATACGAAGGGTGGTGGGTGGGCAGTATCATATCCTCCAAATAGCAGAACCTACACGAGGGTTTTCGCAGGTGAACCATGAATTAATCGTCAACATCTAAACTTCATAAATTAATTCATTTGTAAAAAATCTCGGTTATGTTTGCTATATGTATACACTGTCTTGAACGTTCCGCACTGCAGTGTATATCCGCTCTTGTGACTTTTAACATCCTTTAGACTTGGCCTCTCAGGGAATGAATGTACCCAATTCCCTGGGTTGACTTTGATGTGTGACGTCCACCTTGACGTGGTATCAAAGCTCAAGCATTCAAGGTCATAGTGAAACAGTTTAATCGGTACTTCCCAGTTATTAATCGACTAGTTCGCGTTGTCAATCGGTGGAGGTCCCTGAAAGTAGCTAGACCTTGTATGGTTGCCAAGAGTCGTCACAAGGTCATCTCCGCACGGTTGTCACTTTTTCGCTGATTATGTGTCCTCTGTTTCAGAACTGCCCCCTACTGTTGTAACCTGCCCGGATCACACCTACCTGGTCTTCGACGCCCTCCACGCTTACCGCAACGAGCTAGCCGGTAACATGTTTTAGTGGTTGGTTTGTGGGATAGGGCCCACCCATTACCCTTAGTTTCCAATGAATTATTAGGTTCAAAAAATGTTGTATTTAATACAATTTTTATGTAAATTTAAGTCGGAAATGTAACAATTATCAATAGACAGGGATTTATAGATCATGTTTTAGAGAATGCGAAGGATGGTGGGTGGGCCCTATACCACCCTCCAAATAGCAGAAACTACACGGGGGTTCTCGTAGGTGAACCATGAATTAATCATCAATATCTTAACTCACAATTTTGTTTCATAAATTCATTTGTGAAAACTCCGGGTTTTGTTTTACTGATTGGATTGTAGGATAGAGCCCACCCATTACCCTCCATATTAACCCTCTATTGCATGATTTATTTAAACATAAAAATATAAGTTGTTACATTCAATCGTTAAAGCAATAAGGCAAAATTATATTTTTTTATAAAATTTGTTAATCTTTTATTTGGTTTAGTACTGATGTAATTTTATCAGTATTTTTGGCAGCAACACAATTATCAAAGAAATGAAGAAAGCGTTTGACTTCTTCAAACTTGTTTAGAGGCATAACATCCGTAATTTGGTTTTCTGGTTTTAGCGGTCAAATACCTGCGTGAGGAAAGTTGTCTGATGAAAGACATCCAAATCAATATTCCTATGGATTGCTTCATTTCCTTAGAGTTACTTGTAATTGGTTTGCTTAGTTTTTTTTCTGTGCGCTGTACGAACATTTTTACTCTACTTGAGAAATGAAGAAAAAAATTAAAGTCTTTTGAAAGATTTACTCAAAAATAAATTTTGTAGAGGATCTCTTATAGTTTTCGAATCTATTTGATTTATTTTAGTAATTATTTATTTCGTAAGATACCAGCACTTTGCCCAACAAAAATTATGTTCCCATTTGAACATTTTAGTAAGATTTACTTCTGATTCATTGAAGTTGTATGAAGTTTATTAATTTCCAAGAAACATGATTGTAGCTTTGGTAAAATTCAGTGACGGCTCGCGGGGTGACTCATGGTACGGCCGAGGTAGCAGAGGTGGCAATACAGATAGGTAGGGTCGGTTACAGAGACCGCACCTCTCTGTATTACTACCTCTGCTACCTCAGCCATACCATGAATCACTCCGCCGGCCGTCACTGGTAAAATTTAAAAAGGAGGATGGTGGGTGGGCCCCGGTCATCAATCATCGGGTGGACTATGTTCTACAATCCACGCAAGGGCTCTTACAAATGACGAAGAATCAAACTTTTCAATGATTTCTTCCTTGCTGTGTGTTGATTTTCAATTGTTTGAAGGGTGGAACAGTTCGCTGTATGTGGAACTTTACTTAGCACCCCTGCGCCACCTCCGCTCCTCCTTTCACTCCATGCAAAAAACGTGTATAAATGAATAACGAACATTTTAATTTTGCGAGTTTTTTTGCGCCGTTTGAAGAAGTTGCGCACGTGTGAAATTAATACAAAAACAATTGCAACAAATGTCAAACTTTCTAAATTTACGTAAAATTAACGATCCCTAAAAATCCCCAAAGATTTTTGCACTGTGTCTAAAATAATCTAATCGTGTTGCAATTCCGTAGTTACGCATTTTACGATCACGTGAAAACAAAATAAAAAAAACAATTGCTACAGGAAAACACCATTTTTTTTTCAAACTATGAAACTACAGACTTTGACCATTGATAGTGCAAAAGAAATGAATTAAAATAGATTTGCTAACTATACTCAGTGGCATTGAAATTTCAACTCCAAGCAGAAATAAGAATTTCTCAACCTTTTGGACTACTGATAAGTAATAGTTGATTAAAATGTATTAATAATAATAACAATAACCCTTTATTTCTCAACAGATTAGATCCATTAATAGAGAAACGTAAAAATAAACTTAAAGTAAACTTAAAATTAGGATAAACTTAAAAAAACATAGTTTACATAATAAAAAAGAATGCAAAAAAATGGTGATGTGGCCATCATGTTGCTTTCTCCGACTTGATGCTATAATTTATATTTACGCTATTGAGTTTATTTTCAATTTAAATCATATTTTAAATGTACATCGAGCGTTGGGTAAACTCGGATGGTAGGGTACCCATTAAATTAGCCGCTCAAGAAATCGAATATATTTTTTTTAAATATAAACTATTTTAAATAGTTTGGTTTTACATCATGTTATATAAAGATCTGTACGTATTTCTGTCTTTAAGTTTTGGTTTAATTTTTATTATTAACAAAGTTAGCAACATTTCACTTTAAACAGATAAAATGCGGAACCAATTAGGTAACAACTGTTAAATTTGGAATGTACCTAACCAATACATATATCTACGCAATGATATAATTTGAAAGCAAAATCAAAATTAATAAAGAAACTTTGAACAAATTAGGTGACAAATAGTATTAATTTCTCACCTAATTTGTTCATAGTTTCTTTATTAATTATGATTTTGCCTTCAAATTACTTCATTGCGTAGATAAATGTATTGGTTAGCTTCTTGTCAGATTTAACTATTGTTACTTAATTGTTTCTCCAGTTTATCTGTTTGAAGTAAACTGTTGCTAACTTTGTTAATAATAAAAATTAAACCAAAACTTAAGGATAGTAATACTCACAGATATTTATGTAACATGTTATAAAAATAAACTATTTGGAATAGTTTATATTTACAAAAATATATTCGATTTCTTGAACGACTAATTTAATGGGTACCCTACCCTTAAAACGTCAAAATTATGAAAGATGGAAAAATTATACTTTAAATTCAGAAACTAGGTTTACTCAAAAACTAACAAGTTTCGGAAAAAAACGTATTCTTTAGAAGTTGTTCATTTTGACATTCTCTACAGTTATTATTCACATAAATTTGCTGTAACTATTATCGTTTCATAATTATAAACCAAAAATAAAAAAAAATAATATTTTTTTTTCTCGAATAACAATGGTTTTATAAAAAATATTTTCAAGCAAAAGATGTTCATTCCTTTGTTGTCTTTAATGTTTGTTTAAATGTTTTTATATTTAAGAAAATATTGGTAAAAAACAAAAAACAGTTAAGGTAAACACCCACTTCCGGTGTACGAAATTTTACCAAAAGCTTTTCAGTTCTTCGGATAATCAAATAAGACGTATCTTCAAAGTTTCATATCAATTGCTCTATTAGATACAGCGCGCACAGACACACACACACACACACACATACGCACACGCACACACACACACATACGCACACGCACGCACACACACACACACACACACACACACACACACAGACACAATTTTTTTTCTCCAGAAATTGTTGAAATGGTATCTAGGGACCCCAAAACGGATATTTCCTTTAAAAAAATTTCTGAAAAAAAAATCACGAACACAATACTTTCTCGTACTTCGTAACGGAGAAAGTAAAAATGGTATTTGCGCACCCAGATTGTTGATGCACTTCGTGGAATTTGTGTCCCAAGTAACTTACAATTCGTAGAGGAGAGACTGTAATGTCTGCGGAAGCTTTTCCAAGTTCGTTAGTAACTTTAGATAACAAAAATGAATAAATGTTGTTTGACACGGTAAATTCCTTCAATAAGGGCCCAGCGCAGAGCCCGCAAAGTTCGCACATACAAGGCCAGCGATGACAGCCTTTGTTATACGTTGATCAATGGATCTTTGCGTGCATGTCATGGATAGCTGAACCTCCGACAAGATTTTCGTGCGTTTACTCTCTCCACGGTAAGTTGAATTTGGCGCGTATACGTATGTCGTCCAAGGCGTGAAAACTCGGTCTTCGGTAATGACGCATACGCAAAGATCCATCGATCAAACCATAGCTTATGCCAATCGTCAAATCTTGAAATTCTCCAATTCATTAAATCGATATTGAAAAAATCATGTTTTAATTCCATTAATTATAAATTACCACGAAGTAACGGTCGCAACCATCATCTTCTCTAAATAATAATAAGGTGTGAGCCGCAAAATTTTGTTTCTGAGTTGGCCATGCCTGAGAGAGAGAAACATAGCGGTGCTGTGAGATTAATTCATTTTTTTATCTAATTCAATTGAACGAATCAAGTCTCATGGCGTAATAATATGCGACATACCTCTTTTATCTCATAGCCAACTCTGAAACAAAATTTTGTGGCTCACATGATACAATAGATTCACCGCTTATAACGTATTTCAGAAATTGCATTAAGCCTTTCAGCCCTGGATTTTTATATTTGAAAAAAAAATTTTTTTTGTTGATTATTATTGATGGGGAGCTTCTTAAGATCATAAATACCAAATTTGAACTCATTTGATTAATTAGTATAGGAATTAATTAGTGAGGCTTTGTTGAAGTGACATCTAGTGATAAACAGCAAAAATATGGATTGTCATAATAATTGCCACCACCAGGGCCGAAAGGGTTAAATTGTGTTAAATTAGCACGATTGCATGATATTCATTCATGTAGATATCATGCCGGGGGAGAGTCTTCCATAAGTTGAATTTAAATATAAAATTCGAAGGCAGCACGAGATAGGCAAATTAAAGAGCATTATAAATTGTTTGTCGGGATATCAAAAAGTCAATCATGAAAGCGTCGGCCCGATAGGACAAAACTCATATAGCACATGAGAAGCGAGAACCCGCCTTTGGCCATTAGTCTTCCAATGTTGTCTGGTCTTTTCCATCCTCCAGCAAAGCACAGGTTTACTGGTCCATCGCGTGAGCATAGATGTGTAGCTGATATCGGTGACATGTCGGTATCTGACAGTGTGGGCGCGTGACAACTGTACCACTAAGCCACCCAAGGCGTCCCCGTCACGCAACACTCCACACTCCACACATTCCGATATTTACACCATTTCCCAAAATCGATTTATTCGATTTTCTGAAAGGCTAATTTACATCTCCACCAACTTTCACTCCGAATAACAATAATTAAATCGGTTAATTCTAGATTAAATAATTGTTTCGTGAGAGAGCATCTTCACCGGCTCTGGTCTAAATTCGATTAAACCGATCATTAATATCCGTGGAAAAATAAAAGTGAGGAGCCGCATGAACAGACAAATTACAAATATTAGCTGCACTTGATAAATTAATCCATTAACCGGGGATTTAATTAAGGCAGTCGCTTTCCTTGCCAACTGCAATCCTCCTCAAATGAGCATCAAAGTGTCATTAATCACGAGTGTGGAAGAGGAGAGATATCCGCGTTTAAAAATTAATGAATTAGTGGACAGGGTGCGCCAGTTTAAATAACGGCTGATGCTCGCGACTCTTGGTAAATTTATTATCTAATTGCCTCAAAACTAGAATTACCTGGGAATAAATTTCCGCGGTAATAGCATAATCGTGAAATGTTTGCTTTCTACGTACTTTGCCTCTTCTTGTTAGGGACTTCCAGGCTGCACATAAATATTGTAAATTAACCATTTTTGACAAATCATGATCGTGTTATTTAGTGCGGTTTCAAGTTCCAATTTATACTTGAAATTATTTTTGCCCTTTAGACCTCGTACTCACAGAGGTCTGAACATGATAAACTACCTCCTATAAACTACGGTGAAATTGATTTACAATTACTACACATCGAAACCTAATTTTAGATTATTAAAACAAATATTGAAAGTAGCTGTGGATAATTTAAATATAAAATTTAAATAAAGAAATTAAAGGTAACCTCACTTGTTGCAGAAAGCATTAAATAAATATACCGTGTGGTAAATTTTATTAACAGGATTTTTTTTCAGGAATTTTTTCTCCAGACGTTTTCGGGACTCTCTTAAGAACCCTTTATTCAGGATTAATTTTTGGGATTTTTTTCAGAATTTTTTTAAAATTTTCTTCATGACTTTCTTTATTTTATCTTTAGCATTTTTTTTCAAGACTATTTTCAAAACTTTTTATTTCAGGATTTTTGTTAAGGATTTATTTTAGGCCTTTTTGCAGGACTCATTTCAATACTCTGGGATTTCTTTTTAAAGACAATTTCTTTAGATCTTTCTAAGGACTATTTACAATGTTTTTTTCGGATTTTTTTTTGTTTATTTTGTTTATTTCAGGGTAATTTTTGAAGACTGTTTTACAGAACAATTTTTTGTGATATTTCATCAGGAATCTTTGTCTGAATTTTCCTCAGGACTTTTTAGGACTCTTTTTCGGAATATTTATTTCTAGTATTTTGTATGAAGACTATTTTTCAGGACATTTTTCACAGCTATTGTCAATACTCTTACTCACGATTTTATTTCCAGGACTGTTCCTCCAGGACATTTTTTCGGGACTTTTTCGAGACTTTCTTAGGAACCTCTTGTTCTTTTCAGGATTCTTCTCAAAATTTTCTTCATTGCTTTTTCAGAATTGTACTCTTAAAAATAAATGTAGGCAATTTAAATACTATTTTATCCTCAAAAAAAGGTGATGTGGCTATCATGTTACTTTCTCCGATTATTTGATGGCATAATAATTATTCATATTTATAGATTCATTCATTATTTTCAATTTAAATCATATTTTAAATCGAGAGTTTCACATGATCGAATGGTAATAACGTTTGAAACGTCAAAATTATGAAAGGTAAAAATGACGAATTATTTTTCAAATTATAATAATCTTTACCGTAAGTTTACTGAAAAACTAAAAAACGTCCTGAAAAAGATTTATAAAAATAGTGCTGATTAATAGTCCTAAAAAAACATAATAAAAATCCTGAACAAGAAAGTCTTGAAAATGATTTCTAAAGATAGTCCTGATTAAAAAGTCATAAAAAACCTAATAAAAGTCCTGAACAAGTCTTGAAAAAAGTCCCGATAAAAAAGTCCTGATAAAAAGTCCTGAAAAAAGAGCCCTGAAAAAAAAGTCTTGAAAAACAGGTCCTTCAAAAAGACAAGAAATAAAGTCCTAAAAAAAAGACCTGAGAAAAGAGTTCTGCTACAAAAAGGTCCTGAGAAAAAGTCCTGGAGAAACAGTTTTGGAAATAAAGTATTGAAAAAGAGTACTGTTAAAAAGTTGTGAAAGAAGTACTACAAAAAGAGTCCTGAAAAATTAAAACACTAGAAATAAATCTCCTTAAAAAAATCCCAAAAGAAGTCCGAAAAAGAGTCCCAAAGGAGAGTCCTAAAATAAGTCCGGAAAAAACTCCTGAAGAAAGTCTTGAAAAAAGTCCCGAAAGAGAGTGCTGATAAAATATCCTGTAATAACAGTCCTTCAAAAAGACAAGAAATAAAGTCCTAAAAGAAAGACCTGAAAAAAGAGTTCTGCTACAAAAAGATCCTGAGAAAAAGTCCTGGAGAAACAGTTTTGGAAATAAAGTCTTGAAAAAGAGTACTGTTAAAAAGTTGTCAAAAGGAGTTGTGAAAAAAGTACTACAAAAAGAGTCCTGAAAAATTAAGTCTTCATATAAAACACCAGAAATAAATCTCCTTAAAAAAATCCCGAAAGAAGTCCGAAAAAGAGTCCCAAAGGAGAGTCCTAAAATAAGTCCGGAAAAAACTCATGAAGAAAGTCTTGAAAAAAGTCCCGAAAGAGAGTGCTGATAAAATATCCTGTAATAACAGTCTTAAGAGAATCCAAAAAAAAACATTTCTGAAAAAAAACCCTTTAAAAAGATCATTAAATAAGACCTGAAAAACTTCTGAAGAAATTGCCCTTAAAAATATTATAACTTTCAAAAATGTCCTGAAATATAATACTGAAAAAAGTAGGAAAAGCAATGAAGAAAATTCTGAGAAGAAACCTGAAAAGAACAAGAGGTTCCTAAGAAAGTCTCGAAAAAGTCCCGAAAAAACAGTCCTGGAAATAAAATCGTGAGAAAGAGTATTGACAAAAGCTGTGAAAAATGTCCTGAAAAATAGTCTTCATACAAAATACTAGAAATAAATATTCCGGAAAAGAGTCCTAAAAAGTCCTGAAGAAAGTTCAGACAAAGAGTCCTGATGAAATATCACAAAAAATTGTTCTGTAAAACAGTCTTCAAAAATTACCCTGAAATAAACAAAATAAACAAAAAAAAATCTGAAAAAGGCATTGTCAATAGTCCTTAGAAAGATCTGAAGAAATTGTCCAGAGTATTGAAAAAAGTCCTGCAAAAAGGCCTAAAATAAATCCTTAACAAAAATCCTAAAATAAAAAGTTTTGAAAATAGTGAAAAAAAAATGCTAAAAATAAAATAAAAAAAGTCATGAAGAAAATTAAAAAAAAAATTCTGAAAAACATCCCAAAAATTAATCCTGAACAAAGGGTTCTTAAGAGAGTCCCGAAAACGTCTGGAGAAAAAATTCCTGAAAAAAAATCCTGTTAATAAAATTTTGAAAGTAAAGGTCCCGAAAGAAAAAGTGCTAAAAATAAGTCTTGAAAAAAATTTTCCTGAAAAAGAATCCTCCAAGAAAAAAAAAGTCCTTAAAAGTTCCTAAAACATTGTCCTGAAGTCCCAAAAAAGCTAAAAGAATAAGCTACTGTTAAGGTAAATGTTCGGAAATACGAAATTTTAGCAAAAGCTTCCAGTTCTTCGGATTCTGAAATAACACTTATGTTCAAAGTTTCATGGTCATTTCTGTATTAGTTTTTGAGATTCAGCACGGATAGACAGTTATGTAGAGAAAAAATGGTGATGTGGCCATCATGTTACTTTCTCCGACTTGATGGTGGTATCATTTATATTAACGCTTTCGTGGTTTATTTTCAATTTAAATCATATTTTATATGTACATCGCGCGTTGTGTAAACTAGGATGAAACTGACGTTTAAAACGTCAAAATTATGAAAGTTGGAAAAATTATACTTCAAATTCAAAAACTCAGTTTACTCAAAAACTAAAGGGATTTCGAGAAAAACTTATTCTTTGTAAGTTCTTCATTTTAATATTCTCTACAAGACAGAAATCAAAACCTTACACCAAAAAAAAGAATACGAAAAAATTAAAAAATCCTCATAAAAATCAATCATTCAGGTTAAAAAATCTAAAATGTAGGACAAAAAAATTAAAAAATTGACCACAACGTCGGGCCTAAAAATACGGAAATATTGAAAATTGTAACAAACTAATCAAAAATGTAGGCCAAAATAAAGAATTATTGATTTATTTACGAGAAAAGTTCGTTGAAAATTATCTTTCATTTGCCTGTATTTTCAAGTTTTTTGGTATGCATTTTTATTTTTAGACCAGGATTTTTGATATTTTTGGTCGACATATTTTGTTCCAAATTTTTTATTTTTTTTTGCCAAAATATTCGGTTTGTTTGTTGAAATTTTGAATATTTTAGTCTGCATTTTGACCTTCTGGCCCGAGTTTTCAATATTTTGTCTAAATTTAGGCCAAGAGATTGAAAACTCAGGCCAAAAATAAAAAAAAATGCAAACCAAGAAATCATAAATTGCAAGAAACCAATCGAATATTTTGACAAAAAAAAAATAAATTGTAACAAAACAGCCGAAGATCTAAAATATCGGCCAAAAATCAAAAATCTTGGTTTAAAAATAATACTTTGTAGCTTAAAATAAGTTACAACGAGAAATTCGAAAATAATAACAAACAAAATTACAAAACAATAAAATCATTAATTCTAAATATCCGGCGTGGCACTAGCCAGGGAAGTAGTTGTTTCAATAAGTTATTTGTTTGTAGTCCTAATAATAATAATTGTATTGATTGTCGTACGGAAAATAAAGCATTTTATTTTCTATTATTATGAATTTTGCAGAGTTACGAAGAGGTTGAATATTCATATATTCAGGCTACTTTCGTCGTTATTGAAATCATTAATTCTAGTTAAGAAAATCTAAAATATGTGACAAACAATAAAAAATTAAGACCAAAAATTTAAAATTCGTACCCAAAAATCTAAGTGGTGGACCAAAAAAATAAGATTTTTCAACAAACAAATCGAAAATTGAAGTCAAAATAAAGAAAATTTCGGCCAAAAGGCGTAAAGATAAAAAACACAGACAACTAAAATCGAAAATTTTGGTCAAAATAAAGAATATTTGGGCCAAAAATTTAAGAAAATGGAAAATACGATAATCTAAAATGTGGGCCAAAGAATCAAGAATCCGGATCTGAGGATAAAAACGCAGACAAAAAATTGAAAATTTAGGTAGAAGCAAAATAATTTACCACTTTCAGCCCTCAAAAATGAGTTTTTAACCAGAAATTTGAAAATAATAGGCAAAAAATCGAACTAAAATCAATCATTCAAATTAAAAAATCTAAAACATAGGGCAAAAAATAAAAAATTTAGACCAAAAATCTAAAATTCGGGCCTAAAAGTAAAAATGGAGGTACAAAAAAATTAACAAACAAACAAAACAAAATGATAATAATAATAAATAGTGACCAAAAAATCAAAAATTCCAGCAAAGAAAACTAGAAAAAATTCTCGCATCAATAATTCAGGTAAAAATGTTTTAAAAATTAAACCAAAAATCTAAAATTTGGGCCTAAAAGTAAAAATGGTGGTACAAAAATATTAACAAACAAACAAAACAAAATGATAATAATAAATAATAATAATAAATAGTGACCAAAAAATCAAAAATTTCAGCAAAGAAAACTAGAAAAAAATCTCGCATCAATAATTCAGATAAAAATGTTTTACTTGTAACTAAAATTAAATATTCGGTCCGAAAAATCAAAAATGCGGACTAAAAAGGTAAAAATTTTAACAATTAAATTGAAAATTTAGATCAAAATAAAAAATATTTAGGCCAAATGACAAAAAAATCGAAAATATAGGGAAAACATCTGAAAATTAAACATTCGGCCCGAAAAATCAAAAATGCGGACAAAAAAATCGAAAATTTAAAACAATTAAATCAAAAATTTAGGCCAAAATAAAGGAAATTTTGACCCAAAAATCGAAAAACACAGGTTTAATAATTCGGCCCAAAAATTTAAAAATGCGGAGTGAAAAGTCGTAAATTTTAACAATTAAATCGAAAATTTAGGTCAAAATAAAAAATATTTAGATCCAAAAGAATCGAAAATACAGGTTTACTAATATAAAATGCAGAAAATTCTAGTAAGAAACTAGTCTCAAAAATCACTCTATTGCTCAAAATATTTTTTTTAATATCAAAACATTTTTTTATTTTCTTTTTAATTGGTCAAAATAGTGAAACTAATTTTAAAGAGAATTCAAAAAGTTGGCACCGGTAACGGCGCGCCGCGGCGTTGCGTTGGAAAGCAACTGCATTGCGATTTTTCTCTATTTTTTCCAAGTCATGCAGGCGTTGTTTAACATTTAAACTGGCGACAACGTGTTTTAGAAATTGATTAAATTTTTTTGCTGAGCTTGTAACTACAGGTAGTGCCATGGCTCCTTGGCTCTACATAACGAGCCGCCCCTGGTCTTAATTCTCTAACTACATACAAGTTCATGTCATGAAAATTGGCAGGTATTTAAGGAGTTTACAAGAAACTTGTAATTAATTCTAATAAATGCATATATCCGTATAATTAACACTTGGTTTAATTGCATTTTATTATAGCTGCCGGCGTGTGTCATTAAAAAATTCTTTCACGTAGCGTAAGAACGTATATGCATAAATTCAGTGTATCCGTATTATTTTTGCATAATACTTTATATGTTTTGTAGTCGTATCTATACAGGGTGTTAAACAGTGTACAATTTTACTTGGTTAGGCTATCGATCATGAAATATCGTTCGCCACATTTTTCTCGACTGTAAAATTGTATTTCCAGCACTTTTCAGAGTCCAGACTTGGCTTTCACCTCTTTTTTTCTCTCTTTCCTCGATTTAAACATTTTTGGTACGTAACGCATTTCACCAAAACCATTTAACAATGCATAAAAACTGTTTAACAATCAATCTTATTGTTAAACAGTTTTTGATATAACAATGGACTTAATTAATTATTAAGTTAAGGGTTTCCATTTTTGATTCTTTAGAGTTGTTGAAAGCCGAGCAAATAATTATTCGAGGAAATAAGATTCAGTATCACGGCCAATATCACAATTTCGTCATAGTGTACAGCTATGCACTTCAGTATCTGTCAACAGATCTGATTCTAGGTGGAACAACAATGTATTTCCAACACTCCGTAACTAATAGCAATATTTAAACAACATTAACAGCAGTGACGGCAATATTAATACCACGAGCTCGTAATATGACATGTTGTACCTTAAAGCAAACACGGCGTTTGTATAAACGGCAAAGCAAAAGGTTTATGAATAGTCGCACTCTGCAGTTTATCATGTCCACTCGCATAAATAAAATTAATATCACGCGTGAAAATTATATTACACACAATGCACGAGATAAAGCAGAAGGAATTAAATTCACCGCTGTGAAAAAATATTAATAGTCGCCGTACCCGCATAAATTATTTAATCTAAGCAATTGAGGTGAAATATCGTTACACGATTCGGTAATTATTCATAATGTGAAATCGGGAATTAACGGATGGCTCGCCAAATGCATTAAACGTACAAATTATTTACATAAATCGCGACTTGAATGCGTATTGCTATAATCAAGTTTAATTTAGGAAGCTCAAGTTTACAGATTTGATTTAAGTCTACTTATCAAAATCAAAAAAAAAAATACATGCACTAAAAATAATTAGGTTAAATGTGATTTAAATAATTCGACAGAGTTCCGCATAACATCTTAATCAATAAACTAACTATTCTGGGATTTAACACTTCAATAGTAAATTGGATCAAAAGTTTTTTATCTAATCGGGTACAGCGTGTAAAGTTACACAACCATGAGTCCAACACAATTATGGTCACCTCTGGGGTACCTCAAGGGTCCCATTTAGGACCGGTTCTCTTCAACTTATTTATTAACGACATCGTAAATTGTTTTAAATTCTGTGAAGTTCTTCTATACGCCGATGATTTGAAACTTTTTAAAAGAATGAATGGCCCACTGGATGCAGAACATCTACAAGCTGATATTGATAGCCTCTCTAGTTGGTGCGATAATAATGGTCTGGACTTGAATATTAAGAAATGTAGATCAATGTCTTTTTTCCGTTGTCGCAGTTCAATCACTTTTGACTATGTCATTAATAGTGCTGTACTTGAAAAGGTTACAGAGATTAAGGATTTGGGAGTTATTTTTGATGGCAAACTCTCCTTTGTTCGTCATATTAAATCCATTGTAAACGGAGGTTTAAAACTATTGGGATTTATCTCGAGAATCGGTAGAGATTTTTCTATTGATACAATTAGACTACTCTATTGTTCATTAGTGCGCTCTGGATTGGAGTACGCTTCATGCGTCTGGTCACCGTATCATGTGTATTTGATTAAAGAATTAAACAAAGTACAGAACAAATTTTTGCGAATGGCAGCTTTCAAATTAAAAATTCCTTTAAGTGAACTAGATTATGAACGCCTTAGATTTAACTTAAATTTACCGCCACTTCAGTACAGACGAATTATCGCTGATATTATATTTTTATTTAAAGTTGTCAATTCCTTCATTGACTGTGACAATATCTTGAATTGTATAAATTTTAGATTTCACAGTGAAGGGGCTCAAACAAGAAACATGGATTTATTTCGTCTTCCATTTTGTACGACTAATTACGGCAATAATGATCCATTAGTTAGAATGATGCGATTTGTTAATTATTTACAACCTAAATCTAATTTTGTTTTTTTCACTAACGATATAAAGTTATTTTCGAAATATTTGCGTATAATGAATTTAACAGACCTGTACATTTAAATATTAACTCTGTAACTTTTACTGATTTATATGTATATGTGTATATAAGTTAGGAAATCATTGAATTATCTCTCAGAGTCGTGGCACAGTTATGTTGTATTAGTATTAGTATTAGTTTTAAGTTCTATTTTAGTTAAATATTTTGTAATTTTGTATTTTTTATTTAAAAAAAAGGGGATTCCCGTAAAATAAAGAAATAAATAAAAAATAAATAAATAAGTTCAATCAAAATGAACTATTGCAGATGGATCCGTCATTTTGGCCCCGCTCTAAAAAAATTGCACGAAAAAGCCACAAAAATTAGAGCAAGCGTCACAGAGGTAAATTAGTTTTTGAAGGGCTAAATTGACGGTTATTCCCCAGTTTCGATTTTTTTGTACCTGTTTTAACCCTTTCGGCCCTGGTGGTGGCAATTGCCACCACAACATTTACATGTCTCTACTTACTATGACAATCCATATTTTTGCTGTTTATTTAAATTAATTTAATTTTAAATCACTTCTATGGCCTGAAAAAAAATATAAAAACGATTGCCATCGACTTGGAACTTTTCAAATTTCCTCAAAAGGCAGTCATAATTATTTTTCTGCAAAAGTCCATAAACACCCTATCCTTAGATTTCGAGATAATCTCTTGTGAACAAAGCGTGAGATTGTAGAAATTTTAAAATATTTATATGACCGGAAAAAATATAAAAACAATTGCCATCGACTTGAAATTTTTCAAATTTACTCAAAACGCAATTAAAATTAGTTTTATGCAAAAATCTACAAACACCCTATCCTTACATTCCGAGATAATCTCTTGCGAACAAAGCATAACATTGTAGAAATTTGAAATCACTTTTATTGCCTGGAAAAAAAACCCCTATTTTTTTATAGCAGATTTGGCTTCTACTCTAAAATATATTAGGTTTTTATTCGAAACATTTTTTTCGATTAGCAAAAAAAAAATTTTCTTTTTAATTTTTTTTTCTTTTTAATTAAAAAAATCCTGTTTGTCGTTACAAACATTCATACATTACCACAATAGAAAAGAATAGAACGGAATTTGATAATCAAATTGATTTTTATTCGTTTCTACGATTTTTCCTTTTACAAAGAATTTTTTTTTTGCTTATTTCTGACATAAAATTACGAATGTCTTCAATCAACGCCTTATTTAAGAGATGACTGCGTAAAAAATGTCGTAATCTATCATTTGATGCGAGAAATAAATATAATTCAATAAATGTTTTTGCCGAACATAGCGCCATCTGTCGCTAATCGAAAATTTTTTTTTCGGATAAAAACCTAATATTTTTAAGCATAGAATCCAAATCTGCAATAAAAAATAGGGGTTCCCATTTAAGATTTCAAAGTTACCCCCTCCCCGACCCAGGGGGGATAGGGGGCTGTTCACATTTCACACCACATGATGGGGCTCAAAAAACATTTTTGGACATATTTTTCTTTATCTCAATCCGATTCGTATTTCAGGAGATATTTGGGGTGAACGGGTGGTCTGAAACACCCTATCCTTAGATTTTTAGATAATCCCTTGCGAACAAAGCGTAAGATTGTAGATATTTTTAAACATTTAAAGGCCTGAGAAAAATATAAAAACAATTGTTATCGACTAGGAATTTTCCAAATTTCCTCAAAACGCAGTCATTACTTTTCAGCAAAAATCTACACCCTATGGGTATATTTCGAAATATTCCCGGAAACAGAGAGTAAGGTTGAGTACAAAATAAATTTAGTTTTTGGTTAAAAAAAATATAAAAACAATTGCTAGTGAGTTGAATGTTGTCCAAATTTACTAACACGTTCATAATTATGATTCTGCAAACACTCCTTCCCAAGATTTCGGAATATTCCAAAAGCAAAGATTCATATTCATTCGGATTGATGAGGCTGTTACTTGGTAAAATTCCATAATGTATGTGGTAAGTAAAACACGTGTGTTTGAGAATTTTCAAAAAACACGTGTTTTACTTACCACATTCATATTCATTCATTTTAAATTTGTTTTTCGATCTATACCAATCGTTTTTGATGGTACTATCCAGTATCAATTCTTGCACCAATTGTGGTATTTGTAAAAAATGACGCACCAAACGCTACATCTTCTCATTGAAACATGTAGACTTTTGATAACATAATGTTTCTAATACCTCTGTTTGGCCAAGCAATATGTTTTCCGGAAATCCAGTAGTCTTAATGAGTTCAAATTCTTTTCACACTCTTCGCAATACCTCTTCGTTTGGCACTCTTTCCATCCATTTGGTGTGAAAAAATTCACATCAAAAACACCCCTTGGATGGAAAGAGAGACAAACGAGGAGTTACTGCGAAGGGTGTGATAAGAATGAACTCATTAACCACTTCGCGCCCATGCTGCTTTGATTTAATCCTAGGTTTGATGAAAAATTACTTCTTTGTTGTTGTTGACTTTTTCTACGAAATATGATTTCACCGTCACAAACTTTCCCATTTAAGCAAAAAATATGAAAAAATATTCCATAGATGGCGCTAAAGAAGTATTTTTTTGTACAATGTTTTTGTATTCATTTTTTGCTTGTTGCCAGATGTGGCGAACCTGGGCGTGAAGAGGTTAAGAATACTGCATTGCCGATTCGAAGGAAAGCAATGAGATGATGAGATTTATAATAGAAAAAGATATTAGAGAAGAGCTTAAATAATATCCGGAAATGGTTTGGCTGTACTTTCTAAGCCGAAGCGTCGAACGGTGCAGCATATTTTTTGGGAAGAATTCCGAGGCGTCGCCGCGCTTCTCTTCGCTTCGCTGCTCCAAAGTGCGGAATACATGTAATGAAAACATTGCTCTTCTCCGCGCTTCCGTTTGCTCTGGTGCGCATTGGCCTTAATAGTACTTGTAATGAAAAAATTAACTTTGATCTAGTGCGCGATCAGATGAATTTTGTCGTCAGAATAATCAATTCTATTACTCTACCACTCGCTTTAACTGCTTCATCATCACCTTGGATCTGATTTCTGGACAGATTATCTAACAATCCATCGCCGTTTCCATTTCCGAATCTTTATCACCTGCTGCAGAAGGTGGAACAATTTTTTTTCTTCGATTTGATTACTTCAAAATCAATAAATATTGTTCCCCCATCAAAACACCTACAGACCGGTTTCGACCTGTCAGGTCTCATTAGTGTAGTTAGTTGCTGATGGGGAAACGGAGATTACTATTGGAATATAAGTGTTCCAAACACCGTTAAAGGTGGAAACGCCAAAGTGGCGGAGTCTATTGCCTGAATGCTGTACTGAACTAAATTCGGGTGGCTTTAACACCGATAGGGGAACAATATTTAATGTTTAATTATTATTATTATTATTATTATATTTGCCGCCGCTGGCATTGTCCATATCTTGTCGGTATTAAAGCCACCCGGATTTGGTTCAGTACAGCATTCAGGCAATAGATTCCGCCACTTTGGCGTTTCTACTTCAAAATCATTGAATTCTAATAATTCGACCATTTCTTGGGTTGTTGCACTACAAATTTAAAAATAGAGCATACTATAAATGGCATGATGGCGTAAAACATGCCTGAAACACAAGTAAAAATAGCAACCGCTAATACAAAAGCTTGAAATTAATGAAAAAATTGAATGCAATGTTATATAAAATAAAATTAACAAAAATGTACTACTTTCGCTAAATGATAAATTACTTTTACTCACATAATTTTGCTTTTAATTTGGAACATAATATGAAACATTCAGATTCTGAATTGTCTATTATTTGGTAATATTAATAAGTGTTCATATTACTATTCGTACTGATTTAAAGAAAAAAAAAATTGTTTGCATTTTTACACAAAAATCGATTTTAATCAGCAAAAAGTTATTTCGTGTTAAGGCTTTCAATAAATTTATTAAAAATTTTCAAAATGAACTTGGTCAATTGGATTATACGTTATAACCTTTAATAATGATTAATAATCAATTCATTAATCGTTCATACAGTACCATGAGAAATTATACTAAATGCCCATATAAAAATACTATCCTTTCTTCAGTGTAGTCAGTGTAGTCTTTGACATTTAAGATGTGTAATGGATGGGTCGCTATAATTTTAACCCATATCTACGGACGCATCTCGTTTATTCGGTAGTTGTGGAGATGATATGAAGAGTACAAATATAGCACTAAATATTAGTAGTGATACCCTAAGCCAGTGAGTAATGTCGCCGCTCCCAAAGACGAGTAAGTTGAGACCACCGGCATCGTCCAGACATCGCATTGCTTGCCTCTTTGCCATCGAGTACGAGTATGTCTTTTGACCCCGATCCCATTACAAATGCTCGTACATATCTCACACACACATATGTGCTATGATACTGGTCATCCGACCAAGAATCATCCGCGGATACGCCGTTTCCCGCGTCTGTAAAAATCCTTCATTAAATATTATCTTTC
The DNA here is from genome assembly GCA_910593695.2 of Ocypus olens. Lineage (NCBI taxonomy): Eukaryota > Metazoa > Arthropoda > Insecta > Coleoptera > Staphylinidae > Ocypus > Ocypus olens. The sequence continues at coordinate 48,093,049 of OU343049.1, forward strand.
GACGTCGGATACGCAGATACTTCGGGAAATATAATATGCCGGGGAATTTTTATAGTTACAAACGGCGTATGAGTAATGTTCCAGTTCTCGCATGTACGGCTTAAGTTTTTTTACCAATTCGTGGGATTGTTATCTACTGTTTCTGTGAGTTTGAAGATCATATCACGTAACTATCATTGGTTAGTTTTACCAGGGTGACCATTTCTTTAATGGTGTTGATTACTTTTGATAATCTTCTCAGGGCAGTTGCAAAATTCAAATAATTGGAAAAAATTCCCAATATGATGATCTGCAACGTCATTTTTTAAGATTGAAAAATGTCATTTGATTTTTTATTGTCGCCAAATACCATTTTTAATATAAATCTTAACGTTTGCCAGTTGAAAATTTGTCAACTGAAATATGTGACTTTGGAGAGTATAACAATCTATTTTGATTGATAAAATTCGGAATGCGTAAAATCTATTTTATATTTCCCGCATCGCTGTTACGATACGAGTGCTGTAATAGGTTTGGTAGCAACTTATTTTTAACACTTGTTTTATTTCGATAGAAATAAACTAGTAAATTATATATCTGGTAACCCTGTATCGTCTTGGGTGGTAGTTCCAGGGGCGCCATTTCCGTAGATGCAGACGCCAGCAGTGGCAGACGGACCGACAAGCAGGAGAAAAACTGTCGGCGAGTTAATTAACGCGTCTCTTTGGCGAATCATCCGCCATCTAATGACATACTGTAAACATAAGACACGTGCGTAGACACAACCTTAGACAGTGCTTACAACATACAAAAACCGCTAATCATATTCCTCTAAAGTTTTTCCACGTCGAACCGACGACTGCACGACCTTCTTTTTCATCGGATCCAACCACTTTTAGAACTGGGTCGCCGACGCGAAAATCGTTCATTTATTATTCCACTCAACTGTGATTAATGCAATCAATTCACTAGAGGGTAGTAAGTGCCGACGTACCGACAGCAGAAGTCGCAATGTTTACCTGTGGCGGAATTACGATTTTGAATAATTTCAAATTTATACATATCTTTTTCTACTATACCTCATTTAATAACCAGGCGGACTAAACGTGAAAGTCACAAAAACTAACCAGACATGTTTTGGCGGTAAAAATAAAATGATTTCAATTTCCTTTATCCATAACATTCATTCAACATTTATACCAACACATAAATATTTTCTAGGTATACTTTCTTGATCATATAATCAGAAGAATCGATTCGTACACTATCAACAGTAGAAATAACTGGCTAAAAACACAAAAACTGAGGCGAAACGCGTGAAAACGGTGAGACTCACGGATCGGTTAGACATCAGCTGATCATAACAACGGCCATTACTGTTTTAAGCAATTTGGGCGCCAGATTGGCCAATCACAACAACGTATTTTGGCGGCTATAATTTGATTTAGTCCGCCTGGCTATTAAATGAGGTATAGCAGTCCTAAAGACCACATTTTGGCTCTAATTTGCAAGTTCTTGTGGACGACGCATTATGGATTTTCTTGGGTTTTTTAAGCATACTGTTACAAACTGCAATAAATTGCCCAGCGATCTTGTACAGGAATTGTTTGATTTTATTAAATTTATTATTTAAACCACTGTTTCTCAACTTTTTTTTGCTCACGGCCCCCAAAATGAAGTCTAATGCATCCATGGCCTCCTTCTCTCTTTGCAAAACTCAATTCAATCGATTTTTTTTAATTACATTATTTTCGAAAAATAAAATACCCAGTGTGTAGAATTTAGATGGTACTGAATTAGAGCCCTGCGCGGGCCGTTTTTTAAAGGCCCAGGCCGGCCCGGCCCGGCAGTGAATATTCAAAAGCCCGGCCCGGCCCTATGAAATAAAAAAAATTGTTGGCCCGGCCCGGCCCGGCCCGGAATCGTTCTTTAATTTGTTTTCTATTATTTAAAATATACAGGGTCTTCATTTCAAAAGGAGCCACCCTGAATAACTTTGGATGTGAAGTAGTTACGGTTTTAAGAAAAAATGCCTCAATTTTATTTTCGAGGGGGAACTTAAAAAACACTGTTTTTAGAATTTTATCTTTCACCCCCTCACCCCCAGCCACCCCATCTTTATAATTTCAAATGGCACCCTCTATTGTGTGATACCTCATTTTACAGGGCAAACAGTGTTTTTTTAAGTTCCCCTCGAAAAAAAAAGATGTATTTTTTCTTAAAACCGTAACTACTTCAGATCCAAAGTTATTCAGGGTGGCTCCTTTTGAAATGAAGACCCTGTGTAATAAAATAAATGAATTATTGTGTTAAAACGATATAATCAAATGAAATAATATCGACGTACATTTCGAACAACTTTTCACTTTCACAATTTTCGAATTTGTATTTTTGCGGCCCGGCCCCGCCCGGCCCGGTATTATAAATTGAGAGATCGGCACGGCCCGGACCGGCCCAAAAATACAGCATTAAAGGAACGGCCCGGCCCGGCCCGTATAGGGCCGGAATAGCCCAAATAACGATTATTATTTTTTTTATGTTTATATTTTTTTTCAAGTCTAAGAGCTCATTCAGAACACTATTTGTTTATAAAGATTTTTGTGTGACTTTCGGGAACGGAGGTGCACAAAATGACTTTTGTCGTAAATAGTGCTTAAATCGACGGAAAACGCCTAAATAACGATTAAAAACAGTTTTTATTCAAAAGATTTTTCTTATTGTTTTCAAGTCTACGAGCTCATTCTGAACACTATATGTTTATAACAAAAATTATGGGATTTCCGGAAACGGAGATGTGCAAAATGACTTTAGTCGTAGATAGTGCTTAAATCGATTAGAACGTCTAAATAACGATTAAGAACTTTTTCTTCAAAACATGTTTCTTATGTTTTTTCAGGTCCAAGAGCTCATTCTGAACACTGTTTGTCTATAAAAAATTTTGAGGGACTTCCGGGAACGGAGATACGCAAATTGACATTTGTCGTAAATCGTGCTTAAATCGACTGGAAACTTCTAAATAATGATAATTTTTTTTCTTTTTCAAAAAATTTTCTTACTTTTTTTTCAAGTCTAAGAGCTCATTCTGAACACTATGTTTCTATAAAAAAAATGATGTGGGACTTCTGGGAACAGAAATACGCAAAATGTCTTTTGTCATAGATAGTGCTTAAATCGAATGGGAACGTCTAAATAACAATTAAAAACTGTTTTTCTTCAAAAAATGTTCTTATTTTTTTCAAGTTTAAGAGCTCAAAAAATTGTGAGACTTCCTGCAACGGACATACGCAAATTGACTTTTGTCGTAGATAGTGTTTAAATCGACTGGAAACGCCTAAATAACGATTAAAAATTGTTTTCCTTCAAAAAATGTTTCTCTTTTTTTCAAGTCTAAACGCTCATTCTGAACACTATTTGTCTATCAAACATTTTTGTGGGATATTCGGGAACAGAGATACGCAAACTGAGTTAAAGCGTAGATAGTGCTTAAATCGATTAGAAACGCCTACATAACAATTAAGAACTTTTTTCTTCAAAACATTTTTCTTATTCTTTTTCTGGTCCAAGAGCTCATTCTGAATACTATTTGTCTATATTTTTTTTTAGGGACTTCCGGGAACGAAGATATGCAAAATGACTTTTGTCGACTGGAAACATCTAAATAACGATTACATTTTTTTCTTTTCAAAAATTTTTCTTATTTTTTTCAAGTCTAAGAGCTCATTATAAACACTATTTGTTTATAAAAAAAAATGTGGGACTTCTGGTAACAGACACACGCAAAATTACTTTTGGCGTAGATAGTGCTTAAATCGAACGGAAACGTCTAAATAACGATTAAAAATTGTTTTTCTTCAAAAAAATTTCTTATTTTTTTTTTCGAGTCTAAGAGCTCACTCTGAACACTATTTGTCTATCAAAATTTTTTGTGGGACATCCGGGAACGGAGATACGCAAAATGACATTTCTCGTAAATAGTGCTTAAATCGATTGGAAACGTCTACATAACGATTACATTTTTTTTTCTTCAAAAAATGTTCTTATTTTTTTTCAAGTCTAAGAGCTCATTCTGAACACTATTTTTCTATAAAAAAAAATGATGTGGGACTTCTGGGAACAGAAATACGCAAAATGTCTTTTGTCATAGATAGTGTTTAAATCGAATGGAAACGTCTAAATAACGATTAAAAATTGTTTCTCTTCAAAAAAGTTTCTTATTCTTTTCAAGTCTAAGAGCTCATCCTGAACACTATTTTCTATAAAAAAATATGTGGGACTACTTCTGGAAACAAGATAGTGCTTACATCGACTGGAAACGCCGAAATAACAAAGAAAAAAATTTTCTTCAAAAATTGTTTCTTATTTTTTATTCAAGTCTAAGAGCTCGGTCTGAACAATATTTGTATATAAAAAAAAACTGTGGGACTTTATTTTTTATGCTCTAGAGTAGATGTTTTCAAACTGTAGCAGGCTTACCGGTGCCGGTACCCGAATGCCTTGCTATTGGTACGTGACAAGCGAATGAAAAAATAACAGTGACGGTTCGCGGGTTTTTTTCTGGTACGGCCGAGGAACAACGGCTGGCTGCGTGACCGCACCTATCTGTATTACCACCTCTTGTCCCTCGGCCGTACCAGAAAAAAACCCGCGAACCGTCACTGAAAAATAATGATTTTTTTTCTTAAAAAGTTGTTTTCACAACTTCTCCGCCTGATCAAATGAAAGTATTTTAAAATCCAGTGAAGGGGTGTAAATGGATTTTCACGAAATCATAATCTAGAATGCATTTCTAGTTAATCTAGAAAAGTTTACGTCGATGGCTATTATTTTTCGAGTCGGTGAACTTATTAGAAGTTTTAAACTTCGACGCCTGATCAAATGGAAGTATTTCATAATCCAGCGAAGGGGTGTAAATGGATTTTCATGAAATCATAATCTCTAATGCAGTTCTAGTTATTTTAGAAAGTTTAACGTCGTTGGCAATGGTTTTCCTATTTTTTTCAAATCGGCGAACTTATTAGAAGTTTTCACAACTTCGCCGTCTGATCAAATGAAAGTATTTCAAAATCCAGCGAAGAGGTGTAAATGGATTTTCATGAAATCATAATCTCGAATGCAGTTCTAGTTATTCTAGAAAGTTTAACGTCGTTGGCAATGGATTTTCTATTTTTTTCGAGTCGGCGAACTTATTAGAAATTTTCACAATTTCGCCGCCTGATCAAATGAAAGTATTTCAAAATCCAGTGAAGGGGTGTAAATGGATTTTCACGAAATCATAATCTAGAATGCATTTCTAGTTATTCTAGAAAAGTTAACGTCGATGGCTATATTTTTTTAATTTTTTTCGAGTCGGTGAACTTGTTAGAAATTTTCACAACTTCGCCGTCTGATCAAATGAAAGTATTTTAAAATCCAGCGAAGGGGTGTAAATGGATTTTCATGAAATCATAATCTCGAATGCAGTTCTAGTTATTCTAGAAAGTTTAACGTCGTTGGCAATGGATTTTTTTTTTTGAGTCGGTTAACTTGTTAGAAATTTTCACAACTTCGCCGTCTGATCAAATGAAAGTATTTTAAAATCCAGCGAAGGGGTGTAAATGGATTTTCATGAAATCATAATCTCCATTGCAGTTCTAGTTATTCTAGAAAGTTTAACGTCGTTGGCAATGGATTTTCTATTTTTTTCGAGTCGGCGAACTTATTAGAAATTTTCACAATTTCGCCGCCTGATCAAATGAAAGTATTTCAAAATCCAGTGAAGGGGTGTAAATGGATTTTCACGAAATCATAATCTAGAATGCATTTCTAGTTATTCTAGAAAAGTTAACGTCGATGGCTATATTTTTTTTATTTTTTTCGAGTCGGTGAACTTGTTAGAAATTTTCACAACTTCGCCGTCTGATCAAATGAAAGTATTTTAAAATCCAGCGAAGGGGTGTAAATGGATTTTCATGAAATCATAATCTAGAATGCAGTTCTAGTTAATATAGAAAGTTTAACGTCGTTGGCAGTGGTTTTTCTATTTTTGTCGAGTCAGTGAAAGTATTTTAAAATCCAATGAAGGGGTGTATTTGGATTTTCATGAAATCATAAACTAGAATGCATTTCTAGTTATTCTAGAAAAGTTAACGTCGATGGCTATCATTTTTCTATTTTTTTTGAGTCGGTGAATTTGTTAGAAATTTTCATAACTTCGCCGCCTGATTAAATAAAAGTATTTCAAATTCCAGTGATGGGTTTGTGGAGGGCGACCAAATGGTCGCAGCACTTAGACCATTCGTTGGTCCTTTGTGCCAAATTCCAGTGAACTCAAAAATTAAAATTCAAGAATAATACTCCGTCGGGTTGTTAAAATATAAAACACCGAAGAAACTCACCGGTGGAACTGGAAAATTGGTGCGAACCGCCGAATCATTTGACCTTTACCCCGGAGGCAATTAGCATCCGGCAAAAACACGTTCTTTCGTCGTCTGTTATCAATCCTTATCTACGATGCATGAACGCATTCCAGATTAAACGTCTTTTTAGTCATTGAAAACCGTTCGATTCGGCAGTTTACCTTCCACCGAGTGAGTGAGTGTTCGTGTGTTTTAGTGTGTGCAGAATATTGAAAATTACATTAATGGAAATGGATTATCAGTTATGAAGATGGTTCCTACTGTTGGTAAGCGATTAAATAAAATTAATTATTAAACTTTATTGAATGAATAATTTATTGTGAATTTTTCAATGCGATTTAATAATATCTCTCAACTCAAATAACGGTGGTAGAGAGACCATCAGGTCAATAGCTCATTTATGTAAAATTTATTAAATGAATTATTCACAATAATGATTTAATAATATCTGAATACAAAAATAACGGTGTAGTAGAGACCATCAGGTCAATAGTTCATTGATGTAAAATTTATTGAATGAATTATTTACAATAATGATTTAATAATATCTGAATACAAAAATAAAGGTGTAATAGATACCATCAGGTCAATAGTTCATTTATATTATGCTACAATAATGTATATAAAAAATACGGCATTAATGGAGAGACCATCAGGCCAATAGCTAATTGACAAATCGTACAGAATCTTATATTTACATTTACCTTCTTCCCAAATACCACTTGCAGTTAGTTTTCTCACCATCGAATGGATTTATATTCTGGAGCTAACCAATTAAAAAAATTTAAATTTTTTAAATCGAACAATTTTCGATTTTGGTATGTTGCTGTTTCTTTTCATCTTTTCAATCTCGGATTTGGCACTGATTTTTATTCGAAATCAGAAATCTATAATTTTTTCAATTAATTTTAAACTCTTAAAACGAATTTCTCCTTTGATTATTTTTTTCCATCCTTCTAAGCAATTTTTGTTTTCCTATTTTCAGTTTGAAAAATTGCTGTTTTGTTTAAACCTAAGATGAGACATCAAAAGTGTTTATTTTTTTACATAGAAGTTGAACTTTTAATAATTTTTTTACAACTTTTAAATTCGTAGAATGCATATTTCGTTTCCTCAGAGAATGTTTGGAATGTTGTCATTTGTTTTCAGCTATAATTTGGTAATTGTTTTAACGAAAATCAGAAATGTATTCTTCTGTTCCTAGATCTTAATCTTTTAAAGCAAATTCGGCTTTCATCAATTTAATGATTAAACCAATGCAGAAATTTAATTTTGATTGGAATTTAAAACTCGTTACACTTGTAGAATTTTACAAATTCCACTGCAATTCAACATCTTTTTTTGTGATTTTTTTTATCATAGAGTACAAATTTTAAAGTTTAAAGGAATTCAATATTCGTTCACAGTTGTAGGATTTTACAAATTTTATTACCTAACTCAAAATATTAATTTTCAAAAATTCATAACTCACGCAAAAATTTATACATTTTCAAAAATCGTAATTAATTCTGAAGGTAGATGTTTTGTATAATATCAGTATTTTTTTAAACAATAATTTTCAAAAATTTATTACACCCAAAAATAAACACATTTTCAAAAATTACAGTAAAAACACAGTACATTGTTGCTTTTAAATTAATGTGAAGTTTTATTTATCTTCGAAAATGTTCTTAAATTGGGTAGAACCAGTGATTTGCTTGCAATAAATGCAAACAATTTTACACCTTCAAGCAAAAGTGCGTAACCATTAAGAGTTTAAGAGCATTGGGAGTTTCAAAAAACTGTATGGAAATGCACTTGATTTGTTAAAATAAATTGAAGCTAAATGGTGGAATATATTCTATTTCGGTTTTCACCGAGTAGAAGATGTAATGGGCTAGTAAGGTGTGTACTAATTGTTTTTATCCAATTTCAACTCAAACTATTTTTTACAACAAGATAATATTAAAAAAAGTGTCCAATAATGAGCTCATTTTTGGATTAATGTTAGCACAATAAATAAAGCTACAATAATAAAATAAATTAGTAGGCTCAATAGCCTAATATGTGCTCTTTCATCAGACATAAGAATTTTTTACTTTTATTTTAAAATCAATTTTATTTTTTCACTAACGTGCGGCAGTGTTTCGGTAATAATAAATGTGGGGCTAGGATTGAGCACTCCTAACGAGAGATGGGTGAAATTACTCTTTTTTGTGAGTCAAGTCATCATGAAGAGTCGACTGAAAAGAGTCGATTGTTGAGGTGACTCATTACTCTTTTGAAAAATTAAAAAGTGTCTTTTCATCGACTACTCTCAATAAGAGAAGGACGAAATGATTCTTTTCTGTGAGTCAATTGTTGAAGTGACTCATGACTCTTTTGAAAAATTAAAAAGTATGTCTGGAAAAAATGAAGAGTAAAAAATGGTGATGTGGCCATCATGTTACTTTCTCCGACTTGATGGTATCATAGCCATTTATATTTACGTTTTTATGGTTTATTTTCAATTAAAATCATATTTTACATGTAAATCGAGCGTTGTGTAAACTCGGATGAAAAAAAAATATGAAAGATGGAAAAATTATACTTCAAATTCAAAAACTCAGTTTTTTCAAAAACTAAAGGGATTTAGAAAAAAAAACTTATTCTTTATAAGTTGTTCATTTTAGCATTCTCTGCAATTATTATTAATATAAATTAGCTATAACTATTATCGTTTTATAATTATAAACCAAAAATTAAAAAAATAATAATACATTTTTTTCTCGAATAAAAATGATTTTATGAAAAATGTTTTCAAGCAAAAGATATTCATTTCTTTGTTGTCTTCAAAGTTTGTTTAAACGTTTTTGTGATATTTCTCATATTTAAGAAAATATTGGCAAAAAACAAAAAACAGTTAAGGTAAACGCCCACTTCCGGTGTACGAAATTTTACCAAAAGCTTTTCAGCTCTTCAGATTTTCAAATGAGACGGATGTTCAAAGTTTCATATAAATTGCTCTATTAGTTTTTGAGATACAGCACACACAGACACACACACACACACACACACACACACAGCACACACAGACACAAAAAAAATTCCCCAGAAATTGTTGAAATTGCATCTAGGGACCCCAAAACGGATATTTCCGTAAAAAAAAAATTTTTGAAAAAAATCACGATCACAATACTTCCTCGTACTTCGTAACGGAGAAAGAAAAAAAATATCGGAAATTTACAAAGGAATCACTTGACTTTCGACTCATTTCTAAGAGTCGACTCTTTTCATCGACTCACTCATGAGTTACCTATCTCTACTCCCAACGTTCTTAAATATAAAAATTAGCCTAGTGGTCCTCTGAATTATATGCCACACTTAGATAAGTCTAAGATACACTGAACTAAAAGTATTTCCAAAATGATTAATTTGTACATTATAATAAAACGAAGCAGTTAACACTAATTAATTTCAAAATACATTCCATGAATCAACCTCGACAGACGCATTCCGAGAACTGGAGTACCGATCATGTTAAAATAATCACCTTGACGTTATCACGGCAGTTAAGATAAAACTGTTAATAAAAATTTAATGCGGCAAATATTTATAGTTGAAGCGCACGGTATCAAATGGTCGGTATCATTTTCACATTGAAGTTGATTATTAGAGAGCATTAATCGGACATAAAAAAAAGGCTCGTAAAGTGTAAAGGCCGCGCTGTAAAAAGAGGATGTGTGGATAAAAGTAATAAATAAAGCGGCGCGATATCCCATTATGCAGCCATGAATTGTTGGTAGTGACGTAGAGTTAATAATGCATCTAATTGGAAATCGCTACTGCAAAGTGCGAACTGCCCCGGGTATTCCAATAATAGATTGTACCCAAGCACGAAGAAGCAGGTTGGAGGAGATAACCACCTTCGAACAAACACGGGAAAAACGGAATGCGCCATGAATGGCGACGATTTAATTAAAAATTTTGTAACCCTTAATATGTGATTAAATAAGAAGAATATTATGTAATAACTAGTTTTTACAAACTAAAGTTGATGTATATGAAACAGTGATTTTATGTGAAATAATGAATTAAGCAATTAAGCTCCGCTGCGCTGCGCCGATAATTTTGTTTTTTTGTACATTGCCCATTACCAAAAATGCCAATTTTCAACTGCCAAAACTGTCAATTTTCAACTGCCAAAAATGCCAATATTCAATTGCCAAAAAGGCCAATTTTCAAGTGTCAGAAACGACCATTTTTAACTGCCAAAACTGCTAATTTTCAACTGCCGAAAATGACAATTTTAACTGCCAAAAATGACAATGTCAACTGCCAAAAAGGCCAATTTTCAACTGCAAAAAAGGCCCGTTTTCAAGTGTCGGAAACGACCATTTTAAGCTGCCAAAAATGACAATTTTCAACTGGCAAAAAGGCCAATTTTCAACTGCCAAAAAGGCTAATTTTCAAGTGTCGGAAACGACCATTTTTAACTGCCAAAAATGACAATTTTCATCTGCCAAAAAGGCCAATTTTCAAGTGTCAGAAACGACCATTTTTAATTGCCAAAAATGACAATCTTCAACTGCCAAAAATGACAATTTTAACTGCCAAAAATGACAATGTCAACTGCCAAAAAGGCCAATTTTCAACTGCAAAAAATACCATTTTCAAGTGTCGGAAACGACCATTTTAAGCTGCCAAAAATGAAAAATTTCGACTGCCTAAAGGGCCAATTTTCAACTGCCAAAAGGCCAATTTTCAAGTGTCGGAAACGACGATTTTTAACTGCCAAAAATGACAATGTTTAAGTGCCAAAAAGGCGAATTTTCAAGTGTCGGCAAAGACCATTTTTAACTACCAAAAGTGACAATTTTTAACTGCCAAAAAATGACAATTTTCAACTGCTAAAAATGACAATTTTCAACTGCCAAAAGGCCAATTTTCAAGTGTCGGCAACGACCATTTTTAACTGCTAAAAGTGACAATTGTTAACTGCCAAAAGTGACAATTTTTAACTGCTTAAAAATGACAATTTTCAACTGCTAAAAATGACAATTTTCAACTGCCAAAAATGCCAATTTTCAACTGCCAAAAAGGCTAATTTTCAAGTGTCGGAAACGACCATTTATAACTGCCAAAAATGACAATTTTCAACTGCCAAAAATGACAATTTTAACTGCCAAAAATGACAATGTCATCTGCCACAAAGGCCAATTTTCAACCGCAAAAAAGGCCCATTTTCAAGTGGCGGAAACGACCATTTTAAGCTGCTAAAAATGAAAATTTTCAACTGCCAAAAGGGCCAATTTTCAACTGCCAAAAAGCCAATTTTCAAGTGTCTGAAACGTCGATTTTTAACTGCCAAAAATGACAATTTTTAACTGCCAAAAAGGCGAATTTTCAAGTGTCGGCAACGACCATTTTTAGCTGCCAAAAGTGACAATTTTTAACTGCCAAAAGTAACAATTTTTAACTGTAAAAAATGACAATTTTCAACTGCTAAAAATGACAATTTTCAAGTGTCGGAAACGACCATTTTTAACTGCCAAAAATGACAATTTTCAACTGCCAAAAATGACAATTTTAACTGCCAAAAATGACAATGTCAACTGCCAAAAAGGCCAATTTTCAACTGCAAAAAAGGCCCATTTTTAAGTGTCGGAAACGACCATTTTAAGCTGCCAAAAATGAAAATTTTAAACTGCCAAAAGGGCTAATTTTCAACTGCCAAAAGGCCAATTTTCAACTGCCAAAAGACCAATTTTCAAGTGTCGGAAACGACGATTTTTAACTACCAAAAATATCAATTTTTAACTGCCAAAAAGGCGAATTTTCAAGTGTCGGCAACGACCATTTTTAACTGCCAGAAATTACAATTTTGAACTGCTAAAAAATGACAATTTTCAACTGCTAAAAACGACAATTTTCAACTGGCAAAAAGGCCAATTATCAAGTGTCGGAAACGACCATTTTTAACTGCCAAAAATGACAATTTTCAACTGCCAAAAATGACAATGTCAACTGCCAAAAGGCCAATTTTCAACTGCAAAAAAGGCCCATTTTCAAGTGTCGGAAACGACCATTTTAAGCTGCCAAAAATGAAAGTTTTCAACTGCCAAAAGGGCCAATTTTCAACTGCCAAAAAGCCAATTTTCAAGTGTCTGAAACGTCGATTTTTAACTGCCAAAAATGACAATTTTTGACTGCCAAAAAGGCGAATTTTCAAGTGTCGGCAACGACCATTTTTAACTGCCAAAAGTGTCAATTTTTAACTGCCAAAAGTGACAATTTTTAACTGCCAAAAAATGACAATTTTCAACTGCCAAAAATGACAATTTTTAACTGCCAAAAATGACAATGTCAACTGCCAAAAGGCCAATTTTCAACTGCAAAAAAGGCCCATTTTCAAGTGTCGGAAACGACCATTTTAAGCTGCCAAAAATGAAAGTTTTCAACTGCCAAAAGGGCCAATTTTCAACTGCCAAAAAGCCAATTTTCAAGTGTCTGAAACGTCGATTTTTAACTGCCAAAAATGACAATTTTTAACTGGCAAAAAGGCCAATTTTCAACTGCCAAAAAGGCCATATTTCAAGTGTCAGAAACGACCATTTTTAACTGCCAAAAATGACAATTTTCAACTGCCAAAAATGACAATTTTAACTGCCAAAAATGACAATGTCAATTGCCAAAAAGGCCAATTTTCAACTGCAAAAAGGCCCATTTTCAAGTGTCGGAAATGACCATTTTAAGATGCCAAAAATGAAAATTTTCAACTGCCAAAAGGGCCAATTTTCAACAGTCAAAAGGCCAATTTTCAAGTGTCAGAAACGACGATTTTTAACTGCCAAAAATGACAATTTTTAACTGCCAAAAAGACGAATTTTCAAGTGTCGGCAACGACCATTTTTAACTGCCAAAAGTGACAATTTTTAACTTCCAAAAGTGACAATTTTTAACTGCCAAAAAATGACAATTTTCAACTGCTAAAAATGATAAGTTTTAACTGGCAAAAAGGCCAATTTTCAACTGCCAAAAAGGCCAATTTTCAAGTGTCGGAAACGACCATTTTTAACTGCCAAAAATTACAATTTTCAACTGCCAAACATGACACTTTTAACTACCAAAAATGACAATGTCAACTGCCAAAAAGGCCAATTTTCAACTGCAAAAAAGGCCAATTTTCAAGTGTCGGAAACGACCATTTTAAGCTGCCAAAAATGAAAATTTTAAACTACCAAAAGGGCCAATTTTCAACTGCCAAAAGGCCAATTTTCAAGTGTCGAAAACGACGATTTTTAACTGCCAAAAATGACAATTTTTAACTGCCGAAAAGGCGAATTTTAAAGTGTCTGGAACGACCATTTTTAACTGCCAAAAGTGACAATTTTCAACTGCTAAAAATGACAATTTTCAACTGGCAAAAAGGCCAATTTTCAACTGCCAAAAACGCCAATTTTCAAGTGTCGGAAACGACCATTTTTAACTGCCAAAAATGACAATTTTCAACTGCCAAAAATGACCATTTTAACTGCCAAAAATGACAATGTCAACTGCCAAAAAAAGCCTATTTTCAACTGCAAAAAAACCCCATTTTCAAGTGTCGAAAACGAGCATTTTAAGCTGCCAAAAATGACAATTTTCAACTGGCAAAAAGGCCAATTTTCAACTGCAAAAAAGCCCATTTTCAAGTGTCGAAAACGAGCATTTTAAGCTGCTAAAAATGACAATTTTCAACTGTAAAGAAAGCAAATTTTCAAGTGTCGACAACGACTATTTTTAACTGATAAAAAATGACAATTTTTAACTGCCAAAAATGACAATTTCAACTGCCAAAAACGACAATTTAAAACCCAAAAAAGAACACATTTTGAAAAAATTAAAATTGGCAGAGTTAGTTACGTTTAAAGGTAAATGTTTTGTAAAGACATCAACATTTTTGAGGAATATATCAGTATTTATTTTTTAGCCAAAATATTAATTTTCAAAAATTAATAACTCGCGCAAAAATCGACTCAAAAATCAAGGTTGATTTTAAAGGTAAATGTATTATGATTTCATCAGAGTTTTTAAGGAATTCAATCATATCGATACGATTTTTTTTCTAGTTTTTCCTAGTTAAATAAATTAATTGATCAAAAATCAAAATTTATGTTAAATTTTGTGCATATATTAAAAATTTAGCGCATTTGAGTATTTATATTCTCTAAATTTGTTCAAATTACAAAAAAAAAAAAAAACCATAACTCGGGGAGAAATTGGCGAATTTGCAAATGATGGATGTTGTACCTCTCACAATTCTATTCTCTCCACTACTCCCAACGCTTTTAATACAGCGGCCATTGCTACCGCGCGATAAATTTGTCGAATTAAAAACGCGGTAAAAATACTTTTATACAGGGTGAAAATTACCGTACATTTGTGTACGGTTTTAACATTTGGACCGTATACCGTACTTTCGCTCAGAATACCGTACAAGTACGGTAATTACCGTACGTATGGCAACACTGGGTAGAATGGACTATAATTTTTTTTTCATTTTCCGCTTTATGCCAGGTCTAGAAAATTATTGTTGGCTAACCTGGTGGAGCCTGATTTTCTAAATTTGCGCACCCGTTTATACGTCATTGCTACGTGAACTCTCGTGTTAGCATTCTATCACGTTGCTGGCGAAGAATAAATATCATTCGCATCATCATTTTATATTTTTTTGTGTATATATTGGAAATGAAATGAATAAATGAATAATGACAGACGAAAATACAACGTCCAGGGTCCCGAGCGGATATTTTTCCGGACGGGGAATCGAACTCACTCGACTCGTAATGCAGCAAGCATATACGCTAGCTCTTATCAACAACAGCAACTGGCCGCCCTTACGGATTGTAATGTAAACATTATTCGCTAATTGGTAAAAGATAGAAACTCTATTTGTTCATTTGCCGCCCTAACGAATTATAATGTAAAAATTAATCACTAATTGGAAAAAGGTAGCATCTCTATATGTTCATTTTTTTTCAAGAGAAGTTATAGACTGATTGAGTGATGTGGAAAATTGAAAAAAAAATTGTGCGTATAAAAAAATTGTTTAAAGATTTATTATAAAGCGTTTTTCTGCAAAATTTAAGTCATAAGCATGTTCACCTTTTGCAGAAAGCATGCTTTTTTTAATTGACTACAAAAACCGAATCGAAACTAATTGTAAACTGGCTGAGATTATTAAACTAAATCGATTGTTTGAAATAAGTCACTCACATTATTAAGCTCAAACATTTCCGTAACGATAATTTAAAATAGTTAAAGCATTCGTTAGTCTATTGACGCAGTAGTTCACCTCATTTCTCAGTGATAAAAATCCGAAGAATGGTCATGCTCACATATGACCGTGTAAAGTCCGTGAAATCCATGGTATGCAGAAAGTTAGTAAACTGCTCCAGCATTCTTCTTTATCACCCGATGTAGCTGAATTGGCATTGTGTGTGGTGAGCGCGTCTAAAATAGCTGAAAGCTGAAACTATGTAGTACACCGCAGCACTAACGTAACCATTCTTGTTGGAGTAATTGTTCTCTAAAAAAGTAATGCAATATATTTCACGGTGGAGTGCATAAAGGAGGTTACATTTACGGTAGATTGCATATTTGTTCAAGATGGGAAACGTATGTAAATCCCGCGAAAAAAGGTCCCATTCTCTTGCCACAATCTGCAATATATATTTAACACAATCGATGCGTTTCAGAGTCACAAACACACATGCGCGATTTTTCTGCTCGGGCACATTAGCAGGAGATGTTTATGAATATGGTAGCCATAAATATTAGCGCATAAGTTCCTCGCTTTGGAACCCGTTATGGAATTATAGGCAATCCCAAATACTATTAAAATGATTTTATTGCACTTTACTGCAATATTCAACTAACACTGTCCATTGTTCATTTTGCATGTTATATAATATTTTAATCGCTTGAGTCGCTGCGGATATTTTAGCACATGCATTTATATACACCATAAAATATCGTTATGTCTTCATATATTATAGATAATTTTATAATTTAATATTTTATTTTTTTACTGTTCGCTCAGCCATCCACAGGTATAATTTATTGTTATGCTAATATTTTCCATTACAAATTACTTGTGAAGCACACGAAATATTTCAAATTTATTAAACAAAGTATATGTGAAGTAGAAGCATTTATTATATTATTTATTTAATCATGTGCCTATCTACCACAATTTGATGTAACGGCAGTTTCTTAATTATTTCATTTTGTTGTTTTGTTTGTTGTATGATTTCTTCCCAAGTTATCCCCTTTCTCTCCGCTTCTTATTTCACCCTGTAATTGTCTTTATTATAACTAATTTCAATGACCACAATAAATGTGTCTGATGCAAGTGTTTACAAACCTTTGCATTTTGTTAAGCTGGTGGTATTCCTAAAAATATTTTCTTCTTGTGGCAGTAAATAACAATTCAATAAAATTTCTAAAATGAAATATATGATTAAGCAGAAGAACTAGAATATTCTGCATTTTTTATTATTAAGCCTGTATTTTCGATCTAAATATTCTTTATTTTCGATTTCATTTAAAAATTTTCGATTGTTTATTTTTTTCGGGCCGTATTATTAATTTTTTCTTTTTTCGATTTTTTGGTCTAAATTTTTTATCTTTTGGCCTAAATATCGTTTATTTTGACCTAATTGTTTTATTTAATTGTTTAAATTTTCGATTTTTTCATCCGAATTTTTAATTTTTAGATGTTTTGCCTGTATTTTCGATTTTATTTTGCTCTAAATTTTTGATCGTTTGGACTAAATATTCTTTATTTTGACCTAAATTTTCGATTAAATCGTAAAAATTTTCGACTTTTTAGTCCGCATTTTGGATTTTTCGAAAATTTTGGATTTCTTGATATTTTAACCTGAATTATTGATGCGAGAAGTTTTGTTTGCTGACATTTTCGATTTTTTGGTCCGGATTTATTATTATAATTATTTATTATGATTATCATTTTGTTTTGTTTGTTAACTTTTTTGTCCTTTTGGAACATCATTTTGATTTTTAGGCCCTAATTTTATATTTTTGTACTAAATTTTAATTTTAAGATTTTTTTAACTTAAATTATTGATTTGATTCTGCGATTTTTTGTATTCTTTGGCTATTATTTTCAAATTTCTGGTCAGAAACTTATTTTTGGGGGCTGAAGGTGGTAAATTATTTTACTTCTACCGAAATTTTCGATTTTAGTTGTCTGCATTTTTATCTTTACGACCGAGTTTTCGATGTTTTTTTCTAAATTTTCACCTTTTTATGCCATATCGTAGATTTTTACTTTTTTGGCCAATATTTTGTATTTTCGATTTTTTCGGTTTATGGTCTTTTGGCCGAAATTTTTGTTTATTTTGACTTAAATTTTCGATTTGTATGTTAAAATTTTCGTTTTGTTCACCACTTAGATTTTTAGGTACGAATTTTAGATTTTTGGACTTAATTTTTTATTTTTTGTCACAAATTTTAGATTTTCTTAAAGATTTAATGATTTTATTGTGCGGTTTTGTAATTTGTTTTGCTATTATTTTCGAATTTCTCGAAGTTATTTTAAGCTAAAAAGTGTTATTTTTAGTCCACGATTTTTGATTATTGGGAGATATTTTAGATCAGCGCTGTCCAACTTCTCTTAGCCAGCGGGCCATTTTTCTTTAGCAAATATTTCGCGGGCCGAAAAGGATAGGTAAATAATGTCCATATAAATATTTGTTGTGGCAACTCTAATTATATTTTCAAGAGTGGAGTCCTTCAAGCTGTTAGAAATGATTTGAAGTCCAAAATCTCTCATTTTTTGATATTTTTCTTTATCCAAAAGTTTGAACATTTGTATTCTAGTTGCTCCACTAGATGCAATGAATGGGTCAGTCAAAATTTGATGTACAGTTTACTATAACTCGCGGGCCGTAAAAAAAAGTTTCGTGGGCCGGATGCGGCCCGCGGGCCGCTAGTTGGACAGCGCTGTTTTAGATCCTTGGATGTTTTGTTCCATTTTTTTTTTAGCCAAAATATTTGATTCGTTTGTTGAAATTTAGGATTTCTTGGTTTGCATTTTTTATTTTTGGCCCGAGTTTTCGACCTTCTGGCCTAAATTTAGACAAAACGTCGAAAACTCGGGCCTGAAGATGAACTAAAATATCCAAAATTTCAACAAACGAATCGAATATTTTGTCCAAAATTTGGAACAACATAGCTGAAGATCTAAAATATCGGCCAAAAAATCAAAAATCCTGGTCTAAAAATAAAAAAGCATGCCAAAATACTTGAAAATACAGGCAAAAGGAAAATAATTTTCAACGAACAAAACTCGAAAATTTTGTTACAATTTTCAATATTTCCGCATTTTCAAGCCCGTCGTTTTGGTAATTTTTTTTGATTTTTTTGACCTACAGTTTAGATTTTTTAACCTGAATGATTGATTTTTAAGAGGAATTTTTTTATTTTTTTGGCGGAATTTTTGATTTTTTGTTCTTTGTTTTAGATTTTGCAACCTAAATTTTTGAATTTTTTGACCTGGATTCAAGGATTTTTGTTTTAATTTCAGGTTATTTATTTAATTTTATATTGTTTGTTTTCGTGGGTTTTAATTTAAATTAAATTTATTTTTAGATAAAATTAATTTACTTTGATATTTATCTGGAAAATATAGTCTGCGGGATGTTTAAGGAATGATTTATTCAAATATTTGTAGGAATTTAGGATCTTTTGCATCAAACAATTAAATGTCTAATTTAGGTTTTTCGTCTGATCTAAACTTATTTGCCAAGTACAATAATATACTTCATGCACTCAAGGCAGCGGCGGCTCGTGGATCTTTGTAGAGGAGGCTATGACAGAGACGCCTACCTCTGCTGTACTACTTTCTCCTATAGAGGAAGAAAATATTTCGCAGCTGTTTTGGTCAAATTTTCTTCCGCAGCCTCCTCGCCGAACATGCACGAGCCGCCGCTGGTTTAAGAATTATCTGAGAAAAAAAAAACAATTGAAAAGGGGGTGGAGGGGTACATTGTATGCTAAGTGGCTCTACCATCAATATGTTCCACGAGCCGCCACTGCTTGGAGCCTTTTAAATAAATCGAACCTATGTGAATGAGTTGATCATCCCTAAATAAATGTAACAGGAGTCAATTACGTAACATAGTTGTTATTATTATTATTATTATGTGATTTATTTTATAGCATTAATTTTATGTTGTATATTATTAAATAAATCTTACGTTAATGCGTAAACAGATTTGCAATGATTTGTGGTGGTGATCCGGTTCCAGATTATAATAACCCGGATCTATTTAGCATACCCACCATCGGCGGCGATTAGTTCGAAGTATTATAAAACACTATTTATAGACGGTAAACGTCGAAGATGGCTTAAATAACCTCCAATAGACAAAATGAATTGTGCCAATTAAGTTTACATCACTAATAAAGCCTTAATTCATTTGAGTGTTGTTGCCCAAGACCGAGAACGAATCATCTCCTCGCCTTTTGGGCAATCGTGTGATATTGTTACAGTTATAATGGAATCGATATAAATCCTGCTAAGGTCAGTGTATCACGCAACGGAATTGAGTTGTCAGTTTTGAGAGATTTGAGTCGGACGGATCACTATTTATCATTACGGGTTATTATTATTACTCGTGTGAAATAAATTTATTTGGTAAAATGTAATTACCGGGGATCGCGTGAGGACTATGATGTCTTCGCAGCGTGAGGGCTCTAGCATTTCTAAATAATCTACACGTCGATTGGATTTATAAGAGTCAACTGTGTTAATTAAACAATTATAAATAGGCGTCGTTTCAAGGAAAACTCTTATTGCGTTTATATTTATGCGCGCGTTTGCACCTCGTACATTGTGTTTCCTGTTGAGCGAAGATCTATGTGCATATTTTAATGTTGTAGGTAGGGCTTCCAACAGAGCTATTTCCAAATATTTCCTCTGCAAATTTATAAGGTAGCTTTAAAATAAGCACTGAATCAGCAATATCGAATTACACCTGTTGAGTGAACAGAAAGAAGTAGGGGAGTTAGAATTTCAGGCACGTTCTCAGGTTCTCGGAAAGCACGGATGTTATTTTGAATCTACAACTGTCTCAATCCTCAAGACGAGTGTGAAATAGTTTCTTACATTTCGCATGGGCAATAAATAGATGAACCGCTGCCGTTCCTCTCGGTGTTACACATACAAATTACGCGATTGACCATATTTAGGACGACACGCCGGACTCCATGTATCAAAGGTACTCGAGCATTTTTCAGTTTCGAGAAACGGCCTTTATCCACATCACTTCGCCATTTCCAATAAATGCCACAAAACAGGACTCCCTTTATTACACCTCTTAACGGACGTGACGGGACTTTTTCCATTTCCTTTCGAATATATGGCTTTTTAAGTAAGTAAGGGAGAGATTTTAAGACTACAAAAAAATAAAGAATACACAACTCCATTTACTATTAAAAAAGGTCCTCACATCAGTGGCGGTTTCATCGGGTAATTACCCTCCCTAAGAATTTTTCGCGTAACAATTTTTATTGTTAAAAATTACCGATATTCCATATTCCAAACAAATAATATAACCGGTACATTTTTTCAACGCTTTAAAACGTTGGAAAAGGATAGGGAGATTTCATGGAACAGGTGTATGCAGTGGCAGCTCGTGGAACATTTAGATGGTAGAGCCACTTAGCATATAATATAATAATGCACAGTGGGTCAAAAAGAAAACGGTCCAAATAGTTTTGTACTGTTATATCTTCGTGAGCTATTAGTATTTTAAAATAATTAATACAACAGTGAAAAGCCTAATTTTTACAGATAAGATGAAGTACTTTTGCTCTAAAAAAATAATACTTCAACTTGTGCCCAGAGCAGTGGCGGCGCTAGGAAAATTTTGACTGTAGAGCCACTTAGCACACACAATATATCTCACCGTCTCATTTTTTAGGAAAGAAAAATCGATCACAACAAGCACTAAAAAAAAAAAACGAAAAATAGCCCGCACGGGGCTGTTTCTCTGTACGGCAGAGTTCAATTTGAAAATCGCATCCGCGAAAGCCACTATAGTGGCGCATAGTATAATACTTTAAGAATTTAAAACTTATTTTTGGTTAAAAAACGAAAAATTATGTTTTATCTTATCTATATCTCTTTAATGACTACCGGGAAAAAAATGAAAAATTAGAAGATTTAAAACGTTGAGTTGTAGTAAGTTATTTTTAAGTTATTTTATTTGGGTTATTTTTGGGTAATGATTTGTTAGTTGACCTAAGTTACTCTTTACTTTGACGCGTCTCGCATTGTAAATACAATGCAAAAGACCAACTCTTATCTTATCTTAAAGAATTTGCAAAATCTTTCCTTTCGTTTAAGATTTATCCTCAAAAAACTACAAATTTCTAAAAATCTATTCGGCGAGTACAACACTTTGCTGAAAGAATTTGCCAAATTTGGTCATCCGTTCACAAGTTATCTTAAATACATGATTTTTTTGGTCCTGTACATTTATTCGATGAGTAAAAATATTTTTCAGGAGGAATTTTTAAAATCGACCATTTTCTTCAAGAGCTATCTTCTCAAAACCACAGAACTATTGAGCAATTTTTTTTTATATACACATACTTTGTTAAAAGATTTTTCAATATATGTTTATCCATTCAAGAGTTGTCCTTAAAGACCAGAAAACAATTAAATGACAAATTTAATTTTTTGGTCTTAACTGCATCTATTCAACTTTGCTGGAAGAATTTCCCAAATTCGATCATCCGTTCAAGAGTTATCCTCAAAAACCAGAAATCAATTGAAGGAAACATTGATTTTTTTGGTCTTAACTGCATCCATTCGACGAGTACTACACTTTACTGGAACAATTTGCCAATTTTGGTCATACGTTGAAGAGTTATCCTGTGAAACCCGAAAAAAATTGAACAAATTTAATTTTTTTGGTTTTTTTTTTATTTTTATTCAAATTTAGATATAGTACATAACAAATTATAACAAAGTACATCACAACAAAATCAAATTCTACAGCTAATTGAATACGTCACAGAAAATAAGAACAAAATCATTTGCAATTGATATAATCCTCTACTGAGTAATATTCTTTTTCCATCAGTCGAGACATTTTTTCTACATCTTCCGGATGAATATAAGACTTTGCCGAAAGAATTTTACAAATCTCGTCCTCGGTTCAAAAGTTAAAATGTGGAAAATTAAAAAAAAACAATTTTTGCATTTTGTGTTAATGTCAAGAGAAAATTTCGTAACCCGTAATAAAATTACATTAAATTTGCCATATTTTGAAGTTTAAATCATCACAATTGAACAATGCGTGCGGCAGTAGTGCAATTTAAAAAAAAATCCAAATCTTGGAAATTTACAAACTGCAATTTTGCATTTCGTGTTAATTTCACGAGAAACTATTGTAATCCATTTTAAAATAACAGTAAATTCGCCATAGTTTGACGTTTAAATAATTAAAATCGGACTGCGCATTCGGCAGGTGTAAAATTCCAAAATTAAAATCGCGTTTTTTTAAATTCTGGAAATTTAAAAAAATGCAATTGCGTTAATTTCGTGAGAAAATATATGAATCTATTTTAAAATAACACTAAATTCCACATATTTTGAAATTTAAATAATTATAATCGGACAACGCGTTCGGCACGTGTGCAATTTCAAAAATCGAAATTTCGATTTTAAAAAGTGAGATTTTTGCATTTTGTGTTAATTTCACGGAAATATTTTTTAATCTGTTTTATCATTACACTAAATTTGCCATATTTTGACGTGTTTAAATCATCAAAATCGGACGACGCATTCGGCAGGTGTGCAATTTTAAATATCAAAATCGCGACAAAAATTACAAATTTAACAATGGCTACTTTTTTTTTGAGCTACGAAAAATGACAATTTTCAACCTCCAAAAACTACAATCTTGAAATGCCAAAATTGATCATTTTCAATAAAAACTTATATTTTCAACTGCTAAACATGGCAGTTTTCAACTGCAAAAAACCACAATTCCAAACTGTCAAAAATGACAAATTTTCAACTGCAATCAATTAGCGTTTCAACTGTCAAAAACTGTAATTTTTATCTGCTTACAATGACCATCTGCTTACTGGCAGAAATGACAATTTTTTGGCTATTTTCAACTGACAAAAATAATTTGAGCTGTCAAAAATGACAATTTCCAACCCCCAGAAACAATCTTGAAATGCCAAAATTGATCATTTTTAACAACCAAAAACTTATATTGTCAACTGCTAAAAATGGCAATTTTCAACTGCCAAAAACCACAATTTTCAAGACAAAATGACACTTTTCTGAAAGAATTTTTAATATCTGCCATTTTGTTCAAGAGTTATGCTTTTAAAACCGCAAAAAATGAACGACGAATTTAATATTTTATCTTATCTGCATCAATTAAGTGAGCACAATACTTTGCCGGAAGAATTTTCAAAATCAGATTATCCGTTACAATTGAACGACGAATTTATTTTTTGTTTTTATCTGCATCTATTCGATGAGTGAACAACACATTGCACCAAGAATTTTCAAAATCTGGTGATGCTTTCAAGATTTTTTTTTTGCATGTAACATTTTTTTGTGAGACTTCCAGGAACGAAGATATGCTAAATAGCTTTAGTCGTAAATAGTGCTTAGATCGACTGGAAACGCCTAAAAAACGAGGAAAAAATAGTTTTTAGCCACTCGCTGTATGAGAGCGGAAGCGCCAGTTTATTTATCTTTTTTTTTTATTACCCCCTCGAGACTAGTTGGTTGGAAACGCCCTTGCCTCACATGGAGTACTCTCCACTTGCAAATATAAATGAGCAAAACAAATATTTTCTGGTGGATTTGTAAGTAAATTCTGAATTCTGCAATTATTTTGTAGTACCATCATATAGTTAAAATAAACATAAAATAAAGAAGACCCAACTCCATTTCACAGGATTTAATATTTTCGAGTTTCTCTCCAATAATAGTTATAACAAGAAGATGAAAGCTATACTTAACCATTTGATGCACCGATAAAAACCTTCCAAGAAATCACTTAAAAACGTATCTATCACGGTTGTAATGAAGACATTTTTTTTCTATCTCTCAAACATTTTCCCGTAATAACAACAATCTGGCGCACATACACACCAACAACAGTACCGTCTGATCTGGTATGCAGAATTTTCGTGACGATTAGTAAACACGATCAGCCTTGGGATGCTTCACGTTTCGGTAACAGGTATTAATACACTTACACACACGGCTTCGAGTTCGACTTCGGCACAATAAAAATGTGTGCTCTCTCATGGTAGATCTTCCTATGTAATTACTCTATTCGAACATCCACGGAGTGTTATTTTACCGATTTTAATTGCGTACGAAATCGGAGCCGCAGCCGCACAGCAAGAGTACTCGCTGCCTCCAGGAAACGGTTTTAGGAAGAGTTTTACTTTCGCTTAAATGTTGTGAATTCGTTGTATTACAATAACAGAAATTGCAAGAAAATTAAGGACTAAAAATACTTTTTGGTGGTACCTTTAAGTACTCTTCCTCAAACTTAGGGTTTACATTTTTTTCGTTGTTGTAGTAGCACATAAAGAGTACTCATTGCCTTCGGGGAAAGGCTTTAGAAAGAGTTTAACTTTCGCTTAAATGTTGTGAATTTGTTGCATTACGATAGCAGAAATTCTAACAAAATTTAGGATTAAAAATACATTTTTTGTAGTAGCACAGAAAGAGTACTTATTGCCTCCAGGAATGGGTTTTAGAAAGAGTCTTACTTTCGCTTGACTGTCGTGAATTCCTTGTTTTACGATAACAGAAATTGTAAGAAAATTAAGGACTAAAAATACTTTTTGGTGGTACCTTAAAGTACTGTTCCTCAAATTTAAGGTTTCAAAATATATTTTTTGTAGTAGCACATAAAGAGTACTCATTGCCTTCGGGAAGAGGCTTTAGAAAGAGTTTAACTTTCGCTTAAATGTTGTGAATCCGTTGCATTACGATAACAAAAATTGTAAGAAAATTTAGGATTAAAAATACATTTTTTTGTAGTAGCACAGGAAAAGTACTTATTGCCCCAGGAATGGGTTTTAAAAAGAGTTTTACTTTCGCTTAAATATCGTGAATTCCTTGTATTACAATAACAGAAATTGTAAGAAAATTAAGGACTAAAAATACTTTTTTTGTAGTATTGGTCGTACCTTAGAGCAGTGTTCCTCAAACTTTTGTTATCGTGGCTAGGAGCGGCTCGTCATATAGAGCCAAGGAGCCATGGCACTACCTGTAGTTTCAAGCTACTCGAATAAAAAATAAAAAAATATAAAACGTGTTGGCAAAATTCGGCAAAAATTAAAATACATTTGCAAATCAACGTTTTATCAAATTAAGTGTAGTTTTTGAAAATCCATCAATTATTTCGGGAGTTGTGAATTTTTGAAAATTTTAATTTTCGAATTGTGTAATACTCGAGCAAAAAATAAAAAAAAATATAAAACGTGTCGACTAAATTCTATAAAAATTAAATTGGATTTGCAAATCACCGTTTTATCAAATTAAATGCAGATTTTAAAAATCCATCAATTATTTCGCGAGTTGTGAATTTTTGAAAATTTTAGATTTCCAATTGTGCAATACTCGAAAAAAAGAAATTAAAAAAAATATAAAACGTGTCGACTAAATTTTACAAAAATTAAATTGGATTTGAAAATCATAGTTTTATCAAACTAAATGGAGTATTTAAAAATCCACCGATTATTTCGCGAGTTGTGAATTTTTGAAAATTTTAGTTTTCGAATTGTGTAATAATACACGGGCAAAAAATAAGAAAAAATATAAAACGTGTCGACTAAATTCTACAAAAATTAAACTGGATTTGCAAATGGAGTATTTTAAAATCCACCAATTATTTCACGAGTTGTACATTTTTGAAAATTTTAATGTTCGAACTGAGTAATACTCGAGCAAAAAAATAAAAAAAAATATTAAACGCATCGACTAAATTCTACAAAAATTAAATTGGATTTGCAAATCATCGTTTTATCAAATTAAGTGCAGTTTTTGAAAATCCATCGATTATTTCGCAAGTTGTGAATTTTTGAAAATTTTAATTTTCAAGTTGTGCATTACTCGAGCAAAAAATTAAAAAAAAATATTAAACGCGTCGACTAAATTCTACAAAAATTAAATTGGATTTGCAAATCATCGTTTTATCAAATTAAGTGTAGTTTTTGAAAATCCATCAATTATTTCGGGAGTTGTGAATTTTTGAAAATTTTAATTTTCGAATTGTGTAATACTCGAGCAAAAAATAAAAAAAAATATAAAACGTGTCGACTAAATTCTATAAAAATTAAATTGGATTTGCAAATCACCGTTTTATCAAATTAAATGCAGTTTTTAAAAATCCATCAATTATTTCGCGAGTTGTGAATTTTTGAAAATTTTAGTTTTCGAATTGTGTAATAATACACGGGCAAAAAATAAGAAAAAATATAAAACGTGTCGACTAAATTCTACAAAAATTAAACTGGATTTGCAAATGGAGTATTTTAAAATCCACCAATTATTTCACGAGTTGTACATTTTTGAAAATTTTAATGTTCGAACTGAGTAATACTCGAGCAAAAAATTAAAAAAAAATATTAAACGCGTCGACTAAATTCTACAAAAATTAAATTGGATTTGCAAATCATCGTTTTATCAAATTAAGTGTAGTTTTTGAAAATCCATCAATTATTTCGGGAGTTGTGAATTTTTGAAAATTTTAATTTTCGAATTGTGTAATACTCGAGCAAAAAATAAAAAAAAATATAAAACGTGTCGACTAAATTCTATAAAAATTAAATTGGATTTGCAAATCACCGTTTTATCAAATTAAATGCAGTTTTTAAAAATCCATCAATTATTTCGCGAGTTGTGAATTTTTGAAAATTTTAGTTTTCGAATTGTGTAATAATACACGGGCAAAAAATAAGAAAAAATATAAAACGTGTCGACTAAATTCTACAAAAATTAAACTGGATTTGCAAATGAAGTATTTTAAAATCCACCAATTATTTCACGAGTTGTACATTTTTGAAAATTTTAATGTTCGAACTGAGTAATACTCGAGGAAAAAATTTAAAAAAAAATATTAAACGCGTCGACTAAATTCTACAAAAATTAAATTGGATTTGCTAATCATCGTTTTATCAAATTAAGTGCAGTTTTTGAAAATCCATCAATTATTTCGCGAGTTGTGAATTTTTGAAAATTTTAATATTCGATATTGTGTAATACTCGAGCAAAAAATTAAAAAAAAAATATTAAACGCGTCGACTAAATTCTACAAAAATTAAATTGGATTTGCAAATCATCGTTTTATCAAATTAAGTGCAGTTTTTGAAAATCCATCAATTATTTCGCGAGTTGTGAATTTTTGAAAATTTTAATATTCGAGTTGTGTAATACTCGAGCAAAAAAATTAAAAAAATATTAAACGCATCGACTAAATTCTACAAAAATTAGATTGGATTTGCAAATCATCGTTTTATCAAATTAAATGCAGTTTTTGAAAATCCATCAATTATTTCGCGAGTTGTGAATTTTTGAAAATTTTAGTTTTCGAATTGTGTAATAATACACGGGCAAAAAATAAGAAAAAATATAAAACGTGTCGACTAAATTCTACAAAAATTAAACTGGATTTGCAAATCATATTTTTATCAAACTAAATGGAGTATTTTAAAATCCACCAATTATTTCACGAGTTGTACATTTTTGAAAATTCGAATTCGAAAGTTCGAACTGAGTAATACTCGAGCAAAAAATTTAAGAAAAATATTAAACGCGTCGACTAAATTCTACAAAAAATATATTGGATTTGCAAATCACCGTTTTATCAAATTAAGTGCAGTTTTTGAAAATCCATGAATTATTTCGCGAGTTGTGAATTTTTGAAAATTTTAATTTTCGAATTGTGTAATACTCGAGCAAAAAATAAAAAAAAATATAAAACGTGTCGACTAAATTCTATAAAAATTAAATTGGATTTGCAAATCACCGTTTTATCAAATTAAATGCAGTTTTTAAAAATCCATCAATTATTTCGCGAGTTGTGAATTTTTGAAAATTTTAGATTTCCAATTGTGCAATACTCGAAAAAAAGAAATTAAAAAAAATATAAAACGTGTCGACTAAATTTTACAAAAATTAAATTGGATTTTAAAATCATAGTTTTATCAAACTAAATGGAGTATTTAAAAATCCACCGATTATTTCGCGAGTTGTGAATTTTTGAAAATTTTAGTTTTCGAATTGTGTAATAATACACGGGCAAAAAATAAGAAAAAATATAAAACGTGTCGACTAAATTCTACAAAAATTAAACTGGATTTGCAAATCATATTTTTATCAAACTAAATGGAGTATTTTAAAATCCACCAATTATTTCACGAGTTGTACATTTTTGAAAATTTTAATGTTCGAACTGAGTAATACTCGAGAAAAAAATTTAAAAAAAATATTAAACGCGTCGACTAAATTCTACAAAAATTAAATTGGATTTGCATATCACCGTTTTATCAAATTAAGTGCAGTTTTTGAAAATCTATCAATTATTTCGCGAGTTGTGAATTTTTGAAAATTTTAATTTTCGAATTGTGTAATACTCGAGCAAAAAATAAAAAAAAAATATAAAACGTGTCGACTAAATTCTATAAAAATTAAATTGGATTTGCAAATCACCGTTTTATCAAATTAAATGCAGTTTTTAAAAATCCATCAATTATTTCGCGAGTTGTGAATTTTTGAAAATTTTAGATTTCCAATTGTGCAATACTCGAAAAAAAGAAATTAAAAAAAATATAAAACGTGTCGACTAAATTTTACAAAAATTAAATTGGATTTGAAAATCATAGTTTTATCAAACTAAATGGAGTTTTTAAAAATCCACCGATTATTTCGCGAGTTGTGAATTTTTGAAAATTTTAGTTTTCGAATTGTGTAATAATACACGGGCAAAAAATAAGAAAAAAATATAAAACGTGTCGACTAAATTCTACAAAAATTAAACTGGGTTTGCAAATCACATTTTTATCAAACTAAATGGAGTATTTTAAAATCCACCAATTATTTCACGAGTTGTACATTTTTGAAAATTTTAATGTTCGAACTGAGTAATACTCGAGCAAAAAATTAAAAAAAAATATTAAACGCGTCGACTAAATTCTAAAAAAATTAAATTGAATTTGAAAATCATCGTTTTATCAAATTAAGTGCAGTTTTTGAAAATCCATCAATTATTTCGCGAGTTGTGAATTTTTGAAAATTTTAATATTCGATATTGTGTAATACTCGAGCAAAAAATTTAAAAATAATATTAAACGCGTCGACTAAATTCTACAAAAATTAAATTGGATTTTCAAATCACCGTTTTATCAAATTAAGTGCAGTTTTTGAAAATCCATCGATTATTTCGCGAGTTGTGAATTTTTGAAAATTTTAATATTCGATATTGTGTAATACTCGAGCAAAAAATTTAAAAAAAATATTAAACGCGTCGACTAAATTCTACAAAAATTAAATTGTATTTGCAAATCATAGTTTTATCAAATTAAGTGCAGTTTTTGAAAATCCATCGATTATTTCGCGAGTTGTGAATTTTTGAAAATTTTAGTTTTCGAATTATGTAATAATACACGGGCAAAAAAATAAGAAAAAATATAAAACGTGTCGACTAAATTCTACAAAAATTAAATTGGATTTGCAAATCATCGTTTTATCAAATTAAGTGCAGTTTTTGAAAATCCATCAATTATTTCGCGAGTTGTGAATTTTTGAAAATTTTAATATTCGATATTGTGTAATACTCGAGTAAAAAATTTAAAAAAAAGATTAAACGCGTCGACTGAATTCTACAAAAATTAAATTGGATTTGCAAATCATCGTTTTATCAAATTAAGTGCAGCTTTTGAAAATCCATCAATTATTTCGCGAGTTGTGAATTTTTGAAAATTTTAATATTCGATATTGTGTAATACTCGAGCAAAAAATTTAAAAAAAATATTAAACGCGTCGACTAAATTCTACAAAAATTAAATTGGATTTGCAAATCATAGTTTTATCAAATTAAGTGCAGTTTTTGAAAATCCATCGATTATTTCGCGAGTTGTGAATTTTTGAAAATTTTAGTTTTCGAATTATGTAATAATACACGGGCAAAAAAATAAGAAAAAATATAAAACGTGTCGACTAAATTCTACAAAAATTAAATTGGATTTGCAAATCATCGTTTTATCAAATTAAGTGCAGTTTTTGAAAATCCATCGATTATTTCGCGAGTTGTGAATTTTTGAAAATTTTAGTTTTCGAATTATGTAATAATACACGGGCAAAAAAATAAGAAAAAATATAAAACGTGTCGACTAAATTCTACAAAAATTAAATTGGATTTGCAAATCATCGTTTTATCAAATTAAGTGCAGTTTTTGAAAATCCATCAATTATTTCGCGAGTTGTGAATTTTTGAAAATTTTAATATTCGATATTGTGTAATACTCGAGTAAAAAATTTAAAAAAAAGATTAAACGCGTCGACTGAATTCTACAAAAATTAAATTGGATTTGCAAATCATCGTTTTATCAAATTAAGTGCAGCTTTTGAAAATCCATCAATTATTTCGCGAGTTGTGAATTTTTGAAAATTTTAATATTCGATATTGTGTAATACTCGAGCAAAAAATTTAAAAAAAATATTAAACGCGTCGACTAAATTCTACAAAAATTAAATTGGATTTGCAAATCATCGTTTTATCAAATTAAGTGCAGTTTTTGAAAATCCATCAATTATTTCGTGAGTTGTGAATTTTTGAAAATTTTAATTTTCAAATTGTGCATTACTCGAGCAAAAAATAAAAAAAATATATTAAACGCGTCGACTAAATTCTACAAAAAATAAATTGTATTTGCAAATCATAGTTTTATCAAATTAAGTGCAGTTTTTGAAAATCCATCGATTATTTCGAGAGTTGTGAATTTTTGAAAATTTTAGTTTTCGAATTGTGTAATAATACACGGGCAAAAAAATAAGAAAAAATATAAAACGTGTCGACTAAATTCTACAAAAATTAAACTGGATTTGCAAATCATGTTTTTATCAAACTAAATGGAGTATTTTAAAATCCACCAATTATTTCACGAGTTGTACATTTTTGAAAATTTTAATATTCGTACTGAGTAATACTCGAGCAAAAATTTTAAAAAAAATATTAAACGCGTCGACTAAATTCTACAAAAATTAAATTGGATTTGCAAATCATCGTTTTATCAAATTAAGTGCAGTTTTTGAAAATCCATCAATTATTTCGCGAGTTGTGAATTTTTGAAAATTTTAATTTTCAAATTGTGCATTACTCGAGCAAAAAATTAAAAAAAAATATTAAACGCGTCGACTAAATTCTACAAAATTTAAATTGGATTTGCATATCACCGTTTTATCAAATTAAGTGCAGTTTTTGAAAATCCATCAATTATTTCGCGAGTTGTGAATTTTTGAAAATTTTAATTTTCGAATTGTGTAATACTCGAGCAAAAAATAAAAAAAAATATAAAACGTGTCGACTAAATTCTATAAAAATTAAATTGGATTTGCAAATCACCGTTTTATCAAATTAAGTGCAGTTTTTGAAAATCCATCAATTATTTCGCGAGTTGTGAA
Source organism: Ocypus olens (assembly GCA_910593695.2). NCBI lineage: Eukaryota > Metazoa > Arthropoda > Insecta > Coleoptera > Staphylinidae > Ocypus > Ocypus olens. The sequence continues at coordinate 48,125,128 of OU343049.1, forward strand.
TTTTTGAAAATTTTAATATTCGAATTGTGTAATACTCGAGCAAAAAAATAAAAAAAATATTAAACGCATCGACTAAATTCTACAAAAATTAAATTGGATTTGCAAATCATCGTTTCATCAAATTAAGTGCAGTTTTTGAAAATCCATCAATTATTTCGCGAGTTGTGAATTTTTAAAAAATTACCAATTTAAAGCGCACCAGTGGACCGTTTGAAAAACGTTATCTTAGATAGCGCATTGTAGTTAGATGCTTAATGCAACGAGAGATAACATTTGTTTTTTCGAATCGTCAATCATTAAATGGGAAAAAATTGACATTAAAATGTTGAGAGGTGACTAGGCAGTGTGCATATTGTGTTGCATACGTACACGATACACAATAGTTCCACGAGAATCTAACAGAAGTTTCAAGATGTTTGAAATATTAAGTTACGTGGTTTATCACTGCATCAACGTTTCTAATAAATATTAATAATTTTTAATCAAAATTGAATTGTGTGCAAAATTGCTATGTAAATCCACACCACACAATCGTAGCGAAACTGTATTTTGTGTGGTGTGTGTGCGCGCACTAGGAAAAATTTATGGCAAGTGTTGCTTTTCAAGTGGACAAAGTGACGGCGATATGCAAATACCGGCCGTACAATAATTCGCCTCGGACGTTTTATATAAACGGAATTCAATTTTAATATCCATTGAATGGCGGCAGCGGGAGCGAAATATAACATTTATGGCATGTGGCATCGCCCGCGGGGCATAAATCTGCATTGAATGTCGCGCAGCAGAAGCAGAAGCAGAAGCAAAAGCGGCTCTCGATTCCTACCACAAACGACCGAAAGATATTTACGACCGAATTGCGATGATCGAGTCACCAATTAATTTGTCCATTGCTGGATAATTGCGCGTTTCCTGCTCTCGATCCGCACTTACATAAACCAAAGACGATTATCGCAACAACTGTTAGTTAGAGATGAGCGCTCAGCGACAACGATCTGATAATAAATCCCGGATGCTATCATAAATAGCAGAAACAATGCCGTCCGGTGACTGAACCTACTGGATAAGATAGCTACTGGAATTCTATCCGAGGATAGGACTTATTGATAAGGATTAGGAATAGCCGCAGATAACATTCTCGAAACTGCACTGCTTGATGGAATTCCTCTCTTTCGCGCCAGGAGTTATTTGATCTGCATATATTTATAGCAAGCACCATTCTCGACTTTACTGCTTCACTCAAACTCTCCGATAAATCTCAATCGCAACCACCTGTATACGATTAGATACTAGATCCTTTCAATTTATAATTAAAACAATCAGCAAAATAATTCAGTTAATTTTTGTAACTTCTTGAAACTATATTATTTTGATCTTGTTTTTAACTATATTTTTGTAATAAAAAAGCAAAATGTTCACAACTGAATTATAGCTAACTGCTAAAACTCTATTTAATTTTTTTCTTAGTTAACTTTTTTTAAGAAAATTTGAGTTTTTATCTTAAGATTAAACCTAAGTTTCTTACCTGAACTAGGTAAGAATTAATGAATTAATCTCAGACATGGCTGCTATGTTTCTCTCTCTCGGGCATGGCCAACTCAGAATCAAAATTATGTGGCTCGCACCTTATAAGTAAACCGTAATAACAATAAAGAGTATCTTCAAATCCTTAACGTGAACGACCTCGACCTCTGAAAAATTGATTCATTCGCGCCACAAACTGGGCTCAGAAAACATGAATCAAGTAAACTTTTTAAAAATCAATTCGAGATTAGGGTTTACTAGAAGTCGTAAATTTTTATGTGATTTTATTTACATTTCAGCAAGACGCGGCAATAGAAGTTTGAAAAATGGTTATGTTAGGATTTCAGCAATGCGACTTTTTGAAAAAGATAAGCTCTGTTTTGATTATTTTTTAATTTTTTATGTATTCTTTAGTTCAGGTAAAAAAGTAACGATGAGGTTACAAAAACAAATGTTGATGTTTTAGCAGGACGCGGCGATAGAAGTTTCAAAAGTGATTATGTACGCATTTCAGCAATGCGATTTTTAAAAAAGTAAAGCTCTATTATAGTTCTTTTTTTATATTTTGCTTTTATTTATTCTTCAAGGTTCAGGTAAAAAAATAACGATGAGGTTACAAAAATAATTGTTGATGTTTTAGCAGGACGTGGCGATAGAAGTTTAAAAAGTGATTATGTACGCATTTCAGCAATGCGATTTTTGAAAAAGAAAAGCTCTATTATAATTCTTTTTTTTTATATTTTTTTATTTATTCTCCAGGGTTCAGGTAAAAAAATAACGATGAGGTTACAAAAATAATTGTTGATGTTTCAGCAGGACGCGGCGATAACAGTTTAAAAAATGGTTATGAACGCATTTCAGCTATGCGATTTTTTGAAAAAGAGTAGCTCAATTTTGATTATTTTTTAATTTTTTATGTATTTTTCAGAGTTCAGGTAAAAAATTAACGATGAGGTAACAAAAATTAATACCGATGTTTCAGCAGGATGCGGCCATAGGTGTTTGAAAAATCATTACGTAAGCATTTTAGTAATACGATTTTTGAAAAATAAAAGCTCTATTATGATTCTTTTTTTTTTATATTTTTTTATTGATTCTTCAGAGTTCAGGTGAGAAAATAACCATGAGGTTACAAAAACAAATGTTGATGTTTCAGCAGGACGCGGCGATAGAAGTTTGAAAAATTGTTATGTAAGCGTTTCTGCAATGTTAGTTTAAGAAAAGGAAAGCTCTATTATGATGCTTGTATTTATTATTTTATTTATTCTTCAGAGTTGAGCTAAGTGAAAAACGATGAAGTAATCATATGATTTCAAAAAGAAATGTTGATGTAGCCGTCTTTTTTTTGATATTTCGCATATTCGTGCATTTTTTTTTCAAAATAAATGTTTTTCGTTTCGTTACTTTTCACAATTTTTCTTCATATACATTACCATAATTAACTATTATTTCATAATTATAGAAGAAAAAGTTTAACATTTTTCTATTAATAATTTTAAAAAGTGTGTGTTTCTTTATTATCTAAAATAAGTCAGTTTGAAAAAAAAAATTGAACTAGTGATCGAAAAATTCTAAAAAATTTCTGGGCGAGTAATGAACGATATTTTTTATTATGCTTATTTAAAAATAACGCATAAGAGGTGAATTTTATTTTCAAAGTAAGATTTCTCTCAGTTTAATTCATATTTAGCTCACGGAAAAAATCACATTTATGTAAATGTGTAAATTGTAAAAACGGATGAAAACATGATGTTTGTAGGTAAGTAAGAAAAACATTATTTGTTGTGATATCTTTAACAGAGAAAAAGTTATACCGACTAGAATAAAAATTCAACATTCGATAATACCAATTTTAATCCGCAGAGATTAATTAACAACCAATTTTTAAAATTCTGTAAAAAAATGGTGATGTGGTCATCATGTTACTTTCTCCGATTTAATGGTATAATGATTATGTATATTTATATTTTGATGGTTTATTTTCCATTTAAGTGAGACTTTTGTCGTAAATAGTGCTTAAATCGACTGTAAATGCCTCAAATAAGACTATTTAACATTGTTCTTCAGAAATTTGTTTTTAAGTCTAGGAGCTCATGCTGAATACTATTTGTTTATAAATTTTTTTCGTGGGAGTTCCAGGAACGGAGATACGGAATTTTTCTTCAATTTGTTTTTCTATTTTTCATGTCTGAGAGCACAGTCTGAACACTATTTGTGACGAGTGTATAAGTTGTTCATTTTTGCAGTTTTTTAGAATTATTATTAACATAAATTTGATGCAACTATTATCGTTTCATAACTACATATAAACAAAAACGAAAAAAAAATCAATTTATTTTTCGAAAAAAAATTATTTTTTAAAAAATATTTTCAAACAAAAGATCATTTCTTAGTTGTCCTCGATATTTGTTTTAAAGTTTTTATAAAATTTCGCGAGTTATAATTTTTGAAAATTTTAGTTTTCGAATGGTGTAAAAATAAAAAAATAATATAAAACGTGTCGACTAAATTCTACAAAAATTAAACAGGATTTGCAAATCATCGTTTTATCAAACTAAATAGAGTATTTGAAAATCCACCGATTATTTTGCGAGTTGTGAATTTTTGAAAATTTTAGTTTTCGAATTGTGTAATACTCGAGCAAAAAAAAAAATATATAAAACGTGTCGACTAAATTCTAGAAAAATTAAACAGGATTTAAAAATCATCGTTTTATCAAACTAAATAGAGTATTTGAAAATCCATCGATTATTTCGCGAGTTGTGAATTTTTGAAAATTTTAGTTTTCGAATTGTGTAATACTCGAGCAAAAAATTTAAAAAAATATAGAACGTGTCGACTAAATTCTACAAAAATTAAACAGGATTTGCAAATCGTCGTTTTATCAAACTAAATCCACCAATTATTTCGCGAGTTGTGAATTTTTGAAAATTTTAGTTTTCGAATTGTGTAATACGCGAGCAAAAAATTAAAAAAAAACATAGAACGTGTCGACTAAATTCTACAAAAATTAAACAGGATTTGAAAATCATCGTTTTATCAAACTAAATAGAGTATTTGAAAATCCACCGATTATTTCGCGAGTTGTGAATTTTTGAAAATTTTAGTTTTCGAATTGTGTAATACTCGAGCAAAAAAAAAAATATAGAACGTGTCGACTAAATTCTACAAAAATTAAACAGGATTTGCAATTCATCGTGTTATTAAACTAAATAGAGTATTTGAAAATCGACCGATTATTTCGCGAGTTGTGAATTTTTGAAAATTTTAGTTTTCGCATTGTGTAATACTCGAGCAAAAAATAAAAAAAATATAGAACGTGTCGACTAAATTCTACAAAAATTAAACAGGATTTGCAAATCGTCGTTTTATCAAACTAAATCCACCAATTATTTCGCGAGTTGTGAATTTTTTAAAATTTTAGTTTTCGAATTGTGTAATACGCGAGCAAAAAATTAAAAAAAAACATAGAACGTGTCGACTAAATTCTACAAAAATTAAACAGGATTTGCAAATCATCGTTTTATCAAACTAAATAGAGTATTTGAAAATCCACCAATTATTTCGCGAGTTGTGAATTTTTTAAAATTTTAGTTTTCGAATTGTGTAATACGCGAGCAAAAAATTAAAAAAAAACATAGAACGTGTCGACTAAATTCTACAAAAATTAAACAGGATTTGCAAATCATCGTTTTATCAAACTAAATAGAGTATTTGAAAATCCACCAATTATTTCGCGAGTTGTGAATTTTTTAAAATTTTAGTTTTCGAATTGTGTAATACGCGAGCAAAAAATTACAAAAAAACATAGAACGTGTCGACTAAATTCTACAAAAATTAAACAGGATTTGCAAATCATCGTTTTATCAAACTAAATAGAGTATTTGAAAATCCACCGATTATTTCGCGAGTTGTGAATTTTTGAAAATTTTAGTTTTCGAATTGTGTAATACTCGAGCAAAAAATTAAAAAAAATATAGAACGTGTCGACTAAATTCTACAAAAATTAAACAGGATTTGCAAATCATCGTTTTATCAAACTAAATCCACCGATTATTTCGCGAGTTGTGAATTTTTGAAAATTTTAGTTTTCGAATTGTGTAATACGCGAGCAAAAAATTAAAAAAAACATAGAACGTGTCGACTAAATTCTACAAAAATTAAACAGGATTTGCAAATCATCGTTTTATCAAACTAAATAGAGTATTTGAAAATCCACCGATTATTTCGCGAGTTGTGAATTTTTGAAAATTTTAGTTTTCGAATTGTGTAATACGCGAGCAAAAAAATAAAAAAAACATAGAACGTGTCGACTAAATTCTACAAAAATTAAACAGGATTTGCAAATCATCGTTTTATCAAACTAAATCCACCGATTATTTCGCGAGTTGTGAATTTTTGAAAATTTTAGTTTTCGAATTGTGTAATACGCGAGCAAAAAATTAAAAAAAAAAACATAGAACGTGTCGACTAAATTCTACAAAAATTAAACAGGATTTGCAAATCATCGTTTTATCAAACTAAATAGAGTATTTGAAAATCCACCGATTATTTCGCGAGTTGTGAATTTTTGAAAATTTTAGGTTTCGAATTGTGTACTACTCAAGTGAAAATTTAAAATAAAATATATAAAGGGGTGAGGAGTATATTGTATAAGTGGCTCTACCATCAACATGTTCCACGAGCCGCCACTGGTTACTGGTGATTTAATTTCCCAACAAGCGGTCTGAAAAATTAACAAAATTTATTTTCGTAAAAAATCATTCATCGTGTAGAAGTTTTTGAGAAATACTGATTGCATGTTTTCTCTGTTTGGCGTACTTACGGAATAATATGAACCATTTAGAATTAATTTCAGTAGAAAATGCAATTGGAAGAGATAGAGAGCGGATTAAAAAGCTTAAATAATGTGAAAAAATGTGTGGGAGTACGTTTTCATTAAGATCGTTAAAATTTTAACCAAAACTTATCATTTTTTACGCCCTTTCTAAAAATGAGGTTAAAAAATCGATCCTCCCTAATACGCAATGTATCAAATTTTCGTCAAAAATCTTCATACAAGGTGATGCGTCGGAGAACATTAGGCAAATTTTTCTAAAATTTCTATTGAAATTCAATTTCTGGAAACTTGAAGAAAATAGCCTAAATAAGCATAATAATCTAAAATAAGCCTAAAAACCAAAAAAAGCCCAAAAGAACAAAAAATAGCAAAAGAAGCAATTATCACATTTTTCATAATTCGTATATATTTTTAGAAATCCTCCCGATGTTATAAATATTAAGCATAAGCATAATAACTAGAAATCCGTTCTCTAGAAGAGACTTGGATTTAGAGAATTTAATAACAAAAAAAGGGGAAGGGGAGGGGGGGGTGAATATTCGGAACCCAGGCCCGCGATGGTGTTCATACGCTACTGGCCCTAAAAAATGTTATTCTATCTTTAGCTTTCTGTTAGCTTTATTAGTGCTTTTGATCACAGAAATGATGTACACATGTCACGTTGAAATTACAATCTTAAAAATATTACAATACACAAATTATATTACATCTTGATATTGCAATAAAAGAGAAATTCTACAAGTGAGGTCATAATGTGAATTTGCTGCCATTTTCTTAAAAATTCAAGACATTGGGTTTTGTTTTCACGAAAAGTTTATTTGGAGGTGTACAATTAAAAAAATGATAAAGGCCAGTTGATGCACATTTGTGCCCGTTTTACGGTCTTTTGATTGAATTGTTGCTCGCAAAATATCTGGCTTCAAATTGGCGATTTCTCTTTCAGTGCTGGCTTTCAAGACTTGCAAGGTTTGTGGTTTGTTGTGGTAAACGCGAGATTTCAAAACGCCCCAAAGGAAGAAGTCTGGCGCCGTCAGATCAGGCGATCTCGCCGGCCAGTTTTAATCGCCAAAAGAACGTTGCTCGTTGCTTCGTCCTGCTGGAACCTACAATGCTCAAGATCCAATTCAGCAACTTGCGACAAAAGAACTCGTTTAATATCTGTCTGTAGCGCTCACCAGTTACGGTTACGTGGTGCCGTGGGCCTCCTAAAAAATTAAGGGCCAGTCACTTTGAGCGGATGCATGCATTTCATGTGAATTCTTCGTGTCCCAGAAACGCAAATTTTGCTTATTGACTTAACCATTTAAGAGGAAATGGCCTTCGCTGCTGTGGCCGAGGACGTCCGAGAGAGTCCACAGACATGGACATCAATGGGCTTTGTCGCTCATTATAATTTTGGATACGAAATCATTCTCTTCTTGGACCAGGTTTAACAGAGCATGGGAGTAAGTTAACCTCACTTGACGGCCAGCAGGAAGCAATTGGTGAACGGTTTGCACTTTGTATGGGAACATCTTCCATGAGACAACGATGTATCAGCAGACGAATTTTGATGAAGATGTTCGCATACAAAGTTCCACTGGGTTCATTAGAAAACTCCTCGCTACGCTCGTCGTTTTCTAAACTTGGACGCGTGCGAAAAAATCGCGCTTATTGAACTCGTTTTTTTAATATACTATTATAGAACATTTGGATCACTTGTAAAGGTGCGGGTTTTTAGGAGGTGCCAAAAAGAGGAACATTCAAGAGAATTTATCTGCTGAAATAATTTATGTGCGATTAACGAGTTTCAGTTGTCCCCACAATTCCAGTTCTAATAAAGAATCCCGACTGTGTAAGGAAGATAAATGCGTTGAATTATTTCGGAATACACACCTTTCTCCGGCATAATTCAATTTTTATTCGTTCTTATTTTGGCCGATTTCGCAAGTCGTTCTATATATCAAGCGCGGCGATCTCATCCGCTGTATAATCAGACCGGAGAAGGAAGAATTCACGAGGCGATTTATACCATTCCGGCCAGCACTTTGTAATTTGCACACTTCGTTGCCAAAAATTCGGCCGTCCATTTATTACCACCCAAAAAGTTAAAGTAGACATTGACCGATCGTTTAATGCGATTTTCGTGGATCGCCTTATTAAGGAATAATAAATTTCGTAATAAATTATCTTTTTAGTAGCAATGAAATAATTAACCCAAATCGACTATTAAATATTACTCTCCAAATTACACATTATGCATTTGAACATTTAACGAGCTTTATAATTAGAGATTGCTACTATTATAGCAATAGAGCGGCAGCAATTTTTATCAAATTATTCGAAATGACTCGGGGGAATCGCGCGCGTTTATTAAACTAATAATTATCAAACTGATCTCTAATATCCAATTTGTGTTCACTAAATTGTGAGCGGTAAAAGGTATAATTATTGTCAATTCGTTTATATACGTTCTTAATGTCTGTAACGCTAAATGGTATACATAGAAAAATGGATAAAAAAATGTTTCACTGACTACAGCAGTGAAGTAAAACATGTTTGGCCGTCTTTATGTGGAAGTGCACATGCCTAGACTCAAGACGCCAAGAACTTAAGGCCCTAAGTTGAAAGCCTCTAAACACACAATTAAAGTCGTACCGACTGCAGCTGTGAACTAGAACATGTATGGAATGTCAGTGCTCTTTGAGGGTACGCCGGGGTACACCCTAGCCCTGCTTACACTGAAAACGAAATAAATACAGAAACACTGAATAAAACTAAGAGTTTTACCACAATTTATTTGATGTATGTACAAATATTACGTATACATACATATCACGACTTAAGTGTCGACGTTTTACTGTCATTATCAAGTGTAAAAAACTAAGTGTTTTATTCAGTGTTTCTATAATGAATTACCACGTAGTAACGATCGCAACCATCACCATGACGAAATAAATACATTAACTATAGATTCACTGTTTTTAATTCCCTAAAATTTACTGGCGTGGTTTCTGCACTCAGCGATTTAATTACAAAAACTAGACTTGAAGTGGGGATACTTTTCGCAGATTAAATATGCATATATAAATTATATAAGATTTAGAAAAAATAAAAATATTCTCGGATACCGTATTGAATCTTTAGTAGAGAAGCGGGCATGCAAGGCTGGTGCAGACACGTGTTTGCGGCATACGTGAGCGCTAATGAATTTAAGTCACGTTTGCAAAAAAAAATCCCCTGACTAAAATTACAATTCACCCAGTGCCAGGGAGTTTCCAATCAACATACCTTTTCTGTGTTTTGTAAAAATATTTAAATTGTTTAGCTCTTGGTGGCAGATAATGCATTTGAGGGGCAAAATTTGAGGCCACAAATAACGACGAACGATGAATAATCGATGGTGATTATAGTAATACAATTATATATTGGATTGATGATGCTGTTACTTGGTGAAATTCCATAATATATGTGGTAAGTAAAACACGTGTGTTGAGAATTCTCAAAAATTTTTAATGTCAAAACACTGCAACATATGTTTCCCAACCCGTTATACACCCTCTAACTTCCCCGCCCCCTAACAATATTTAAGTCGCAATTGTAGCCTTGTCTTACCATAAATCATCTGCCTGATGAAGCCACTGTATGGCGAAATATAGTCACAGTATTAAAAATTTGTGAAAATTCTCAACACACGTGTTTTACTTACCACATAATACAATTATTACTAAATTTTAATGGTGTTGTTAATAAAATTTAAGCGAATTTTCCTGATGAAGCCTAGCGTGACGGGCGAAATATTGAAACTTGAAACTAGAGTTTTATTGGATTGAAGGCCCATCCTCGCCGTTGCATCACCCCAAATTCAAATTTTATCATTATTATTATCATATTACTATCCTTAATAATATGAATCACCAATACGTCAATATTATACTGGCCGCCATAAGTAAAAGAACACCAAGAATTCGTCACTCAATTTTTATGAAAATTTTAGATAATACGTAAATAATCCACACAAATGATTAAAATTTCAACATGCTAACTTTTTCTTTAATTTCAATAATGAGTTGCTCCTCCACGATTTCTGGAGCACTCAGCAACTCGCCAAGGCATAATAGAAATCAAATTGTCAATGTCAGCCTGACGGATTGCATCCCAAGCTTCTTGAAACCGCATCCTAATATCAGCTAAAGTGAGTGGGGGTGGCTGAAGATAGCCCAGTCTTTTGCCAATTGTATCTCACACGTGTTCAATAGATGATAGGTCTGGAGAACGAGAAGGCCATGGAAGTAAATCAACATTAGCGAGTTCCAGGAATTCCATAGTAACCCTAGCTGTATGCGGCTTTGGTTTTCCAACCTTGTAGGTAAATGTAGGTAAATGTAGCGATTTGCATTTAATGCTCCTGGAATGAACACAAGAGGAGACTTACTTCCATAAACGATCGCCCCCCCTACACCATCACTCGCGTGTAAGAGCTGTATGGCGTTCCACTGCAAACTGTAAATTTCCTCGTCCTCCTCGGCGACGTCTAACCATTTTTTGACCATCGTGGGCACACAAACAAAATCTCGATTCATCGCTAAAGATAACCTGCCTTCATTGATCGACCCATTGTAGTCTCTCATTGCACCATTCCAGACGACACCTCTTATGGCGATGAGTTAAGGGCAAACAAAGAAAAGGACCACATGATCGAATTCTCCGGTAAACTGATCGAACGGAGATTCCTTGGTTAGTTAAACCTCTCCAGATGTCTCCAATGGCGCTTGTTGTTGAAAATCGATCCCGGACAGCGACGAACCGAATAGCTGAATCTTCACGTTCTGTAGTATTTCTAGGGCGCACAGGTCGTAATCTCCGCCGCTGTTCCTGTCCCTCGGTACATCTACGCCAACATCGAGAACTTGTACTGACATTTCTACCAATTCGTTGGGCAATGTCACGAATTGACAAACCTTCTCTGAGCCCGATTACTCTAATCGTTCAAAATCGCTTAATTGTTGAAATACGCTACGCTAACAAACTGGGGCATCTTTTGATTTAAATGGAAAACCAATTAACTGATTCTCACGATAAAATTGTAATGTCACTGCTCAGTTAATTTAACAAAATAACAATAAAATTTCTTTCATTTTTTATACTCCAAGGTTAATTGATCAAAAAGTTGAGTTCTTAGTTTGGATTATTTAAGTATTATCTGAAATTTTCATAAAAATCGAGCGACGAATTCTTGGTGTTTTTTTTTACCAGTATATAACAATAAGTTCAATTATTATTTGTCACAGCCTGTGCAATGTTCCGGCAGTATTTGTACTCCCAATTATATTTACACCTAATATGGGAATTTATGTTTGAATTTTTGTTGCAGTTTCATCTTATACCAGTTAAAAAAAAAAAACTTATTTTATCGTATAAATTTGGTCCGATAATAATGATACACCCTTAGTAAAGGGATATTGCCGATTCAGCTCCACATTCTCATTCTCAAGATCATTGATCCCGTGTCCTTGACCTTCGTTTCCAACCCAAAAATCTGGGGGAGTTTACTGGCGGGAAATTCAAATCTGGGGAAATTTAGTGACGGAGAATCCAAATCTGGGGAATTTAGTGGCGGGGAATTGAAATTATGGGAATTCAAGATAAGTATAAGTTTTTGTTGTCAAAAAATACATCCGGTAACGCCGCAGATTCAAAAATTGAGGATTCAATTTAATGGTAAAGTTTTAAGGGTGTAACAACTACCGCTTCAAGTACCAACAACCAGGTTTCACATTGCAACCCTCAGACCTGTCAGACTTGTTCAGACAAAACAGGAACGCTGCAGATATCGAATTACGCAAACGTGTTCATGATTGATTTGTACAATTGTTTCAATCTTTCATAATTTTTACAGCTATTTAATTTCGGAGCTAATTCTTTATTTCTAATAATCTTTCCAATAACTGCGTTATTTCATAACTGACGTAAACTTTATTCGCTTCAATTTCCATTTTTTTTCAAAATTTGTGGCTTCCGCACTTACTTTACCCTTTAAGTTTTCGATGCGGCTAATAACTAACGATTCTATTGAGTGAAGAATTCCATTACTTTCCCCTTTTGAATCTGAGATGATCGGCGATTCACTTAGCTGTTTAAGAGATAAGGCTTAAAGTACTGCTCTTATGTCATCAAATGTTTTTTTCATTAATTTCATCTGCTACAAATTCAGGCTTTTATTGAAGAATGTTATTTTGCAGTTAGTTATCACTAGGTTTATTATTCATACCCATTCTTATATCTTGACATATTCTAACTTCTAATTTTTGAGGTTTGTGTGGCTTCTTTGGATTATTTAAAAAAATACATCATTTAGACATTATTACATATTCTAAATGTTCTCCTCGTTCAAGACAGACTTCATAACGAAGTTCCCAATTGGTCATGTGGTTGTTTTAGTTCTGTGAAGAAGGTTCAAATGGCGTCCTTTAATCATCGATTGTTTGTGGTCACTTTTGACCACGCCCAAATGTATGCGTCTGGAGAGGTGAAGTTTGGCGAATGTGAAGGATAAGGGAAGTCAGTAAATCGTGAAATGATTTTGTTTTGAAAATATCCCTGAAGAAATTTACTGCGGCAGCAGTATGACAAGTTGCCCCGTCCTGCTAAAAAACTCGTCTCGTAATGCCAAATTACGTGTACGGCATAATTGACGTAGATCAGGGGATATAGCCTGTTACAATTTGTATATATAGTATCCCCAGGTTTAGAGGAATCATGGCTTTGTCTTTTCGTGTGGTTTACAGCGGCATTAACAATAATCTCTATAAAATCATCAAGTTGAGAGTAGTCCGGTAAATTTACGATAGGTGGCGGTCGTGTAACGACAACAGGTAAATATCTCCTGTTACACATCCCTACAGTACGAAAGGAGGAGATTTTTATCTGTCGTTATAGGGTCGTCACCTACCGTAAATTTGCCGAACTAACCTCAACTTGATGATTTTATAGAGGTTATTGTTAATGCTGCTGTAAACCACTCGAAAAGGCAAAGCCATATTATTCCTCTAAACCTGGGGATAGTATACCGCTGCTGATTGAGTGTGACTTATTTACCATTCTCTTCGATAAAGTACGGATCAACATGGCTCGTGGCTCACACATGTAAAGGAACTTGAACCTCATCGGGTCTGGAAAATCCCAGAAATCGAGTTATCCGCCGATTCACATGGCCCAACAAATGAAAATATGCTTCGTCTGGCGAATATTCTTCCTACTGCGATAATCCCGAGGATGTAAGTGTTGGTATACCTGTTGGTATACCAGTATTTCTGAACTTTTCTACAACCTTTAAAATTACGGCATTGCTCGGAGAACGCTTATTAAATTGTTGAGTGAATTGATCACACACGTATCACAAACTTGTACGATTGATCGATTCCGTATGAGCGAAAATAATGCTCCACCAGAAAAAAAAATTCTTCTTTTAACAATTAGGCCCTACTAATTAATTGTTAAGGTTTTTGAAAGGTCTATACCAGCTAACGTGAGTTTGAAGGCGCGTGCATAGTGACATAGCCAACTTAGTTTCGGTACTCTTTCTTTTGGGCAGTACTGTATGAATTTTTCATGCGTTTTCAATGCGTCTTAATACGATAGGAACTTGTCGCAAATCTGGCAATTGCACATGCTGTTAGCTTTTTAATACTTTGTATTATACTGGATGGTCTAAGTAACCTCTGCCTCTGAATAACACCAACGGCACCACCACCACCATCATCATCACCATCATCACCATTTCCACCATCACCACCACCCGCCAATAAATCCCCCTCAGGTTTGACTTTCCCGCCACTAAATTAACCCCCCCTCCCTGTTTTTTTTTATTTACCACCACTAATTTTCTCCAGATTTAATTTTTTCCGCCTCAACCAGATTTAAATTTCCCACCAGCTTTTGAATTTCCCGCTACTAAATTCCTTCAGGTTTGAATTTCCCGCTACTAAATCCCTCCAGGTTTGAATTTCCTGCCACCAAATTCTCCCAGATTTTGATTTTCCCGCCAAAACTCCCCCCTGATTTGAATTTCCCGCCACTAAATTCCCACAGATTTTTAGATTAACCATCCTTTTTCGCAATATCAAAGTCAAGGTTAAGGTCATGACCTTGGGAATTGGAATGGCGCAGAACCTCTATTACCCTTTCCCAAAGTTTTTAAAATTTAAAAACAAAATGGCGGACGTCATAACTCAAAAACAAATGACGACTGAAAATCGACTTTCCTGCAAAAATGTGTATTTTTATAAAAGAAAATCGACGTGTTCGAGGATTTTTTCCAAAAATATTTTATTTCGATTTTACTGACTATATTCCAAACTTTAGGCGCGCACGGTAAACTGTTCTCTATTGAGGTGGTACCGATCTACATCTCGGGCAGCATTAATTAATGCCAGATAATTATCAATTAATTTCTTGTCTTGTGTTTGGCTTTATTGACTCAATCGATTAAGAAGACGATAATAGTCGCGCCCATCTAAATCAATCCGTTTCGACGTCCATTATTATTACCGAATGATCGGAGATAATAATTAGATTCAACGTGTGTGTGTTTTAATAAGCGTATGCGTTTACAAGGATGAATTATTGTTTACCCGTTATCGGCTTTAATTAATACCAGTAATTACTCGTTTATTAATATAAATCATCTGGTTGTTATCTATAAATGTCTTCGTTTAGACCCACCGGTCATATTTCGTATTGGGCATTTCATTTTTTTTACTAATGCATTGCAAATTTTATTACCAAAAGTTTCATCATGAGAATCAACGATTTAGAATAGATACATACATTAGATCATTCCGCAATTTTCCGTACGTTTTTTCAGTTATTCCGTCCATGTGCAGAATTTCCTTGTACATGACCCGACTATTTGTTTTTAGATAACTGGGGAAAAATGTGCGCCGGCAAAGTCTTAATATTTACGGAGTGCACGCATATAGAACATCGAGTGCAAATTCCTCTAAGCGCAGTTTCTCACATTCTATATTCGGAGCGAATTCGCTAAACGGTTCCGATGGAAACTCGAGATTTTGTATAACATATAAAACCGATATGGCGATGAGAATCTCCTTATCTCTATTTTATTGAGCGTTCCACGTAAATTTATCGATTCGTTTCGGGCCGGATAAGTGCGCTTAAACGTTATAATCTAATTCATTGTGGAGTAAGTGCACGAGTGTACACAATGGGCGAATGGGCGAACGGGCACTTGGTCCAACGCCCACTTCTGCTCTATGGTCGTGTGAATATTCCTCAAGTTCACATGCACCTTCTGCTAAGTTCAATCCGCACCAGCAGGGTTCATACGACCATAAATACCATCTGTTTTATCCACGAAATTGACCATTCATACCGTTCACACAAACGCGTTATTTATTAATTATTGTAATGTATGTAACCTATACAATTACTAACGACGATAAATTATCCCGTGCCTACAAGTGTAAAATATATTGATCCTGGATTCTGCTTGTGTGATGAAATATTTAAACGGCGCAGTCGATAGGATTGCGTAATTCGGATTCCATATTAGAATCACAATAAATTATTGCACTACTGAATTAATTATATTTAAATTAAAATTGAAAACGCTTACTTGTTGCATTAATAAAATTTAATTATATTTCGGCCACGCCAACTATATCGTAGTACGAGTCATGCTCTATCAATCGATTCATGAAATTAAACTAGATGTCGCTCTACCATAACGATGCCAAGTTTAGCTTTCAAGGTTTTCAAAACTTTAATAATTTAACAGTAAAATTCTCAACTAGTTTCGCCTTATTTAAAGAGATTTTAATGACAAAAATATACACAGCAACAGTTTGGCAAAGAATACTAGATTTAAAAAAATGGTGATGTGGCCATCATGTTACTTTCTCCGATTACTGGATGGTATAATAGTTATTTATATTTATAGATTCATTCATTATTTTCAATTTAAATCATATTTTAAATCGAGAGTTTCACATGATCGAATGATAATGACGTTTGAAACGTCAAAATTATGAAAGGTAAAAATGACAAATTATTTTTTAAATCTTTACCGTAAGTTTACTGAAAAATTAAAAAAAAATGCTAAAAATAGTCTTGGAAAAGATTTCTAAAAAAAGTTCTGATAAAAAGTCCTAAAAAATCTAATAAAAATCCTGAACAAGAAAGTCCGGAATAAGATTTCAAAAGTCATAAAAACCTAATAAAAGTCCTGAATAATTCTTGAAAAAGTTGTAATTAAAAGGCCTGAAAAAAGAGCCCTGACAAAAAAATGTCTTGAAAAACAGGTCCAGAAATAAAGTCCTAAAAGAAAGTCCTGAAAAAAGAGTTCTGACGCAAAAAGTTCTTAAGAAGAAGTTTTGTAAATAAAGTCTTGAAAAAGAGTACTGTTAAAATTTGTGAAAAAGAACATTTACATTTAAAATATGATTTCAATTGAAAATAAACCCATGAAAACGTAAATATAAAGTCGGAGAAAGTAACATGATGGCCACATCACCATTTTTTTAAATACAGCGCGCACAGACAGACTGTTATGTAGAGAAAAAATGGTGATGTGGCCATCATGTTACTTCCTCCGACTTGATGGTATCATTTATATTCACGCTTTCATGGTTTATTTTTAATTGAAATCATATTTTAAATGTACATCGAGCGTTGCGTAAACTCGGATGAAACTGACGTTTAAAACGTCAAAATTATGAAAGATGGAAAAATTATACTTCAAATTCAAAAACTCAGTTTACTCAAAAACTAACGAGATTTCGAAAAAAACTTATTCTTTAGAAGTTGTTAATTTTGGTATTCTCTACAATTATTATTCACACAAATTTGCTGTAACTATTATCGTTTCTTACTTATAAACCAAAATTTGAGAAAAAGTTAATAAATTGTTTTCTCGAATAGCAATGATTTTATGAAAATCTGTTTATTTCTTTGTTGTCTTCAATGTTTGTTTAAATATTTTTGTGATATTTTTCATATTTAAGAAAATATTGGCAAAAAACAAAAAACAGTTAAGGTAAACACCCACTTCCGGCGTACGAAATTTTACCAAAAGCTTTTCAGTTCTTCAGATTATCAGATAAGACGTATGTTCAAAGTTTCATATCAATTGCTCTATTAGTTTTTGAGGTACAGCGCACACAGGCAGACACACACACACACACACACACACACACACACACACGCAGACACAATTTTTTTTTTCTAGAAATTGTTGAAATGGCATCTAGGGACCCCAAAACGGATATTTCCTTAAAAAACATAAAAAAAAAAAAATCACGATCACAATACTTTCTCGTACTTCGTAACGGAGAAAGTAAAAATGATGAGCAAGAGAAATATATTTTAGAATAAGTTACTTATGACATTTGTCTAAAAAGATTGGGGAAAAACCACATAAGAAACCAATAACTTTATTCACGTTTTTAAAGTATAATCTGAAAGAGAAAATAAATTAAGAATTCTAACGAAAACAACAACAATAACAGATATTAAAAAAAATATAAAACTGATTTAGAAACAGAATAACGAAAGGAGTTAATGAAAACAACAGAAATTAAAGAAAATAATAGAAAAAATAATTATTGAATTAGTTGAATAATGAAAATTAAGCCGCGAATATTCAATGATTGAATTTCTTAAGTAAATGAAATAATGAGGAATATAATAAATTAATTTGTTTATTAATTCAGTCTGCATTTTGGGAAATGCAATCTGTAAAACCTATTAATTTATTAATTTATTTAGAACTCTTAAAACGTATCAGCAATCAAATTGCGAAAACCCAATAAAATAAATAACCTCCGTATTTAAATTTCATTTATTATGCTCGAAACGTGTTTGCATAGTCAAGGTTTGTTCATCTTCAATTAATATGCGAGACAGAAAACCGTATTATAATATATATAGAGCTTCGCCGGAATCCTTGACATTTATGAAACAGTAATTAATATTTTAATTTCTAATTAAAAAAAAAACGAGACGAGAGAAACATTACATTTGGAATAAATGCAATAAATATCGATAAAATTAGCAATGCAGTTCCATAAATAGAAACGTGCACTTTAGCGCGGATGTATAGAAATGTTGACAATGGAAATCGAAATGATGGCAATGATTGTATTTATTGATATAACAGTTGCCTATATGTAATTTGGTTCTCCTACTGTGACATTTAATATAGATTCTGTATTTGCAGCTCATTATTTTAGTAGCAGAGGTTTTAAGATGCTGTACCGGTTACAGCGTATCAGTAAAAAAATCCTAAATTTTCAAGTGATTTTTTTCAACGCTTGTAACTCTCAAAAATATTGTTTTTCATATTATTTCAAATAGCAATAGAATTATTATTATAATCTTTATTTTAACCCTATTAACAATTCCTCCCTCATTTTATAAAAAAAAATCGAGGTATCCCGCAAGGCTCCAGTTTTCCCCACCGCCGTTAAACTTAATGCCCTCATTGCAATAAACACCATTATTATTTTTATTCTGATAAATTCATAAGGTCAGTAAGAAAACGAGCGATGAAACCAATTACTCGCGCTTATTATCTACGAATCTAAACATTATATTTGTGCAGTTCCTCTGCAAGGGTCACGATTGAGAGTATCATGCAACCCGAATGACATTCAAACTGTGTAATTGTTGTGTATCCTTTATCAACCTTGGTATTTATATCATCTGTTCTCACACTGCTCCTCGCCATCGTCGGTTTTCGCGGATTTAATTTATAATTACACTTTTTACGTTCGTTTCCACAATTCCGCGCATCGTGACATTGCCCACCGATTCTGGATGAATGAAGTTTGTCATTGAATTATTGTTGTTTTTTTTTTTCGCCGTGTGGTCGGAAGTGATGTCGTAATCGGTGTTTTGAATTAAATATATAGAGCGGACAGTGGACGCAATCGTTGGCAAATTGCTCCAATTTGCAGTGAGTCAACAGGATACGGCAAGGTCCATTGACAATGGGACGATTCTGGGCGCGAACTCGAATTGGAGCGTGATGTCGCCTTCGTTACGTAACAATCGATGGACTATTTAAATTCCACTATTGGTTATTATTTAAACTGTAAATAATTATTTTTTTATTTTCTATAAAATACGAAAAATACAAGTGATTTAAATATGGTCGTAGTGTTGCTTGTTCTTCAAGGAGGATCCACCAAATACTGCTGCTACCTCTGTCTGTGGGACAGTAGAGCAACCGAAAAACACTACCAAACCAAAGACTGGCCAAAAATGTCACTCTAGGGCAAAGCAATGTGAAGTACAGTCAGAGAAAATACAAATGCGAAACTCGCTCGGCGAGGGAATGCTGCCGCATGTCGGTGCTTAGTTCGGTCGAAACCCGTCCCCACTTAAAATACAATTATGAGGTAATAAACTTTACAAGCCTAGTTCCCTTCTCGCCCCTAAGGGATCGAGTGACGTATTCCATATCTGTGATTTTTTTCATCTTCCAATTTTTGGTGCGTCACCTTCAAAAATTCGAATAACTAAAATTTTTACGTTATTTTGATATTTTTTATATATTTATCAATTGAAGAGTAATTTTAAATAAAATTGTTGGCAATATTTTAGTATTAATAATTTTCTTTTCAGTTTTGTATAAATAACCCCATCTTTTTGCTCTGTTTTCTGTTAAAAACAATTTCGTGTTTTGATGTTTTCAGTAACTAACAGAGAGTATCCATATGAAATATTACCATTGCTGTTCAATTTTGGGAGAAATAACTTAACGTGAAAAAATTACG
This sequence comes from Ocypus olens, assembly GCA_910593695.2. Classification (NCBI taxonomy): domain Eukaryota; kingdom Metazoa; phylum Arthropoda; class Insecta; order Coleoptera; family Staphylinidae; genus Ocypus; species Ocypus olens. The sequence goes on from OU343049.1 coordinate 48,145,267, forward strand.
TTGTTAATGATGGTTGGTTTTGGAGATTGATAGAGATCTCTACAAGATGCATGCAATATTTTTAATGCAACATTCTCTGAGAGAAATTCTAATATTTATAAATCAAAATTTTCAACGGTTGAACAAAATCTTTACGAAATTCACAAATTAAATTTTTCATTATTTAATTTATTATTAAAAAAAACACAAGTCGCACACCCACCAAACCCCATATCATTGTAATTGTTGAAAAGGTGTCTATTTGAAAATGTAAAAATATGCAGGGTGATTCATTTAAAAAAAAACTGCTGATATCTCGAAAGATTGTGTAGCTGTAGAAAATCAAAATAAGACACTTAATAGAATAAATAAAACAATATATATTTCTTTTTAAATAAATAAACAAACAACAGACATTTAGCCAGAAATCAGGTGTTCCGACACATGTACCCAACCCTGTATTTTTTACCCAAATAAAAAGTTATTTATAGTATTTTTTTTTAGGTTAACCATTTTCTCGCCCCTAAATGATCAAATGATGAAAATTTTATTTAATCATATGATTCCTATTAGTGAATACCATATCTTTCAATGTTTGGTGCGTCATCTTGAAAAATTTGAATAACTAATCTTTTTACGATATTTTGATATTTTGTATATATTTATCAACAATTGAGCAGCAAAATGTAATCAAATTAATAATAGAGTAACAGTATGTTTATGTTTAGTTTAAAACCTTTTTTTAATTTCAAATACCTTATATCTATATATAATTATTATACATGTTTATTAATGTTTAACTAATAATATACAGTGCGCGCCTAAAGTATGGAATATATTCAGTAAAACCGAAATAATTTTTTTTTTGGAAAAAATCCTCGAACAGGTCGATTTTCTTTTATAAAAATACACATTTTTGCATGAAATTCGATTTTCAGTCGTCATTTGTTTTCGAATAATGACGTCAGCCATTTTGTTTTTAAATGATAACCCCCTATTTTTGTTCTTGATTTTGAGAGATCTTTTCACTGTCGAACCGGCAGTATAAAAATGTTGCTATCTTACATCACAATTTTTTCGAGTAAATGACAATTGAAGGTGAGAACCCGATATTTAGAGTTTTTACAAAATGACCTGGTTCCAGCTCTTGTAGCAATTTTTACAAACCAAAAGTGATCTTGAACTTCCATATAATAAATATGGTTTCAGCAAGACGGCGCACTAAGCGCGTTTTTTTGTTTTTATTTTTTATTTTTTTTGTTTTGTTTTTTTTTGGTTTTTTTTTGCTGAAACTATATTGTATTATATGGAAGGTCAAGATCATTACAGTTTGGAAAAACGCGCTGGAACAAGGTCATTTTGCAAAAACTCTAAATATCAAGTTCACACTTTACTCGAAAAATTTCTAATGTAAGATGGCAACATTGTTTTACTGGCAGTTCGACAATGAAAATATCTCTCAAAATCAAAAACAAAAATGAGGGGTTGCCATTTAAAAACAAAATGGATGACGTCATTACTCAAAAACAAATGACTACTGAAAATCGACTTTCATGCAAAAATGTGTATTTTTATAAAAGAAAATCGACCTGTTCGAGGATTTTTTCCAAAAATATTTAATTTCGGCTTTACTGCATATATTTCATACTTTAGGCGCGCACTACAATGCGCAATATTACAATATAATTTAAAATTAAATTGTAAAATAACAACATAATAATATATATTTTTATACTTATGATTTGAAAATTAAGTAAAATATTGTAATGTTATAATATGGAGCTTAACGCTACTTTCTTTAGATTTTAAACGCCGTATTTTGTTTTCTGATTATAAGTGAAAAAACTATGAAAAAACCCCTAGCGGTCTTCACATTTTTGAAATATCAATGGATAATTCAAATTATTCTTTAAATTATAAGTAAAAAACTTAACTATCTAGTAATTTTAACATTTTTGAACACCTATTTTGGCTCAAAAAATACGGAGATATTGAAATGAAATACATTTTAATTGTTAGTTTATTATCATATATTTCAATTCCATTGAGTTCTATAGATATTCAGTTCTATGATATATAAACTTTTATTTACGGGAAATATTCAGAGACTTTCTTCTTACCACGTGTTTGTGAATATAATGTAACGATAGTATTTAATGCTTATATAATATTACCCTTTTCAAACTAAATTACTAATAAACTTAAAAAAACTACGTATTTAAACTTAATTTACCTACCTTTGAGATTATTTTTCAGGAATGTATGAAAGAATTACGATTTTTTAAATTTTAGGTTGTCACTCGATCGCTTAGGGTGAAAAAGGTAAACTTAAAAAAATGACCTTCAATGACCTTGAAAAAATTTACTTTATTTGATATTTGGGACAAAAATATATTTGAATATATTTTTCAGTTTTTTTATAGTGGTTAAAAAACCAAAAACCTATTTTTCGAGAGTTTCATGGTCATATCTTGACAAAAAATGGGATTCTTTATACGAAACTGAAAAAAATTATTAATACTAAATTACTAATAATAATTTTACATAGAATGACTGCTCAATTGTTTTATAAAAAATATCAAAATATCGTAAAAATATTAGTTATTCGAATTTTTGAAGATGTCGCACCAAACGTTGAAAGATGAAAAAAGTCACATAAATGGTATTTATTGATAGGAATCATATGACGAAATTATTATTTTTTTTAAATAATAGTAATCGTTTATTGCCCTCCTTAGAGGAATACAATGGGCCAGCGACCTAAGTCTTTCAGCCAGTATTATTTTTTATTTTCAAATATTTTTTTAATACTTTAAATAACGTTCAATGACCTTGAAAAATGCACCTAATTTGGTATTTGGGTCAATAATATATGTGATTTTTTTCTGATTTTTAAAATAATTTTTTAGTGGTTAAAAAAATTATATTTTAAAAAATCTTATTTTGGGACTTCCCGGGTCATGTCGGGGTTTTTTGATATACGGTTTACGGCTTCTTTGATTTAAGATCACAACTAATGATATTTTCATATTTATTTAAAAATCCGTGTGGAGTGGCATTTCGACCATCTTATCTCGGGATATCCTTTTATTACCTCATAAATAGATTTTAAGCAGGGACGGGTGTCGACTGAACGAAGCACCGACATGCGGCAGCATTCGAGTTTCGCATTTGTATTTTCTCTGACTGTACAAGCCCCTAGTTGACCCTCAAAAGTTGCCCCCACTGCATATTAAACTAGGTTTAACGAAAAATTTCATTAAAGCAATGAACCGTGAAGGTGAGAGATAAATCGCGAAACGCGTCTGCAGATGACTTTTACTTAATTTTTTACATATTTTATGGTTTACTTCTATAGTTTAATGTTTTCAAATTCAATTTAGTTTAATTTTCAAGTTAGTCGATCTTAAACCAATGTAATATGCAAATTTCATTTCATTTCAAATCATTCAATACCCGGCGCGGCATTAGCCAGAGAAGTAGTTGTTTCAATAAGTTATTTATTAGTAGTCCTTATAAGACTTAATTTTGAAGTGTTACGAACAGGTTGAATATTCATATATTCAGGCTTCTTTCGTCTTTATCTAATTTATTTGCTTGCAACTTGAAATGAAGGACTTGAAATGTTTTGAACAAAACTTGTGTTTTTTTTGTATGTATTTCCTGTGGTTTGCAATTTGCATACATATAATAAAATAAGCCAATGAGTGTAGAATTGTTCCAAGATAAGAATTAAAAAAAAAATGAATCCAGATTATGTTCAATCCGATCTAATAATGTACTTATTACTATCACTGGTGGAAAAAAAACCCATAACTTTGTGACAACTCGTCATAGGAACTTCGTTATTTGAGTCCTGTGCAGGTAATTGAACACATTTCAATGCCCCTTTGGTGGATCGAATCGTCACATTTTATCCAACTTGGTACACGTTGCCAAAGTTGGACGTTTTTTGCCCAAAAACGTGTTTTTTTTTTGTTCGGGGGGTTGAAGGGTTCGAAAAAGGATCATTCCAATCTGAGTTTACTCCCTTAAATTAGAGCCAAAATGGGATTATTTCCCGAAAAAACCATAAAATTTGGTTGAAAAGTCACTGAGCTATCTGCGAAAAAACTCAAAATGCATTTTTTTCAAACATAACTTGGTGCCAAATCGTCGTCGAAAGTTCGTTCTTGAGTCCTGCATAGGGAATTGATCAAATTTTAATGCCTTTACGGTAGTCCCGTCGACAAAATTTTTCTAACTCCGTAGACATCGTCAAAGTTGGACATGGTTTCAAGAAAAAAACTTTTTTTTCGCAAGGGCGCTAGAGGGGCGCGGAAGGGGTTACGCTTAAGTTCACATGCATGACTTTAAAGAAGACACTTCAGCTTTTCGCCCTCAAAGATTCAGCAAAATCTATTGAAAATACGCCGAGTTATGGCGGTTTAAGAATGGTCGTGTTTTATTTTTTTTTTCCTTCAGTATATATATAAACGGTACAAACTATTACTGGATAATTTAGTACACTTTTTTCTCTGTAAATGCCAGTTTAATAAACAACCCAAAGAAAAATTAACGCGCAGCAGACGTATCATATGTATTTCATGAAACCGTCTTCGTCGGCGAGGAGAAAAAACGCTTCACTGTTATAATTGTTAAATAAAGAGGAGTGTACTTATTTGTAGCATAAACGACATCTGCCGAGTGCAATAAATAGCCACCGACTGAAAATTTTATTGCTTTCTAATTATGGCTCTGGACAAAATCCATTTTCTATAGATAAATTCTCCTCCACATTTCACGTTCTCATCGTATTTTTCTGTAATTGGTCTCATTTGAAAATATAATTCTCCTACTACTACATTCATCTTATCCCATCGCGATGTTATTTATTAGTGCGGAGATCTAATTCCGCGCACCGTGGTAAATTACACGTGAAGACGTCTTCTTTGGAGTAATTGATTTCTTGTAAGAAATGGGACGTAATGTGCCGATGTCAATATTGTATATGTCGGTAAAAAGAATTATTTATGTAACAAAGGCTTTAATTTGTCTGTTTTTGTTGGAATATGGAATGGAGTATGCTACGTTCAAGAAAAAAAAACTTTACAAGGAAGTAATTGATATATTCCTTTATGGGCTGCTTCGCAAAAGTTATGCAACAAGATAGACACTGCTCTCAATTATAACGTGCAGGAAGAATATGCAGAAAAACAACATTCTCCATCCAGTAATCTTCATTCACAGATTATTTAAACTAGCGAATTTCTCTTTTAACATCAAATGAAAACAATTGTATTATTTCAGTTTGACAATGAAAGGCTCAAAAATAATCCAATAATTCAATTTTTCTTAAATATTTGTCTTGTTTTTAATGTGTTACATATTTGATTCAAAGAATATTTCAGAGCTTTAACATTTGACATCATTTTGGTAAGTTTTGGAGCAGTTTATGCTCATGTATAACATATCCATGATCAACTTATAATAAAGCAAGCCATGCTATTTGTTTATTATGTTTGAAGCAGGGAATTGGCAAAAGTCAAACCGAATATATTTTTAAAACAACACCGCTGCCTACATTACTTTAGAATTAAGATAGCCCAGATAGAGACGTACCAATACATTGTATAATAGTCCATAATGTAAACCTGTTTGTTTGTAATAAAGATGATGTATACAGTGCGAACGTTGGCTGTGAAACGCTCCAAATAAAAAATTCCCCGATCATCTGCGGCCAAAATCCTCCGATACTTCAACCTTATTTTTTGATCTTTTCTGATAGTTGTGTATTTTCCATACTCTCACCCAGTGTTGCCAGGAGTAATTTTTAATTTTCCGAAATATTTCATAAAAAAACCCCTCGCATAAAATACCCACCCCAAAAAATACCCCATGGATTGAAAAACTCCGTTTTTCCGAAAATATGTAGGTAGTACAAAAGGGCCAAAATTAAAAAAAAATATATTTAATTGTGCTGTGGTATCCTCCAAATAATTAAAATAATTCTTTAATTTTTCGGAAAGCATCGCTAATTAACTACTTAAAATTATTCGCATTTTACCGTGGGATCAGTTTTATTCCGGCCAAAGTATTATATTTAACAATTACTAAAAAAAAAACTAAATTGACTGCAAAAATTATTTTTTTGATTTAAAAATTTTGGAAAAAAAAAAATCAAAAATCGAATAGAAATATTTGAAAATTAGGTAATTCCTTAAACTCAAATCGCGCAGTCTTTATTTTCTATCTAAATATCAAAGTACATTAGTTTTATCTTAAAACATCCACTAAAACAAAAAATTTCAAATTAAATAAATAACATAAAATTAATACAAAAAGCAAGTACAAACCAAAAATATCAAAAATTCAGTCTGCAAAATCTAAATTATAGGGCAAAAAAATCAAAAACTTGAACCAAAACACTCGAAAATATAAAATCAACAATAAAGCAACATTAAAATTAATAATTAGGGTAACAGAACTAAAAACATTGGTAAAAACTCTTGGGAAAAATAAAAATGCAGTCAAAAAAACAATTCAAAACATTTCAACTAAATCAAAAATTTTGGTTTAAGTGCCAAAAACATCTAAAATATAGGCCAAAAAAATCAAAAACCCTGGTCGAAAAAATAAAAATGCAGGCTAAAAATTGAAAATTCAAGCAAAAGGAAAATAATTTGCCATTTTCAGCCCCAAATCTCTTAAAGTAAATTGCGGAAATTCTAAACTCAATAATAGGTAAAAAAAATTCGCCCATAAAAATAATAATTCAGGTTAAAACATCTAAAATGAAGGGCAAAAAAAAAAAATTGATCAGAAACTCGAAAATGCCGGCAAAAAGTTCGCACACAAAAAACAATTCAGGTTAAAAATCTAAAGTATAGACCAATCAAAAATTCGCTCGTTAAAATTTATAATCAAGATAAAAAAAACTAAGAATATAGGCAAAAAATCTAAAATTTAGACTAAAATTGTAAATTCTCGGCAAAAATAAAAAACGAAAATTTTAACTAAATATTCGAAAATTTTGGTTTATAGGCCAAAAACTAAAATTTGGAACAAAGAAATGAAAAACACAGACCAAACATCTGAAATATAGGCAAACAAGCAAATATCCTGATGTAAAAAATAAAAAATGCTGACTAAAAAATTGAAATTTTATCCCGAAATAAATTACCGAAAGTAATTAAAAAAAATTCGGCAATAAAAACAATAATTCAGGTTAACACAATCTGAAATGAAGGGCAAACAATCAAAAAACTCGAAAATACCCTCAAAATAAAACAAAAGTCGCCCATTAAAATCAACAATCAAAAATTCGCTCGTTAAAATTAATAATTAAGATACAAAAACTGAAAAAATCGAAAAATGAAAAATATAGAAAATTTCAACATACTATTAAAAAATTTTGACCAAAATCAAAATATTTTGGCCAAAAACTCTAAAAGTTAGAACAAACAAAGAAATCAAAAATGCAGACGAAGTCTTTATTACAAAAGAAATAAAATTCCTGGTCTAAAATAAAAAAATACGGTCCAAAAAATTACAATTTCAAGTAAAAGAAAAATAATTTGTCAAGTTCGACACCAACAATAACTCTAGCTCAAAATAAATTGCCAACTAGATATGCGAAAATGTTAAAAAAAGATAAAGGACAAAAAATCCAAAACTCGAAAATACCGGCAAAAATGAATATTTCAGGTTGAAATAGAGGGCAGAAAATCAAAAATTCGGGCCTAAAAATAAAATGCCGACCAAAAAATCGAAAATTTTAACAAACAAATCGAAAATTTAAACCAAAATGAAGAAAAATTATTCAGTTATACAGAAACTGCAGGTAAAAAATCTAAAATATTAGTAAAAAAAATCAAAATCCAGGCCTAATGATAAAAAATGCAAACAAAAAGATTGAATATTTAATATAGTAATAATAATTTATTTACGGGCAACGAGTGTTGCCAGTAGCAATTTTTAATTTCCCAAATATTTAATAAAACTCCCCCAAAATTACGCCTCTGTCCTCCAAAATAATAAATTTTGAAAATAAAACGTAAATACAGTGGATTTATTGGAAAATATACAAAATTAAAACATTATAATTATAGAAATTATTGAAATTTATTATTCATCTTCATCCTCAATATTTTCATCTTCTTTTCAATAATAAAGACAATTTATTATTATTATTATTATTTCTAGCAAATGTAATAACATGTTCATCGATTTTCCCAAAAATACCCCTCGTATAAAATACCGCCCCAAAAAATACTCCATTGATTGAAGTTTCCCAAAATACACCCCAAAACAATAATTTACCCCATTTTGGGAAAAAAAACCCAATCTGGCAACACTGCTCTCACCCCTTTACGTAATGACGTCATCGCCTTTTTTTAATGGCTACCGCCACATTTTTCGATGGATTCTGATTCTTCTTAAAATCCTACATACACAATATGCAGTTTGGCGATGTTCATTTGATTAGTCAGTGAAACTATTGGGATTTATGAAAGAAACTTCTTTACGTAAAATTAACCCTTAAAGCGCTAGCGTTACCGTACGGTAACGTAATTGTAACAGGTTTCTGTATTTGTTAATAAAATAAATTTAAGCTATAATTGCCAGATGACGCTTGAAATGTTTTCCTCATATCACAAACTAGCCACTCAATTTTTAAGCCACAATCTGCCGAAAGCAATAAAATCGTTTATCCAAATATAAAGTTTTTTTAATTTAAAAAATTTCGGACTTGAAGGGTTAAAAACAAAAATTGAGATAGCTGTGGAATTTGTATCAATTTATTTGAATCAGATGAATAGCAATTTGACAGAATATTAAATAAATAAAATAACAATTAAAAAAACATTAAACTATCAAATTAAGTGTAAAAAGTGAGTCCCATTTACTTCTTGGTAGAAGGCAAGTCGATGCATGAATTCCTGCCTAATATTTTAAAGCATCTCTGGGGTAATTGCCTGAATTTCATTTCGGATTCTTTCTTTCAAGATAACAATGGAATTTGGTCTGTTAAAGTAGCGAATTAAATCATGCCATCAAAAATTACTTCCTAGCCTGGTGTTACTAAGAGTTGATCGTGATTAGATTATAGCTTCATTATTGCCAACATTTCTCGACTAGAGCAATTGATATACTGATCGATGTTTAATAAATTAATAACAATAGATAATTATCTTTCTGAATGAGTTAGTTCATGCATTTTCTGAAATACATTTATAATTAACGCGTCAATCAGAATCGAAAAGGACGCGATGTTTAAGCGTGTAATTGCGAATTTATAAATGATAGTAAACCATTGTGTTCTTAATTAAGTGGCGCTCCTACAGCAATGTTATTAATATTTCCCACGACATAATTACACAGTTGTTTTATTTATGTATTCAATTCGCTTCAAATGTGATATTCATAATTTATTTCATTATCATAAATTATTGCGATAGTACACAGCATTTAAATTATTCAGAACTAACAATAAGTAACTCCAGGATTTAAATATAAGTTATAGGTATATTTTTGAGTTGAGATAACTTCACTTTTTTTTGACGTGAGGAGAGGAGATCTTCATAAGACACCTCTGTAGGGGGGCAGTGTTTGATTCGCCGGGATCGCGCCTACCAACTAAAACCTCTCCTCATATGCTCGGTGCTAGGGCTAGTCTGACCAAAGGTCTATTATAGCGTGACGAGATGTTTGATCTCTGAGAAGCGAGTAGCTACCGCCGGTCCGATCCCAACCACCCTCGAGGACTGCGAGGGCAGTGGGGGACAGAGGGTGTAATGCTGTGGTAGCGAAACAAATTAATTTATAGGAGTATATTAAAGTAGGGTTTTGAGGTTTCTAAGTTTTACCTTAGGATATCTCTGGGGGTAAGATGTTTGGTATTGCTGTACCTGGACGGTATGTCATACTGTGGGAATGTAATTCCCGATGATGGGTCGTTATCCAGCCTTTCAAAGAATTTACTTGAGAGCTCTTTGATGTGATCCAGGACACTAGGCGTTTTTGTGTCTCTGTGCAACTGTGAGTTGCCCATGCATAAGGATGCACGCAGCACCTTCCTCAGCAGGACGTTTTGCCGGTTTTGGATCTTGTTGATCTTAGTTCTAGGACAGTAAGCGAAGGCTTGAGATGCGTAAAGCATCTGTGGTCTCAGAATGAGTTTATAAAGGTTAACCCGGTTCTTGGTGGACAACCTGGACTTTTAGTTTGTTATGGGAAACAGGTCGTGCAGTGCAGCATGATAGCGGCATTTATGTGCTTGGTCCAGCTTAAGTGCTAGTCAAGAATGCATCTCAGGTACCGGGTGTGGTCTTTGAGGGCTATCGGGGACTCTCCGATTGTAAATTCGAGAGGAGGGATCGGGGATTTGGTGCGTTTCCGTCTGAAGTGCACGGCCACGCTCTTTGTGGGATTTATCGCAATGCGCCATTTGTCGGCCCATTCCCCGAGGGCGTCTATAGCTGATTGTAGTTTAGTTTCCATGTGCTTGCGATGTTTGGGATAAATGGTACGACCTTGGTACAGAAGCGCCGTGTCGTCTGCGTATTGGGCGGCCATGCATGGAAAAAAATCCGGCATGTCACTCACAAAGATGTGTCGGGGAGAGGCATGCCCCCTGAGGAACCCCGGCTTCTACCTATCTCACTGTGGAGAGAGCAGTGTTTACTTTGCAGCTGTACCGTCGCTGACTCATGAAGGACCGAATTAGTCGTATTAAGTACTCAGGGTACTCAAGAAGGATCATTTTGTAGATTGGACCGTCTGGCCAGACCTTGTCAAAAGCCTTGGCAACATCAAGGAAGACCCCAGCCGTTTCCTTCCTATGGGCGAACCCGTTGGCGATGTATTCAGTGACTCTCAATAGCTGATGAGTGGTGGAGAGACCTTTTCGGAAGACAAACTGATAGTCCGGGATGGTCTTATTGTCCTCCGTAAAATCGCGGAGGCGTTTGAGAATTACTTTCTCGACAAGTTTTCACAGAGTACTGAGGAGGCTGATAGGTCTGTAACTGTCCGGGAAGGTAGGAGACTTCCCTTGCTTGAGATGCTGGTTATGTTAGCCAGCCTCCAGGAGGTCGGGAAGTATCCTAGCCTCATTGACGCGTTCGCGATGTTTAGGATAGCAACTCTACCTTTTCTGCCGAGTTTACGGACCATGGCGGTGCTGATGGCGTCAGGGCCCGGGGCCTTCTATAGCGGGAGACATTTGATTAGGTCGTCGACTTCGGTTTTTGTGGCGGGGACCATGGTCCACTAACCATTATCTGCTGTTAAGTATGAATTAACAGCGGATGTTATTTCATCCTCAAAGTCGAAATCCTCGCTGGGGTTTAACATGAATTAATGTTCTTGGGAGTCGGCGAATCCTTCAGCCTTCTCAGCATCTGACTAAGCAAAACCTCTCTCACCATGGATCGCAGCACGACCAGGTGGTTTGCGTCTTAGCGCTTTAGCTAGCCCCCAGAAGGTTTTGGAGCAAGAGTTTACCTCATCAATTTTGCGTTCCCAACGCTCGTAGGTAGGACGCGAAGATTATCTTTGACCCAAAGCGCAAGGGAGTAGGCCTCCACCCTGTGCTCAGGTAAGTGCGTATGGTGCCACCTGCGACGAGCCGCCTTACTCTTTCGGATCATTTTGAGGACTTCCGGGGGGGTTATTGAGAGGCTCGGGACTTGTCGAGATTCTCGTGGTCGAGGACTCTTCAGCGGCCGTAAGAGATAACTTCACTTGTTGCAGATGTGTTAAATAAGTGTAGGTGCGCACCCAGGGGGGTGGCTATCGGGCTTGAGCCCCTTCCCCCTTTAATCAAAGAATGATTATTAGAAGCATACTTTTAAGAAAAACCGAGAAGAAATAGCGAAGCTTTGAAAACGCTACCCAAATTCACCTTCCGAGGAAGAGCGTAGGAAATAGAATAATAGCCAGTACTCATCCAAAATCTGTAAATCAGTCTATAAGAAATTTCTAAGGTTCTAAAAAAAAAATACTTACGGAATCGTCTTCAAAATTTAGAAATCCACCTAGAAATAACAAACTTTTCGTATACTACAAATAATTGACATCCCCTAGCTGCAAACAAAATGGCGATACACTAATCGTGAATTGAAGGAAACTAAATATTTACCTCCCGATTTCTAAGTTTCTAACAAAAACTATCACTTACAGAATTATGTTCAAAATTTACAATTCCACGTAGAAATAATACATGTTTGGTATACTACAAAATAATTGACATCTCCTAACTGCAAACAAAATGGCGACGCGTTGAACTTGAATTGAAGAAAAGTAAATATGCATCTCTTGATTTCTTAGTTTCTAAAAAAAGTATCACTTACGAAATCGTTTTCAAAATTTACAAATCCGCCTAGAAATATTACATGTTTGGTATACTACAAAATAATTGATGCCCCTTATTTGCATACAAAATGGCGACACGCTAAACGTAAATTGAAGTAAATTAAATATGCATCCCCGGATTTCCAAGTTCCTAAAAATATTATCACTTAAAGAATTAAGTTCAAAAATTACAAATCCAAGTAGAAATAAAAATACATTTTTGGTATACTACAAAATAATTGATATCACATAGCTGCAAACAAGATGGCGACACAATAAACTTGAATTGAAGAAAACTAAATATGTATCTCCCGATTTCTAAGAGTCTAAAAAAATTATCACTTACGGAATTGTCTTTAAAATGTACAAGTATGCCTAGAAATATTACATGTTTGGTATACTACAAAATAATTGACATCTCCTAACTGCAAACAAAATGGTGACGCGTTGAACTTGAATTGAAGGAAAGTAAATATGCATCTCTTGATTTCTAAGTTTCTAAAAAAATATCACTTACGAAATCGTCTTTAAAACTCACAAATCCACCTACAAATAGTACATTTTTGGTATACTACAAAATAATTGAATATAAGAAAAAACAGCCTAACTTGCAACCGAAACAACACATCAACTTCTCGGTTGGTTTATAGTCAACTGATTTAGGACTACGAATACGCCATCGTCCACCTCTCCGTATATCAATTAGAAGCACTTTAGGAATAGACCATTTAGTCACTTGGTCTTGGTAGTCCTGATTTAGAATTGAAAATAATTCACACTTCCGGATAGCACTCATCGACTTTTTTTGAAGAGTTTACCTTACCGAAGGGTACGCGACCTCGGTATTACTACAGAGTCAATATATTTCTCTCTTACTTTGTTGAGTGGCTCAGGTGTCACTCGGCCGGGGCGGAATAATTATTATAAGACATATTTGTTTCCTCCACAGATTCCAAGAAGATAATAATGGCCAAGTCATCAGCTGACCCGTAGCACCCCCAAAAATGTTCTATAGCAGGGGGGCGAGCACCGATTCTTCATCTAGCACCCTACAGTCGTGAAATTTGTGTGCCTGTCCGATGGATGCCAGGGTTATATCGACATGGGACACCGATCTTCCCTGTAGCACACTCCTAGATCCTGTGGTACTCCAAAATCCAGGACCTTCTCGCAGCACTAGTCGGCTTAGAATGACATAATACATCACTGTAAATACACAATATTTATGTACATTTGTTACAGACAGTCCTAAGGCCTATATACTCCAAGCTAGAGGAAGGATGTGGTCAATTACTAAGCCTCTTTCCAAAAGACCAGCACCTAAATTAATTGAATTGATAATAGGAGGATCACAGTGGCGGCTCGTCAGGTTTTGGTTTGGTGAGGCACAGATTTAATATTATCCACACTTCTCTGTAAAATCTTCCTATTTCCTATTTTGAGTCTCCAAAATTGGTTCTATTTTTTACAGCTTTACGCATCGAGCATATCAAAATTTAAAAATGTGGCATTTTAAGAAATCTATTTCGAATGAATTTTGAGTGATTTTGGAAAGTTTCAAGTCGATTGCAATTATTTTTATATTTATTTAGAATCTCCAAAATTGGTTAAATTGTTTTTTCAATTTTACATCGCATCAAAATTTCAAAAAATCTAGAAATGGTGCGAATACAGTTTTTTTTTTTAAGAAACCAATTTGGAATGAATTTTGGGTAATTTTGGAAAGTGTCTAATCTCTAGCAATTGTTTTCATCTTTATTTTGAGTCTCTAAAATTGGTTCAAATTTTACACACTGAGCATATAAAAATTTCCAAAAATAAAATGGCGCAGAGTTAAAAAAAAAATCAATTTGGAATTAATTTTGTCTAAATTTGGGAAGTTTCAAGTCGATAGCAATTGTTTTATATTAATAATTTTGGGTCTCCTAAATTGATTCAATTTTAAACATAAACTATATGGAGGCATATTAAGTTGCATAAATTCCGATTGCGCTGGTTTACGTTTGCCTCACGTCCGGCACGGGTGGGCGCGCTAATTCTAACCATTACAAATCGGGAACATTGCGTTAATCCATCCATTTATAGTCACTATATAATTAATTTATCAATATTAAAGTCAATACGGAAGAAATTTATTGAAAAAATTTATATTTTTATAATATAGGAAATTAATGGCGAGGCATTTCCACCCTGACGAGCCACCACTGGAGGATCAGAATAAAACTGTGTTTATGTGTGTCCAACTTGATATGATATGATTCCGAAAATTGGACTTTATTGCAACTTATTGTATAAGTTGAAATTATTTTGCCTTTACGACTAAAACTCTGGTCAACGTTTTTTTAATCATTTTCAGGTGGATATTTTTGGAAGCCTTGGTGAATTATGTAAATAAAACCTAATACCTTTATCATTTCCTACCTAAATATTTGTGTCCCAATAAAATAATTGAAAACGCATCCAAGAATTGCGCAAAGATTGACAGGATGAGAAGAAGCAAGAGGTATTTGTGACCGTCACGAGAAACCGGCTCCCTAGAGAAGGTAGGCGACCACATCAACATCTTCTAGAGATATGGCAACGGTAAATTTTGGGCGCCCCATTCCCGAAAACAACGGCCCTTTTAAGGGCCATAAAAGCTAACTAATTCTAAGGTTCTTCTTTGTCGATGGATGAATGCATGTATGAAAGAAATGAATGACCTGAGTGCTCTTATAATAAAATATTTAAAAATTTTAGCCAAGATTATCAGAAGACTAAGAATGAGAAGAGTTATTTTGTACTTCAAAAATCGATCGAAAATTTCCTGTTTAGAATGTCTGCAATAAATTAATTTCGAAACATTTTCATGATTTGTAACAGGAGACCAGGAACGAAAAGAGTTGTTTTGCACTTCAAAAATCTATCGAAAATTCGGTGTTCAGAATGTCTAACCTAAATTAATTTCGAAAAATTTTAACGATTTATAACAGGAGACCAGGAACGAAAAGAGTTGTTTTAAACTTCTAAAATCTATCGAAACTTTGTGGTTCAGAAAGTCTACTCTAAATTAATTTCGAAAAATGTTTACGATTTGTAACAGGAGACTAATAACGAAAAGAGTTATTTTGCACTTCAAAAATCGATCAAAAATTTGCGGTTCAGAATGTCTACCTTAACTTAATTTCGAAAAACTAGTTAAAGCCTAGTTAAATACTAAGTAACACAGTGGGTAAAATAGTTAAGAAAATATGATTAGAGTGTTATTACTATACATTTTTCAAATATTGTAAAAATAGTTCTTGATTTTAGTTATTTACACACCACTTAGAGCAAATCTCGTTATATTGAGTAGACATACCTTGTAATTTCTAAATCACTTTAAATTGGTTGCGCGGTTAAGTGGAGTAAACGTTGCTGGTGCGTCGACTGTAACTAGACGTAAAATATGAATTCATAATTCAAAAACCGTGATGATGCCCGATATAAATCTCCGATGGCGTCAATCGAAAGTGTAGAAGTGTAGGAGCAGAGCCGGATGGTAGGATGGTAGTCTTCTATGCAAAAATCAGAAATTCGTGCGCACGTTCGCTCTGCCCATATCTGGCCGAGGAGCGTGATATGTATAACACAGCCCAAATAATTGGTGTATAATAGAGTTGGCATTCGGGATCGTGTGAACCTGGACACAATAATACACCTTCTTCTGGAGGTGTCTGTTCCCACGGGTCCAATGATAACAGCTATCATCACTGGTCCGCTGCTCTGCAATATTCGTACCGCACTAACATTAGTTTCAGTTAGCTTAAATGTCCGCATTCATCTATCACAAATAAGTCTTTCAATTCTGTTCTCTTAAATTATTATACTTCCACGTCGACAGTGCACGATTTCACGCTCGATGAATTAAATCCGGACAATAACATTATATTTTGCTCACGAAATGTAACCTTCGCCTACTGCAAAAATACGTACATACCGATTCATTAACGCAAAAGAACACAATTTTTGGGCAATTTGAAATTTATAGAGCATGATCATCATCCAGTTTTCTTACATTTACAAGACAACCGCTTACTAGTAAAGGTGCTACATGTAAACACACTATAATTAACTAATTACGTTGGAGCTTAAAATTACTGGGATGCAATAAAGTAGTGTACTATAACATCATAAACTACATTCTTCGATACACCTGGCTTCTTCGGCGTTGCTGTGCAATGTTTTCGTCCAATTATTGCGAAAAAAATAATTTTGAATTGTTTTCTAAATTTCTTCAAAAGCTAAAAATTTATATTTATATTATAAACTCCATGTTTATAATATATTACGGCTCTGTACCTCAATTAAGCATAGGTTGTTAAAAGCTACCCATCCCGCCATAAAAGCTTCAATTTAAAATTTTTATTAATCACCTCCCCACATATAGATTTAGATATTGCACTTAAAGTGCGTGCAGAATTCCAGGTATTTGCAAGTAAACAAAATTTACGAGGTAATAACAAATTAAAACGTTTATAAATCACTCCGGGTACACCAAGAACAAATATCCTTAAAGCGATTCCGTATTACGTTCAGTATCCATCATGAAAATTAAATTTTCATTGGTAATCCCCGCGTTTCGCGCCGGCATTAATCAAAAGATGCGCTTTATAACACCTTTCGCACACATGTGCGCATTTTTACAAGCGAAACTACTTTTATGCAGGATAACTTACACCCGAGTCATTTGTATTAATAGCTGGTCGGACTATAAAACGCATTTATTGCGATTCGAGTCCGGACTGGACGTTATCAAAATTGTTTTACACTTATATAAAATTACGCTAATGGATCAATAAGGTTTTATTTTAACGACCCATCGGCATCTTTAACAGTGTTTATGTAATTGTTCGTTGTTCGTATCTGCTAAAAGCACGGGTGGTCATTAGTATAATTAGCTTGGTGATGGTATCGATGGTTTTCAATAAATATTCATCGATTCTTTTTATAATCGTTGTTGAATGAGTTATCAAAATGGGGCAATTTACAGGATGCAGGGGCGGCTCGTTATGTAGAGCCATGGAGCCATGGCACTACCTCTAATTTCATGTTCGCAAAGAATTTTGTATTTCTACAAACACCTAAATATTAAAACAATGTTTAATGAGTGGAGAAAAATCGCAATGCATTTGTTACCCAACGCAAACGGAGCCAACTTACTTCTGGTCAGTAGCGGTTTCAAAGGGCGGGTAATCGGGTAATTACCCCCCCTAAGAATTTTTCGCTTATCAATTTTTATTGTTAAAAATTACCGGTATTCCATATTCCAAACAAATAATATAATATATTTTACATTATTTAACTTGGATTATTGATTTTATTTCGTGATTTTTTAATTTTTTGCTAATATTTTCGAATTTCTGGTCAGAAACTTATTTTTGGTGGCAAATTATTTTGCTTCTACCTTTCGATTTTTTGGTCTGCTTTTTTATTTTTAGATCAGGATTCTTGATTCCTTGGCCCATATTTAAGATTTCAGCATTTCCAACTTTTTTTTATTTTGACCAAAATATTCGATTGGTTTGTAGAAATGTTCGATTTTTTTTGTCTGCAATTTTTATCCTTACGCTCGTTTTCGATGTTTTGTTTAAATTTTCACCGTTTTAGGCTATATTGTAGATTTTTTTATTTTTTGGTCTAAATATTCTTTATTTTGACGAAAAAAATCGATTGGTTTGTAGAAATTTTGGATTTTTTGTCTGCATTTTTTATCTTTACGCCCGAAGTTTTGTTGTTTAGTCTAAATTTTCACCTTTTTAGGTTTTTACTTTTTTGGCCTATATTTTGTTTCAATTTTTGGTCTTTTGGCAGAAATTTTCTTTATTTCGACTTAAATTTTCGATTCGTTTGTTAAAAATTTTGATTTTTTAGTCTACAGCTTTGATTTTTGGGTACGAATTTTAGATTTGTGGTCTTAATTTTTTATTTTTTGTCCCATATTTTAGATTTTCTTGCGAATTTATTTTTTATTTTTATATATACAAACATCTTTATTCACAGAAATAACATCTAAATACATTATGTTAAAAACTTGAAATCCGCTTTCCGTTGGCTGTGAAAGGGCTATCGATTTTTATTTTTGCTATTATTTTCAAATTTCTCTTTGGATTTTATTTTAAGCTAAAAAGAGTTATTTTGGGGCTAAAAATGACAAATTATTTTTCTTTTGCTTGTATTTTCAATTTTTTTGGTGTGCATTTTTATTTTTAAACCAGGTTTTTGACTTCTTGGCCGATAATTTAGATCTTCGGCTGTTTTGTGCCAAATTTTTTATTTTTTGGCCAAAATATTCGATTTTTCTAGCAAGATAAATGGTTCTTTGTTTCTTCAAAAAAGGAGGACGGATATTGTGGCTCCACCATCAACATGTTCCATGAGCCGCCACTGATTTCATTTAGTAGAAAAGTGCCTTGTCTCAACTTTTAAAGCTAATTAAAGCGAAAATTAAAGAAAAATATTTCCAAAAAATTGGAAAATGATTTTGAACATTAGACTGATTTTTGAGACTAATTTAAACCCTTTTCTTAGAATATTCTGCATTTTTTATTAGTAGTAGTAAATCTTTATTATCATGTTTATGTTACACTAAATTATTTTACCTACAGTAAATGTTATTTTTATTTGATAAAGGGCTACCGACCATCGGTCTTTCTGCCTTATTTTTTATTATTAAGCCTGTATTCCCTGTATTTTTGATTTTTTTGTCCGCATTTTTGATTTTTGGGGCCGATTTTTTCATTCTAGTTCCAAAATTTTGAGTTAATTTTGGTTAAAATGTCTATAACCTGAATGATTGATTTATATGCGAGATTTCTTTTTATTTTTTTCGGTATTTTCGAGTTTTGTTTGTTGAAATTTTCGATTTTTTAGTCTGCAATTATTATCTTCAGGCCCGAGTTTTCGATATACTGTCTAAATTTTCGACTTTCTGGCCAACATTATAAATATTGATTATTTTTTTAAATCTTTTGACCTAAATTTTTCTTTTCGATTTTATTGTTAAAATTTTTCGGTTTATTGGCTCCCATTTTTGGTTTTTCGTTTAGTCTGCATTTATTATGTTTAGGTCCGAATTTTCCATGTTTTGTCTAAATTTTCGACTTTTTGACCAACATTGTAGATTTTTTGTTAATCTTTTGCCCTAAATTTTTTTTATTTATTTTTATTTGTCTGTTCAAATGTATGTTTCCTTGGTTCACTATTTTTATTTTTTTTAATTTTTGGTATATTTTGCAGTGGCGGTATCAAAGGGGGGATAATCGGGTAATTACCCCCCTAAGAATTTTTCGCTTATCAATTTTTATTGTTAAAAATTACCGGTATTCCATATTCCAAACAAATAATATAACCGGTAAATTTTTTCAACGCTTTAAAACGTTGGAAAAGGATAGGGAGATTTCACGGAACAGGTGTGGTATATGAGAGCGGAAGCACCAGCTTATTTATCTTTTTTTTTATTATTATTTGATGTAGATAAGATAAAACAATCAATTCATCGTTCATTTTTTTTGCGGTTTCGAGAAAATAACTCTTGAACAAAACGGCAGATATTAAAAATTCTTTCAGAAAAGTGTTGTACTCATTGGATAAATGTAGATGGGACCAAAAAATTATTTCGTTTTCGATTGTTTTTTGAGAAGCTCTTGAACTGATGACCAAATTTAGCAAATTCTTCCGGCAACATGTTTCAATCATTAAATAGATGCAGATAAGACCCAAGAAATGTAGTTTGTAGTTTTTTGAGCGAAAGGACAAATTTTGAAAATGCGTTCGGCACAGCGTTCTACTAATTGAACAGATGTAGATGAGATTAAAAAATAAATTATTTTTTAATATTGTTAAACGAAAAGACAGCGTTCAAATTCTTTTAGCAAAGAAGATGTTGAAGCTAAAAAATTAAATTTGCCGTTAAATTAATTTCTGGTGTTTTAAAATTAACGCAAAACGTTCAGATTGCACGATTTCAATGCCCGAAAATTTAAAATTGCCATTTTGATTTTTTTTAATTGCACAACTGTCCGATTTTGACATAACCTCAAAATGTGACAAATCGTTGTAGCTGTTCTTGTAGCGAAGAAAAAAAACTAGTTATTTAGTATTCGCTGTTTAAAGTGACAGTTACTGTTACTAAAAAATAACTAGTTATTTAGTACCTGTTATTTAAACTAACCTCAGAAAATTTTACTCAGTGTAACAAAGAAAATCTTAGATTCTAATCGAATTTTAATTTTGTCTATGAAATCAACGCAAAATGACGAAATCGCACTTTTTCAATGTACGACTCATCCATCATCATCATCAGAGACAGACTAAAGCTACACAGACAGATAAATCCGGGCTGAAAGACCTCGGGTCGATGGCCATTTGACAGACTAACACACTAATCAAATTGTGATAACAAACATAATTCTTATTTTTTCATGTATGAAAAAAGTCTGTCAATAAAGATATTGTATATATCAATGTTCGAAAATAGAAAATCACGGTAATGATTTTTGAAATCACACAACTGACGAACGCGGTGCTCGATTTTGAAAATATGACAAAAGTGTAATTTTAAAAAAATCGTGATTTTGATTTTTGAAATTGCACAACTGCCGAACGCACTGTTCGATTTTTATGATTGAAACGTCAAAATATGGACAATTTAGTGTAAATTTAGAACGGATTACGAAATTTTCTCTTGAAAGTTACACGAAATGCAAAAATTGCAGTTTTTAAATTTCCGTTAAAAACTTTTTTCAATGTTCGAAAATAGAAAATCACGGTAATAATTTTTGAAATCACACAACTGACGAACGCGGTGTTCGATTTTGAAAATATGCCAAAAGTGTAATTTTAAAACGGATTTAAAATCTCACTTTTTCTATTTTCGAAAATTTTAAAATCGTGATTTTGATTTTTGAAATTGCACAACTGTCGAACGCACTGTTCGATTTTTATGATTGAAACGTCAAAATATGGACAATTTAGTGTAAATTTAGAACGGATTACGAAATTTACACGAAATGCAAAAATTGCAGTTTTTAAATTTCCAAGATTTCAAAATCGCGATTTTGATTTTTGCCGAACGCGTTGTCCGATTATGATGATTTAAACGCCAAAATATGGCGAATTTGGTGTTATTTTAAAACGGATTGCAATATTTTCTCGTGAAATTAACACGAAATGGAAAATTGCTGTTTTTAAATTTCCAAGATTTCAAAATCGCGATTTTGATTTATTAAATTAACACGAAATGCAAAATTGCTGTTTTTAAATTTCCAAGATTATAAAAATGCGATTTTGATTTTTTTTTAAACTGCCGAACGCATTGTTCAATTTTGATGATTCAAGCGTCAAAATATAGCAAATTTTATGTAGTTTTAGAACGGGTTAAGAATTTTTGTATTGACATTAACACAAAATGCAACATTGCATTATTTTAAATTTCCAACATTTTAACTTTTGAACTGACGACGAGATTTGTAAAATTCTTTCGGCAAAGTCTTATATTCATCCTAAAGATGTAAATAGAACCAAAAAATGGTGATGTGGCCATCATGTTACTTTCTCCGACTTGATAGGATCATTTATATTTACGCTTTCGTGGTTCATTTTCTATTTAAATCATATTTTAAATGTACATCCAGCGTTTTGTAGACTCGCATGAAACTGACGTTTAAAACGTCAAAACTATAAAAGATGGAAATATAATACTTTAAATTCAAAAACTCAGTTTACTCAAAAACTAAAGAGATTTCGAAAAAAGTTATTCATTTTGGCATTCTCTACAATCATTTTATGAAAAATATTTTCAACCAAAAGACGTTTATTTCTTCGTTTTCTTCAATGTTTGTTTAAATATTTTTGTGATATTTTTCATATTTAAGAAAATATTGGCACTCTCTACAAGTATTATAGACATAAATTTGCTGTAATTATTATCGTTTCATAATTATAAACCAAAAATGAAAAAAAAAATAATAAATTTTTTTCTCGAATAACAATTCTTTTATAAAAATAATATTAAGCCAGAGATGTTCATTTCTTTATTGTCTTCAATATTTGTTTAAATATTTTTGTGATATTTTTTATATTTAAGAAAATATTGGCAAAAAACAAAAAACAGTTAAGGTAAACACCCACTTCCGGTGTACGAAATTTTACCAAAAGCTTTTCAGTTCTTCGGATTATCAAATAAGACGTATGTTTAAAGTTTCATGTCAATTTCTCTATTCATTTTTGAGATACAGCGCGCACAGACACACACACACACACACACAAACACACACATAGACACAATTTTTTTTTCCAGAAATTGTTGAAATGGTATCTAGGGACCCCAAAACGGATATTTCCGTTAAAAAAAATTTGAAAAAAATCACTTTCTCGTACTTCGTAACTGAGAAAGTAAAAAATAAATTTGTTGTTCAATTATTTTTCGGGTTTCAACTCTTGAACAGATAACCAAATTTGGCAAATTCTTCCAGCAAAATGTTGTACTCGTCGAATAGATGCAGATAAGATACAAAAAACTAAATTTGTTGTTCAGTTGTTTTCTGTTTTTTTAGGATAACTCTTGAACGAAAGGACAGATTTTGCTAATTCTTTCGGTACTTGATAAGATCAAAAAATAATTTCCGTTTTTGACCAAAAATAAGTTTCAAATTCTTAATTTAAGGAGATGTAGATAAGGTTACAAAATACAATTCTTCGTTTAATTGATTTCCGAGGAGATTGAATACGGACTATTTTTCTTCTTTATATATATTTTTTTAGTGCTTCTGCAACAAGTAAAGGTTTTCAATGATCGATTTTTCTTTCTTCGAAAAGGAGGCGGTGTGATATATTGTGTATGCTAAGTGGCTCTACCATCAAACTTTTCCACGAGCCGCCACTGACAGGATGTATAGCATTTTTGAATAAATATGCAGTTTTTTTAATTTTCACAAAATATTATAGAAAATTAAAAAAAAAAATTGTAACCTAGAGCTGGCCACATGGACATGCATCCCAGGCCAAAAAAAAAATATTGTAGTTATGTAGATCAAATTTCTGTTGCCT
The DNA here is from genome assembly GCA_910593695.2 of Ocypus olens. NCBI lineage: Eukaryota > Metazoa > Arthropoda > Insecta > Coleoptera > Staphylinidae > Ocypus > Ocypus olens. The sequence continues at coordinate 48,168,649 of OU343049.1, forward strand.
AATACACTAATTTAGATTTTTACAACATCGCCTATTTTTTTTTTTTTTTATTACAATCGTTCTTTTTCTTGTGGCCATTGTATGCAAATGGGGCATTTATTAATGAGCGCATTAATCAATGTAGGCAATTTAATTCGTAATAACAATTAACATAGTGTGTAATTACATGTTTCGGGTGTCGCAAGGACAATGTGTTTATTAGTCACCTCATTTATGACAATAACAACAATAATACACTCAATTAGTGGTAGGAAAATCAGTAGGTGGATATGCTAATGATGAATTGCTATTTAAAACTAGACACTATGGTTTCAGTTTGTATGAATAATTATTACGTGCATATTACATATACAAAAGGTGAATGAATTTAAAAAAATGTTTCTTGTGACTTTTAATGTATAATATAATTACAATTAAAAAATTAAGATTAAAAAGTGGCCGCGGTGGCCTAGTGAGTAGAGCTCCTGCTCACGGGCCTCGTGGTCGTGGGTTCGAGTCCCATCCGTGCGGTCACTTTTTCGGAACGAAGAAGTGGCCGATGGATGTCTAATGTATGTCCCATTAATTATTAAAATGAAATCTCAGCGTAATTATCGTTAATGGCCGAATAGTACATGCTTACGCCAATTCCAAATCATCCGCACTTCCTCAACCCGAATTCCCGTCAATCATCCTTCCTTTAAAAAAAAAGATTAAAAATGTATTTAGGCGGAAATATCGATGGTCGATAGCCCGGACAGACTAACACATTTTAAAAATCTGTGAAAAGCAATTCTTTCGATTAATAAACAAATTAGAAACAACCTTACCTGTTGCAGAAAGCATTAGATAAATACAATAAAACGAAATGTAGCCTGAATATATGAATATTCAACCTGTTCGTTAATCTGCAAGCAAACATTAAGTCTTCGATTAATACCTTAAATTTTTTGGCGTTTATCCAAACGACGATATTTTAAGACTACTAAACAGAGAACCTAAGCGACTAATTAGTAGTCGATAGCTGTTATATTATTATCTAATTTTGTTCCACAATCCGACATTAGCTATGCTTTAAAATGTTTGATTTATCACCAAAATTAAACGAATTTCAAGTAACGTGTATGTTTTATCTAATTTCAAATAATCAGGCATCATCTATTCACACCATTTGATCAATAACAGTTGTTATTAATGCATAAATTAATCATATGGTATAAAATATCTCCAACTGGAGAGAAACCGATTTTCCTAGATTACATCGCAACGGATGAATGAAAGTAAGTGAAATTTTCGTATCAATCTGTTTTGAATAAATCCAAATTCGACTCGATTTTTGCGTAAATGTTTGGCCTTGCAGCGGTGATCTTGTCGTGGAAGCGGGAATGATTTTCGGAGTGGTGAATTGAATGCAGGAGGAAGTCTTTTGAGTATGCGGCCGGTCTGTCGGATGAAAGAAACCGTCAGCAGCGGAATTTAATTAAATGAAGCTCGTATAAACATTAAGCGCAATGGGGATTTAGGTATTTGTCAACGACCGAGATTATGTGACAAAAACAACCATTGCCAATGAAACTCAGAGTGTGCCAAATACGGATGAACACTGAATACCGACTACCTTTACTTAGACAGTAGATTATCCAAGTTCGAGTTTTAAAGCGCACGGCATCAAATGAAAACGCATATAATTCTTTTCTGTCGGCTTAATTAATTCTCGGAAAGTAGACTCTAAATCGCACCGCAACCGCATTCAACTTCACACTCGACATATGGACATAAGGAGAAAAATCTTGACGCATTTATAATTTTGCACTTGTTGTTCCAACCGCGACCGTATAAGGACAATGATAACGTGTAATTACTCGGTTTTGCTTATTAACGGCCCTGTTATTTCACAATTAAGACATCCATTGCCACCGCAAAAATTCCCAAATGAAAGGGGAAGGGAAAATTCCGAGCTCGGCATTGTGATGATTCTCATGTCCATTAATCAAGGTATATATTTCCGTTGAGATTAATAACCAGTTATCGGTTTGAATGGACTAATTTGTAAGGAGGAAGCAGTAGCTAATTGTAGCATAGCGTAGCATAGCCGGCCGCATCTTCTTCTTCTTCTTCCCAGAAGACGTGTACTGTTGTGCAGTGTTAATGTGTTGCTGCGAGAAGGTGCAATCTTATGAAAAACCGCTGAAATGCCATTAATACATAGCTACATGTATTCGCATATACACTAATGCCATTATAGGCATCTTGAACTAGATCATCACTGGTAATTTGTACCCGAGAAAAAGAAGATTTACTAATAAGGCTCATTTAACAGGTGTTAAGTGTAGTTTAATCAAGCGACCACGCTCTCTAGAAATCAAAGAATTCCGTCCCCAGGGAATTGATTTGATTTTTCACACATATGGCTGCTATTTTTACCCGTGCTCACGCACTCTTCTCTCTTAATTATTTCCCTTAATGAATTTACACTCTAATTGTCGCAAAATTGCTACACGCGCGGACATCACATCACAATTTCACGCATTTCAAACCTACCTATATCGTTAAACTCTTATATTTAAAAAAATCCACAGTATGTTATTAAATAAATTAATCAATATCTGAACCAACATTAATAAGTTCTGCATTTCAAATCTAATTGTAACACAAGAGAAAGATCAATTTTAAATTTATCAATATCATTTGATTATGAATAAAGGGAACAGAAAAATAAAGTCTAAAATATCGCGTTTAGTGATGACTATATGACTCTATATAATATCAATTTTTAATTTTGCTGTCCGTTACAAAGGAAATCAACCTCCAAAGTACACACCGCAACCAGTTTATAATCACACGAAGAATGGTTTTCAAAAATCCTCGGGAGAGGACGGCACTTGAATTTTAAAGGATTTTAACATGATGGAATTGGTGGATTTAAAGGAGTAACAGGTTCGCAGAAATGAAAAGAGTAATTTGGGCGCGAAAATAATTTCACATTATTTATTTATTTTTTCCCAAAATTTTCATACAAAAATTTCGACCAGGAGTAACAGGATCGCAGAAACGAAAAGAGTAATTTGGCACGAAAATAATTTCGCATTTTTGATGAAAATTTTCAATCAAAATTTTTCGGATTTCGTATCAGGATCGCAGAAACTAAAAGAGTGATTTTGCACAAAAATAATTTCGCATTTTTGATCAAATTTTTAAATCAAAATTTTTCGGGTTTCGTATCAGGATCGCAGAAACGAAAAGAGTAATTTGGCACGAAAATAATTTCGCTTTTTGATCAAATTTTTCGGATTTAGTATCAGGTTCGCAGAAACGAAAAGAGTAATTTTGCACGAAAATAATTTCGCATTTTTGATCAAATTTTTCAATCAAAATTTTTCGGATTTGGTATCAGGATCGCAGAAACGAAAAGAGTAATTTTGCTCACCTTTTTGATCAAATTTTTCAACCAAAATTTTTCGGATTTAGTATCAGGATCGCAGAAACGAAAAAAGTAACTTTGCACGAAAATAATTTCGCATTTTTGACCAAAATTTTCGATCAAAATTTTTCGGATTAGATATCAGGATCGCAGAAACTAAAAGAGTAATTTTGCACGAAAATAATTTCACATTTTTGATCAAATTTTTCAATCAAAATTTTCTGAATTTGGTATCAGGATCGCAGAAACGAAAAGAGTAATTTTGCACGAAAATAATTTCGCATTTTTGATCAAATTTTTCAATCAAAATTTCTCGGATTTGGTATCAGGATCGCAGAAACGAAAATAGTAATTTTGCACGAAAATAATTTCGGATTTTTAATCAAATTTTTCAATCAAAATTTTTCAGATTTGATATCAGGATCGCAGAAACGAAAAGAGTAATTTTGTTCACATTTTTGATCAAATTTTTAATCAAACTTTTTCGGATTTCGTATCAGGATCGCAGAAACGTAAAGAGTAATTTTGCACGAAAATAATTTCACATTTCCGATCAAATTTTTCAATCAAAATTTTTCGGATTTCGTTTCAGGATCGCAGAAATGAAAAGAGTAATTTTGCACGAAAATAATTTCGCATTTTTGATCAAATTTTTCAATAAAAATTTTTCGGATTTTGTATCAGGATAGCAGAAACGAAAAGAGTAATTTGGCACGAAAATAATTTCGCATTTTTGATCAAATTTTGCAATCGAAATTTTTCGGATTTCATATCAGGATCGCAGAAACGAAAAGAGTAATTTTCCAGGAAATAAATTTCGCATTTTTTGATCAAATTTTGCAATCGAAATTTTTCGGATTTCGTATCAGGATCGCAGAAACGAAAAGAGTAATTTGCCAGGAAAATAATTTTGCATTTTTGATCAAATTTTTCAATCAAAATTTTTCGGATTTGGTATCAGGATCGCAGAAACGAAAAGAGTAATTTTGCACGAAAATAATTTCGCATTTTTGATGAAAATTTTCAATCAAAATTTTTCGGATTCGTATCAGGATCGCAGAAACGAAAAGAGTAATTTTCCAGGAAATAAATTTCGCATTTTTGATCAAATTTTGCAATCGAAATTTTTCGGATTTCGAATCAGGATCGCAGAAACGAAAAGAGTAATTTTCCAGGAAAATAATTTCGCATTTTTGATCAAATTTTTCAATCAAAATTTTTCGGATTTCGTATCAGGATCGCAGAAACGAAAAGAGTAATTTGCCTGGAAAATAATTTCGCATTTTTGATCAAATTTTGCGAACGAAATTTTTCGGATTTCGAATCAGGATCGCAGAAACGAAAAGAGTAATTTGCCAGGAAAATAATTTCGCATTTTTGATCAAATTTTTCAATCAAAATTTTTCGGATTTCGTATCAGGATAGCAGAAACGAAAAGAGTTATTTGCCAGGAAAATAATTTCGCATTTTTGATCAAATTTTTCAATCAAAATTTTTCGGATTTCGTATCAGGATCGCAGAAACGAAAAGAGTAATTTGCCAGGAAAATAATTTCGCATTTTTGATCAAATTTTTCAATCAAAATTTTTCGGATTTCGTATCAGGATCGCAGAAACGAAAAGAGTAATTTGCCAGGAAAATAATTTCGCATTTTTGATCAAATTTTTCAATCAAAATTTTTCGGATTTCGAATCAGGATAGCAGAAACGAAAAGAGTAATTTGCCAGGAAAATAATTTCGCATTTTTGATCAAATTTTGCGAACGAAATTTTTCGGATTTCGAATCAGGATCGCAGAAACGAAAAGAGTAATTTGCCAGGAAAATAATTTCGCATTTTTGATCAAATTTTTCAATCAAAATTTTTCGGATTTCGTATCAGGATCGCAGAAACGAAAAGAGTAATTTGCCAGGAAAATAATTTCGCATTTTTGATCAAATTTTTCAATCAAAATTTTTCGGATTTCGAATCAGGATAGCAGAAACGAAAAGAGTAATTTGCCAGGAAAATAATTTCGCATTTTTGATCAAATTTTGCGAACGAAATTTTTCGGATTTCGAATCAGGATCGCAGAAACGAAAAGAGTAATTTGCCAGGAAAATAATTTCGCATTTTTGATCAAATTTTTCAATCAAAATTTTTCGGATTTCGTATCAGGATCGCAGAAACGAAAAGAGTAATTTGCCAGGAAAATAATTTCGCATTTTTGATCAAATTTTTCAATCAAAATTTTTCGGATTTCGAATCAGGATAGCAGAAACGAAAAGAGTAATTTGCCAGGAAAATAATTTCGCATTTTTGATCAAATTTTTCAATCAAAATTTTTCGGATTTCGTATCAGGATCGCAGAAACGAAAAGAGTAATTTGCCAGGAAAATAATTTCGCATTTTTGATCAAATTTTTCAATCAAAATTTTTCGGATTTCGAATCAGGATAGCAGAAACGAAAAGAGTAATTTGCCAGGAAAATAATTTCGCATTTTTGATCAAATTTTTCAATCAAAATTTTTCGGATTTCGTATCAGGATCGCAGAAACGAAAAGAGTAATTTGCCAGGAAAATAATTTCGCATTTTTGATCAAATTTTTCAATCAAAATTTTTCGGATTTCGAATCAGGATAGCAGAAACGAAAAGAGTAATTTGCCAGGAAAATAATTTCGCATTTTTGATCAAATTTTTCAATCAAAATTTTTCGGATTTCGTATCAGGATCGCAGAAACGAAAAGAGTAATTTGCCAGGAAAATAATTTCGCATTTTTGATCAAATTTTTCAATCAAAATTTTTCGGATTTCGTATCAGGATCGCAGAAACGAAAAGAGTAATTTGCCAGGAAAATAATTTCGAATTTTTGATGAAATTTTTCAAACAAAATGATTCGGATTTCGTATCAGGATGGCAGAAACGAAAAGAGTAATTTGCCAGGAAAATAATTTCGCATTTTTGATCAAATTTTGCGAACGAAATTTTTCGGATTTCGTATCAGGATTGCAGAAACGAAAAGAGTAATTTGCCAGGAAAATAATTTCGAATTTTTGATGAAATTTTTCAATCAAAATTTTTCGGATTTCGTATCAGGATAGCAGAAACGAAAAGAGTAAAATTACTCTTTCCTGGCAAATGCCAGGAAAATAGTTTCGCATTTTTGATCAAATTTTGTGAACGAAATTTTTCAGATTTCGTATCAGGATTGCAGAAACGAAAAGAGTAATTTGCCAGGAAAATAATTTCGAATTTTTGATGAAATTTCTCAATCAAAATTTTTCGGATTTCGTATCAGGATTGCAGAAACGAAAAGAGTAATTTGCCAGGAAAATAATTTCGCATTTTTGATCAAATTTTTCAATCAAAATTTTTCGAATTTCGTATCAGGATAGCAGAAACGAAAAGAGTAATTTGCCAGGAAAATAATTTCGCATTTTTGATCAAATTTTTCAATCAAAATTTTTCGGATTTCGTATCAGGATCGCAGAAACGAAAAGAGTAATTTGCCTGAAAATAATTTCGAATTTTTGATCAAATTTTGCAATCGAAATTTTTCGGATTTCGTATCAGGATAGCAGAAACGAAAAGAGTAATTTGCCTGGAAAATAATTTCGAATTTTTGATCAAATTTTGCAATCGAAATTTTTCGGATTTCGTATCAGGATTGCAGAAACGAAAAGAGTAATTTGCCAGGAAAATAATTTCGAATTTTTGATGAAATTTCTCAATCAAAATTTTTCGGATTTCGTATCAGGATTGCAGAAACGAAAAGAGTAATTTGCCAGGAAAATAATTTCGAATTTTTGATGAAATTTCTCAATCAAAATTTTTCGGATTTCGTATCAGGATTGCAGAAACGAAAAGAGTAATTTGCCAGGAAAATAATTTCGCATTTTTGATCAAATTTTGCGAACGAAATTTTTCGGATTTCGTGTCAGGATTGCAGAAACGAAAAGAGTAATTTGCCAGGAAAATAATTTCGCATCTTTGATCAAATTTTTCAATCAAAATTTTTCGGATTTCGTATCAGGATAGCAGAAACGAAAAGAGTAATTTGCCAGGAAAATAATTTCGCATTTTTGATCAAATTTTTCAATCAAAATTTTTCGGATTTCGTATCAGGATAGCAGAAACGAAAAGAGTTATTTGCCAGGAAAATAATTTCGCATTTTTGATCAAATTTTTCAATCAAAATTTTTCGGATTTCGTATCAGGATCGCAGAAACGAAAAGAGTAATTTGCCTGGAAAATAATTTCGAATTTTTGATCAAATTTTGCAATCGAAATTTTTCGGATTTCGTATCAGGATTGCAGAAACGAAAAGAGTAATTTGCCAGGAAAATAATTTCGAATTTTTGATCAAATTTTGCAATCGAAATTTTTCGGATTTCGTATCAGGATTGCAGAAACGAAAAAAGTAATTTGCCAGGAAAATAATTTCGCATTTTTGATCAAATTTTTCAATAAAAATTGTTTGGATTTCGTATCAGGATAGCAGAAACGAAAAGAGTAATTTGCCAGGAAAATAATTTCGAATTTTTGATCAAATTTTGCAATCGAAATTTTTCGGATTTCGTATCAGGATTGCAGAAACGAAAAGAGTAATTTGCCTGGAAAATAATTTCGCATTTTTGATCAAATTTTTCATTAAAAATTGTTTGGATTTCGTATCAGGATAGCAGAAACGAAAAGAGTAATTTGCCAGGAAAATAATTTCGAATTTTTGATCAAATTTTGCAATCGAAATTTTTCGGATTTCGTATCAGGATTGCAGAAACGAAAAGAGTAATTTGCCTGGAAAATAATTTCGCATTTTTGATCAAATTTTTCATTAAAAATTGTTTGGATTTCGTATCAGGATAGCAGAAACGAAAAGAGTAATTTGCCAGGAAAATAATTTCGAATTTTTGATCAAATTTTGCAATCGAAATTTTTCGGATTTCGTATCAGGATCGCAGAAACGAAAAGAGTAATTTGCCAGGAAAATAATTTCGCATCTTTGATCAAATTTTTCAATCAAAATTTTTCGGATTTCGTATCAGGATAGCAGAAACGAAAAGAGTAATTTGCCAGGAAAATAATTTCACATTTTTGATCAAATTTTTCATTAAAAATTGTTCGGATTTCGTATCAGGATAGCAGAAACGAAAAGAGTAATTTGCCTGGAAAATAATTTCGAATTTTTGATCCAATTTTGCAATCGAAATTTTTCGGTTTTTGTATCAGGATAGCAGAAACGAAAAGAGTAATTTGCCTGGAAAATAATTTCGAATTTTTGATCAAATTTTGCAATCGAAATTTTTCGGATTTCGTATCAGGATAGCAGAAACGAAAAGAGTAATTTGCCTGGAAAATAATTTCGAATTTTTGATCCAATTTTGCAATCGAAATTTTTCGGTTTTTGTATCAGGATAGCAGAAACGAAAAGAGTAATTTGCCTGGAAAATAATTTCGAATTTTTGATCAAATTTTGCAATCGAAATTTTTCGGATTTCGTATCAGGATAGCAGAAACGAAAAGAGTAATTTGCCTGGAAAATAATTTCGCATTTTTGATCAAATTTTTCATTAAAAATTGTTTGGATTTCGTATCAGGATAGCAGAAACGAAAAGAGTAATTTGCCAGGAAAATAATTTCGAATTTTTGATCAAATTTTGCAATCGAAATTTTTCGGATTTCGTATCAGGATAGCAGAAACGAAAAGAGTAATTTGCCAGGAAAATAATTTCGAATTTTTGATCAAATTTTTCAATCAAAATTTTTCGGATTTCGTATCAGGATAGCAGAAACGAAAAGAGTAATTTGCCAGGAAAATAATTTCGAATTTTTGATCAAATATTTCAATCAAAATTTTTCGGATTTCGTATCAGGATAGCAGAAACGAAAAGAGTAATTTGCCTGGAAAATAATTTCGAATTTTTGATAAAATTTTGCAATCGAAATTTTTCGGATTTCGTATCAGGATAGCAGAAACGAAAAGAGTAATTTGCCTGGAAAATAATTTCGAATTTTTGATCAAATTTTGCAATCGAAATTTTTCGGATTTCGTATCAGGATAGCAGAAACGAAAAGAGTAATTTGCCAGGAAAATAATTTCGCATTTTTGATCAAATTTTTTAATCAAAATTTTTCGGATTTCGTATCAGGATCGCAGAAACGAAAAGAGTAATTTGCCTGGAAAATAATTTCGAATTTTTGATCAAATTTTGCAATCGAAATTTTTCGGATTTCGTATCAGGATAGCAGAAACGAAAAGAGTAATTTGCCTGGAAAATAATTTCGAATTTTTGATCAAATTTTGCAATCGAAATTTTTCGGATTTCGTATCAGGATAGCAGAAACGAAAAAAGTAATTTGCCAGGAAAATAATTTCGCATTTTTGATCAAATTTTTCTATCAAAATTTTTCGGATTTCGTATCAGCATAGCAGAAACGAAAAGAGTAATTTGCCAGGAAAATAATTTCGAATTTTTGTTCAAATTTTGCAATCGAAATTTTTCGGATTTCGTATCAGGATCGCAGAAACGAAAAGAGTAATTTGCCAGGAAAATAATTTCGAATTTTTGTTCAAATTTTGCAATCGAAATTTTTCGGATTTCGTATCAGGATCGCAGAAACGAAAAGAGTAATTTGCCAGGAAAATAATTTCGCATCTTTGATCAAATTTTTCAATCAAAATTTTTCGGATTTTGTATCAGGATAGCAGAAACGAAAAGAGTAATTTGGCACGAAAATAATTTCGCATTTTTGATCAAATTTTGTAATCGAAATTTTTCGGATTTCGTATCAGGATCGCAGAAACGAAAAGAGTAATTTTCCAGGAAAATAATTTCGCATCTTTGATCAAATTTTTCAATCAAAATTTTTCGGATTTCGTATCAGGATAGCAGAAACGAAAAGAGTAATTCGCCAGGAAAATAATTTCGCATTTTTGGATCAAATTTTGCAATCGAAATTTTTCGGATTTCGTATCAAGATCGCAGAAACGAAAAGAGTAATTTGCCAGGAAAATAATTTCGCATCTTTGATCAAATTTTTCAATCAAAATTTTTCGGATTTCGTATCAGGATAGCAGAAACGAAAAGAGTAATTTGCCAGGAAAATAATTTCGCATTTTTGATCAATTTTTGCAATCGAAATTTTTCGGATTTCGTATCAAGATCGCAGAAACGAAAAGAGTAATTTGCCAGGAAAATAATTTCGCATGTTTGATCAAATTTTTCAATCAAAATTTTTCGGATTTCGTATCAGGATAGCAGTAACGAAAAGAGTAATTTGCCAGGAAAATAATTTCGCATTTTTGATCAAATTTTTCAATCAAAATTTTTCGGATTTCGTATCAGGATAGCAGAAACGAAAAGAGTAATTTGCCAGGAAAATAATTTCGCATTTTTGATCAAATTTTTCAATCAAAATTTTTCGGATTTCGTATCAGGATCGCAGAAACGAAAAGAGTAATTTGCCAGGAAAATAATTTCGCATCTTTGATCAAATTTTTCAATCAAAATTTTTCGGATTTCGTATCAGGATAGCAGAAACGAAAAGAGTAATTTGCCAGGAAAATAATTTCGCATTTTTGATCAAATTTTTCAATCAAAATTTTTCGGATTTCGTATTAGGATCGCAGAAACGAAAAGAGTAATTTGCCAGGAAAATAATTTCGCATCTTTGATCAAATTTTTCAATCAAAATTTTTCGGATTTCGTATCAGGATAGCAGAAACGAAAAGAGTAATTTGCCAGGAAAATAATTTCGCATTTTTGATCAAATTTTTCTATCAAAATTTTTCGGATTTCGTATCAGCATAGCAGAAACGAAAAGAGTAATTTGCCAGGAAAATAATTTCGAATTTTTGATAAAATTTTGCAATCGAAATTTTTCGGATTTCGTATCAGGATAGCAGAAACGAAAAGAGTAATTTGCCTGGAAAATAATTTCGAATTTTTGATCAAATTTTGCAATCGAAATTTTTCGGATTTCGTATCAGGATAGCAGAAACGAAAAGAGTAATTTGCCTGGAAAATAATTTCGAATTTTTGATCAAATTTTGCAATCGAAATTTTTCGGATTTCGTATCAGGATAGCAGAAACGAAAAGAGTAATTTGCCAGGAAAATAATTTCGCATTTTTGATCAAATTTTTCAATCAAAATTTTTCGGATTTCGTATCAGGATCGCAGAAACGAAAAGAGTAATTCGGCACGAAAATAATTTCACATTTTTGATCAAATTTTTCCATCAAAATTTTTCGGATTTCGTATCAGGATCGCAGAAACGAAAAGAGTAATTTGCCAGGAAAATAATTTCGCATTTTTGATCAAATTTTTCAATCAAAATTTTTCGGATTTCGTATCAGGATCGCAGAAACGAACAGAGTAATTTGGCACGAAAATAATTTCGCATTTTTGATGAAAATTTTTAATCAAAATTTTTCGGATTTCGTATCAGGATCGCATAAACGAAAAGAGTAATTCGGCACGAAAATAATTTCACATTTTTGATCAAATTTTTCCATCAAAATTTTTCGGATTTCGTATCAGGATCGCAGAAACGAAAAGAGTAATTTGCCAGGAAAATAATTTCGCATTTTTGATCAAATTTTTCAATCAAAACTTTTCGGATTTCGTATCAGGATCGCAGAAACGAAAAGAGTAATTTGGCACGAAAATAATTTCGCATTTTTGATGAAAATTTTCAATCAAAATTTTTCGGATTTCGTATCAGGACCGCAGAAACGAAAAGAGTAATTTGGCACGAAAATAATTTCGCATTTTTGATCAAATTTTTCAATGAAAATTCTTCGGATTTCGTATCAGGATCGCAGAAACGAAAAGAGTAATTTTGGTCTGAAGAGTAATTTGGCACGAAAATAATTTCGCATTTTTGATGAAAATTTTCAATCAAAATTTTTCGGATTTCGTATCAGGACCGCAGAAACGAAAAGAGTAATTTGGCACGAAAATAATTTCGCATTTTTGATCAAATTTTTCAATCAAAATTCTTCGGATTTCGCATCAGGATCGCAGAAACGAAAAGAGTAATTTGGCATGAAAATAATTTCGCATTTTTGATCAAATTTTTCGGATTTCGTATCAGGATCGCAGAAACGAAAAGAGTAAATTTTCACGAAAATAATTTCGCATTTTTGACCAAAATTTTCAATCAAAATTTTTCGGATTTCGTATCAGGATCGCAGAAACGAAAAGAGTAATTTGGCACGAAAATAATTTCGGATTTTTGATCAAATTTTTCAATCAAAATTTTTCGGATTTGGTATCAGGATCGCAGAAACGAAAAGAGTAATTTTGCACGAAAATAATTTCACTTTTTAATTAATTTTTAACAAAATTTTCACACAAAAATTTTGACCAGAAGTAACAGGATCGCAGAAATGAAAAGAGTAATTTGGGCGCGAAAATAATTTCTCTTTTATTTCTGTTTTAAAAATTCTTAATTCTAATTCCACATGCATTCATTCATTCATTCATTCATTCATTGACAAAGAAGAATCGATAGAATTAATTAGTTTTTATGGCCCTTAAAAGGGCCGTTTTTTTTGAGAGCAGGGTTGCCGATAATCCACCGTCGTCAAATCTTCAGATGATGGTGTGGTCGACAACTCGGGAGGCGGTTTCTCGTGACGGTCACAAAACCTCTTGTTTCCTGGTATCCTGTAACACATTGCACAATTTTTGGATGGGGTTGTTATTATTTTATTGGGTTACAAATAACTCCTAAAATTTTTCGATGTGTTTAAAAGCAATTTCTGATCTGAAAGAAAGGTACTGTTTGGGGTTCGAACGCCTTCGTTCGTCCGGGTTTTGACGTTCGAGGTTTTCTGCTTAACGTGAAAAATTAGCAGCGACGATCAATATGCAACAAGTGAGTAAAGTAGAACTTTTTTTCACGAGTTGGAAAGATTGCCACTCGAGCCGAAGGCGAGTCGGCCATTTCTGCAAGTGAAAAAAAGTTGCTTTACTCTCGAGTTTCATACAAAATTCATTAATTTTAATCGACTGGCATTTTAAACATAGTAATATTGGTAGCCACTTCAACCATGAATATGAAGTAAATACGGGCCCTAATTTCGTTGTAGAAAATATTGAAATAAAAAAAAACACGCAATTAGTAATTACTATTGCAATGAAGAATTCTCTCTTTCATCACCTTTGTACATTCATAACTCACACATGAAAAAATAAACAAGAGGAACATAATACCTTTTCTCCTCGGTAATTAATAAACACGACTCTTACAATGTGCGGTGATTAATTTATGAGCAAGACCCGCTATACATGATGGCAACTTAACATTGTTAAGTCACGATGAACCATAGATATGCCACACGCATGCGTTTTCATTGGTTATTAAAATATCAGGCCGCAATTAATAACGCAACATCTTCAGAGGACGGTCCGAGAATCCGCAAGTTACGATAAAAATTCTCCTGCGAGTACCGGATTCTTGAAATAACACGCGCACAAGAAGGAATAAATGGATCAAAGGAGCTAATAGGTGTTTCTAGGTTTGAGTATAATGCGGATTTTAATGTTCACGAGGGAAAGAGTAAGCGTGGGAAAGCCCATATGTAGATTTTTCGTGCGGACTTTATCTGGACTAAATCTCGTTTACATACACTGTTATCGGCCAGTCATGCTCATCTAGATTATTTTGCGGTAAAATCCTTTCTGTTGCTGTGTTACATGCGCGAGCACCTGTCGCTTTGTGTATTAGCTCCTGATATTAGAGATTTCCACTTTCACGTCTCGCAGATGAATATCCAATTTCAACTAAGAGCATCCTTGAAATTCGCGTAATTATGTTATACTTAAATTATTGACATCGAATCATGTTATTTACTTTGATGACTCAATTATCCACGTAATGGGTTCCGTAACAAACGTTTCATTTATAAAGAAAGTTTATATGTTATATCTCTATATTTGTATGTAAATGTCATTTCTGACGAATATTCGAGGAATTTAAAATATCAAATATTTGTAGTCTGAAGAAATGAAACCATTTTGAACAAAATATATGAGGAAATCCCTATCAAGAAGCATGTAGATGGAAAATCGGTAACAGCTTAGCAACACATCATTTTTTTGGTCGTTACTTCACTAGTGTCTGGAACAGGAGCGTACTTATCGGGTAACAAAAGCTAGGAATTTTTACTATGTTCTAATGTCTGAAAGAGTGCAGGGTCGTCTGCAGGCGCATGGTGTAGGAAACACAACCCTTTACTTTTGAAAGCCCTACGCCCTACGGTAAATTACTATACTATGCTTTATTTTATAAAGTATAGTATGTACAATTGTAATTTGAAGAACAGTGTTAATATTTGGATATTTAATATCTGGCAAAATACGAGGGTTGGGACATAAATCCTGAAAACTTTTTTTTTCTTGTAGAAAGAATGATTGCTATTGTGCAATTTTCAGCAGGTCAAAGTTTTGCTTTTAGAGGAAGTAGTTCCAATCTGTATAAGAGAAATAACGGATTTTTTTTTAATGCGGTAGAAATGATGAACCCTTTAAATAAAATTAAAAAATGTAAAGAGAATAACACTAGTAAAACTTTCAAAATTAAATTAAAGATACCACCGGAGAAGGGTTATATGATTTTTTTATTTGACAAATTGCTTCCTATTTTGTCACTAGATGTACAAAATATTAGAGGGCAAGAGTACAATAATGGATCAAATATGCGCCGCAAAAATATAGGCTTACAAAAACGTTTCTCAGATACCAACCTAAGAGCAATGTTTATACCGAATGCCACACATTCTCTCAATTTAGAGATGCTGCCAATTCAAGCAGTGAAATTTCGAAATTTGTTCAAAGTTTTTAATTCTTTTTTTCAAATTTGTTCAAAAAGTTTTTAATTCTTTTTTTTCAGTATCACCTTCTAGATGGAATATTCTAAAACAAAAAATGAAACAATTTTCACTAAAGCCGTTAAGTGACACTCGATGAGAGAGTCGACTTAACGTATTAACGCAACTTAAAACGTGTACTCTTCGAGTATTTCAGCCCTTACTCAAATATCTGACAAAAGACGCAGAAGTTAAATATTTTCTTTTTTGTAATATGACATGATTTACTTAAAGAAATAAATATTGTCAGCAAATTGCTGGAAAATCCGATATCGACTTGGCAGAGTCGTGAGTGACAAATTAAAAAAAAATATTCAGTTTCCAAAAGGAGCGGACAAAATTTCGACAATTTTATTAATGATACGTCCGATTTTGCGCAGAAAATTGGGGTTGAAGTTGCTTATCCAGAAGTTCGTATAAGATGAAACAGCGGATGTTCGATTATCATGCGATGAAAGTGTTTTGGATGTTTTTGATGAATTTAGAATTCACTTTTATTTTGAAATTTTAGAAATCGTTATTAATTCGATATCCGAACGTAAAAACTGTTAGAAAATTTCTACTTGTTGTTTAAATTTTTGCTAGTATTTCATTCTGCAGAGCCCAAAAATCTAAGAAAATGTATGAATTTAGATATTACTCGTAAATTACAGGTAAATGAAAACGGAAAATTGATTGTTGCTTAAGTTCACATGCATGACTTTAAAGAAGACACTTCAAAGTTTTTCTCTCTCAAAGATTCATCAAAATCGTTTGAAAACACGCCGAGTTATGCCGGTTTGAAAATGGTCGAAATTTCACGAATTTCAAGTGTTTCATTTTTTTTTCTTTCAGTTAATTTTTCTGCTTTAAAAACACAAAAAACATTACAGTAGATTTTTAAATTTTTCGAATTGAAAAATCCATCTCAAGAAATGTACTTGAGGGGGCGGCCAACTCAACATTTGCACGCGAGCGGCCAAGGGTCTAGGATCGGCCTTGGCTGATGGTATTCAGCGCCTCTCACATCGTTGGCAGCGTGTGGTGACAGTAGCAGGGGACTACATTGAGGGCCTTTAGGCCCAGTTTTGTCATGTCAACTTTATGTGTACTGTGTTATTATTCATTTGCAAGGTGAAGGCCATATTGCTCTGTATACTACCGTAATAAATTAGTGTGTTTCATAATTTCAGTACTATTCATTGTCCACACATGTAGTTAAGACCTTGTCACATTTTCCAACCGGACTGGTATCTTCAAGAAAACAAATAGTGACGACTTTTGCCCCAACCCTCGTATTTTCCCGCTTGCGATCCAAAGTAGGATATATTCCGATATGACTTACTACTTCATGGAAACTTGTAATGACCTGGAATTGGTACAAAACTCTAGATTAGTAGTTTGGGAAGTTGTCGCAAGATGTCAGTATGTACTTTTTCTAAGCAACGATGTCTCAACGCAAGATTTATATAGACCTGGAGTTGAAATGGCTCAAGTGTAGAATCTGACTTTTTGACCGAGACCCCCCTCGTGGATGAATTTGAACCAAAAGTCCCGTAGCTGTCAAACTGTAAGCTTTATCGCCGATTAAAGTGTATACTATAACAAATGTAATTTCTTGCTGCAGTTCCATACCTAAAAAGCTCACTAACCAAAGCGCCTATTTTGCAGACTCTATATCGTTTAGTAGGGTAAGTGCCCCTACTGAATTTTTTAAAAAAATTGCCCCCAGGTAGCTTAAGTGGTGGCTAAACCGTCACTAATGTATAAAGCGTATTTTTTCGGGCTCACAATGATCGTTTTTCGGGCTCACAATGATCGTTTTGTAGTTGTACACTATTAACGCCTTATTTTCATTTACGTTTGTCTGCCACTGCTCTTCGTTGCATTGTCGTTGTGGTGTTAAAAAAAATCCGACGCAAGCCCCGATTTTACACTTTTACCGTGAAAATATTAGAACAGATTCCGAGTTCGATTTTAGTAATGGGGTGGATTAAAACAAATACAGTACTTATTTAGAATCTGAATCCGAAGATGTCAGTGATACAGAAAATGTCTCAGAAAACGAAACTATCAGTGATAAAGATCAGAATGTTAGATGATATTCTGCTAAAGACCCCGATTTTCCTAGGCTATCGTTTACTATTTTTCGACCAAGAATTCAAATTCCGAACAATGGTAAATGTGAGAAGAAAGTTGAGTCTTTCACTGTTGATGCATATTGTACAAAATACAAATAAATATACAGCAAAGAAAATTTAAAAAAATTAACTCCGCTTTCTAAATACTACATTTTATATGGAAGGAGGTAAATCTGAAGGAGATG
The DNA here is from genome assembly GCA_910593695.2 of Ocypus olens. Taxonomy (NCBI): domain Eukaryota; kingdom Metazoa; phylum Arthropoda; class Insecta; order Coleoptera; family Staphylinidae; genus Ocypus; species Ocypus olens. Next base: position 48,186,211 of record OU343049.1, read on the forward strand.
AAAGAGTTTAATTGAATATGGCACTAAATCCTGAATCCTAATTGTAAGACTTTTTGTCTCAAAATTTTCTAGAGCGCATGGCCTTCTTTCCAAATGTGTTTTCTTGGGCTAGATTTCTTCAAATTTGTGCCCTCCACCAGCAGAGTAGTGAATGGGGGTTCAACTTAGAGGGAGTTAGGAATGTAGTGAACTACTTAAATAAAAAGATAGTGAACTATTTATACCTGGGATTATTATAGCCATAGATTAAAGTAAAATTGGTTTCAAGGAAACAGAGGAAATATTGCAATCCACAAAAACCTACCAATTGTGACTTCGAGTTCACAGTTTATGGATATATAGTAGCATTTATTCCTTACTATGGAAAAGCTACTACAGAGGGTTTAGTTCGCCTTGACCTTCCATTCACCAGCGAAATTGTTCTTCACTTGTGCGTTGTGTAGAGGAAAAACGCCGGTTCTGACATGTAAAATTTCCATAAGACTTTTTACATGTTGAATTAGTTTTTAAAGGGTATAAGACATACTTGAAAGGTGGGAGACACGATGGGAGACTGAAATTGGTTTTTTTAAATCTTTTAAGGGGGTAAGTGCCTCGCGTCAGAAATAGAAAATGATAATCGCCATTATCTTGGGCCCGAAATTTTACCGAGTATGTAAATTTGTATGTACACGCCTCCAGGTTGGATGCAATATGTTTCATGCAGGTGGTGTTCATTACAGCGGCGAAAATGAAGCAAATTATCGTTTGCAGAGGTGCAGCTCTTACGTTTTTGCGACTTTATTTGACAACGAATGACCATTTTATTACGTACAAATTGTTTTCAAAGGTATAAATTATTTTTCTGTAGCATTACATTTTTTAATTCTTTGCAGAGGAAAGCTCCAGATATCCATCCAATATTGGTAAATTTCTGGATAAAGTATAGAGTTTGTCTGTTGATTAAAATCAAATTCTATAGACGAATAGTTTAACCATTTCTCTCTAAATGTGCAAAATATGATTTCTTATATTTGATATTAACTTCAGAATTATGTATATGCTGGCTATAAAAAATGCATGGATTTTCGACACGGCACTTACCCCCTTAATGTTTTTCGATTACTTTGTCAATTTCTTAGCTTTCAAAAGCGTCGCTAAGCGTGTTTTATACTCTAAAAATGAATTCAGCATGTAAAAAGACTTATGGAAATTTTCATTTACTTTTAAGAAAAGTGTATGGCTCAGAACCGACGTTTTTCCTCTACTGCGCTATGTTAATTTCAGCATCCGCAGGATAAGGCCATCTCGTATTTACACAGGACCTCTGCTTAGTGAAGAACTATTGCGGCTCGGAATTTACACCACTCACACTGTTATGGCAAATCGAAAAGGTTTTCCTGTAGAAAAAAAGAACCGAAAGTTAAAAGCACAGGAGGTACCACAGAATCTTGGCCCTGCAGTAAAATGACACTCTCTAAGTGTTCAACAGTATATAATGCAGACACTGAAGAGATTAAACGTATAATTAAAGATTAAAGGCATCATTCAGATATTTAGAAAGCCTATTGATATTTCACAGTACATGGGTGCTGTTGATAGGGCAAACCACTAGATTGGACCACGAAAATCGATTAAATGGCTGAGAAAGATGTTTTTTTGATAACTGAAAGTTGGTGTTGCAAATAGCTTCATGCTGTATAATCAAGAGCGAAAAAGGAGGAAATTGAATACAGTAACAAAGTATTTCGAAATGTGTTGATTGTGCTACTAGTTGGGCACTTTCTCCGTTAATTTAATGTTCTTTTAAATACTGAAAGTTGGTGTTGCAAACAGCTTCATGCTGCATAATAGATCGAAAAAGGAGGAAATGGAATACAGTAACAAAGTATTTCAAACGGCGTTGATTCTGCAACTAGTTGGACAATTCCGAAATACCAATTCAAGAAAACAAGGAAGGCCATCAATCTAACATGATGAAGATAGGCTAAATGGCAGACACCACTTTGTGATGAAAAATGAAAACAATAACACAAAAGATTGTTCAGTATGCAGCAGCAGAAAACTTAAAAAGTAAATGCGGTAAACCGTTCATTTCAGCATTTCAAGCTCTGATCACCCATTTGAAATGGTCACTTTACTCTTCTGTGTAACTTTTAAAAACATCACACGTTTATGATTAATATTGCCGATCGATCCGATAAACGCCAGTACTAATAAAATCAATAATATATTCTTTGAATTCTCAAGTATTTCGAAATGGGAACGACCGCAGCCAACTCGTGGGAAGATCGCAGAAGTTCAAGTTTACGTCATTCTGTGCATTTTCCCTGTCGCTTTTATTGTTTGAGCAATTTTATTACAAAGAGGAGATTTTTTTATCTGGGCTCGCCTTGACCGCGATAATTCAATAATCGCTCACTTTTACTCTTATTCACGTTATTTCGTGTGGCCGCTGACAACTGGAGCGCTATTTATTGATGAACGCCTTCGGGCCGAAACGCCGATCCCGCATAATTAAATCCCCGTGTAAATGAGCGGAACCATTTGATGTTTTCCACCCATGCCAATGCACGTTTTAGATTATTGCTGGAATGATTAGTTTCACGAATTAAAACGTTATTTTATAAAAGCTAATCTGGTATTGAATTTTTTTTTTTGAAAAGTTTCATTCATTGTATACATAAATTGTTACAATGGAAAAGAACAAGAAAATTGCCAGTTTCTAGTTCAATTATGTAGCTGTCAGAATTTGTGTAGTGACTCAAAATTGAAGAAATCGAGGATGAACGTACCCAGAGAATAAAACCTAACCCAATGTAATAAAATTTTGATAAATCATCTTCCTAGTGAATTTAGAAATTAGGTCAACAGTTCGTAAAAATATATTCCATTAGCCGTAGAGCAATTCCAACTTATGAGCTTTTTGTGTGGAGAAAATGATTAATTTCAAGTGCGAAGGATCTCGTTAGATTAGTTTCAATTACTTCCTGCTCTTTGCGAAATGGAGCATCTGCAAGAACAAAGATTTGTTATCTCCCGCATCCATTCGCATGATTACATCTACATCAGTTTTTTTTTGCCATTTCCACAGTAAAAATTACACGTGAGTCAGGAAATTTTAGCTTCGTTATTTTTTATGTACTTTTACCGTAATTGCACATTTCCTGCAAAATGTAATTATTTATTGGAGCAAAATAGTTTCTTGGCTGTTAAAACCGCATTGTTTTTGAACTATTGTTAATCATTGCAAACTTTTTGAGGTATCGAAATATTCAAGAAAATTATGTTACAAACTCCGCTGTATTGACGGTCGTCTACTTAGTTAAGAAAAGTGATATGCCTCGGAGCAACGTTGCAAAATAACATATTTCATTTCGTATACTCTAATGATCTGGAAACGGACAGCCACAGGAAAGTGGTAAATTACAGTACTTGCGGATTTCAGTATCAATTATTCACGAGCTGACAAATTGCCTAAGTGCACATTAGAAACGGATCGTGAAATAATGTATTCAGCACATTTTAAATCATCCTCGACCAATTGCAGACATTACCATTGACCACAGAGTTAATTAATGCTGATTGTTTTGATAAAAACTGATAATCAAGGATGTATGTGTACAAAATGACGGGATCAAGGAGTTGTTAGCTAATTGTGATTGTTGTGAGAGAAAATGTGTAATTTGCGGCGATTGTAATGTTATAATAATTACTATAGCTCTCTGGATTTATTAGTTGTATATGTGTTTTACAATGATATAACAATTTTAATTATGTTGCAGGCAGCTATAAGCATCTTATTTGATGAATATGAAGACCGTGATGTATTGATAGATGGAAAATGTATTACTTTTTGTTTAATTATTTATTGTTTGATTATACGACATATTTTATGTTTGTCCTGTAACTGGATTAATCTTGTTGAGCAATTTAAACGTTTCTTTTTTGGGAATTTAAATTTGCAAGAAATACTCGGGTTGCGCCTGATGCATTCAGTGTTGCCACACGTTCGAAAACGAATTGCCGTACCCGCGTACTCTGTATTAGCGTACTTATTAATACATTACCGTACATACATGTTAGATGTGATAATTTATTAGGGTGTGGACTACGAGAAATACACACTTATAATGTCAACTTACAATTTCAGGGGTGAAACGAAGTTTCAGAAATCAAGATTAATTTTAAAGGTAAATGTATTATGATTGCATCAGAGTCTTTTTATGGAATCATAGCAATATGATTTTTTTTCTAGTTTTTTAAAAATTCGATTTTAAAAATTGAAAAAAGTGACACATTTTCAAAAATTAAAGTTAGCTTTAAAGGAAGATACATTTGTTATTTATCCATGTTACAGTTTTCTGTCTGAGTCTGGTATGACTCATATTTTCTTTTTTGAAACCAATTATTTATATTATGTATATTGACCTGTATAAACCCATTGTTATAGGCACATTAAATAAATTATATTAAATAGATGTTTTGTGAATATATGAATAAAAAATAGATTTTTTGTCTTCAAGAACTTTAAATATTAATTTTGAAAAATTAATCTCACGCAAAAATGGACACATTTTCAAAAGTTGATTCTAAAGGCAGATGTTTTGTGAATATACTTACTAAAATTTTTGAGAAATTCTATATCAGTTTTTTTTATTGTTCGACAACTTAAAACGTTAATTTTCAAAAATTCATAACGCATTTTTAAAAATTGCAGTAAGTTTTAAAGGGAGATGTTTTATGAGTGTATTAAAAAAATCGATTTTTTATTCAAGTCTTCGACAACTTTAAATACCAATTTTCAAAACTCAAAGTTAATTTTAAAGGTAATTATATTATGATTGCATTAAAGGTTTTAAGGAATTTAATCATATCAGTATTTTTTTCTTCTATTTTTTTTCTATTTTTTCTTTGTTCAAATATTCGACAAATTAAAAAAAAATCATTTTTAAACATTTATAACTCACTCATTTTCAAAAATTGAAGATAATTCAGATGTTTTGTGAAAATACTAATTTTTTTTTGTATTTTTGATCAATTCTAGCATATCATGTAATATATCAAGTGTCGGAAATGACCATTTTTTACTAACAAAAATGACCATTTTCAACTGCCAAAAATGCCTATTTTCAACTGCCAAAAAGGCCAATTTTCAAGTGTCGGAGTCGACCATTTTTAACTACCAAAAATGGCAATTTTTAACTGCAACAAATGACAATTTTTAACTGCAACAAATGACAATTTTTAACTGCAACAAATGACAATTTTTAACTGCCAAAAATGATAATTTCAACTGCCAAAAAGGCCAATTTTCAATCGCAAAAAAGGCCAATTTTCAAGTGTCAGAAACGACCATTTTTAACTGCCAAAAATGACCATTTTTAACTGCCAAAAAGGCGAATCTTCAAGTGTCGGAAACGACCATTTTTAACTGCCAAAAGTGGCAATTTTTAACTGTCAAAAAATGACAATTTTCAACTGCTAAAAATGACAATTTTCAACTGCCAAAAATGACAATTTTCAACTGCCAAAAGGCCAAATTTCAAGTGTCGGAAATGACCAGTTAAGCTGCCAAAAATAACAATTTTCAACTGCCAAAAATGACAATTTTCAACTGCAAAAAAGGCCAATTTTCAAGTGTCAGCAACGACCATTTTTAACTGGAAAAAATAACAATTTTTAACTGCCAAAAATGACAATTTTCAACTGCCAAAAAAGACAATTTTCAACTGCAAAAAAGGCCAATTTTCAAGTGTCGGCAACGAACATTTTTAACTGGCAAAAATGACAATTTTTAACTGCCAAAAATGACAATTTTCAACTGCCAAAAAAAGACAATTTTTAACTGCCAAAAGATCAAATTTTTAACTGCCAAATATGACAATTTTTAACTGCCAAAAAGGCGAATTTTCAAGTGTGGGAAACGACCATTTTTAACTGCCAAAAGTGGCAATTTTTAACTGCCAAAAAGGCGAATTTTCAAGTGTCGGCCACGACCATTTTTAACTGCCAAAAGTGGCAATTTTTAACTGTCAAAAAATGAAAATTTTGAACTGCCAAAAATAACAATTTTCAACTGCCAAATATGACAATTTTCAACTGCAAAAAAAACAATTTTCAAGGGTCCGGAACGACTATTTTTAACTGCCAAAAATGACAATTTTCAACTGCCAAAAATGACAATTTTCAACTGCAAAAAAGGCCAATTTTCAAGTGTCGGCAACGAACATTTTTAACTGGCAAAAATGACAATTTTTAACTGCCAAAAATGACAATTTTCAACTGCCAAAAAAGACAATTTTCAACTGCCAAAAGAACAAATTTTCAACTGCCAAATATGACAATTTTTAACTGCCAAAAAGGCGAATTTTCAAGTGTGGGAAACGACCATTTTCAACTGCCAAAATGACAATTTTCAACTGCCAAAAATGACAATTTTCAACTGCCAAAAAAGCCAAATTTCAATTGTCGATAATGACCAGTTAAGCTGCCAAAAATAACAATTTTCAACTGCCAAAAATGACAATTTTCGACTGCAAAAAAGGCCAATTTTCAAGTGTCTGCAACGACCATTTTAACTGGCAAAAATGACAATTTTTAACTGCCAAAAATGACAATTTTCAACTGCCAAAAAAGACAATTTTCAACTGCCAAAAGAACAAATTTTCAACTACCAAAAAGGCCAATTTTCAACTGCCAAAAGGCCAATTTTCAAGTGTCGGGAACGACTATTTTTAACTGCCAAAAATGACAATTTTTATTTGTCAAAAATGACAATTTTCAACTGCCAGAAAGGCCAATTTTCAACAGCCAAGAGGCCAATTTTCAAGTGTCGGGAACGACTATTTTTAACTGCCAAAAATGACAATTTTTAACTGCCAAAAATGACAATTTTCAACTGCCAAAAAGGCCAAATTTTAAGTGTCGGAAATGACCAGTTAAGCCAGTTTCGATATATTAAGATATCGATACTTTCTATTTCGATGTATCGAAATATTGACACTTTTTGTTTCAATATATAAAATGTAACCCCAATTTTGAATATTATTTAGTGTGTTTCCATAGATTTTATTTTATTTTAAATTATCAGCTGGTTAGAAAGGTCCTTTCCGAAAATAATTTACATCTACAAGCTTGATAGCAGCTCGTAGCGCTACCTTATATTATAGTACCTTGGTCGTCGTCATGGAGAATCAACAAAATTAATATAAAGTTCTGTTCCTTTTTATTCACTAATAAACTGACAAAGGCATATTTTACACATAAGTTTAATTATCGGAGTAGTTTATGGGCTGGAGATTATAAATTTTATCTTCAGTAATTTTATCAATATCGGTGTGCTGGCAACAAATATTCTTATTATCCATGGAACAATATTTTCCCACAAGATTTATAACAAAAAGTATTGTTGAAATAATATAACTGCTTTCACTTATAAATAATAACCATAAATCGTAAAAGAATTAATCATTACTTTTACAGTAACATCAACATTTCTAGTGTTTTATATTGTTGTGAGCGTTAAAAGGCTTTTGGATTATTTTCAGAAAATGTAGACACACCTAGTGTCCACGTGTGCGCAATATAAAACGGATTCGATGGCGCGGTGATTTCAAAGCACGGCGTTAGTGTTTATTGGAAACGGTTGGCATGTTAACTCTCTTCGGAGGGATTAATCCGTTGACTCTGGTACTCGTTACCACTTGGGAGGTGTACATGCCACAATTCCGAGCCATCGCATGAAAATCTAATTTCACTGTTATTTATAATGGCAATAAGAAAAATACAAGACGCGCTCACCGGCCCGAACACAACCTCAGTATTTTTACACTCCTTATCGGTGCACCAGCGACGAGAGAAAAAATCTGTTGGCTTCGCAAGATGATCCGGGACGGAATGTTAATGAATGATAATCGGGCAAGAAAATTGTATGGAGCGTAATTGTCAGGAAACGGCGAATAAGGCAAATGCGGATGGTTCGATGTTACAGTTTTTCACTTCACGAAACAAGAACGTTGTTCAAAGAAGTTTGTTTTTACTTAATACTGTTGAATTATAATGAGATGGTATCTATGGATTATTGTAATATAATGTGCACCTCATTAGCTCCAGGAGCCCCTAAAACATGCAAGTTAAAATTGAAAATTGGATACCCTCACTTGTTGCAAAAGCATTAAATAAATTAATCGCGACGTTTGTAAACCATTGGGTATTAACAATAATAAATTACTTACTTACTTACTTACTTAAATAAATTTCTATATATTTCGACTACCTTTTGTCTTTATTTAAATTGAAAACGGTAAAACTGAATAAGAAATATTCGTGGGGCCATTATTGAACGGACTTGATGGTATCATATTTTTTCAATTTTTCAAATTTTTTAAAAAAGCATACATCTTTATAGCAGACACTTAATAATATATAACAAAATAATTACAATTCGTATTTAGAACAATCATGTTAGTCTAGTCCAGAGGTCGCCAAAGTGGTCTATATAGACCCCCAGGGTTCTATTTAACAAAAGTAGGGGTCTATCTGAGCCAGGGACTCGAAGGAAAAACAAGTGTAAAAAAAATTGAAAAAAATATATATTGAGTTATAAACCTCAATTTTCGTATTTTCCGCTAGTGAACACGATTTTGTTTTTAGTGGAAAGGTTTTATTAAGAGGAAATGTATGAATAATTATTAGGATTCCGCGTTTGGAAAAAATCATTCAACATATTTTTTAGCCTAAACAAAAATATACGTATCGAACATTTTGACCCCTTCTACAAATCCACCAAATTCCATTAAAATCGGAGAGGAATACTTGGATTAGTTGCCTTGTAAGTACAGAAATAAACTAAATGTGGAGTTTCGAGGGGAATTAAAATTAAAATAGACCAATTTCACACACAGACCTAACCTAAGAGATAGTTTTTAGGGATGGACGATATTTCACGTACCTGTGATTTTTCATTAGTATTAAAAAATCACAGGTCGTTACTGTTACTAATAGGCTTCTTTCACTGCTACTTAAAACCACTGCTACTTAAAATCACCGCTGCTTAAAATCACTGCTACTTTAAATCACAGCTACTTAAAATCACTGATATTTAAACTGTGACTTAAACTGTGATTGCTCCTTGAAATCACAACTGTAACCTAAAAACGTGATTGTAAGAAGACAATGGAGAATAGAATTTCTACATATTATTTTATATGCAATACTGTTTACTCCCATTTACTCTTATGCTCATGTTCAAATTACGATTTTCATCAACTGAAAAACAAATATATAAAAATAATTTCTGCAAATGGTAAACCCAAAATGACTCAAAATTTATTTTAATTTAAGATTCAGTGCGAATACCTAAACATACATTTTGAAATAATACCACGAAACCAATTTTTAAATTGCAAACTTCATTATCTGAAAATTAAAAATAAAAACAATTTACAAAACTGCGGAAATCTCCAAATGCTCCTCCTTGTTCAGGTGCTCAAAACAATTAAAACAAAAATCTTCAAAAATAAATATCTCTCTTGAAAATTGTTGAATTTACAAAAACCAAATTGATTCTGAATAAGTGATAGTTCGACCATTGAGGATGATTTTTTATGGAATTTATCCTGCGTTTTTTTATATTTTTTTCTGCGATGTTTTTGTTCAGGTGCTCAGAAAATTAAAACAAAAATTTTCAAAAATCCATATCTCTATTGAAAATTATTGAATTTACAAAATACAAATTGATTTTGAGTAGGCGATACTTCGGCCATAGAGGATGATTTTTTATGGAATTTTTCCTGCGTTTTTTATATTTTTTTTCTGCGATGTTTGTGTTAAAGTGCTCAAAAAATTTAAACGACAATTTTCAAAAATCCATATTTTTATTGAAAATTGTTAAATTTACAAAAACCAAATTGATTTAGTATAGGTGATACTTCGGCCATTGAGGATAATTTTTTATGGATTTTTTCCTTCGTTTTTTTTATATTTTTCTGCGATGTTTTTGTTAAGGTGCTCCAAAAATTAAAATACAAATTTTGAAAAATCCATATCTCTATTAAAAATTATTGAATTTACAAAAACCAAATTGATTTTGAATAAGCAATACCTCGGCCATTGAGGATGATTTTTTATGGAATTTTTCCTACGTTTTTTATATTTTTTTCTGCGATGTTTTTGTTCAGGTGCTCAGAAAATTTAAACGAAAATTTTCAAAAATCCATATTTTTATTGAAAATTGTTAAATTTACAAAAACCAAATTGATTTAGTATAAGCGATATTTCGGCCATTGAGGATGATTTTTTATGGATTTTTTCCCGGGTTTTTTATATTTTTTTTCTGCGATGTTTTTGTTCAGGTGCTCAGAAAATTAAAACAAAAATTTTCAAAAATCCATATCTCTATTGAAAATTATTGAATTTACAAAATACAAATTGATTTTGAGTAAGCGATACTTCGGCCATAGAGGATGATTTTTTATGGAATTTTTCCTGCGTTTTTTATATTTTTTTCTGCCATGTTTGTGTTAAAGTGCTCAAAAAATTTAAACGAAAATTTTCAAAAATCCATATCTCTATTGAAAATTGTTAAATTTACAAAAACCAAATTGATTTAGTATAAGTGATACTTCGGCCATTGAGGATGATTTTTTATGGATTTTTTCCTTCGTTTTTTATATTTTTTTCTGCGATGTTTTTGTTAAGGTGCTCAAAAAATTAAAATAAAACTTTTCAAAAATCCATATCTCTATTGGAAATTATTGAATTTACAAAAACCAAATTGATTTTAAATAAGCGATACTTCGGCCATTAAGGATGATTTTATATGGAATTTTTCTTGCGTTTTTTTATATTTTTTTCTGCGATGTTTTTGTAATCATAGTCACAGTTTAAAATCACTCATATTAGAAAGTAGAAATCACAGGTAGCAACGTGATTCAAAAGTAGCAGTTTTGTCCATCTCTAATAGTTTAATTTTTTTATTTTTTATTAACTGAAAATTACTTTTATGGGGGTCGATGGAGATTTCGAAAAAGTATATAGGGGTCGATGATCAAAAAAGTTTGGCGACCCCTGGTCTAGGCTATCGACCATAGGTATTGCTGCCCTGTCTTAAAAAATATAAAATAATTGAATTTGGAGACTAATCGGTTGGAAAAGGCGTATTAAACGTTAAATTCTTTTAGAACTAGATAGAAAATATTTAATTTGTAGTTTTTAGATCGAACATATTCTTTAGACTATTTGAGTTGAGAGATCAAGGAAGTGCTTCCGAAAGTGGTGGTGGTACTTATAAAGTCCAATTGTCTTCAGACTTTCTTGGCGGGAAATTTACATATTCACTTTGTTCAGGATCAGCTTCACTTATGAGGCAATTATGGGTGAGTAGATGTTTTTTTTTTATTCCGAAAGTGGTGATGGTACTTATAAAGTCCAATTGTCTTCAGACTTTCTTGGCGGGAAATTTAAATATTCACTTTGTTCAGGATCAGCTTCACTTATGAGGCAATTATGGGTGAGTAGATGTTTTTTTTATTCAGAAAGTGGTGATGGTACTTATAAAGTCCAATTGTCTTCAGACTTTCTTGGCGGGAAATTTAAATATTCACTTTTTTCAGGATCCACTTATGAGGCGGTTATGGGTGTGTAGATGTTTTTTTTATCAGCTCTCGGCTTATACGTGAAGCCCTACCCTGTCTTTGAAGCAAGACCAAATTTAACAATTCAGTTAATTCTAGTGTATTCAACTCCACGTTCGAATTATTATAGTTAAACTTTGCTAGAAACAGAATAACCACAATGAAATGTTAATAGGCGTTTACCAATAGAATTTATTAACAGAAATAGCCACCCAACCCCGTGTAATTACACCTGTAAATACCCAGAGAGGACTCTAAAACGCCGCAATAAAATAACACATAAAATACTTGAGAATACACGCATGGAAAATTTATAATCATGCATAGTAAAACTGATCGGTCGGGACCATTCTACTTCATCGCATTTACTATATCATAAATATTACAATATTATGGCAGCCATTAATTCCCCGCGCCATGATTTACTAGTTATAAATTTATAAACAGTCCTTGCCTCCCATCGACGTTTCGTCAGTATCATTATTTACTTTCAAAATTCAGCATTTCGGGACATTTAGATCTACGGGAAAAAAAGTGGTCGTAAAGAAAGGTGCATGAGTAATCTTGACAATTATCGTTTTTGTTTGCACATATATTAGTGGAAACGCACATTATGCATGCAGGTGATGTCCTACGCGCTGTGCGGCTAACTTCAAGTTGCTCTTAAGTATATGTGATATTGCTTAGTAGCATCATTCTTATGCCACATTTATTCTTAAAACTGCCTGTTAAATGAAGCTGGAAAATGCGTGTGCATTGACCTGGACAGGAAGACAATTGATTGGGCATTATCTGCGTAACTGGAGTTTTATCAAATGAATAGAAATATGACAGAATGGTGAGGGCTTACCATTAATTTGCTAATACTCAGTGAACGGAGGCAAAAAAGTGGTTTTAGCCTACAAAAGGAACGTACAATTTTTGATATGTTATATGTATACAGGGTGTTGCATTGCAAAGCGGGGCATAGGGATTTTCATGTAAAATTTGAAATGTGTTAATATTGGTTCCTCTAATTATTTGATAGTATCGGTCTTCTTATATTATTTTTTAAGCTTTTTATGCTGATAAATTTGGTTCCATACTCAATAGTTTCTGCAGAGTATTTGCCGAGATATTTGCAAAAATATTTATTTTTTAGTAGTATGATATTTACAATTATCGTCGTGGATACAAGGCATGAAAGCGTACTCATAACTCCCACGGGAGATATGAGGTCTGCTCCTGTTTACCTGGCAAATAGTATGTACAATTTCCAAATTCTCCGCTCAAGATGATGGTTGAAGATGGATAATCTAGCGTCTGGTCACGACCAACTTTATAGCGAGACAGGAATTGAACATTTCTCCCAGGTTTGTTTACTATTTTGTTCACAACGGTACGTTTGTTATTAAAGCATTCACGTCAAATCAAATCAAAATAAATAAACGTCAGTTCATGAAATGCTGGCGATTTGATTTAAAACAAAGTCATAGCAACCATGCAAATGCATATTGCAGATCGATATACTGAATATTTTTACGAATTACTAAAAAATAAAATATTGTATGCACCGCGGGAGATATTCATGTTCTTCGCCCTCAGTTGACTTACAAACCTCGGGCCAGAGGCCCTCAGTTTGTAACCCTGTCAACCTTGGGAAAAAAACATTCCATACCTCCCTTGATGCATAAATATCTATTACTCAGCCATAAGTGCATGTGACACTACTTCCAATATTTTTGGTTTTGGGAAGAATAAATCTTTAAAAAACAAATACACTTTTGGGTGAGCTTTCAAAGGAGTTCATGAACCCAAATACCGCTGGTCCAAAAAATTCAGAGAGAGGAAAATGCATTTAAGGGCCGGTATTTCAATGCCGGCTTAAGCTGTAGATTACGTAAGCTGAAGTTTATGTTAAGCTGCAGTTTATTTATGATTGCGTTTTTCAAGCATTACATAAACCAAGTTTACTTATCTTATCAAAAATTGTGTTGGCAATACAATATTACTACATATTTTTGAGTTGGCATTGAAATGTGACTATTGCGACTATCTTCATACCTAACATTTTCTCTCATAATTCCTGTCATAAACAGCTGACTATAGTACATGCTTCCTTAATTATTGATTTCGGTTATTTTTGTTACAAGCAGCCAGGGGCGGCTCGTTACGTAGAGCCAAGGAGCCATGGCACTAATTTCAAACGAAACAAGATTTTTTTAAATTAATTCTAAAAACACTGATTTGTCATTTTAAATGTTAAAACGATACCTGCGAACGTTTCATGAGACGAGAAAAATGGCAATGCATTTATTTGAGAATATATCTCTTGAAAAAATTAGCAGACTTGAAAAATTCTTCCAGAATTGTGTTTTGTGTTGTTATCGTGAAAACCAGTGATTTTAGGGTTTTTAAGATTAATGTATTTTGAGTAAATCTAAGAAGTTTCAAGTGTGTCATAGTTGTTTTTGTATTTATTTTTCACTCCGAAGAAGTGAAACGTAAAAAATCTTAAGGGCTGTTCTCGGTCGATTATCCTGAAAACTTGTGATGGGATATTATGGGTTTTTTAGAGGCTTATTATGAATAATATATTGTAAATAAATTTAGAGAGTTTAAAGTGTGTTGCACTTGTTTTTATATTTTTTTTTTCGCTCGGAAGTGAAACTTAAAATCTTGAAAACCAGTGATGGGTTTTTTTGAGTTTTTTGGAGGATTGTTAAGATGAGTGTATTTTGAGTAAATTTGAAAAATTTCAAGTGTGTTGCGGTAGTTTTTATAATTTTTTTTTCACTCGTGCAAATTAAAAATCTGTTATCTGTAATCTCGGTCGGTTATCTTTGAAATCTGTGATGTAGTTTTTTGAGTTTTTGGAAGATTATTAAGATTATTGTATTTTAAGTAAATTTAGAAAGTTTCAAGTATTTTACAGCTGTTTTTATATTTTTTTCACGTCAACAAAAAATGATTATAATTTTTCATAAATTTACACGAAAAATCGCAAAAGCAATCGACGAAATGTATTTGAATTTTGTTGAATTAATATTGAGTGATTTTATAAAGTTTCAAGTGGATGGCAATTGTTTTTTATGTTTCTTTCGCGTCAACAAAAAAAAATATTATAATTTTTCATGAAAAAATGCCAAAGCAATCGACGGAATATATTTGAATTTTTTACCAAATCACTCTTGAATTAATATTGAGTGATTTTGCGAAGTTTCAAGTGAATGGAAATTCTTTTTCTAAATTTTATTTGGTTTCACATTGAAATATTCTAAAATTTAGAAACAATGCATTTCTATCTTTTACGGAAATATAGAATCACAAGTGTTGTCAGTTGTTTTGTAAAGTTTCAAGTCGATGGCAATTGTTTTTATATTTTTTTCGCGTCGACGAATTTGTTGCATTTTTTTTTTATTTCATCTCCATTCACATTGAAATATTCTAAAATTAAGAAGCAATGCATTTCTAATTTTAACGGAAATGTAAAATCACAAATGTTGTCAGTTGTTTTGGAAAGTTTCAAGTCGATGGCAATTGTTTTTACATTTTTTTCGCGTCGACGAATTTTTTTTTATTTCATCTCCGTTCACATTAAAATATTCCAATTTTTACGGAAATGTAGAATCACATGTGTTGACAGTTGTTTTGGAAAGTTTCAAGTAGATGGCAATGGTTTTTATATTTTGTTCGCGTCAAAAGAAAAAGATTATAATCTTTCATAAATTTACACGAAAAATCGCCAAAGCAATCGAGTGAATGTATTAGAATTTTATACGACGCAGATGATTTATAGTTCAATTCACGAAGGCGAGGAGAGATTTCGAAAATTCGTTCAGCAAAGTGTTGTGCTCATTGGGCAGATCAAAAAAGATAAAAAAATATTTTATTATTATTGAGGATAACTCTTAAACGAAAAGTGTTAGCAAAGTATTGTTCTTATATAATAGACGTAGGTTAAAAAAATAAAATTGTTAAATTATTTTTTTTTTACTTTTGAACTTATAATCGGATTTCTAAGACTAGAATATTTTAATGATATTTGGCAGTATTCTTTGTATTTTCCTCTATACACAACTAGAGGTGGGTGAAGTGACTTCTTGGTGTAAGCTGCCTCCGTGAAAAGAGCCGAGTCGGCTCATGACTCCGAAAAAGTGAGAGAATAGAAAAGGTCTTCACCTCAGATGAATGATTCGACTAATAATCAACTCATTATTGAAAGAGTCCGTTCATAAGCAAAAAAAAATCCCTTCTGAAAACATTTCATGACTCCAATTAAACTGCAAATTTACACGGAATTTTTACAATTACAATTTTCACTTGACTCCACGACTCATTTTCAAGAGTTGGCTCCGACTAACTCATGAGTTACTTACCTGTAGGCATAACGGAAACTTTATAAGAAAGAACTGTTTTGTGTTTAGTAGTTTTTCTAGTAGTCCCACGAGAATTCACTGACGTTGTTGTAAGCTGCCTCAATGAAAAGAGCCGAGTCGGCTCATGATTCTGAAAAGTGAGAAAATAGGTCGTCACCTCCAAAGTGAATGATTCGACTAATAATCGACTCATTATTGAAAGAGTCCGTTCATAAGCAAAAACAAATCCCTCCTGAAATCATGGACAAAATTTCATGACTCCAATTAAACTGCAAATTTAAACGGAAGTCACTTGACTCGACTAATAATCGACTCATTCATAAGCAAAAAAAATCCCTCCTGAAAACATGGACAAAATTTCATTCATGACTCCAATTAAACTGCAAATTTACACGGAAGTCACTTGACTCCACGACTCATTTCCAAGAGTTGGCTCCGACTAACTCATGAGTTACTTACATAGGCATAGCGGAACTTTATAAGAAAGAACAGTTTTGTGTTTAGTAGTTTTTCTAGTAGTCCCACGAGAATTCACTGACGTTGACGAACACATAATTAAGTTTATTTTGCATCTATAAAGATTATTCTGTCAGTAATCAAAGGCAACAGTTTTATAATTACAGAGATTTGCCACACTTAAAAAAACACTTTTCGTTCTTTCTGAATTTACTTCCACTTCGTTGTATTAAGCATAATAAACTAATTAAATTCTCTACAAGATTAAGAAGTTTTACGCTAAAATGAAGTGTTGCGGTGTTATCGTGCTCGTAAATGCCAAGAAACTCAAAATTTTGCTTGATGATAGTTTGTGGATGGCGACTAGATGGTCGCAGCACTTAGACCATTCGTTGGTACGCATTTTAGGCTTTTTGGGGGCTTCACAGCTTCGCTGCTAAATAAACTTCAAATACCAAACTTATAGAAAAGTTCGTCCTCTACAAGTTTTTTGCGCTTAAATGGACTATAAAGAAGACATCAACAGAAAACAAACAAGAAAGTGCCGTTTTTTTTTTGGTATCCACCTTAGAAACAGGAATACCTGCACTATTGACAATATGAGGACATCCTCGCAAGAATCACGTCACCATCAACGTCGCATTTTGCCGAAACAAAGCGTTACGACGTCAACTCTGCCGAAATACCCGCACCAAGGACAAAATTTCGCAGGACAACCATCGCCCATTAGAAGACCATTCTAACGTCATGTTCCAAGTCAACAGTTTCGGTTGCTGTCTCCACAGAAAGTGGAAAATAGTTGGCACCACATTTTCTGAAAATCCCTATAATAATTCAAGTAAAATAATATTGGCTGTCTGGAAATCTCCAATGCAGTGCAGTGTACATTTTGTTAATTTTGACGTCTTGTGATTTTTTAGGGTTATTTAGGTGTGTTTTTATCTGCCGATTTTAAACATAAGCAGTTATTTTTAGAACCTTTCATACATTTAGGATTCATAATCTAGCTGTTTTTTTTTAATGTCAGGATTTTCCATGCCGAAATTCCCATTCTTAGCGACGTCACTGAACTTCTGTTAGTTAGGTTATGTTTTCAGAGCTGCCAACTATTGTCGACTTTTTGATCTCACGGTATTATGTGAGAATATACAGGGTCCTTTATAAAAGTAAATCGCATTTTCTGGGAAAAAAAAAATTATTGATCGTACCTGTGCAAATGCTTAAAATTCTTCAAAATACTCTCCTTCAGCATCAATACACTTGCGGAGACGTGTCTGCCATGTCTGGAAAGCACCCTGAAATACCTCGACGGGAATGTCTTAAAGGAAGGTTGTAACATGCTTTTGGATGTTTTCCACGG
Organism: Ocypus olens; assembly: GCA_910593695.2. Taxonomy (NCBI): domain Eukaryota; kingdom Metazoa; phylum Arthropoda; class Insecta; order Coleoptera; family Staphylinidae; genus Ocypus; species Ocypus olens. Next base: position 48,204,000 of record OU343049.1, read on the forward strand.
ACTTCCAACTGTCAACTCAGCCTTTTACCTGCAGGTGCTCAAGAGATTGAAACGCGGGGTCGCGCGTAAGGCCCGACATCAAAGCCATGGTCAGGTGGAGCCCATGACAATGCCATCAAAGCCATGGTCAGGTGGAGCCCATGACAATACCATCAAAGCCATGGTCAGGTGGAGCCCATGACAATCCCATCAAAGCCATGGTCAGGTGGAGCCCATGACAATGCCATCAAAGCCATGGTCAGGTGGAGCCCATGACAATGCCATCAAAGCCATGGTCAGGTGGAGCCCATGACAATCCCATCAAAGCCATGGTCAGGTGGAGCCCATGACAATGCTCCTAGCCACGCGGCCTTCATCGTTACCAATTTTCTAGCCTGGAGCAACACCCCGGTGGTCCCCCAGCCCCCTTACAGTACCGACTTGGCTCTGTGCGACTTTTTTTTGTATCGTCGGCTAAAGAGAGAGTTGAAAGGAAAGCATTGGGAGTCCATGGAAAACATCCAAAAGTAATGTTACAACGTTCCTAAAAGACATTCCCATCGAAGAGTTTCAGGGTGCCTTCCAGGCATGGCAGTCAAGTCTCCACAAGTGTATTGATGCCGGAGGAGAGTATTTTGAAGAATTTTAAGCATTGAACTGTCACTGTCAGATTTTTGCATAGCCTACTCATATTCCGCGGAAGGTTATCTAGATTATGCATATTATTTTTTCGGCCCTAATCGTATTTTCGGCCCGATTTTTATGGCCGAAATATATGGTTTCGGTAGAGGCAGGCGAAAAAATATATTTTTCCCAGAAAATGAGCGTTACTTTTATAATGGACCCTGTATGTGTAAATAGGATCCCACAAATTATGATACAACCAATTCATCAGTTTTAATGTAAAATTTAATCTAAATACACATTACCTCTCCCTCCCATTGAATAATAATTTTCAAAAACCTCGTAATTAGAGAAAAACGTTTCCATCTCCATAAACGACGGCCTCTTATCCGGCTGCAGGTTCCAACACAATTTCATCAAGTTGTAAATGTTTTCTGGTAGATCATCAGGGGCATTCATGATGTACCCATTTTCCACAAGTTGGATGAGTCTATCTTTGGTGCACTGCGGTATCTCTGCGTACGGAGTTTGGCCATTTGTATACATCTCCATCAACAAAATGGCGAACGACCAAACATCCGATTTGATGCTGTACCCGTGGTGTTTGAAATATTCCGGAGCTATCCATCTCGTAGCCACCTGCGTTGTCGGCGATGGCATGTACTGTTTCTCTTCGGAGAGGAACTGGGATAACCCGAAATCCCCCAACTTGACGCACAATTTTCCCTTCAACAAAACGTTCCTAGCAGCCAAATCTCGATGAACCACCTTCTGCGATTCAAGATACGCCATCGCCGAGGCTACTTGAGAAGCAACATAAATCCTTTGGTAAGCTGTCAATGTATTCTCCTTCACGTATTTCAAAAGCGATCCCTGATCCATGTACTCGAGAACAATGTAGTTCAAATCGTGTACGGTGCATACGCCGTATAACGCGATGATGTTTCTGTGGCGTAGGGTCTTCATTAATTTTACTTCTTTGATGAAAACGGCGCGGTCCAGTTTCGATTCTTTCGGGACTTTAACAGCGACGGTGAGCTCACGCCACCTCGCTCTGTAAACGTAGGCGTTGTTGCCCTCGGCCAGGGGCTTGTCATCCAGGAAGATCTCCATGTGATTGATTTCTTCTTTGTTGATAAATTCCTGTCCTAGTTCGTAAAGTTGTGGATTCACTTTGGCGCACGGATGCGTGATGTTTTCGCAAAGTCCGAGATTTAGTGAGTTGGACACTGAAAATTAAAAACGTGTTTTTCAAATAAAATTCTTGGTTAAATGTCTAAATGCTGATGGTGTATTTTGACCGATTTATTATAATTGACAAAATCGGAAGTAAAATTTGGGTTCATTGTAATAATCTAAAGATAAAATTAAATAAACAAGAAATTAGCTTGTTCTTTAAATAATAGTTATAATCAGGGCCGTGCGAAGAGAAAACTGCGCCCGGGGCGAAAGTAAAATTGGCGCCCTTCTATCCCAAAAAAAAAAAAAAAAATGTTGCGGAAAGTGTTACTTATATTGCTGCAAAAAAAAAACAATTATTCTAATTCTAAAATTGTCTAGAGCTTCGGAGATTCTATCGATTCCTTGACTTGTATGATTTAAAAAAAATAGGCTACGGAAATCTGGAAAATATGAAGTCAGATTGACGATCAGCCGACCTGACCGCGCGTAGCTTGGAATAGCCAACCGGGCAATCAGTTCGGACAAAAAATGTCACAGCATCTGGATTATAGGTATGTCTTGTCGACGGAGTGTTAATTAACGATATTTTCACAAAAGAACATTTCTAAGAATATTATATAACATTTTAGTATGTGACAAGGGAGCCATTAGAAATAATTTAGTTTTATTTATTTATTCCCCTTTAGTATGTAATCAAGAAATTTAAGGTAAAATAAGAAGAAATTTTAGATATGCTGACGTGTGATAAATAATAAAAATACATTAATTAACACTTTTATGAATTTTCCGTCATTCCGATGTAATAGCGATTTTGGCGCCCCCTTCGCCCCTCCCTTCGCACGGCCCTGGTTATAATAATCCATTACCGCCTGAGTTTTCTTTTTATAAAATTCAGTTTCTCTTCTTTAATTTCGAAATTCGTTACAAAGGCAGAAATTCATTCATAACATTTTCAGTATATGAAATATTGAATTTACCATAGATGTAAGGTTAGACATAAAATAATAAAGTCCAAAATAACCATAATATTTTGTGTCCCTTATATGGAATAACTCTTTGCACTCGAGAGGCGCCGCCGCTATGGCGCCCAGGCGATTTGATGCATCCACTCGAGTGGCGCTGCTACGGCGCTCGGGAGGTGTGATGCATCCTAACCTAACCTAACCCAACCTTACACAACCCTACCTAACCTAACCCAATGATTTTAAAGTAGCTGTAACTCGTCTCGGGCGAACCAGCAACTCGTCTCGAGCGAAAAATGCCTCGAGTGCAAAGGGTTAATAAAAAAATATTAGAAGATATTGATCTAGAAGTGAAGTAAAGTATATTTTTTGGGACGAGAAGAATCAGCACGTTTTCACTCGTTGTATAATTATTTTGTCTTTAGTTAAAATTCAAAACCTCACTCGTTCGTAACTATGCAAAATTAAATCTTACTAACAAGGGAAGGATCAGATGTGTGACTCACCGATTTCATCCATCTTTGGCACACGTGTAGGTCATATCTAGGAGTGTAACAGGTGCAAATAATAGGGCGCACTATTCAGCGGTTTTCGAGAAAAAATGTTTTAATTTATTATTCATTCGTATGTTTATACACCTTTTGCGTTAATGTTATACCGACCTTTTGGCGCATCGATAAAACCTCCGATTCGTAGTCGGAAGGTCGAAGGATCGAACCCCATTGTTGAAGTTGGGTTCATTCATTTTCTTTTTATAGTTTTTATAAATCCATGTGTATTTAAATATCTTAATTTTAGAATCAATCAATTTTTTTCTCGAAAACGGCTAAATAGTGCGCCCTATTATTTGCACCTGTTACACTCCTAGTCATGACCTACACGTGTGCCAAAGATGGATCAAATCGGTGAGTCACACATTTGATCATCTCCTTGTAAGGCTTAATACGTCTTTATTTAATTTATGTAATTCTTCTGCAACAAGTAAGGGTTTTCTATTTTTATTGCAAAATAATTATCCAACGAGTGAAAACGTGCCGATTTTTCTCATCCCAAAAATTTTACTTTACTTCTCTTACATCCTAGAGCTGGCCACATGGATGTTTTTATCAATATTACTATTATTTAAATATTTTCACTAAATATATAGAATTGTTACCTACATAAATAAGCCTTTATCAAATTCTGAAGATTATTAGTTTTAATCGATTCCGAAATGTAATAACTTCCATTAACGTAGTTTATCTTGTAATGTTTAATGATGGGATTTCCCCTGCCGTCCTTCGTCCTCACGGAAAGGGCGTAAGGCGACATCGAATTATCGCTGGGCCTCACCAGAAAACAACCGACCTCGTTCCCCTCCCAGAGCAGCAGAGTCTCGGCTTCAAAGTAGGTAGTACCTGGAAACCACCAACTAAACTAAAGTTAGAAAACTAAATCCCATCGGACTATTTACAGTTCACTATCCAAATTCCTTCCGAGGTAATTTAAAGGAACGGCGCCCTTTTCGCACGTATTTAAATTCTCCGCCTGGTACCATGTCTGTCCCGGTACCACGTCTTCCATGAGGCGGATTTTATCGCCGATGCTAAAACCAATATCTCCTTTGGAAAATGGCTTGAGGTCGTACATGGCGGTGAACAGGGATTCTTCAACATTTCTCCCATTACCTCGCATTTCGACTCTACTATCGCGCATTGGAAACTCCTCATCTAAAATTTAAAAAAATATACTTGAATAAATAAATATAAATATATGAAACCATAGTCCTGGCATAATTTAGTACTTGGCTACAATTAAATAACAATTTAAGCTTTGAATGAAATATGCAGAATGGACTTACCTTTATCAACCACACCACGCCCGAAACAGCAAAATAATTCGCTCATGTTGCTGGGCATAAGATTAGTATTCTATATGCCAATAAGGGGTTATCTTATCGGTAATGTGAGGTGCCGATAAAATTTTCTTATCATTCGGACATGAAGTAAATAAGATTGTCACGTTAAAAGCGTTTGTGTTTGTTGGTTTTGGCCATTTTCGCGAAAGTTTGATTGTCTATTTATCAATGAACTCTACAGTCCTTCAATATTTACAAAATAAGTTTTCTAAAACAGCTGTTTTTAAGTGTATGGTTATTTTTTTAAATATTTGTTATTAAACAAACTAATCGTGTTTTAGTTTATTTATATTGAAACAGAGCATTCATTCCTGAAATATTCCTTCCTATCTGAATAATGATTCGTCATAATGTTGAACAGCTGCAAATATATCCTGATTTTATTTATACGGGGTATACAAAATAATCATGAACAGCTGCAAACACATCCTGAGTTATTCATAAAGTTGAATTTTTATAAGGATTCCACTGTCGTAAAAGTGATTGAGAAATAGATTTCGTGGAAGGCTGAACCCCCTTTCTGTTCATAATTCCCAAAGACGAAACGCCAAATTCATTTATTCTTTTATGTACTTTTTGTGTATAGCATAAGCGCAAATTAATATTAATTTTAAACTGGCTGATCAATAACTAATGTAGCTTCTTTTATTTATAATTTGACGTACCTAGATTTAAGAGACCTGTGTAAATATTATTATATATTAGCACCAATAAACTACATTACATTACACCCATTTCACTCGCTCTCTCGCAGTTAAGCGGGAAAAGAATAATTTACGGCAGCGGCAGTTACAACCGTTTTACAACAGTTTGGAATCCTTGTAAAAATTCAACTATACGAGGAAGTCAAACATAAACCTCAAAAGTGCTTTAAAACAACATCTACAGCACTGAAGTTTGCCTTACAAGTTGGCAGATATATTATGTTTGAATTATAACAGGAGTTGCTAATGACTCAACATAGCAACAATTGGAAACTATCAATGATAGTTGAAAAATGGCAACTGTATTATATCACTAGATCTGCTAGAAGTTTCTTGCACAGTGAATGGGTGAAACCTATCGATAACCTTCTTAGGATGAAAATACATGAATATTTATGTTTATCACTTCAGCAATTGTATGAATGAAACAACAAGTTCAGAAACGAAAAATCTCCGTTACTGACTCGATCAAATTGTGCACTGATGACTAAAACGAGCGGCAGTTACCTTGGTGAAAGAAAATCAACCGATTTTTCATTTCATCTTTATTGGTGTTTAACAAAAATAGTTTACACAGGTCAAAATATGGAAACTCATATTTGAATATGAGTCAAGGTCACATTACATGATGCAAGCTATTCTATAAAGTTTTAAGAAATTGGGTACTAAAGCAATTGGCTCTTGGATTTTTGCCGACGGCATGACGCAGACGGAGATTACTTTTATGCAAAAAAATTCGAAAATTTCCAATTTCGAAGGTTCGAAGCTTCTAAAATTCACATAAAATCTTCGAAGATTGAAGTTTCGAAATTTCGAAGTTTTTCTTTGTTTAAATGCGTTGACGAAAATCGTTTCATATAGGAACGTATAACCCACCCTGCATATATGCATATTTATATCACAAGCCGTATTTAACAATATTTCCGGGAGCGGAAAAAATAAGTGAATAACCATTATTTGAAACAACTTCATAAATAAATAGTTTCTTGGAAACCCTCCGAAACGTCGGAATCCGAAGTTTGAAGGGTCCAACCCCTTATAGACCAGATAGTTTCTGTTTGAACCGAATATCTAAAAATGTTAAGAATCTTACGAATCGTCGAGATATAGCTTTTGGGCTCCCAAATGGGGTATAAAAATATGAGAAATTGTTTCTAGTTTATGGGTCGAAAACGTTTATTAAGCTAAACGTGTTGTAAACGTTTATTAGGCTAAACGTGTAGTAAAAGTTTATTAAGCTAAACGTGTAAAGGTTTATTAGGATAAACGTGTTGTAAACGTTTATTAGGCTAAATGTGTTGTAAACGTTTATTAAGCTAAACGTGTAAACGTTTATTAAGCTAAACGTGTAAACGTTTATTCGGATTAAACGTGTTGTAAACGTTTATTAAGCCAAACGTGTTTTATTCGTTACAAATAAAGGTTTACACGTTCAAACGAAAAACGGAGTAAATGTCAAGCCCTAATTCGAAGATTCGGAGTTTCGAAGCTTCAAATTTTTTAAGTTTCGAAGTCTCATTCCGCGGATATTAACAAATGAAAAAGGTGATTTATATCAAATGATTTCAAAACCAATAAAAACAATTAATTGTGCAAGGTATGTTAATGATTTTTACTTTGCCAATACATTATAGTTTGAAGTTTTTATTTATTGCAGTATTTATTTTTATTTTTAAATTTATTATTACAACAAATCATAGTCTTTTTTTGTGTAGCCCTTTAGCCGTTCAGCCACTAACGATATTTAAAAGAAAACATTACCACATAAAGAATGTAAGCGACCAATTAGTAACTCAGCATCTTAAATTTTGTCTTGGGTTTTCGCCTACACTTTCGAGATATAAATTTTGAAATTACATAAAAGTTTAAATCCGAATTTTGGATTTTGGGGTTTTGGTATTTTGGGATTCAAAAACTTCGAAACTTCACAATTTCGATTTTCGAAAAATTCGAAAACTTCGAAACTTTGATACTTCAAAATTTTTTCGAAGTTCTCTTTGTTTCTTTGGATTCTGCAAAGTTTTGATGTTAAAAAGCTTCGAATTATTAGGTCCCCTACTGGCCGTTAATCGTCTGTGGATTATTTTCGTACACCACATAAAAAATTCTAGGGGCGTAATATCGCATGATCTTGGTGGTCAATATGTTTCTAGTTCGTGAGATGATGCTGTTGGGAAAACGTGATCTTAATAAAATCTTATAAAATCTTATAAAATTAATTCCGCCTTTTTGATCATCATTAACTCAAAAAGATTTAACCTTGCTAAACTTTGCAAACGATGCTGCACTGGCGCCAAGGTATTACTATTTCAGTTTTACAACGTGCCTAGTGTATAGTTCATCCGTTGAGAGTTGACGGTGACTCATGTATTTTCGTACTAAGAATTGCTTTGCATTTTATATCTATCTTTTTCTATCATGTACGAAACAGTATGAAATAAAAGACGAAACGTGCGTCTGCGTGTTAAAAAATAGGGCAGCGTAGACGTAGGTCTAAGCACACGCATGACTCTTGACACGCTTCATATAAACACACAAAACACGCGAGCGCCACGTCAAATAATGTAACCGTAAAAAGTTTGCGCGAGAATTTTTAAATATCCCGCCAATGAAAATCAGCGCGGCACCAAATTTTCTTACAGACATACGTTTACTTAAATCTTGATTCACGCGATTTTAAGAGATGTCACAGGCAGCTCTCAGCGGCCCGACTATAACCCATGGGTATGAAGCCAAGACACGAATATCGCCAACACGAAAAAAGGTGGGCCACCCCAGAACAGTGAGGCGAGGAGGAATATTAATAATAAAATGACCATTTTCAACTGCTATAAATGAAAATTTTCAGCTGACAAAAAATGAAAATTTTCAACTGCCAAAATGCACCATTTTCAAATAAAAAAAGACAATTTTCAACGGACAAAAATGACAATTTTCAACTGTGAAAAGTGATCATTTTCACGAGCCAAAAAGACAATTTTCAACTATCAAAATTCACCATTTTCAAATAACAAAGAAGACAATTTTCAACTGCTAAAAAGACAATTTTCAACGGACAAAAATGACAATTTTCAACTGTGAAAAGTGATCATTTTCACGAGCCAAAGAGACAATTTTCAACTATCAAAATTCACCATTTTCAAATAACAAAAAAGACAATTTTCGACTGCTAAAAAGACAATTTTCATCTTTTAATTCTCTGAGTGCGCGAATGACAAATTTTCAAGTACCAAAAATGACAATTTTCAACTCTAAAATTGATTATTAAATTTTGTCAGCCGAAAATTGTCAGTTTTGGCAGTTTGAAAATGCTCATTTTTGACACATGAAAATTGTCATTTATGGCACTTAAAATTGGTCAATTTATACAGTCATTTTTGGTACTAAAAAAATTGACATTTTGATCTACAAGTACTGTAAAGATATAAAAGAAACAAAACTGATTACTTCCGGCCACATTAAAAAAATTAAACAATTTCACAAATCAAAGTAATTCATAACTAACATCATAATAAATTTCTTGACCGCTTTCAATTAATTTCTGATTACATTACTTCTAACGTACCCAGACAATATAGCTACACTACTTTACTTTTTATCCATTTTAATGTCATGAATACTGGATACGAGCAAACAACCGACCTGTGACGACGCCTGAAAGAGATGTCCAAAGAAGAACGAAGAGACCTGATGGAACATTGCACCTGGACGAGACCCTAATACCCGATTGTTGTGATATTTTTTTATTTGATAATTTTTATAATTTTGCTATTAATAAATGTATAAAAATATTTTGTTAAATATATTTTTTTCCATTTTTATTATTGATCTAATCTTTTTCTTTTAGCGAAACCAGTAACTTTACTTTATTTATGTACTACCTAAAATTATAATCAATTATTTGCTCAAAAAAAAAATTGATTTTTTTGGCCTTTCAGTCACACACGGCTTATTTTTGTATTTGTATTTTGTATGAATAACTGTGAATAAATGAAGAAATTAATAATGTAAGACATATAACAACCACGGACCCGAGCGAATAATTCTCGATCGCTGAAAAATCTTCCGCCAGGGCTGGGATTCGAAACCACACGGCCGCGGTGCAACCGGCACAAGCGCTCGCCTGTACCCACTACTAAAAAAACCTAATTGATTATATTTTTAGTGTTATTAATTTAAATAATATTTTGTAGTCGAGTATAACATTTTTAAATTTTGTAGGAAATCGTAGTAATTTGCCACCTTGGCACCAGGCGGCGCCAAAAATCGTGTTTCCGAAATTTAATATGCTAAAGGTATGTGTTCTATGGTGTAACCGTCATAGAAATTTTAGGGTTGGTATCCCTGTTGGCAAATGGCAAATACATATGGATTGTCACTGGAAATGGAGCAGTAGTCTGTAAAGCAACGTTCGTTCCTAGTCTCCTAGTATAAATCGTGAAAAATAATGAGAAAAATACCTCTATTCGTTTCTAGTCTCCTGGTGCAAATCGTGAAAAATTATGATTAAAATACCTCTTTTCGTTCCTAGTCTCCTTACACAACGGCCGAGATTTTTGTAACCATCACAACATTCGTCGAGTACGTAAGTAAGCAAACATATTGAAATCGTAGATTGCAAGATTCGGAGAAAATTGTTCAGTGTTGAACTGCAAGCATCTTTAAATTATGCCTCTATGGAATTTGTTTTTCTTTTAATCAAAAACGCATCTTTTAAAAGATTATTTGCTCTGTTCTCGAAGGATTATTTTTAAATAAAATCATTAACCAAAAGAGAGATGGTTTTTTGAATCTTATTTTATTTTTTTGAGCACTTGGCCAAAAACATCGCAGAAAAAAATTTAAAAATGCAGGCAAACTTCCATACAAAATCATCCTCAATGGCCGAAGTATCGTTAATTTAAAATCAATTCGGTTTTTGTAAATGCAACAATTTTCAATAGAGATATGGATTTTTAAAGATTTTCGTTTTAATTTTTTGAGCACTTGTCGCAGAGAAAAAAATACAAAACGCGTAAAAAAATATCCTCAATGGTCGAAGTATCGCTTATTCAAAATCAATTTGGATTTTGTAAATTCAACAATTTTTAATGGAGATATGAATTTTTGAAAATTTTAGTTTTATTTTTTTGAGCACCTTCCCTAATTTTAGAGACAATTGCCCTCATTTACATATTAACCAATGAAATCGAATAAAGTCGATGAGATGAGCCAATAAAATTCTAATTACGATGCGTAACAGACCACGCTCCATGTTATGCATGGCAATTAACCCTGGGTGGTATCTAATCAGATAATCTCTCATGTTGGTATTGCCTAGCAACGCGTTAGTATATTTTCTATACTATATGAAACGTCAGTTATTGCCGGACTTTTAAGCAGTTTGTTCCTGAATTCGATCTGTTTGTATTTTCGGGTGAAGTGTTAGTGCTTTCATAAGTAATAGTATTCATAGGCATTTCTCAAAATCTTGGTAAGCTCATTTTTACTACAATTATTGTGGCGCAGATTAATACACGGCTGACACTTGGTGTCACTAAATTTAACTTTTCAAATTATGAAGTGTGAACTTTCTATTCGGCCAATTGTCTTCTCGAATCTAACTCGTGACTGATTTTTCCTAGGCAATTATTAGCGTCTGGATCACTCTTGCTTGTTGCTTCTAGAAAATCGGCACTCCTGCTTCGCAGTCGTGCCGATTTTCGTCGCAACAAGCAATCGTGATCCTGCCGCTAATAATTGCCGGCAAAATCATGGGCACTCGTTATATTACTGTTGATAATCCCACACGAACGGAACGCAAAATTGTGAAAAATTTTAATCTTTTCGGCGACTGGAAAAAAATATAAAAACAATTGCCATCGGCTTGAAACTTTCTAAATTTATTCAAAAATCATTGCGGATTACGATTTTGTAATAAGATTAGAAATACCTCTCCCTAGTTTTAGAGATAATCCCACACGAACGGAACGCAAAATTGTGAAAAAATTTTAATCTTTTCGGCGACTAGAAAAAAATATTTAAAAAATTACCACCAGCTTGAAACTTTCTAAATTTATTCAAAAATCATTCCAGATTATGATTTTGTAATAATATTTAAAAAAACCTTCCCTAATTTTAGAGATAATCCCACACGAACGGAACGCAAAATTGTGAAAAATTTTAATCTTTTCGGCGACTGGAAAAAAATATAAAAACAATTGCCATCGGCTTGAAACTTTCTAAATTTATTCAAAAATCATTGCGGATTACGATTTTGTAATAAGATTAGAAAAACCTCTCCCTAGTTTTAGAGATAATCCCACACGAACGGAACGCAAAATTGTGAAAAAATTTTAATCTTTTCGGCGACTAGAAAAAAATATTTAAAAAATTACCACCAGCTTGAAACTTTCTAAATTTATTCAAAAATCATTCCAGATTATGATTTTGTAATAATATTTAAAAAAACCTTCCCTAATTTTAGAGATAATCCCACACGAACGGAACGCAAAATTGTGAAAAATTTTAATCTTTTCGGCGACTGGAAAAAAATATAAAAACAATTGCCATCGGCTTGAAACTTTCTAAATTTATTCAAAAATCATTGCAGACTACGATTTTGTAATAATATTAAAAAAATCTCTCCCTAATTTTAGAGATAATCCCACACGAACGGAAAGCAAAATTGTGAAAAATTTTAATCTTTTCGGCGACTGGAAAGAAATATTAAAAAAATTGCCATCAGCTTGAAACTTTCTAAATTTATTCAAAAATCATTCCAGATTACGATTTTGTAATAATATTTAAAAAAAAAACCTTCCCTAATTTTAGAGATAATCCCACACGAACAGAACGCAAAATTGTGAAAAATTTTAATCTTTTGGGCGACTGGAAAAAAAAATATAAAAACAATTGCCATCGGCTTGAAACTTTCTACATTTATTCAAAAATCATTGCAGACTACGATTTTGTAATAATATTAAAAAAATCTCTCCCTAATTTTAGAGATAATCCCACACGAACGGAAAGCAAAATTGTGAAAAATTTTAATCTTTTCGGCGACTGGAAAGAAATATTAAAAAAATTGCCATCAGCTTGAAACTTTCTAAATTTATTCAAAAATCATTCCAGATTACGATTTTGTAATAATATTTAAAAAAAAACCTTCCCTAATTTTAGAGATAATCCCACACGAACAGAACGCAAAATTGTGAAAAATATTAATCTTTTGGGCGACTGGAAAAAAATATAAAAACAATTGCCATCGGCTTGAAACTTTCTAAATTTATTCAAAAATCATTGCAGATTACGATTTTGTAATAATATTAAATAAACTCTCCCTAATTTTAGAGATAATCCCACACGAACGTAACGCAAAATTGTTCCAAAACTTTTAGTTATGTCACGCAGTATTGAAAACTTCAATTTCGATTAGAGATTTACAGTTTTTTTTTAAAGAATTTATACATGGCAACGTAGAACTGTCTAGTAACATCGTACCTGAAAAGAGTGCGAATACCGATTAACATTTCTGCCGATGCCGATGAGGTAGGTAGCGGAAACGGGCGCACGCTTGTGCAGATCTGGTATGACCATACGGGGCGCACGGTGTACGCCAGAGGGACACCACACCAGTCACCAGTCATTTTCCATCATCTAGTTCTCCGTCGAAGCGCGGCCGAACGTTCTTTGTCTGCCTATATGCGTATATGCGTAGTACACCATATCGGCGACATATCGTCCTCTGATGGGAATACGACCAGCCGTATATCATAGAGGGCAATCAGGCCATGCCGCCAACATGCGTGCTCCATAATTGATGAGACGATCCGATCCGCCACTTCCTATGGAATTGTGAAATCTTCATATCACACAAAATAATTCAATTTTAAGCACTTAACATTATGATGGATGAATTATTTTTCTCACTTGAAGGAATTCCGTAGAGAAGGAAATGCTGGGGTGTAAGTGAGACCTTGATGGATAGTTAAAATCCCGAGGTGGACGCTCGTCGGTGTTTGGATCTCGGCTACGATGTCCGCACATTAGCGGCCGTGTAGACGACAAGAAACAAAGCCAGAATAAATTAGACATCTCCACCGAACACCAAACACATTTTTATAACCATATCAGATAGTTAAGAGGCATTAATCATCCCGTCTAATCTATATTGTGGAAAACACCGGCCCCGTGTTAGTTTCAGATCAGTCGGAATAGCGTCGGTTGTAAATGAAATCAACACATTTAATTCGACTTGTTTCAGATGCATCATTTCCTCCTCGGCCATAAATTACCATCTCCACCTGTCCATAACTCATAAACCAAACAAAGCGATCGCGTTTATTGTTTATCGCCGGAGCAGGAAAACGCGTGTTTTGCATTTAGCAAAAATGGATCATGACATATGTTTCGGATTGCAAAAATCGGATCGTGCTGCTCGAGGTAAGTTCGTGATGGTAGCCGTCCGACGTGCCTCCTGATCACATCATTATCCGATATATTTCATTTAATAAGTATTGCACATCTCAACACACACATTCGAACTCATATGTACTGAATCAAATGCCAAGGTACATTAGAAAATTATCCCCAACTCATTTATTACGATTTTCTATTACCACCTTTACAATCGTTCGTTAGAGTATTATTTTTAAACAATTTCATAAAAAAAAACATGAAACTACTTGAAATCCTTTCATGACTTATTGAGTATGAAATTGAGGTAAACAGCTAAATTCGAATGTTTTCTTGATTATGCCTTTTCTTAGAAAGGTGGTGTGTACGATGAATGGATTCGGTTGAACTTGCTGATAAATATTTGTAATTTCAGCGAACCCGTTGACTCAGAGACTAAGTGTAATATCAATTTTGATATCTATTTGTATTCAAATTTTTAACTTCATCATAAATCAAGTTGCCCAAAATGGTGATTTTAATCACAAAAACAAAAATGCAACGACCTCCAAAACTAGCATTCTTCCACCATTGATGACTTTTAACCAAAATGTTAATGAATAAAATTGTCAAATATTAACAGTGATACTCAGATTTTAGACTAAGATGCAATTATTAATTTCGAGACTTGCTCGTCCGGTAAATCTGATAAAGGACTAGGTTTTCATAATTTTAATGATGGGATTGTGAATCCGTGGCTTATTCATAGGATTTCAGCAGGTCCTGTTGAGCTTGGGTGAAGGGGCTATGGAGAACCCAAACTTAGAGAGTATATAGGGTATTTCAGACCACCCGTTCACCCCAAATAACTCGCGAAATACAAATCGGATTGACATAAAAAAAATAAGCTCTATCATGTGGTATGAAATGTGAACCGCCCCACCTACCCCCTGAGGCAGGGTGGGGGGTAACTTTGAAATCTTAAATAGGAACCCCTATTTTTTATTGCAGATTTGGATTCTGCACTTAAAAAGTTTGGGTTTCTATCTGAAATGTTTTTTTCGATTAGCGACAGATGGCGCTATAATGGGCAAAAACTGTCAAAATGATATTTATTAAATTTAATTTATTTCTCGCACCAAATGACAGATTGTACCATTTCGTTCGAATTTATTTTTGAAATAAGGCTTTGATTAAAGTAATTTGTAAAATTTTGTGTCGTCAATAAGTTTTTGTGTGTGATATTAGGGATAAAGGTAAGTATTCTTGTAAAAAATAATTTGTAGAGACGAATAAAAATGAATTTCATTTTCAATAGCATTTCATGTGATGGTGTATGAAGGTTTTTAACAACAAACTTATTTTTGTTTAATTCCACTACACTGAGAGAGAAAAAAAACAAGCTATAAGTACGGAACCAAAGTCAAAGCAACTGGCAGTTCAATAATTTATGCTTGACGTTTTAGTAGTATTTGCTTCATTTTCTCTAATCGCAATCACAGCCAACTTAATTTGACATATTCGTTTACCCGGTTCAGTGAAAACCGCGACTGTGTTCAGTCATTTCGTCTGAAGCCTCACTGCTTACGTGATTTAGCTAAAACTGCTGAACATATCAGTGAATTCTGCTTATTTTTCTCAGTGTACTTATATATATTCAAACATACATACAAACATTAGTTTTTCTCTATTCTTACCAATGCCTCTTGAAAAATATTTTATGTGAATTCATAAATTAGAAGTCAAGTATTGCAGCGATCACTGGGAATTTGAATAAAATCCAGTTCTTTTCGATTCATTTCTATCAAACTTTTAGTTTCGTATTAATGATAATTAATAATACGCCATCAATGATATTTTACAATGCTTTTAGAATAGTTTATGATACTGAAGAATGTATGAAGGTGACATGTTAGACATTTTGGGCGAGTGTCGTGGATATTTTAAAACAGCCGCGAGTTTATGGCGTGAGCGCTTTCCTAATCGCACTCAAGAAATGTTTTTAGGCGCTTGTCAAAACGACTGAAACTAAAGGCAGAGTTCATCCCGATCACAGTAAGGGAAAACAAATTCGCCGATCTTGATTGATGACAAAGTCGTGGGTCCAGTTTTCCAAGAAGAAAATTTAACTGGTGCCAAATACGCAGCGTTTATAGAAAATGAATTGCCAGATCTTCCATTAGAGTTGCACCTTGATATGTGGTTTCAGCAAGATGGTTGTCCAGCACATACGCCAAGAATCGCTCGAGAAAAATTGAGTGCTCAATTTCCTGGAAGGTGGATCGGCAAGTACGGTTCTAGTCATTATTCACCTCGATCGCCAGATCTGACTGTGCTTAATTACTATTTGTGGGGACGAGTAAAAGGGTTAGTATACCTCGAGCGCCCTACCACAAGGGAAAATATGAAACACAGAATAAAACTTGCAATTTAATCTTTGGATGCTCAAGAAATTCGCCGAGCAGTCGATTGTTTCCAGAATAGAGTCACAGATTGTCCGATCAGTGTACCCAACGGAGGACACATGAGCATCTACTGTGAATTTTAAAATTATAGTAGTATTTATTATTCAGTTTTAAGGTTTTATTTATTTATCATCCTTATTATAAATTACCATCACTGATTTTATGATATATTGTTTCTTTTATTCTCCGTTTAAGGGTAGCCGGGATACGACACAATTTTCATTTCAGAAATTCTTCAAGATTAAGAAAATAACTTTTTTCGTGATTACAGCGCCATCTGTCACGAACTCAAACACAAGTTTCTGACAAATTTGATTAATTTCGATGCATCAACTGTCATTTGCTGCGAGAAATAAATTTAATTCAATAAATATCATGTTTACAGTTTTTATCGATCATAGCGCCATCTATCGCTAATCGAAAAATACATTTCGGATAGAAACCCAAAATTTTTAAGCGCAGAATCCAAATCTGCAATAAAAAATAGGGATTCCTATTTAAGATTTAAAAGTTACACCCCACCCTGCTTCAGGGGGGAGGAGGGGCAATTCCCATTTTATGCCACATGATAGAGCTCAAAAAACGATTTTAGATGTATTTTTTAGTTTGTCAATCCGATTTATATTTCGCGAGTTATGTGAACGGGTGGTCTGAAACACCCGGTATAATACGTGTATAATTAATCTAACCCAAAATCCATGGTTTTGTAGTTTTCAAAAAAAAACACAGAAACTTGGTATGTATTATGAGTAAATTTGGAATTGCATTTGTTTCAGCATTTCATCAAATTATTACAATTTTTACAACTTACAAGAAAACAGTCGGGGACGTCCCTCACCGATTGCGTTGTTCCTTTTATATGTTGTAGAGCATCAAAAAATAAGGGACCCATATTTTTTATGTGCTTATCTCGAAATTTAGGGGGTGAAACCACCTCTAAAAGAAAATGGCTTTTTTCATTTGCATATATATTCTAAAATACGAGGTATATAAGAAATGTTTTATATAAAAGTTTTGCAGTATTTTTGCAACGATGTATGCACTCGTTTTTTTTAAATTAAAATTTAAAAAAAATTTAATCTAGGCCGTTTTCTTCAAGGAATCGTTTCACCTCCCTAAACCTCGAAATAAGCACATTAAAAAGTACGGGTCTCTTACTTTTTGATGTTCTACAACATATACAAGGTACGTTGCAATCGGTGAGCAAAGCACCCAACCGTTCCCTTCTTAATTATTTTCTAATGCTGAATGGTCAAAAGTAATCTATCTATAAACTATAATTTTGTCAGCAATTATTAACGTCAAAATCACGACTGCTTGTTGCAGCGAATATTAGCCCGACAGCGAAGCAGGAGTGCCGATTTTCTAGAAGCAAAAATCAAAAGTGATGCACAAACACAAAAAACTCTACTACCAAAACAGAATAACGAACTTTTTTCTTTTAGTGTTTGATTTTGTTATATTTTAAATTGTTTGTAATAGTTCTATTTCTGTAAATGCTGTTGCGTTAATTAACAATAAATGAATATGTTCATCCTGAAAAGATACAAACGAATTATCAAGTAAGTCAACAAAAAGACATGACATTACTTTAAAGTATAAAAAAAACCTGATTAAACACCCAGACAAGGTTGCTTCCTTATTTAACACATTTTTCAAATCCGAACCATTTTCCTGCCACCAAAAAAAACTGAGCAGTACCTAAATACTCAATCCAAGACGATATTTCTAAGACCCATGGAGGACACGAAGTTCTAACTTTACTAAAAAGTCTAAAAAATAAAAAATCCTGTGAGTACGACGAAATCCCGGACTGTTTGTTGAAGCACGCAACATTTCACATTTTCGAACCTCTTATATGCTGCTAATAATGGTCCAGAAAAAAATCACGATTTAGATTCGAAAGAAAATTGACCAAACGGAAACGTTTCATAAGTCGAAAATATGAAACATTATATTAAAGAGGAACACCAGCTTGACCTTTTCAAAAATTCGATTTTTTGTTTCTTGGCTTAAAATATGTGTACACATCCCAAGAAATATGTGTACACAGACATGACAGACAGACAGTATTAATCTGCGTTATAATAACTGTAGCAAACATGAGCTTTGCAAGATTTTGAGAAATGCCTATAAATGCTATTACTAATAAAGTACCCCAACATCCAAAATTACGAAGAGATCGCAACATTGAATGTGGAAATCATTTAAGAAGTGATGTTTTGCAATGTCGCTAAGCAATACCAACATGAGCAATTACCACGGCAATTGTGCACCCAGCATGATTATCGCGATAGTTATTTACTCAGCATGATTAGCATCGTAATCGGAATACCATTGGCTCGTGTCATCAACATTATACGATGTTATTGGTTAAACAGTGAGTAAGGTCAACTGTCACCCTAACTCTATGTGTTTTTTTTTTAGGTAACAAATTAAGAAATGCAACATTTCAGATCATTAATTCTCATAAAATAGCTTTGTTTTGATTGAAATTTCTAGTCGGTATTTCTCATTTGCATGAGTAAGTCGAAGTCAAGGCTGCCGAATCCATAAAAAACTTTAGACTTTAACTCGGACTCCTGATCATTTTAATAGTTCGGGTCCTCCTCCGACAAAATTAAACTCAAAGTTATTTTATGCTGTGTATAATAAAATGGAGCATAAATTTAAATAATAGATCTCCTTAGTTGTAACTTGACAGATCTATAAACAAAAAAATGGTGTTGCCATTATGTTAGGGTTTTTCCAATTTAATGGTATAATAGTTATTTATATTGATATTGCAGAATCTGATGAAATTGACGATTGAAATTTAAAAAAAATCAATAATTTTTTTTTTCGAAAAACAATCATTTTATAAACAATATTTTCAAATAAAAGATCTTAAGTTTCTTACTGAGAGACACAGATACACAGACACACTAGACGCAGACACAAAATGTTTTTTTTTTAGAAATCTTTGAAATCGCCAATAGGGACCACAAAACTGATATTTCCGTTAAAAAAAAGTTCATGGTCACAATATTTTCTCATACTTTGCAACGGAGAAAGTAAAAACATTTTCCTCGTGCTAAGTTGTTATGGCATACATGACAATCATAAATTGACAAGAGTTAAGTATTCAATAAAACCTTAGTAACGTAAACAGGACTGTTATAGAGCTTTAACTTTCCGTTTTTATAACGACCTGCTATAAGGAAAACTATAAAAGTTCGCAAACTTTAACAGTCCAAAATTTTATTACAACAAAATTGTAACACGAGACAAAAATATGTTGTTACACAATCAGTATTTGTTCACATAAAAATTCAATAATATATGCCGTAATTATATTCTCACAAATGGTTTCCACATTGTTTTCACTTTTCCATCGTTCGAACAATCTCTTTTTCGTATCTGCTTTTAGATTTCGCAGGAAAATCAATTTCGTGTCTGCGTCTGCCTTCGTGTTAGCGTTTCGGTTTTCCATTTTTTGACAACTATGTTATATACGCGTTGTCAAAGTGATCATGCTAGCTATGATTTTATAATTTTCACTGCGAATACAGTACAAACCGTTGTATGTACCACGTGCTGTTAAGGGCCATAACGACCGCGGAAACATGAAGGGGGTAAGTGCCCCGCGCCATAGTTAGACCAGAATGGTCTAAAAGAAAATGATAATCGCCACAATCTTGGGCCTGAAATTTTATCGAGTACGTAAATTTGTTTTTTTACCGATGAAGCTTGGTTTTACGATGATGGGTACATTAATTCCCAAACTATGAGAATTTGGTCGGATGAAAATCCTCGTGTATATCGAGAGAAACCACTACATCCAGAGAAAGTTGGCGTTTGGGCAGCGATTAGTGGGAGAAGATTAGTTGGACCGATATTCTTTGAAGGTAAAACCCTATTTTTATTATTAATAATAAAAATTCAATACTCGTATATTCATTTTAGGTACGATAACTGCAAACCGTTATCGTACTGAAATTTTATTGCCTTTTATAAATGAATTAAATGATGACGAACTGCAAAGTGGATATTTTCATCAAGACGGAGCAACTCCTCATTGCACAGTGGATAATTTGGCCATTTTTGAGGAATTTTTTGAGGACCGAATAATAAGTCAAAATGCACTGGCTGCCCCGTTCATGCGATTTAACACCTTGCGATTTTTTCTTGGGGCCATACCTGAAAAATTGTATTTATGCACAACCAGTACACAATCTAGAAGACATGCGGCAACGAATTAGAGATAAATTTATAGAAATTAACAATAATCCAGTGTTGTTGCGGAGCGTGAGCGACGAAGAGTTCAGGCTTGTGTTCAAGAAGGCACATACAACATTTAATATAATTTTATAGTGAAAAATTTAACGTAAGTATCTAGTATAAATTGACTACAATATGTGTAACCAACTTAAATTTTTTAAATTAAAAAATCATGGCATACTTGAGGTTTTTTTTAATGAACATACTTTACGTATTTTTTTAAGAATCTGCATCTATCATCACGCAATAAATTTTGATACTACGACAATATTTTGCATACTTGTATAAATTGTAACATTGCTTCGTTAATTTTCACAAGTATAAAATATAGACCACACACCGACCCATATGTAAATTAATTTAAAAGTAATATCACGTTATTATGCATGTTAAATCGATCGGCGTGTGATAAAATAATGGCTGGAATTAAACCTGATCCAGATTCGGGCCCATGTGAAGAGCCGTTGACTTTGCCGGCTCATACTTTATTAGGTGTGATGTCATAAATTTCAGGCATTAAATTTTACAGCCCGTAGCTTATACAGGTCGTTTTTTATTGTACAAACGCATCGGGTAATGCCTGGGCATAAATAATTTCGAAAGTGCTTGCTCGGAATGTGTGGACTATAAATTTAATTGTGACTCTCTAAACGCGTATATAGTACATTTTATAATTAACTGAATCGTTCCTCTTTTTCCACTTCTTCTTTTTTCATTAATTTGAATTTATGCCTGGGCCCTTAAATTCAACGCGAGAATTTAAATTGAGGTGCACGCGGACAATGGAATTTATTACCTTTGCGATAATAATTGCTATTGAGATTTGTGACTTTACTTGACTTCAGGACTGTAAGGATATTTTTCTTATGCGTTACGATAATCGTAATCAAAATAATTGTTAGTGGTCATACTAATTGAGCTTCAAATTACACGCAACAGAGTTAATTAAACCTTTAGCGCTCTCTGGTAAAATGGTTATATCAGTCATCCATTTGGCAGTATCTCTTCTTGTTATGTCATTAATTTAGTCCGTTCGATCGGCTGGATCGTAAAACTGCTCAATAATTGTATTTTCCCTCAGTAGTAGTAGTATAAAACTTTATTGAAATCATACATATACATACATATACATACATACATGCACACAAGCATGAGCTCAAAAGGCCATCGACCGAAGTCTTTCAGCCACATATAACAAAAAATTATGTCTACAGAAGTTAAAAAAAAAAAAAAAAAAAAAAAACACGAAGCTCCAACCCCACCCGATAACATCAAGGTATCGCTTTCTATATTAATCGTTATTTTTAGTAGCGGTTATTTCTTCGTAAATAGTTTTTACTGGGTGTTTATATTTGGAAATTGTTGTTTCTCTGGTTATAACTAGATTTTGTATTGCAGTTAGGGTAGATTGTTTGTTACAATACTTAATCGTTAATTTTTGTAGCCGCATTTGAAATGGAGGAAGTTTAAGGATATCGTATAGGTAGTCGTTTGAAGGGTTAAAAATGGGGTTTTCAGGGTGTCTAATACGTGTTACTATTCTCAAGCAAGATCTCTCGGCAATATTTACTTTGTCTATAATACTTTGACGTGCATTGAGTAGTAGTATAAATCCGTAGTCCAATAGAGGCCTACAGAGTGATTTGTATATATTTGTAGCTGTGCGTGTACTGATACCCTGTCGTCTAATTATTAGTTTTTTGAAATAGTTAGCCCGTGAGGTTGCTTTCTTTTTAACGATTGTGTAATGCTGCCTAAAACTAAGCCTGCCATCAAAATGTATTCCTAAGTACCTAATTACTTGGGACGGTTTTATTCTAGCGTTATTTAGTGACAGTGTGGGTGACCCTTTTCCCCCCCTCATTTACCCTAAAATTAAAAAGCATAATTTGCTGAACAGAAGATATGATAATAATAATTTTATTTATTTTTTCCAGTATTCTACATTGGAAAGTCAAATTTACACTGGTATAAAAATTGTATATGACAAATGGCGATTCACCCGAATTTTATTTCGGTTGACTGTTTCCGGTATGCTGGCTATTGTTTGACGAAAATTGCCGGCCACTAAAGATCGCTTTTCAAATAGATCAACCGCCTGGGGGAATGTTACCGCAAAACCTTCATTGTGTTTCGCGCTGTGTATGTTATAGCCCCATCTTGCTGAAACCACACATTTCCAATACGCATTTTGTCAAGAGTTGGCAGAAAAAATCTTCGATGATATTCACAACGACAATCTCATTTTCTCCTCAAAAAAAAATAGGGTCAATATCCCAGTCGACAGTGCACATCCAAACAGTTACACGTTCAGAATGAAGAGGTGAAGAGGCCTAGCATTACAATTAAATTGAATCACAATCAATTTAATTTCAGAATAATTGAATAAAAAAAAACAATCTGATTAACGTAATTCATTAATTACTAGACGAACGTAGACTTTTGCATTACAGGCACGAGTCCATCCGGTTAGCGGTTGGCTTTTTGCCAGGCGCTTGACGTATGGGTGTATTTCCATGATAATGCCGTCTTGTATGACAAACTTCATGTCATACCGCGGATATAAATATCAGGGAACGTAAATGCCTTCTCGGGATTCTCAATAATGCCGTTTTTTTCGCTCCAACATAAATTATTATGATGCATTGTATGCGAACCGCTTTTTTATAATATTCATCAAAAGAAGTACCACGGCGCTAAAGAGTTATTAGTAGCGGATGCGCCAGAAAAAGTCCAACAGGTGACTGTAAATTATTAGTTTGGATTGTTGTTATATTATAGTGGAGTGGATTAAATTTATGAATCTGGACAAGAAATTAAGGCAATAAGAAGTAAGGCATTACACTTTTTATTGCCTAATTTTATAATAATTTTGCGTTCATTGATAATTTTAGCTTCTGATATACATGATTGGTAATTCGACCAATTCCTTGAAAGAGATTATACTACAGATAATTTGACACACTCGAGAAATGTCTTACTCGACAAGGTTTATTTCGATATGGAAGATTTTCTTAATGATTTTAATTACCTTTTAAATCCTTATTTATTCGCGAAGGGAGAACAAGTGAAAAAGAGATTGCAAAATTCTGCAAGGATCTTTGAAAGAAAAAAGTAGAAAACATGGAAAGATGAAAGAAATCAGAGGAAGGTACTACTTAATGTGAGAGAAGTAGAAAGTATGAGATTGAATGAAAGAAAGCTATGGTACGAAATTAAGTTTAGAGATGGGGATGTATAATGTTGCATGGGACAGAAATTAGGGCGTGAAAAAACTAGAGGCGATACAAGCAAAATATTGCAGATTGGAATTAAACAGGAAGTGGAAAAAGGGCAAAGGACTCTTCCTTTCTAAGCAGTTACGAAGAAAGGATAAGAGAAAGAAAATAATGCAAAATTTTGCATTTTTTTTCTTCAAATACCGTTGTAAGAATGATTGAAAGAAAAAAGAAAAGGAAACGTAGGAGACAGCAGAGAAAGATACTTAAATATGGTTTAATCAATGGATCTTTGCGTGTGCGCCATTACCGAAGACTGAGTTTTCTCGCATTGGACGACTTACGTGCACCCATTATTGATCGTTATTCAACTTACCGTAGAGAGAGCAAACGCATGAAATTGTTATCGAAGCTTAGGTTCAGCTATCTATGACGTGCATGCAAAGATCCATTGATCAAAGTATTGGAACGACTATGCTGTTAAAGAGATTTAATGAAAGAGAGCTATGGTACGAATATAATATGAAGTTACAGTAAGAGTACAAGATTCAAAAATACGGGTGAATGAGTCAAGATACAAGGCAAGTATGAAGACAGTATGAAAGATGATACACCAAAGTACCTAGGAATAAATATTGCGAGATTTAAGTGCGAAAATAAATACTTTAATGAACATACTATACTACCCAATAAGCAATCAAACAGTTATACAGGCCTATTCAAACTCTGCGCCTGCAGTAAGCTATATGTTCAAATATACTTCAAATTGATGGCAATTAAGAGTTTGAATCTATTACCAGGTATTTCAAAAGTGTGTTGTGAAAATAACAGAATATAAGGAAAAAACAATTAAATATACATGACCAATAAATCGGATTACTTTCAGCCCATCAATAGCATTAGACGGTAAACACAAGACAGATGATAGAATTTCGCTCTCCATATAGGAAATAAGAATTTACTTAATTAACTTCTTGTTTAATTAGCCTTAAAAGAACATCGGCGAAGCGCTGAACATTTCAGGCCGACTTCAGTTCCCATGAATATTCATGAAACAATGCTAATGATCGCGGGATGATCATAAACACAGCTGACACAGTTGTCGATAACCATTTCGAACCAATTACAATCTGATACATCTTGTTAAAATTCCAATTACAAACAATTACTTAATTAGTTAATTAATGGCTCTATCGTTGTCGGAGTCGAATAGTTGAAATTATATTTGAGAATTCTTCTGGTGTGTATGTGCTGTGAATGTTGTGATCGATGCCGGTCGGTCTCGGATACCATTCATTTCAGTGTGCCACTAATTATTTTTAGTACTCCAGTAATTAAAATTGTTAAAAGAGCGTTGATTAAAGCGTGGGATTCGATGCTCCTACAAAATGCTTAATTGAAAATTACAATATAATTACCCCGCGAATGTATAACATATAAATGAAATATGATCGTGCGTAGTTATAAATTATACTGTAATTACTTGTATTAATGCGGATAATTAATTTGTACGTACCAGCCGTGCTCTGTCTCTTATCATTTTAACTTCATCTACAAACATCGAGTCTTTTTTGTATTGATTTATAATATACAAAGCGTTCGTTGTTAATTATTATGTCACTGAAAAAAATGTTGACTAAACCCACTCCATCACAAAACACATTCATGACTGTCTCACAGTAACTTCTCATTTCGTGTGCTGCAACCTTCAGAAACTGCATCATTTAAATTTTGTACGCATGCAATTGTAAATAATTCGTTCTACAAATGCTGCAGCAATTATTTTCCACGAATAAATTTTTGTTTGTTTTATATCCTGAAACTATGGGTTTTTGCGAGAATCATAATAGAAAATAATAATCGCCTGAAATTCTGCTGAATACGAAAATTTATGTTTTCTGTAGGTGGCGTTGCATCACAGGGGCGCAAATTCGTGTTTGTAGGGGTGTAGCATATACAACTTTATTTGATAACGAATGACAATTGTTATTAGATAAATGTATAAACTACGATTATATAGAAATAGATTATTTTATTCTTTACAGCAGTGGTTCCCAAACTGCCCTACTCTTTCCAGAAAAGAATATTACTTAGCGCCCCCTGGAAATTATATATATTTTTTAATTTTAATAGCAATTTATAGAAAATATATATGTATTAATGGTTCTACATTTTTCGCAAAATATAGTAAAGAATTGTGTAAAATAGAAACATTGGACTTTGAAATTATGAAACTATTTATTGAATCATTTGCAGTTACTTTCATCAGTTCTTCTTGTAACTGCGGAAATTCTTCTGTGTTTATACGCCATCAGCGCCCCCCTGAATTGCTGCAGCACCCACCAGGGGGCGGCGGCGCCCACTTTGGGAATCACTGCTTTACAGGGAAAAGGTCCAGGTATCCATCCAATATTAGCGATGGGCGATATTTCACGTATCTGTGATTTTTCACTGGTATTGAAAAATCACAGGTCAGTACTGTTACTAATAGGCGAATTTCACTGCTACTTAAAATCACTGTTACTTAAAATCACTGCTACTTAAATTCACTGCTACTTAAAATCACTGCTAATTAAAATCACTGCTACTTAATATCACTGTTACTTAAAATCAATGTTACTTAAAATCACTGCTACTTAAAATCACTGCTATTTAAATCACTGCTATTTAAATCACTGCTATTTAAACTGTGATTGCTACTTAAACTGTGAGTGTTACTTAATCATAATCTCCTGTAAGGAGACAGTACAAGGTGACATTTCTAAATGTTATTTAATATTCATTACTTTATTATCTCATTGTTGCAGGGTATTGTATTTAAATTTTGAATAAATTTAATAAAAAAGACAAATATTTATAAAATGCCACAGTATACCAAATAAAATGAAATAAATTACAACTTATGCACCAACAATTATTAATTCATTAACTGAGATTTTATTGTTTATGGTGGAGGCTTCTACTTCGTTATACATGTTGGAAATATAATAAAACACTTTTACTTTGTTGGTATAACACAAATTTTATTTTATTGTTGACTATAGTTTCGGCAACTCAACTTGCCATTAACAAAACATAAAGTAGAAGACTTTATAAAAACGAAAACATTATCTTGCCCGGCATAGAATTGAACCATAAACTCGCTGTGATCGAAAGTGATAAGTCCGACCACTTAATAAATCCAAAATGACTTAAAATTCATTTCAATTTAAGATTCAGTGCAAATATCTACGCACATTTTAAAATAATACCACGAAATTAATTTTGAAATTGCTAACTTCATGAACTGAAAAAAACAATTTACCAAACTGCGAAAATCTCCAAATGCTCCTTGTTCAGGTGCCAAAAAAATTCTATTGAAAATTGTTGAATTTTCAAGCTCCAGAGTGATTTTGAATAAGCGATATTTCGGTCGCTGGGGATAATTCTTTATGTAACTTTGTCTGCGCGTTTTATTTTTTCTTCTGCGAAGATTTCATTCAGGGGCTCAAAAAGTTACCTATACTTCGGCGATTGAGGATGATTTTTAATGAAATTTTGTCTGCGCCTTTTATATTTTTTGTGCGATGTTTTCATTCAAGTGCTCAAAAAAATAACACTTTTTTTTTCCCGCCCCGAAATGATTAAAATTTTTCACAATTTTTCATTTAGTTCGTGTGGGATTATCTCTAAAATAAGGGAGAGATTTTTTAAATATTATTACAAAATCGTAATCTGCAATGATTTTTGAACAAATGTAGAAAGTTTCAAGCCGATGGCATTTTTTTTAATATTATTTTCCAGTCGCTGAAAAGATTAAAATTTTTCACAATTTTACGTTCCGTTCGAGTGGGATTATCTCTAAAATTAGGGAGAGATTTTTTTACCCTGATTACAAAATCGTAATCTGCAATGATTTTTGAATAAATTCAGAAAGTTTCAAGCCGATGGCAATTTTTTTTATATTTTTTTCCAGTCGCCGAAAAGATTTGTTTATATTTTTTCATAAACATCACATCTTTTGTACTTGGCGATTACTATATTCCATAATTGCAATTTTGAGCAATATTATGCAAAAGCGCAGAAAGACCTATAGTCGATAGCCCAGACAGACTAACCAAACCAAATTATTTATACACGCAAACAAACTACTATGTATTAATTAGTCTGATTAAAAAGGTATGTCTATTGACCGGGTACGCCACGTAGCAACTCGCGCTTAATCAACATTAAATATTACTCACGCAAAATTATTAGTAAATAAAGTGAACCATCGAATCTTAGACTGCATGAGTTTGTCACGCAAATTGATAACGTATCTTATCAGCAGCAGTTTACGTCGATCGATGTAGTCTATCCGTTACCTTCACAGCGCACGATGAATTGTTTCTGCTTCTGCTTTTTCAACAACCGAAGGGGTAGCTACCACTACCTCTCCAGCAAAAGTAAGACCTTAAATTACACATTACGCACCACACAATCAAACAGCGCTTTATTTCAGCACAGACACAATCGAACATCTACAGTGAACTGCCGAAGCCCGTCATACTAATTCCACTGACAAACACTCGATTCTACAGAACGATTTGCAGCCACCAAGCTAGTAACAGCGAGGAACTGAATTTTCTACAAGGCGATATTTTGGAAGTGGAGGTCAGTTCAAGTCGCAACATGTACAGAGCTAAACACGTGAACACGGCTGGAGTCATCAGACTCGTTTCGAAAGACATGCTAGAAACAGAATCCCTATATTATATGAATAAGTGCGTTAAAGAAAGGTGATTAAGTAAAGTGGAAGATTGTACGGTAAATTTTGCAGGTGGTTTTTGAAATGTATCAACCGCATTGAGGCCGAACAGCTTTTGTTGAATCCGGGGAATGTTAAAGGGTCGTTTCTGGTGAGGGAGACACTCTCCGGACAGAATCCTTTCGTGTTATCGCTGAGGTGCGAAGACCACTATTTTAAATCGATTGTGAAACATTACAGGATTTATAAAGGGAGGTTGGGATATTACATTACGAATGGAATAAGCTTCGATTCGTTAGAGACGTTGATTGATGCTTATACGAGTAAGTAATAACTGTAAGAAATCATTAAAATAAAGCGCTAGTATTGTAGATAAATTTAACTTTTAGATAATAATAATAATAACTTCATTGATCAGAATTGTCAGAATTTTTAGAAGTTTTACATAAGTAAAAAAAATACAAATAATATTTTGGGAAAACGTATAGTTTTGGAGGTTATTCTCTGCAATTATTAATAATATGGTTTGAGATCTAGCCTGTGTAGTCATGCTAAATCTTACTACACCTACTAACTTCAACCATGTTTATTAGCTGGCTAATTCTTATTCATGTGTCTTGTTAGGTATTACATTAAATGGATAACCATTCTCATTATTGTTTTCTTCTTGTAATAAAAATAATTACAAGAGTGGCTTCTTCTTTCTCATTGTTTTCTCGTTTCTTCATTTACTAACAATAATTACAAGAGTAGCTTCTTCCTCATTATTCTTCTTCTGTTGCTAATAACATTACAAAAGAGGCTTCTTCTACTTCTACTTCTTCCATTGTTTTCTTCTTTTATTGTAAGAATAAACAAGAGTGGCTTCTTCTTTCTTATTACACTTTTCTTCTTTTACTAAGAGTAATTACAAGAAAGGCTTATTTTTTCTCATTGCTGTTTCCTTAACCCATTAGAGTCTATTATCATTTGTATTGCAAAAATCTCTACCTTGTATTTGTTGTAGGTTTGCTATAACAGTTGCAGAAGTAGTACTTTTCTTTGTACCTCACAATCAAAATTCCATCGATATTTTCAAATTGAAAGACGTAAGTTCCTCTAGGACTCTTCTCCATCTCTTTCGATGGTTTTAGAGGACACTTTTATGATCGGCTGTCCTGTTGCTATTTTAGAAACGGATAATAGTTGTAACTTGCAAAATAATTATCGAAATGAATATCAAAAATCTGAAGAATATATTTATATCTTCTATAGAGATTACAAATTTTTGTTCATTTGTATCAAGCTTACTTTCAGTCACAATGTGCTAAAATTTCTTTAGAAATAGGTATTTCAATTGTTTCCAACATGTTATTCATGATATTAATCAGCACTATTTTCCGGTGGCCAAGCTTTAGAAATTGGTTAAATATTCTACCAACTGGGTTTATCACCATCTCTACGTTTTAAAAGCGATTCATCCTGTGTAGAACTAGATCGAAAGTCTTCGTAAGACTTGATTTTGCAGAGTTACGAACCGGTTCTACGAGGGTTGTTCGTAAAAAAAGGTTCCCAAGAAGCTGCAGACGCGAGGAACGCTGTTACACTGGCATGTAGCTTGACTTCCTCTCTTTCAGTCCCCACCCCGGCGAGCTGCCTGCGATGCTCGGTTTTGCCTTGGCATCCGTTAGAGATGGAGCTCGCACCCACTTCTCCCGCCAGGTGCGAATTATGCTCTGTGATTCATTTTTTGTGTACAAAAAACTCTGCGCCGGTGGAGCAAAGTGTATGACTCTGTAACAGAGAGAATTCAAAGACGGATCATGACGAACAACGTTCTTGACGGCCAAGCAAGGCTGAAAGATCGAAGGGTGACGGTTCGGGACCTCTGCGAGGTGATCCCTGATATCAGCAAGTCCTGCATTCACAAAATTTTGACCGACCATTTAGGGTTTCCCAAGGTTTGTGCAAGGTGGGTCACGAAAATGCAGACGGAAGAATATCTTAAGGGCCTACGAAACCCATGGCCAGGAATTCTTGGACTCCATTGTCACTGGGGACGAGACCTGGGTCCACCAGATGACACCGGAAACGAAAGATAAATCCAGTCAGTGGAAACATCCAGAGTCGTCGAAGCCACGGAAGTTCAAACAAACACTTTCGGCAAAGTGATGACGTGCGTCCTTTGGGGCAGGAAGGGCTAATTGTTGTGCGAATTCATGCCTGCCGGTACAAGAATCAATGCAAACTGCTTTGAGACGTTGAAAAAAAAGATGAGAGGCACGCACACCACCCGTTTAAGAACCGATCTCATCTACAGATTTCGATGGGATACTGTCACATTACATACAGCCCAGACATGGCCCCAAGTGACTACTACCTCTTCCCTTAATTTGAAGAAACAACTGGATGCATTTCAGAACCGAAGAGGAGCTGAAAGAAGGGTTTTTAAGTTACCTTCGCGGCGCGGCGGAAGAGTTCTATGATTCAGGCATAAAAAAGGTGATACACCACATGGAAAAATGCATTGATCTCAACGGCGATTATATAAAAAAACAGGGGAAAGTCTAAGATTTTCAACAATATATTGTTCAATGCCAATAAACATGTTTTTCAGTGTGAAAAATCATTGGGAACCTTATTTTACGGACAACCCTCGTATATTTATATATTTAGGCTACTCATTATTTAAGTTACAGATGGTAAAAATCTAGTTGGAGGTACATTATTTTCTTCATCAGATTCTACATCTATTTTTGCAGTCCAAGCAATGTCTAAAATGTTAGGTGCACTCAATACATCATTATATATAATTTACAGTTTCCTCGTCTGTAAATTCATCTACTTCAGCATAGCACATTCAGCATTCTTCAAGTATAGTCAAAATATCTGTTTCTATATCTCCACAAAATACATACATATTCGAAGAATTCCTCAAAAATTAAAAGTATTTTTTACCTCCTATAAACTGACCAGAATTACCAGGAAAAATCTGCCAATGGCCAGTCAAATATAATGCATATTTTCTAGAAAAATATTTAAAATTTAATATGGTTTTTGGAATTTATTGAAATTAAAATTTATGATAATAATATTCATTTATCTAAAAAATAAAATTATCAAATAGATAAAAAAATCAATTACCTTATCAATAAATATTAATATAAATAATTGTGGAATCTAACTTTTGTACAGTTCGTTCTGTTACGACACTTAATTAATGTCAATGTGTCTATCGTTCGTATTGAAATTACGCTAACTTTGATGAGCTCAACATATTTACAAGTTTAGAAGCGCATGAACACTATAAAGTAAATTATAAAACTGATAAAGGGTGTCCAAAAAGGTTTTTACCATTTAAAAAAATTATAACTCATTCAGTTTTAAATTGCATTTACATTTTTTATTTTTAAAATTTACTACAAAAAGTGGAAATTTATTTGTGAAAAATTATGCCGTCAAGATAGTGTCCCTCCACGCACATCGTCTTCTCCAAACGCTCTCTGAAATTGGCGAACACGCGAACACAGTCTTCTTGTGAAATTGCTCGATTCAGATTTACAGGAATGCCAGTGTAAACTTTTGAAGATGGAAATCAACGCAGTGTCACTGTTAACTTTAATCGTTATAGGGCAATGCTGGATATTGCAAAATTTTGATGGCTTCAACCAAGACGCTTGGTTTCAGCAGGATGGGGCGACTGCTCACACTGCGAATCTAACCATGCAGGTCGTTCGAAGGATGTTTCCAGGAAAGGTCATATCAAAAAATGGCGATATTAATTATCCTCCCAGAAGTCCCGATTTAACTGTCATGGATTTTTTTTTTTTGTGGGGGTTCCTTAAATAAAAGGTTTACACTGAGATTCCTGCAAATCTGAATCAGTTGAAGCAAAGAATTCGCGATGAAATTCGAGCAATTCCACAAGAAGTCTGTGTCCGCGTGTTCGCCAATTTCAGAGAGCGCTTGGAGGAGATAGTGTGCGTGAGGGGAGCACCATCTCGACGGCATAATTTTTCATAAATAAATTTCCACATTTTTTAGAAAATTTTAAAAATAAAAAATGTTAATGCAATTTAAAACTGAATGAGTTATAATTTTTTAAAATAGTAAAAACCTTTTCGGACACCCGTTATATCCGAAGCAAAAACAATACTTCTGTGCCACCTTGTGCGTAAAAGTAGAACCACACAAAGTTTCACCAAATTTCTTAAAAAGTTTCAAAAACGGACGTTGAATGCGGATCGGTTAATAAAAATCAAATGCCTAAATATACTTGCATATTGACAACTTAGGCTATTTTATAGTGTACTAGAACTACAATATTTAGACCGTGTATAATGGGTTGCCTAGTTGTAAGCAAAAAAATAATAATCGATAATTTCGCAAAAACTTTGAATTCGTTGTGATGCTTAGCATGTCTCTGAGCGGAATAGTATTATCTTTGAAGAACACATTATGCCATTGTAGTTACTCGGACATGTTTATTTAACTATGGCCGATTCAGTGGCATGTTGACTTTTCTACATCACGTTTAATTCGACGTCCTTTTTGTAAATGATCTTTTTTAAGTTAGTTTGTCTCCCTCTCTACATCGCTTCATCGTTTTCTTTCTCTGTTTCCTATCTCTCCATCTCTGTCTTTATTTTATATCTCTCTTTATACACTGTGTACATAAAGTAAGGAATAAATTCGATTAAAATTCAGGGCATTTTCTTTCAGAAAAATGCTCGGACACGTGTATTTGTATTTTTTAACGCGCATTTTTTGAGATAAAATTCAAATGTACAGGGTGTCCCAAAATCGAGATACGACCCCTAAGTTAAAATTTTCAAATGTGAACCCCAATTTTTTATTGCATTTATGGATTCTACGTAAATTTCTGAGTATTTTTCATGTAGCGTACCCCATGTCGATATTCAGCTGTTTTCGAAGAAATGGCGTTTAAAAAAGTACAACTACTATTTCATTTCTGGTAAAAGATAAGGTTTCATCGAAACATTGGAATTATTAAGGAAAAATCATTTCATTAAGTAAATCATGATTTTTGCTTATTAATTCCAATGTTTCGATGAAACCATGTTATCTTTTATCAGAAATAAAATAGTAGTTGTACTTTTTTGAACATCATTTCTTCGAAAACAAATGAATATCGACATGGGGTATGCTACATGAAAAATACTCAGAATTTTACGTAGAATCCATAAATGCAATAAAAAATAGGGGTTCACATTTGAAAATTTTAACTTAGGGGTCGTATCTCGATTTTGGGACACCATGTACATTTGAATTTTATCTCAAAAAATGCGCGTTAAAAAATAATAATACACGTGTCCGAGCATTTTTCTGAAAGGAAATGCCCTGAATTTAACCGAATTTATTCCTTACTTTATGTACACAGTGTATATTTACAGCAGGTGTAAAATGTATTGCAACAAGAGTAAACTTAATTTTTGAACCAGCATCCTTTAGTTTGCTAGACTGATGCTCAGTCAGCTGACCTATGCAACACCTGGAAAACCAACGCAGGTCCTAATCACTGCTGCAATTCACACACCCTCGGCACTGTAATAGTTGCATACGAAGGAACTAGGTATACGTAGTTTGCAGCAGACACAATTTTTCGTAATCACTTCACGCAAGAGTAATTGTAGTCGAGTATGTATTGCTGTGGTGATTTGGACCAGCGTTGCTTTATTAGGTAGCTGCACAGCTCAGCTGAAGAACGCTGGTTTACATCCAGCT
The DNA here is from genome assembly GCA_910593695.2 of Ocypus olens. Lineage (NCBI taxonomy): Eukaryota > Metazoa > Arthropoda > Insecta > Coleoptera > Staphylinidae > Ocypus > Ocypus olens. Next base: position 48,238,117 of record OU343049.1, read on the forward strand.
GCAGATACATTTTAATTTTTCATTAGTTATTAAAATGCACTTTAGGGGTACCAATAAGTGATTTATTTTGCAATTTTTGAAAGATATTATGGAAAGATTGTGTCCCCTAACACATGGCGTTGTGCCATCGCGATCGCTCGACAACACCCGATGGCGCAACGAGTGTGCCATGTGGAAGCGCTCGGCAACACCCGTCATTGGTAGTGTTACCAAAACCAACATTTGTGGTATCAGCATCCTCGAGCTACTACCAGCAGGACCGTTGGTAGCGAAAGTGTTAATATAATATTTTTTTATTCATCTACAACTATTTAATGGAATCTATTTTAGTCAATAAACGATATTATGGAAATGCTGTGTCCCCTAACACGTTCGCTGCCTCACAGCACACGCGTTGTGCCATCGCGAGCGCTCGATAACACCCGATGGCGCAACATGTGTGCCATGCGGTAGCGCTCGGCAACACCCGATGGCGCAAAGCGTGTGTCATTGGTACTGTATACTAAAACCAACATCTGTAGTGTCAGCTCCTCGAGCTGCTACCAGCATGACCGTTGGTAGCGAAAGTGTTAATATATTTTTTGATTCATCTACAACTAGTTAGTTAATGTTTTTATTTTAGTCAATAAACTAGCCATTTTTTTTCTAGAGGATGTTTATGGAATAATGGGTTTATATCAAGCACTAAAGGTGCCATGCCGAACGGGAAGAATCATAGAATCCAGCTTTTAAAGCTGTACCACGCCTGTGTCTGAAATGTGCTGTACATACAAATTAATTTATTAAACTTTTATAATTGAATAAATTGAAGTTTTATTTCTTCAAATAAATTTGCATTGATGATATATAATACGTGAAACATAGTTCTTGGTTTTTAGCCTTTATAGAACATTTCTCCTCGGGACAAAAATGCCTCCAAATAAGGCAAGAAGAAGCAAAATATTGCAAATATTATATTAAATATAAAGTACACCATGAAGGTAACAGGTACGAGTGGAAGATCATCAATGGAATGAACTGTGCCTTTTCCATGTATGATCGGAATTTGAGTAGATTTTTTTTTGTGTAATTTGATGTTATGTAAATACATGGAATAAACAATAAATACAATACAATACAATACAATTTATATAAGCGAATCAGTACCTTCATCCTGATGTTCTGTAAGCAATTGCAATTGGAATTTTGATGCGTATCTACGAGTGTTTTTGTGACATATTTTTATACCTTTGCTAATTAAATTATCATTTGCATTGATGGCCTTGTTCACTTCTAGATACCTGGCGAACGGCCTAAATATTGAGAACTTGGATTTTATAATAAAAATAAAAAGCTAACAAGGTGTGCAGTGTTGTTTGTGTTTTTATTTAAATTTCGTAATACGGATACATCGAATAAATTTTAATGAAACAAACGAAGGGCTTTTATTCCATTTATCACTATTACATTCATATTGTTTCACCAGCTGAAAAGTGATAATGTTATTCAAGGAATATAAATTCTTAATTCCGAATTGGGCAAATGTATCGGAATACCTACCTGATTTCTCTCTAAACGTTTTTTTTTATTTCTCTTTAAAGATATTTTGGTACCTAGTATTTTTTAGAGATTAGCAGTTTAAAAAAAGTTTAGCCCAATCCTGTTTAATCAACGGAAAGTTTTTTTTTTCCCAATTGGGCAAATGTATCGGTATACCTGATTTCTCTCTAAACTTTCTTTTTATTTCTCTTAAAAGATATTTTGGTACCTAGTATTTTTTAGAGATTAGCAGTTTAAAAAAAGTTTAGCCCAATCCTGTTTAATCAACGGAAACTTTTTGTTTTTATTGACCCCCCCCCCACCCTAGTCTTGGCTGGAAACGCCCTTGAGGTTAAGGTAAGCTTTGAAATTTTCGTATTTTTTCGTTTCACTTTTTAGTTTAAGAACGCTTTCCCCAAAAATGTTGTTAGAGAGAACAAATATATTTTCAGTTATAAGTTGAAGTTGAAACAGAACTGCAGAATGTGCCGCTTAGGTTTCAACGACTAAATATCATCGATGACACTGGTCAACACAATTTTTGCTGATTTACATCTAAGACTCGTTTCTTACTAATTTGGTGCCGCTGAACTCAAATATCACATCAGTTTTTGCGTATCACATCATATTTTCGCTCTTGAACAAATAAATATTTTCGGGGGTAATACCACAAGAGGTTTAATTTGGCCGGATAAATTTTATTTGTTTGCACGAGCCATTGAATCAACACAAATTTCGAGAAGAATTGAGATGGAAAAATCTTAATTCATCCAAGAAATTTGCGATGAAATGACGAGTGCTTAAAATAAAATTTATCCTGCCGAAATTATAACCGCGAGTGGTATTTGTTGAGATAATTTAACGAATAAGAACTACATTTATATTAACAATTTATATTAATTAAATGTACAATGGGTGAAAGAGCATTGTTTATTTGTGATGGAATTGTATGATGCCCCAATCGTCAAAATCGTGTGTCGGTAAAATGAAAATGGTTGAGTGCCAAGGGAATCGCGAAATTCGCGCCTGCACGTTTGCGAGTGGTACAAACACTAGGAACTAGCCGTTAAAATGATATTTATAATTATTGTTTTGTATAAATATATATTATTACTTACATTTAGTATACATTCCATACATTTCTGACGTATATTATATATATACCAATAACAGCTGATCGTTAATTGACCGGGTGCACTTATTTCCGATACACATAAAAGGGAAGACGCCAAATACACTAATATATAAATGTTTATTTCACACTATTAGAACATGATAGAACAAGATGGATATTAAATGCAATGCAAAATCTGCAATTCACGCATCGCATCGGCGCTAATCGCACGCTTGCGACATCTCGCGGCCGAAGTACGAAATGCAGTTCTGTCAGAGTCACCGACTTTAATATCGAATGTACGAAACTAAATCTATAATTAGTGAAAAGACAATATTTACCTCCCTGGCACATGGGTCGAAATGACAATTGTGAACAATTTTTCACGTGTCCGAAACGGATTTCAATTATATTTCACCGCACAGGTATTCAGAACTGACACGAACGGCCACTGTTCGACTGAAGTTAGCTGTTTACTAAAATTGTTAATATAAAGATCGTCATGGTGAAGGTAAATAAATTTTTAACCATTTGCAAATTTTGTTTGTCCGCCGTTTTAAATGCACCTTTTTATACATGAGTTGAATTATCGGCCAAATAATGCTTCTAACTTTTAATTTTAGACGTCGATACTGTAATTGGTAAAAATTTGGCGATCAGTAAGGACTAAATGATTAGTAAATATTCTTAAAATTTTATTTATAGTGAACGAAAGAAAATAAGAAGAGTTTTAATTACATTTTAATGCATTGGTCACAACTGGGCAACACTCCACACGGCCAACTACTTGACTTCACAAGAAGTTTAGGTTGGCTTGAGGAGTAGGGCTCAGGAGGCGGCACAAAGGACCAACGAATGGTCTAAGCGCTGCGACCATTTGGTCGCCCTCCACAAACCATCAATCATCATCAATGCATTGGAGTATTAAAATAAAAATACAAAATAATTTAAGGATTCAATTTTGGTTTGTAAGATCTTCTTGAGTGCACCATTCCCGATAAGTCCCTTTTAATACTTCAACAGTAGTCCACCATCATGTGAGTATCCCACCTTTCTTGATAACGTTAACGTCTCTCAATCTTTTTTTAAATCCTGATGAAAACGTTCACCCTGTTCATCACTAACATCTCCAAGATTGACAGGAAATTTGTCAAGATGAAAAAAAAAATAAGTTTCACGCTCATGTTGCACCCCAGATGATGATAATTTTATGAATATTTTCCAGCAAAAGTTGTTCATTTCTTTGTTGTCTTAAGGTTATTAACCCTTTCAGCCCTCGATTTTTAAATTAGAAAAAAATTTGTTTGTTAATTATTATTGATGGGGAGCTTCTTAAGACCATATTTGAACTGATTTGATTAATTAGTATAGGAATTAATTAGTGAGGCTTTGTTGAAGTGACATCTAGTGATAAACAGCAAAAATATGGATTGGCGTAGTAAGTAGAGACATGTAAATGTTGCGGTGGCAATTGCCACCACCAGGGCCGAAAGGGTTAAGGTATTAAGGTAAACACCCACTTTCGGTATGCACAATTTAACCAAAAGCTTTTAAGTTCTTTGGATTGCCAACTTATGTTCAAAGTTTAATGTTAATTCCTGTAGTAGTTCTCGAGACATAGCGCGCACAGACAGACACACAACACACGACACGATTTTTTTTTTCAAAAATCGTTGAAATCGATCTCGAAAAGGATATTTTTGCAATTTATTTAAAACAAAAAAGATAGGTCAAACCTTAACGATCATAATTATTAAGAACTGACATATAATTGTTAATTATTAATCAGCATAACAATACGCAACTTTGGGATAATTTAATCAACCGTGCATCTCTTAAGATACCCGAGATCCCCATTGTGCACTCTCCGGTGGTAATAGGCAGGAAAATCGGTGTACAGAAAGAAGTATAATTAGAATGTATAAAGCGAGATATGCTCTATTACTAGGGCATTTATTTGAGAATTCGCCATCGCAAACTTCTAATGACCGACTAATTATTCCTCGCTATTCTCACGTAAGAAGGAAATCGTGATGTTACCCTTCCAAGACGAATCAAATGTCACGAAAAAATTAGCATAATTCCTGAAAATTCTTGGTGAAATGCATGTGCACAACACTTATTATTCCGCTCGCTGCATTCCCGCCGAGATAAAATAAAAACCGACATTAAAAATCGTCTCTCTCGCGATAGCGGCGCGCATTTTTCCAACAACAAAGTAAATAAATCTCCCATAAAAAAAAGATGTATACGTTTTGCGGCACGAGTCCGCGAGATGAGAGAAAAGGTGTGTACATCATCCATCAATGAACTAGAAAATCTCAAATCTTTTTATGCGCTCCAGCCTTTATTTAATGTGATGCGTAATGAATGTAACATCCGCGTTTTCTTTTATAATGTTAATCGCGATTTATCCACGGTGTAATAACCGTACGATATCCATCTTTATACGTTTAATGGAGCGAATTGTGTGATATTTGTTTTTTGTGTTTACCGGCACGTTTTGCTCTATGTTAGGAATTTCAATTGATAAGGTTATCTGTTTAATCAGTCTTATAATAGTAGTAGTAATAACTGTATTTGTTATGTCTAGATTAAATGGCTAGCTGACCTTCGTTATGAGCATTGCGTATTTCACAATTATGATTTTTCCTCTTGCATAAATTGATAATTCAGATAGATAAACAGATTTATTTATATCTAGATAATGAAATTATAATGTGTGATGTGATTAAAGCGCAGCATTAAGAATGGGGCGGGGGGGGGGGGAGAGCGATGGATCAAGCGTAGGCGCGCATCAAGCGGAGGGGTGCATCAAGTGGAGGCGCATCAAGCGAAAGGGCGCATTAAGTAGAGGGGAGCATCAAGCGGAGGCGCGCATCGAGCGAAGGGGGGTTTTAAGTGGTGGGGCGCATCAAGCGAAGGCGCGCATCAAGCGAAGGCGCGCATCAAGCGAAGGGGGGCACTAAGAGGAGGGGCGCATCAAGCGGAGGCGCGCATCAAGCGGAGGCGCGCATCAAGAGAAGGGGGACATTAAGTGGGGAGGCGCATCTAGCGGAGGCGCGCATCAAGAGGAAGGGCGCATCAAGCGTAGGCGCGCATCAAACGGAGGGGCGCATCAAGTGAAGAGGCGCATTAAGCGGAGGGGTGCATCAAACGAAGGGGCGCAACAAATTCTTTGGTTTTTAAGAACTGTGAGGTGTCAAGGGAACTCAAACGCTTAACTCTATTCTGCAATAGGTTGTTTATTTATTTTTAAAGCACGAAGTACTAATACCTATTTATATTAGTAACTTTAAAGTTTGTACTCATGATATTATAAAAATGTCTGGTGCAGATTTAATAAAACAGAAAACTAGAGATACCAAGAAAAAAAAGGAAGAGAAGAAAATTGGCAAAAATGGTTAGATCAAAGAAAAAGTAATCATTTTGCTTCTTCTTCTCCTTATCATTTCGTAGTCAACTTCAGATTTCATGATGTCTATGGAAGATTGCCGTTACCCCGGACTAAGGATAAAGACATTATTTATTGTTATTTACTGTAAATTATTGTAGTTGAGCTTTTTTTACCGTTTGAAATTATTTATATACTCGATTTGTATATTAATTAAATTACATGAATATATAAATAATGAAGGACAACGAAAATCAGAAAAATGTTCGCTCGGGCGGGAATCGAACGCACTCGACTTGGGATCCAGCGGGCAGATGGAGAGAGAGAAAACCAATTTTGTACTTTTGCATCAAGTTTCCACATGATGAAATCCAAAAAATGATTCATGCAAATCACTTATTTATATGTCAAACAAATCAAAATGTAACAATTATCCTTCCTTTGTTGCATTCCACTTGTACGACATAAAACGAGCTGAAGTACAGAAAATTGCAGTTGGTAAAAAAATTATCTTTGCAGAAATTACCTCTGTAACTAACTAACGTTAGAGAACGATGATTACTAACTTCTTTTGGCCGGAATTGATTGATATTGATCTTGAAGACATTTGATTTCAACAGTCACAAGCATCTTTTAGTCGCAATTGATTTATTTTGATCTCGAAGACATTTGGTTTCAGTAGGATGGCGCAGCTAGTCACACTTGAGGTTTTGCAAGGAACATTTCCTGGTCGTGTAATTTCAAGAACTGCGGATCAGAATTGGTCAGCAAGATCGTGCGATTTGACACCATGCGACTTCTTTCTAGGAGATTTTTTTTGTAGTCTCATGAGCATGCCAAGATCGTGTGATTTGACACTATGCGACTTCTTTAGATTTTTGTGGTCACATGTCACTAATAACTTACAAACTATTACTCAGCTTTAGGCAGAGTTCCAAAGTATTATTGCCACAATCGAACTACAATTACGCAATTATGTTATCTGAAATTTCATCAAAAACGCAAGAATTTGCAGTGAGAACCGTGGCCCGTATTTGTCTGACATTTTATTCGAACATTTGGACTTTACAATGAAATAAAAACATTATCACTTTTGAAATAAATGGGGACACCCTTTAGGAAAAAAATAAATCGGTCGAATCCGAGAAAAAAATGACACACAATTGAAAAATAAATAATGTAGTGCAGTGATGGGGAAACTACGGCCCGCGGGCCAAGTCCGGCCCGCGTAAAGGTTTAACCCGGCCCGTTTAAGAGTGCCGTCGTGAGAATGTTTGAACGCGTTCTTACTTCGTAATGTGACGACCCGCATAAAAACTACCTGCGGCGATATTCAAAACACAATAGTATTCTGGACAAATCCATCCGACCTAAACAGATGACTCATCTTCGCTCGAAACTTCCAGACACTCTCGCAGGTAGGTATAAATACAAGCGAGGCCGCCCGAAGATCAGTTACTTAGCGACTTAGTCAGTCATCTGCAACGACCCGCTGTGACTCGAGTAATTGTTTGTGTAATCCCCCAAACTCCCAGTGCCTCAACAAACTCCCGCGTAAGAGCATTAGTTAGCAGTAAGCTTTCGTCAATTGCGTTTCTGTGTGTTGTTCTCCGTTGTAGGTAACGTCTAAAATGGATGTTAAAAAAAGAAAAGTGGATTCAGAATGTCGAGTTTTTAAAGAAGAATGGAAGTGGAAATATTTCTTTACTTTATTTAAAGAAAAACCTGTGTGCTTACTTTGCAATACAACTGTTGCAGTTTTAAAAGAATATAACATTCAACGCCATTTCAAGAGCAAACATGAAAACCACTCCTACTCATCGTTAAGTGAAGAGGTGAAAAAAATTAAATCGAAAGATTTAATAAAAAATTTATCAAGTCACCAACAATTATTTCAGAGAGCTAATCATTCTCAAAGATGCGCTACGAAAGCCAGTTATGTGTTGGCTTATAATATTGCTAAATCTAATAAAGCATTTTCAGATGGTGAATTTATAAAGCAGTGCATGAAAGATGTGTGCGATATTATGTGCCCTGACAAGAAAAAGGATTTTCAGTCATTGTCTCTCTCAAGAAGAACAATCACCGAGAGAATTGAAAATATTGATAAAAATCTAATTTCACAACTGACTACAAAAACTCAAAAATGTATTTTTTATTCAATTACCATGGATGAAAGTACAGATATCAGCGATACTGCGCAGTTACTCATATTTATAAGAGGAATCTACGCCTACTTTGAAATTACAGAAGAACTTGCAGGGCTGCAGTCAATGAAAGGAACAACGACTGGTGCCGATATATTTTGTGAATTTGAAAATTGCATCGATAAACTTCGTTTACCTATTGACAAGCTATGTAATGTAACTACAGATGGTGCTCCTAATATGGTTGGAATCAATCAAGGATTTGTTGGGAAATTTAATTCTAAGTATCCGGAAAATGATGTTGTTTTTTTTGCATTGCCTTATACATCAGGATGCTCTCTGTAAATCGACTTTGGATATTGACCATATACTTAATATTGTTGTAAAATTAGTAAATATGATTCGTTCCAGAGGATTATTACATCGCCAGTTTCAACAGTTTTTGGAGTCCGTACATGCTGAGCATTCCGATATCCTGTATTATTCAAAAGTTCGTTGGTTAAGTGCTGGAAAAGTATTTGAAAGAATTTGGGATTTAAAAGACGATATTGTGAATTTTCTTCTTGATAAAGACATTTATAATCAATTTGACGTCTTAGAAAACGAAACGTGGCTTTCTGATTTCGCTTTTTTCACAGACCTCCTCGTACACATGAATAAACTTAATCTCAAATTGCAAGGAAAAAATCAGTTTCTTCACGATATTTGGCAATACCTGAAAAGTTTCAAATTACAGTTATTATTATTTGCTAATCAGATCTCTAAATCTGATTTTTCTCATTTTCCAAGAATACAATCTTTAAAATTCACTATATCAAACAATAAGATTAAAAAATACGAAATTAATTTGAGAAAACTATCTACAGAATTTGTAAGGAGATTTCAGGACTTTAGAAAAATGGAACTAGAGTTTAATATTTTTGCGACCCCATTCAATGTTAATTACGAAGAAGTTGATGCAAAATTTCAACTTTAGTTAATAGAACTGAACTGTAATACTCTCCTGAAACAAACTTTTCATACTAGAATTTTATAAAAAATTAAGTCCAGATAATTTCCCAAATCTAATTACTCATGCAATGAAGATAATGACAATGTTCGGCTCATCTTATATATGCGAACAAATCTTTTCAACAATGAAGCTTGGGAAAACTTCTTTAAGAAACAGAATTACAGATGAGCACCTTTCATCAGTTTTAAGAATTTCTGCTTCGCAAATGGAACCGGACTATGATGAAATTTTGATGAAACAGTCTCTATTTCATTTTTCTCATGCACCATCAACCAGTAATGACACCAGAAAATAAAGTGATAATACTTCACATCAAGAACTATACTAAATTCATTTTATATTTTGTGCTTATAATTTTGTTACCTTTTGCTTTTTTACTATTAAAATAATAAGTGTATGTAATAATATATGTATATGTTTATAGAACACATAAATTAGTTAACGATTAAGCATTATTCTTTGGCCTGCTACGATTGTCTAGTTATTACAAATGGCCCGTCTTAAAAAAAGTTTCCCCACCACTGATGTAGTGTATGCCAATAAAAAAATTAAAAATATAATGGACGCTGCACAAAAAAAACAACAAAAAGAGTTTCCCGAATTTGTTTATTTGTATCATCTGTTTTAGATTACATAGCCCCACAAAAAAAAGTCTGGACCTGTAGATCAAACATGTGTATACTTATGTATTTTTCACCGCTGAATCCGAATCCGAGTTCAGAAGAAGGCCTACACCCCTGGAATTGGCCTCAGAGGCTGAAAATAGCTGCTATAAGGTGTTAAACGTGGATTCCGGGATGACGGATGTTCAGGCGAGGTCTAGATTGCACTCCCAAGCCAAAGCCGAATTCGTGGTCTAAAAAGTTTAGAGCCGACTGGGATTCACCTCTGAGGTCGGAAAATAGGCCATCGGGGGCCGGTATATACATGTCTGATTTTTTTTGTGGGGTTGTGTTATCAGTCTTTGTTATTTTAGCGGGCCCGCACATGGCCAATTATTAGTTGAGCGATAGTTTAGTCGAGATATATAATGACATTACTGTAAATGTAAGTGCGCACACACACCAACTATCGTCCAGCCCGATTTTTTAGTCAAAAGCAGTTCGTGAGCCCTTATGATTAAGTAATAGTTGGTGGAGAATCGTAACATGTATCCAACTCAACTAAATAGTTTAGTCGTTGAACAATTGTCCGTGTGCGGATAGTTCACGTTGATGCTCATGGCTAATAGTTAACCCTTTGAGTCTCAAGCAGCGCGATCGCGCTCTTGCAATTTTTTGTCGATAAAGACAAGCGCAATTGCGCTGTTTGTCGTTTTTCGACCATGTGCTTCCAACGACCCCTAGGACCTAAAGGGTTAAATTTGATGAATTCTTGATAACAAGCGGCGCCGGTGGTAATTGAAACTGACACCGTCGACATTATTAATTTAATTTTTTTGGGTATGCCCTGCCGGTGGGGTTTTATGCCTTGCAGCGAACGTGTTAAAACTTTGATTTTATCCAATTACAGTAAATTTCCTTGTTGGATAATCATTAAATTATGAATGATCTAATTATAAGTCATTACCCGATATGGTGTCAGTACCTCATTCATAGTTGGTGCGTTATTTAAAGTTGGATGTAATGCTGCGGTACTTCGGAATGCCATAGTGGTAAATATATGTTATTATATAGGAATCGAGTTTAGATCTGAGCAAAAGCGTGATATGTATAACACATAGTGAAATAATTATCGTATAAAATTACCATCCGATCGTGCGAAGAGATAAAAACAGTTTCGCGATGACTTTCCGGCGGTTCTCTCACGACCATCCATCCATCTCCCATGTTACGGACTTAATGCGCATAGAAAGCCAAAAATAATTTATTTAACATTAGAAAAGTCGTCACGGTTTTCCATTAAGCTTCGGCAATCTCGGTTATTTCCTATACGTTTCAATTATTAGTTTGCCAAATTAGTTTTCGCTACCGAGTTTGTTCTATATAGAAGCGGCTTCTGGTAATAACAGGGAACCGTCCCATTTTGATTGACCCCCATATTAAACTTATAACTTCGGACGGGCATTTATTCAGCTACCGGAATCCTCACATTCTCATTATGAACCGACGGAATGACTGCAATCATCGCATTCATCATGTTTTCACGAAACCGGTCCACGCGGCGACGAATTTGTCGATATGATTGATTTACGAAGAGATGTTTTCTGCTGGGTAACTACGCGGGAATGTACTACAGTTTAACATTTAATCCAAATGTTAATCTTTGTTGCCGCCACTGCGGTTGCTTATTTATGGCGGTGCGTAGATGTACGGTATCGAACCGGGCATGCACTTGTGTGCATTCCATATAAATTATGGCCATTGTGCTAAATAATTTATGTCAAACGCTTAAGCTCCTTAAAAATCGCAAACCGCAATATCATTGTCCTTAAACAAAATGCGGGCCAACTTGTCAACTTTTACTGCCCACGTACGTTTTTAGTTATAATTTTTTTTTACTGTAGATATTTCCATGCACTATATATTTGTTTTTATGGATTATTGGACGTCTTTCAAATAATCTACTCATTGATGAATACCTATATTGGGAGCATATAGAAGCAATCTATAAATTTGAAAACATGAAGTGTTTCGGATAAAAACAATATGACAAAAATGGCCTTCAGTGGGAAGAAAATTTTATCTCAAAGGATACATGATCATAATTTTTTTCTTCAAGATTCATTAACCTTCCGGGCGGGGCGCCCTAAATCTTGACATCGTAGCTGGTGTTGGGTCTCAGAGACCCAAAAACAATCTCCTGCGTAAAATTTAACTAAATTTTATTTTTTTTTAATTTCAAATAATTAAATATCATACAAACTCTTCGCTTTCCAAACATGGACTAAAGAAGAAATTATTAAGGTAGACAACTCGAAAAAACAGTTTGTTGAAAATTGACGTTTTTTTAAGAAAATGATTGAATACAATTTTTATTTGTTGGTGATGGAATAATAAAATTTGTGGTCCGTATAGAAATTGATTTATGCTTTCTTAAAGACTACAACAAATAAACTTAATCACGTTGTACTACTACTTCCACTCAACAAGAACAGCTTTTATTAGATTAATTTCACGTGTGACTTCCTCCGTCAGCGGCGCGCCATGCGTACGAGCACGTGGTGCTAGTTATCCGAGCTGTCAGTCAACCAGGTTCGTGTTTACCTGTAAACATTTTTTTCCCTTTCAATCTCGTATTTACCTAATTACTAATCGCACAGAAAACGTGAATCTCTCTTCCATACTACACACACACATGCACACAGTGCGTCTGGTGGTTATTAAGATCCGGGTATATCGAAGACTCCTCTCGTTAACAGTTACGTCCAAGACTCTTTTATGGCTAATTAGCTAAAACCAACAAATAATTAAAATTTAATACAGACGAAATACATTATTTATCGGTGCTCCGTAATGAGTTTTACGGTTTTATTATTATGTTTGCATAATGTTACATAGGCACCATGAAATTAGACGTCGTTACCACATTCCCACGTTTATCAAGTAAGTATATGCTGCGAGTACGTGCATCTTGAAATTATCAGTATAATAATTATAATTTATCAGCAGATACAAATATATTATTTTGTATTGTACGTTACTGATTGGGCGTATTCATTTAATTCCGATCAAGAATTTTGAGTTATGGGCTACAAACCTAAGCCAAAATACATAGTTACACTACAAATCTAATCATTGTCTAACGTTTGATCTTGAATTTTGAATGCCATTTGTTCTGTGAGTAATTTTTAATTCCATTTGAACTAATCAATTTATGTGTCTCGTGAATTCAAGCAGTAAAACGATAATTGTTAAAATAAGGAAATTATATTATTATCAATTAGACTAGTGGCGGGGCGCCCGTAGCGGACGCTGGGTCTCAGAGACCCAAGCAAAAAGACAATCTCCTACATAAAATTTAACTAAATTTTATTTTTTAATTTGAAATAACCAAAATATCATACAAACTCTTCGCTTTCCAAACGTGAAGTAAAGAAGAAATTATTAAGGTATTCCGCTAGACAACTCGAAAAATGGTGATGTGGCCATCATGTTACTTTCTCCGATGGTATCATCATTTATATTTAGACTTTCATGGTTTATTTTCTATTTAAATCATATTTTAAATGTACATCGAGCGTTTGTAGACTCGCATGAAACTGACGTTTAAAACGTCAAAATTATAAAAGATGTAACATGATGATGTGGCCATCATATTACTTTCTCCGATTTGATGGTTTAATAGTTATTTATATTTGAAGATTCATTCATTATTTTCAATTTAAATCATATTTTAAATCGATCATTTCACATGAAACGTCAAAATTATGAAAGGTAAAAATGTCAAATTATGTTACAAATTCTAATAATTTTTACCGTAAGTTTACTGAAAAATTAAAAAAAGTCCTGAAAAAGATTTCTAAAATTAAAAAAATCTCATAAAAGTCCTGAACAAGAAAGTCTCAAAAAGGATTTCTAAAAATAGTCCTGATTTAAAAGTCCTAAAAAACCTAATAAAAGCCCTGAACAAGAAAATCCTGAAAAAGATTTCTTAAAATAATCCCGATTAAAAAGTCATAAAAAACCCAATAAAAGTCCTGAACAAGAAAGTCTTGAAAAAAGTCCTGAAAAAGAGTCCCCACTAATAATGTCTTTAAAAAAAGGTCCTTCAACAGGACCAGAAATAAAGTCCTGAAAGAATGTTCTAAAAAAGAGTTCTTACAAAAAAAATGTACTGAAAAAAGTCCTGGAAAAACAGTTTTGGATATAATGTCTTGAAAAAAGGTTCTTGTTAGAAAGTTGTGAAAAAAGTCCTGAAAAAAGTACTGCAAAAAGAAAATCCTAAAAAATTAAGTTTTCGTATAAAACACCAGAAGTAAATGTCGTTTAAAAAATCCTGAGAGACGTCCGCAAAAGAGTCCTAAAAAGTCCCAAAGGATAGTCCTAAAATAAGTCATGCCAGAGTCCTGAAGAATGTCTTGAAAAGTCCAAAAAATGAGTCCTGATAAAATATTCAGAAAAAAATGTCCAGTAATAACAGTTTTGAAAAAGAATTATGGAGATAACATCGTAAAAGAATCCTAAAAAATCATTTCTGAAAAAAACCCTGTAAAAAGATCATTAATAAAGACCTGAAAAAGTTCTGAAGAAATCGCAGAAAGAGTCTTGAAAAAAAATCCCGGAACAAGAAGTCCTGAAAATTAATCCCATAAAAAATGTCCTGAATTATATATAGTACTGAGAAAGTCCTGTAAAGGTTTGAAAAAAAATTCCCGAAAAAATAATACTGTATATAAAATAATAAGTCCCGAACAAGAGGTTCTTAAGAAAGACTCGAAAAAGTCCTGGAGGAACAGTCCTGGAAATAAAATCTCGAAAACGAGTCCTGATAAAAGCTGTGAAAAAAAACTCCTGAAAAATAGTCTTCATACAAAATACCAGAAATAATTATCCCGAAAAAGAGTCCTAAAAAGTCCTAAAATAAATCCTGAAGAAGGTTCAGAAAAAGAGCCCCGATGAAATATCATAAAAAAATTGTCCAGTAAAAACAGTCCCTGAAAAAATTCCCTGAAAATAACATCTATAAAAAATAAACAAAAAAAATCTGAAAAGGAATCATTGTAAAAAGTCCTTAAAAGGATCTGAAGAAATTGTCTTGAAAAAGAAATCCCAAAGAGTCCTGCAAAAAAGCCTAAAATAAGTCCTTAACAAAATTCCTGAAATAAAAATTTCAGAAGTAGTCGTAAAAAAAGCTAAAAATATCTGAAAAAGTCCTTAAAAAGGTCCAAAAATGGTTATGAAAAGAAAAATTCTAAAAAATTCTGAATTTTTTTTCTGAAAAAAATCCCGAACTCAACAAAGAGTTCTGAAAGTTCCGAGAAAAAATCCTGTTAATAAAATTTTGAAAAGAAATCCTGAAAATAAAGGTCCTGAAAGAAAAGTCCTAAAAAATAGGTCTTGAAAAAAATTTCTTAAAATGTTCTGAAAAAGAATCCTCGAAGCAAGGTCTTTTAAAAATGTCCTAAAAAAAGTTCTAAAAGCTTTGTTCTGAAGTCGCAAAAAGGCTAAAAGAACAAAAAACTGTCAAGGTAAAATATTCGGAAATACGAAATTTTACCAAAAGCTTTACAGTTTTTCGGATTCTCAAATAACACTTGTGTTCAAGTTTCATGGTCATTTCTGTATTAGTTTTTTAGATACAGCGCGCACAGACAGACTGTTATATAGAGAAAAAATGGTGATGTGGCCATCATGTTACTTTATCCGACTTGATGGTATCATTTATATTCACGCTTTCGCTTTTATTTTCAATTTAAATCATATTTTAAATGTGCATCGAACGTTTCGTAGACTCGGATGAAACTGACGTTTAAAACGTCCAAATTATGAAAGATGGAAAAATTATACTTCAAACTCAAAAATTCAGTTTACTCAAAAACTAAAGAGATTTCCACAAAAACAAACATGATCATTTTCGACTGCCAAAAAAAAGACAATTTTCAACTGCCAAATTTTACAATTTTCTACTGTCAAAAATGGCAATTTTTACTGGTGGAAGAGAAAATTGGGTCAAAAATTGCTATTTTTAACTACCAGAAAAGAAAATTTGCAACTGCCAAAATGGCAATTTGCAACTATTAAAAAATAACCATTTTTAATTGCCAAAAAATGCCAATTTTCAACTGCCCAAAAACAATTTTCTGCCATGAAATTATAAGAATTTTGTCCCCAGTGTTTACAGGATGAATGGGAAAAATTTCGAGTTGCGACCCGACTCTTTCAATAATGAATCGACTCTTTCGAATGAAATTATTACTCGACTCTTTTGGAAATACTTTAGCTCATCAACTTTTTTCCCGGCGTCGACTCTTTTCACAGGGGCAGCTCACGAAAAAGAGTCATGTTGAGTCTTAAATGATGAAATATTTGGTTCCCTATGTTTTCAGGATGAATGGAAAAATTTTCGAGTATATGTCCCGACTCTTTCAATAATGAGTCGACTATTTCGACTGAAATTATTACTAGACTCTCTTTAAAATTATGACTAATTTTGGAGGTTAATTCCCGGAGTCGTCTCTTCACTTGACTCTTTTTACAGAGGCAGCTCACAAAAAGACGAAACATGAAGTATTTTATGAAAAACCAAACGAATTTAATAATGAAGTTGACGTTAGTGGTTAACCTTGAGAAAGATAGGAAAGAAATAGAAATTAATAAATTTGCTACCCGGTGTTTCGTTTTGTTGAAACGTGACAGTGGGAGTTATAGTATGGTAGAACGCTTGGATTTAGAGTTAAATTGATAATCGGGGATGAAACAATTACTGAAATAAATATTAAGATTAGACACAAATGTTTCATTTTAAAATCACAAATCTTTTTTAGAATTCATTCTTATAGTAATTTGATTATTATTTAGCGGTCTAACACAATTCCCTCACTGCCTACTCGAATGCATTTACATAATGTTGCGTGATAATCTAATTGTTACGCACGTCCCATCACCTGCCGCACTCGTCCACAAGAGATTGATAATAAGCATGAGCATAGTTGGGCAGCGCAAGGCAAACAAAGCGTCGACAAGTGAAATAACACGAAAACATCAACGAGAAACCCGGTGTGGTCCTCTCTCCATATTCGGATGAAAAATTGGGCCAATTCCACGATAATTGTGCTCGAGCACGTCTATCTCCTCGAGTGTGGTAGGTGTAGATCAAGAAGTGAGATTTGGCCCACCCTGGTGATTTGAAGTGTTCACCAGATATGCACTATCATCCTGCGCCGTGCATTGTTTTCGCATTTTTTCGTTCACACGCTCGGATATTTCTATGAGTAAATATGGGTGGGTCCACTCGAGATCCTCGGACCTGTCCACTTACCAATTTCACTCCAGATCGTGCCCGCGACAATCGTCCGATTTCGGCGCGACATCGAAATATGTTGTTTCTGTCCACATATCATATATCACCTGGTCGGGTTAAAGGTGTCCTCCTCGAGAAAATTGTTCTTGTTATGGAAGCGACAGTGAAGCAGCGGAGGAGCGAATACACGGCGATGATTGATGTTAGGAACAGTCGAACTGATGGACTGTGAAGTTTGAGTGATTGGTTCCAGTTGATAAATGAGATATCGTTCAACTAGTGTGAGATACCGGTTATGACAAGATAAATTACTGAAAAGATGGGCACTTTTATATTTTAATAATTTAATGTGTACACGTTTGCTCTATGAATATTTAATTCTCCGTAAACGGTTCTCCGGTTTGCTATATGCAGTCGTATTTCCCATTTATTATCTCCTAAGCCAGAAACGTCTCTTTTAATTTATATGATGAATCTCTTAATAACACTACCTAAGCATTTTACGTGTTAATAATATACAGTGTATTCCAAAAATTATGACTTCTATGCTATTGATTAATCATCGATTTTCCTATTTGTAACATTCTATGCGAATATTATTTTTCTAGCCGATCATATAAACATTGTTTCTAAGGAAGAAAGAAGAATGTTGGAGGGTGAATGATTTTATTATTTAACTGCTAATAACATGTAAATTTCTTTTGTATCATTCAATATCCGACGAGGCAAGTAGTGGTTTCAGTAAATAATGTATGTATTTATTGCAGTCTATGTAAGACTAATGTTGTAAGTCATGTCGTATTTCTCATTGTTTTCTATACACTGTGTACATAAAGTAAGGAATAAATTCGATTAAAATTCAGGGCATTTTCTTTCAGAAAAATGCTCGGACACGTATATTATTATTTTTTAACGCGCATTTTTTGAGGTAAAATTCAAATGTACAGGGTGTCCCAAAATCGAGATACGACCCCTAAGTTAAAATTTTCAGATGGAAACCCCAATTTTTTGTTGCATTTATGGATTCTACGTAAAATTCTGAGTATTTTTCATGTAGCATACTCCATGTTGATATTCAGCTGGTTTCGAAGAAATGGCGCTTAAAAAAAGTACTGCTATTATTTTATTTCTGGTAAAAGATAACATGGTTTCATCGAAACATTGGAATTAGTAAGCAAAAATCATTATTTACTTAATCAAATGATTTTTCCTTATTGATGCCAATGTTTCGATGAAACCATGTTATCTTTCACCAGAAATAAAATAGTAGTTGTACTTTTTTAAATGCCATTTCTTCGAAAACAGCTGAAAATCGACATGGGGTATGCTACATGAAAAATACTCAGAATTTTACGTAGAATCCATAAATGCAACAAAAAATGTGGGTTCACATTTGAAAATTTTAACTTAGGGGTCGAATCTCGATTTTGGGACACCCTTGAATTTTAATCGAATTTATTCCTTACTTTATGTACAAAGTGTATAATATTTTCCTACAATAATTAAAACTCACTTTTTTTGAAAAGAAGGATGTTGGCGGGTTGAGGAGACTGAATGAGGGAATTGTTGTAAGCGCTTTTAGCTGTTCGGCCACTAACGTTGATTTTAATATTGTTGAAAATTCATTTTTATAATGAATGGGACAAAGTCTGAACAACCATGGACAGTGTTACCAGGAGTAATTTTTAATTTTCCCCAAATATTTCATCAAAAACCCTAGAATACCCCTCGCATAAAATACCCACCCTAAAAAATACCCATATTTTTTACTTACCACATACATTATGGAAGTTCACCAAGTAACAGCCTCATCAATCCAATATTAAATACCCCATCGATTGAAGTTCCCCAAAATACACACCAAAACCTTAATTTACAACAACACTGACAACACTGGGAATAGAGAAGGCGCGCTGATAAGATTTCGGAATTTGCACAAAAAAAGTTTTATAACTTCGTTTTTCCCAAAATATGTAGGTACTACAAAAAGGCCATTTAAAAAATCAGAAAAATATTTAATCGTGTTGTGGTATCCTCCAAATAATTAAAATAATTCTTTAATTTTTCGGAAAGCATCGCTAATTAACTACTTAAAATTGTTCGCATTTTTTTTTAATTTCCAAGTATTTCCAGTTATACCGGGTGATCAGTTTCATTCGGGGCCAAAGTATTATATTTAACAATTACTAAAAAACTAAATTGACTGCAAAAATTATTTTTTTGATTTAAAAATTTTCGAAAAAAAAAATCAAAAATCGAATCGAAATATTTTAAAATTAAGTAATTCCTGAAACACAAATCGCGCAGTCTGTATTTTCTATCTAAATATCAAAGTACATTAGTTGTATCTTAAAACAACTACTAAAACAAACAATTTCAAATTAAATAAATAACCTAAAATTAATACAAAAGCCAAGTACAGGCCAAAAATATCAAAAATTCAGTCTGCAAAATTTAAATTATGGGGCAAAAAACTTGAAAATATCGACCTAAAATTCGCTCATTAAAATGAACAATTAAACAACATTAAAATGAATAATTAGGGTAACAGAACTAAAAGATTTGGTAAAAAATTGAAAACTCTTGGGAAAAATAAAAATGCAATCAAAAAACAGAACATTTCAACTAAATCGAAAATTTTGGTTTAGGTGCCAAAAACATCTAAAATATAGGCAAAAAAAATCAAAAAACATGGTCTAAAAAATAAAAATGCAGGATAAAAATTGAAAATTCAAACAAAAGGAAAATAATTTGCCATCTTCAGCCCCAAAAATAAATCTTTACCTCAAAGTAAATTGACGAAACTCAAAAATAATTTACAAATTATTTTAAAAAAAAATCATTCAGGTTAAAACGTCTAAAAATTTTGATTTAATTTTTAATTTTTATTATTATATTTTACAATTTCAACATAATATATTCGAGTTTTTTTTTATTTTCATGTCTTCGAATTAATATAATTTTAATATGTCATGATCTCAACACAATTTAATTAATAAATAAAATAAAGGATAAAAGATCCAAAATTTTGTCAAAAAAAAACTCGAAAATACCAGCCAAAAGTTCGCACACAAAAATAAACAATTCAGGTTAAAAATTCAAAGTATAGGCCAATAAAAAATTGAAATTTACAATCAAGGTAAAAGGAAAGGAAAAACTACGAAAAATCTAAAATTTAGACCAAAAATCGTAAACTCTCGGCAAAAATAAAAAATGCAGACCAGAGAAAAAAACAAAATTTTAACTAAATATTCGAAAACTTTGGTTGATGTTTAGATAGATTTGTTTAAAGGCGATAAATGATATTAAAAATTAATAACGTTTTGATTTTTGAGACTTTAAAATGGATTCTTCAATAAATTATTTTGGATACATTTAACAATTCATAATTCAAATTCGATAGCTAAAATAACTATTGAATGATACAGCTTTGGGTTTCAATTAACATGAGAGGAACATTCCTCTAGGATAGGCCTTTTATAAAAGGAAATGCCAAGCAAATTTTCACGTTCGTCCACGTGCTACCGATGATACCATCTGCTTGTTTATAACAGCAACTGACATTAAACGACATGCGAGTAAAGGAAGCGCACAAAAGGAGTTTCTCCATATAGGGAATTGTCTACCTAAAATTCATCCATAATGTATAAATATTATGAAAGGGGAGGCTTAAAAAAAAATGAACAAATATTTCACCAAATATGAAAGTTAAGAAAATTCATGTCGAGTTAATCCACTAGTCCCGAAAATTACTCATTTCTTGAGACGCACAAAAAAGTATTTGAAATGATTCGATACAACACAAAATGTTATATTTTGAGAATATAATCAACTTCTTAAATTCCAATATTTTTTAAAGGGTTATAACTGTTCGTTTTTAAACATGCATTTTTTAATTGCGTTCAAAATTGAGCATTTTCTAAAATAAATAAAAAATAGTAGAAATTGTTTAAAAATTTTGAAATAATTCCACACAACTCCAAAATTATTATATTTTGAGAATATATTCAACTTCTTAAATTCCTATATTTTTTAAAGGGTTATAACTGTTCGTTGTTAAAGATGCATTTTTTAATTGCGTTCAAAATTGAGCATTTTCTAAAATAAATAAAAAATAGTAGAAATTGTTTAAAAATTCTGAAATAATTCCATATAACTCCAAAATTATTATATTTTGAGAATATAATAAACTTCTTAAATTCCAATATTTTTTTAAAGGGTTATAACTGTTCGTTGTTAAACATGCATTTTTTAATTGCGTTCAAAATTGAGCATTTTCTAAAATAAATAAAATATAGTAGAAAGTGTTTAAAAATTCTGAACTAATTCCATACAACTCCAAAATTATTATAGTTTGAGAAAATAATCAACTTCTTAAGTTCCAATAATTTTTTAATTGGTAATAACTGTTCGTTGTTAAACATGCATTTTTTAATTGCGTTCAAAATTGAGCATTTTCTAAAATAAATAAAAAATAGTAGAAATTGTTTAAAAATTTTGAAATAATTCCACACAATTCCAAAATTATTATATTTTGAGAATATAATCAACTTCTTAAATTCAAATATTTTTTTAAAGGGTTATAACTGCACGTTGTTAAACATGCATTTTTTAATTGCGTTCAAAATTGAGCATTTTCTAAAATAAATAAAAAATAGTAGAAATTGTTTAAAAATTCTGAAATAATTCCACACAACTCCAAAATTATTATATTTTGAGAATATATTCAACTTCTTAAATTTCAATAATTTTTTAATGGGTTATAACTGTTCGTTGTTAAACATGCATTTTTTTTAATTGCGTTCAAAATTGAGCATTTTCTAAAATAAATAAAACATAGTAGAAATTGTTTAAAAATTTTGAAATAATTCCACACAACTCCAAAATTATTATATTTTGAGAATATAATCAACTTCTTAAATTCCTATGATTTTTTATTGGGTTATAACTGTTCGTTGTTAAACATGCATTTTTTAATTGCGTTTAAAATTGGGCATTTTCTAAAATAAATAAAAAATGGTAGAAATTGTTTAAAAATTCTGAAATAATTCCATACAACTCCCAAATTATTATATTTTGAGAATATAATCAACTTCTTAAGTTTCAATAATTTTTTAATGGGTTACAACTGCTCGTTGTTTAACATGCATTTTTAATTGCGTTCAAAATTGATCATTTTCTAAAATAAATAAAAAATTGTAGAAATTGTTTAAAAATTCTGAAATAATTCCACACAACTCCCAAATTATTATATTTTCAGAATATGATCAACTTCTTAAATTCCAATAATTTTTTAATGGGTTATAACTGTTCGTTGTTAAACATGCATTTGTTAATAGCGTTCAAAATTGAGCATTTTCTAAAATAAATAAAAAATAGTAAAAATTGTTTAGAAATTCTGAAATAATTCCACACAACTCTTAAATTATTATAATTTGAGAATATAATCAACTTTTTAAATTCCGATATTTTTTTAATTGGTTATAACTGCTCATTGTTAAACATAAATGAAGATAAATCGTTCCTTCTTTCTTCAAAAAAAAGCGGGAAGGGGGTATATAACATAAGCGGCTCTACCATCATGTTCCACGATCCGCCACTGCACGTATTTATGAGTATTAAAAAAATATGTACATCTAATAACTCCAGTCTACAAATTGCCGATGACACACGGAATTACATTGTCTCGTGGAGTTAGGAATAACATTTTGAAGGAAATTGAAAGGGGCAGCGTGTTTAGAAATGGTAATATCTCCATTTGCATAATAAGATGCGTTGAATTAACAATTACAGTTGCTGGAGCCGATATCCACACAATGGGTGCATTTTTATTTAATGAATTATTTAATGGACGCACGTTCGCCTCTTATTTATTAAATCTCTGTATATGGACGTAATTATAGAAAATTTTATGGTGAGCTTGACAATTAACCAATGGATGTCGGCACGTTTCGAATTTCATTTCAACTCTTGCCATATACATGTAAACATCAGGCATGCTTTGAATTAAAGATATAATTATAATAACGCCTAAAAGTATTATATTATTTACACTCGTTATCTGTTTTAATATCGCACCCCCAGTAGAATCCTATCGCAGGCCGTTTTTAAAGGCCCGGCCCGGCAGTGAATATTCAAACGCCCGTCCCGGCCCGATAAAACAAAAAAAAATTGTCGGCCCGGCCCGGTAGTGTATATTCGAAGCTCGGCCCGGCCCGGCGCGGAATCATTCTTTATTTTATTTGCTACTATTTAAAATATATAATAAAATAAATGAATTATTGTGTTTAAAAAAATATAATCAAATGAAATAATATCGACTATATGTATAACTTTTCACTTTCACAATTTTCGAAATCGTATTTTTACGGCCCGGCTCGGCCCGGCCTGGTATTATAAATTGAGAGATCCGCCCGGCCAGAAAATACAGCATTAAAGGAACGGCCCGGCCCGGCCCGTGCAGGGCTTTAATCGTAACTTCCAAATCATCATGATATTTTCAAATACTGTTGTACGTTATATATGACAGTTTTTTACAAAGTTCAGTGAATTTATTGACGTCGTAATATCTATTTTAACGAAATGCTTTGTAGATGCAGGTATGACAGTATTCTCGTAGAAAATGGACCAAAAAAACATGATGTGGTCAAAGGCGGCTCGTTATATAGAGCCAAAGAGCCATGGCACTACCTGTAGTTTCAAGCTCAGCAATAATTTTTAACTAATTCTTAAAACTATTTTTTCGTCTAGGAAAATAAATCGTTCTTTCTATCTTCAAAAAGGAGGGGAGGGGTATATTGTATATGTGGCTCTGCCATCAACATGTTCTACGAGCCGCCACTGATGTTAGGTACGGCCTTTAGCGATTACCTATCTCATTAAATTAATTCCAAGTTGTAAATTGTTCAATAAGAAAGTGAAATCTCTCTTATTACAATATTCATTTTAT
This sequence comes from Ocypus olens, assembly GCA_910593695.2. Classification (NCBI taxonomy): domain Eukaryota; kingdom Metazoa; phylum Arthropoda; class Insecta; order Coleoptera; family Staphylinidae; genus Ocypus; species Ocypus olens. Next base: position 48,262,153 of record OU343049.1, read on the forward strand.
TCAATCACTTGCGACTTTTAAAATATGTGTATTAGTATTTATTATTACTATGTGACTTATATACCTAGTGTATTTTGCTCTTAATTTGTGTTTGCATTATATTTTATTTATTTTTTAATTTTGACATATCCCATGCTATATTTTAGTCGAACGAAAATAAAGATTATTATTATTATTATTATTATGATAAAATATTTCTAAAACATCTGCTCTGTATGTCCGAAAAAAAAATGTATTAAAACCCTGATATTGATAAGTGATTTTGAGATGATTTCCTTTGATTTTAACCGAAATTTCACCTTTTCCCAATATTTGCTACAAAAAAATTGATATTTTCAAATTTTTAGTTGAATAACTCAAAATCAATCTGCAGAATGTTTTGATGTTCTGCAAAAATATTGAAGCCCTGATAACGATAAGTGATTTTAAGTGACAGATCATTGTGCTTTGCTTTGATTTTACCCGAAATTTCACTACAATATGTGTTACAAAAAACATATTTTCAAATTTTTAGTTGAATAACTCTAAAACCAAGTTCGGAATGTTTTGATCTTTCGTTTGAATATTAGAGTCTTGATAATGATAAATAATTTTGAGTCACAGCTCGTTGTGATTTGCTTAGATTTTAACCGAAATTTTAGCTTTTCCAAACATTTGTTCCAAAAAAATTCGAGTTTTCAGTTTAATAACTCAAAAACCATCTGCAGAATGCTTGAATATTTTGCATAAATATTGAAGCCTTGATATTGATAAGTGATTTTGAGTGACTTGCTTTGATTTTCAACAAAATTTCAATTTTTTTCAAGATTTATTATAAAAAAAAAACATTTTCTGGTTTCTAGTTGAATAACTCAAAATCAATCTGGCGAATATTTTATACTAAAGCCTTAATATTAATAAGTGATTTAGAGTAACAGTTTATTGTTATTTGTTTCGATTTTAACAGAAATTTCACTTTTTCCCAATATTTGTTACAACAATTGATATTTTTGAGTTTTCAGTTAAACCATGATTTTGAGTATCGATTTTAAACGAATTTTCACTTTTTCTCAAGATTTAATATAAAAAATTTTAAAAAAATAAATCGTGTTTTTAGTGAAATAACTGAAAAGCCATCTTTAAAATGTTTTGATATTTTGCATAAATATTAAAGTTCTGATATTAGTAGATAATGTTGAGTGATTTGTTTTGAGTTTAGCCGAAATTTCACTTTTCCCAATATTTCTTCTTCTTCAAAAAAATATTTTCGAGTTTTTAGTTGAATAACTCAAAATCCATCCTCAGAATATTTTAATATTTTGCTTGGATATTAAAGTCCTGATATTGATAAGTAATGTTAAGTGATTTGATTTTAGCCGAAATTCCGCTTTTTCCCAATATTTGTTCAAAAAAATTGATATTTTTGAGATTTCAGTTAAACCATGATTTTGAGTTACAGTTCATTGTGATTTGTTTGCATTTTAAACGAATTTTCACTTCTTCTCAAGATTTAATATAAAAAATTAACATTTTCGAGGTTCTAATTGAAAAAAAATCAATCTGCAGAATGTTTTGCATGAATACTAAAGCCCTGATATTAATAAGTGATTTTAAGTAATAGCTCGTTGTGATTTGTTTGATTCTAAACGAAATTTTACTTTTTCCCAATATTTGTTGCAAAAATTGACATTTTCGCGTTTTTAGTGAAATAACTCAAAAACCATCTTCAGAATGTTCTGTTGTTTTGCATAAATATTAAAGTTTTAATAATAGTAGGTAATTTTGAGTGACAGTGAGTCGTAATTTGTTGATTTTAGCCGAAATTTCACCGTCTCCCTATATTTCTTCAAAAAAATTGATATTTTCGAGTTTTCGGTTGAACCATCTGCAGAATGATTAATAAGTGCTTTTAAGTGACAGTTCATTGTTATTTGTTTTAATTATAAACGAATTTAACTTTTTCTCAAGATTTAATATAAAAAATTAACATTTTCGAGTTTCTAGTTGAAAAAAATCAATCAGCAGAATGTTTTGATCTCCTGCATGAATGAATATTAAAGCTCTGATTAATAAGTGATTTTGAGTAACAGTTCATTGTGATTTCTTTGATTTTAGAGGAAATTTCACTTTTTCCCGATATTTGTTACAAAAATTGACATTTTCGCGTTTTTAATTAAATTTGAATAACTCAAAATCAATCTGGCGAATATTTTATATTAAAGCCCTAATATTGATAAGTGATTTAGAGTAACAGTTTATTGTGATTTATTTTGATTTTAACAGAAATTTCAATTTTTCTCAATATTTGTTACAAAAATTGACATTTTCGCGTTTTTAGCGAAATAACTCAAAAACCATCTTCAGAATGTTTTGATATTTTGCATACATAATAAAGTTCTAATATAAGTTGGTAATGTTGAGTGACAGTGCGTCGTGATTTGTTTTGATTTTAGCCGAAATTTCACTTTTTCTCAAGATTTGTTACAAAAAAACTGATATTTTCCAGTTTTTAGTTGAATAATTCAAAAAGCATCCCCAGAATGTTTTAATAATTTGTTTGAATAATTAAGTCCTGATAATGATAAGGTTTGAGTGATAGTCCGTTGTAGTGATTTGCTTCGATTTTAACCGAAATTTCAGCTTTTCCAAATATTTTATTAAAAAAATTGACATTCTCGAGTTTTCAAAAACCATGTCTAGATTTTTTGCTTAAATATTAAAGTCCTGATAATTAATTAATTTTAAATGATAGTCCGTTGTGATTTACTTCGATTTTGGCCGAATTTCAGTAGTCTCGTATTTTTTTATTTTTAAGGTGAAATAGGGATGTTTCGAGTGAGGTATCATAAATGTTTTTAACTTTTATGTTAGGCAGGGGCGGCTCGTTATACAAACAAAGCCAAGGAGCCATGGCACTTCCTATAGTTTCAAGTTCAGCAAGAATTTTTAATTCATTCTTAAAACACTTTTACGCCAGTTACTTTGGTCTAGGAAGATAAATCGTTTTTTTTTTTTTAAAAAGGAGGGTAGGGGATATATTGTATATGTGGCTCTACCATTAATATGTTCCACGAGACCACTGGATGTGGTCATTATGTAAGTTTCTTCGATATTATAGTAAATGGTATATTTGAGATATTTTTCATATTTACCAACTTTTCTTAAATAGTTGTTTATTTGTACTTTCTGTACCATAATTGGCCATAAAAATTTTAGTCTTATAATTTCATAATTATAAAAAAATAATAATTCAAATTACAGCTAAAAACAAACTAACAACACTTAAAACCTGAACACCACATTAGGCGATTAGAAAAATTGTAAAAAATAAATTTTGCTGCAATTAGCAAAATTTCAAAAACCATTTTTTTGAAATGGCATTAAAACAATTGACATATCCCAGCTGGTAATATAATGGCAACACGTAAAACCTAAACTATAGAAATGAAAATTACATTCAGCGATTTCAAAATTTCTTGTGCCGCAAAATTCCACAAACATGTCCCAGATATACCGGGTGCGCAGAAACCTCCCTCACCCCACAGATTCAAAAATCGGTTTTCTGACCTTTTATTAACGTTTTCATGCCTTGATGACGAGCTAAACTTTTTCCGAGAACAAGTTTGAGACAAATTATGCTCAGTTATTAATTTGAAGTCGTTTGTACACTGACCCACCCCACAAGCCCCCACCCCCTCGTAGGGGTTGGAGATGGCTCTGAAATTTTAAATCAGTCATTTATGCGAAATTAAGCGTAACCCATAACACCCCCCCCCCCCCCCTATCACCCCTGTGAAAAAAAAGGTTTTTCTGTAAACCGTGTCCAACTTTGACGATGTCTACGGAATTGGAAAAATTTTGTCGACTCGGTCCACCATAAAGGCATTAAAATTTGATCTATTCCCTACGAGATTTTTTCCTGAAAGAATCATCAAATTTGGCTGAGTTATGTGCGAAAAATCTCAAAATGCACTTTTTTTCAAACACCCATAACTTGGTGTCAAATCGTCATGGGAACTTCGTTCTTCGAGTCCTGCATAGGAAATTGATCAAATTATAATGCCTTTATGGTGGATCGAGTGACAAAATTTTTCCAACTCCGTAGACATCGTCAAAGTTGGACATGGTTTCCTGAAGAATTTTTTTTTTTTCACAGGGGTGCTAGATGGGGCGGAAGGGGTTACGCTTAAGTTCGCATGCATGACTTTAAAGAAGACAATTCAAAGTTTTTCGCCCTCAAAGATTCATCAAAATCGATTGAAAATACGCCGAGTTATGGCGGTTTGAAAATGGTCGAAATTTCACGAATTTCAAGTGTTTAATTTTTTTTCCAAAAGTGTATATTTTCTCGTTGCAGTATGCAGTCATTATTTTTTTTTTGTTATATTCATAGTTCTAAACCACAATTTTTTTGATATACCGTGTGTCTCCCCCAAGCTCCTGCGACTTTATTTTTGACTTAAATTTAAAAAAAAACACAGATATAATATTAAATCGCATCTCGATTGATCTCGATTGCTACAATCTGCTTGTAACAGATTCTTTGATGACGCCATGAGTCATTTTTTAAATAGCACCAAAAAAATTATGAATTTTTTTTATAGAGAATTTCCTGTGCTAATCAACGATGAAATCATTTCATTGGCTTGCATTACATTTTCTTTGCAAGAAATGTTTCTATTCATTGGTAACTATGGCGATTTGGATAGGATTTTTTGTACTTGCACCGCGGTTTCTTGATGTAAGTGCTCTTAATTTGTTCATTTTTGACAGATATCGACAACTTTTTTGGTATAATAATATCATTAAAATCTTGTAATATTTTTAGAGAATTATTTCACCAAACAGTGGATTCATGAGATAGATGCACGATGTTGACATTGACACGCCCGATGAGAATATGATACTTGGTCTCAGAATGGACATATTATTTATATTTGCATTACGCCAGTTGCATTTTGTGTAGATGTTTTCAAATATGTTCACAAGTATTATATAATTATATAAGTATCATGATGAAGTCATTGTAGTCGTGTGTTATCAGGTCACACGATGTCACGGTGCGAGATTGATCTAAATAGGGTAAACTCGTGATTGAACCTGTGCCGTTACCGACCTTGACAATTAGCAGCTATATAACTCTTCTAGAAAGGTAAAATAGATGTAGATTACCGCGAGAACGAATGCATAAACGAAATTATAGATTATACATTTCAACACTTCTTGATCTTTAACAACGTCCTAATAACCAAGAGGTGTAATTTATAATAATCGTGTGCTCAATTGAATACAAATAATTAGTGGCTATCACATGTCCACTCGATCAACGGCTGGAAACTGGGAAAAAAGTGCCTGATCTATTGGTACGTTCTATATTCTATGTGGCTTATCTGGGCGGCAGTCTGCTAACGCTATCTAGATTATCGTGTTTTACCAGAGTACGGTAACAAGGTAAAAAAGATTGTTGTAGTAGCAATGGTCTTATCTTAACGGCGAGAACTTTTTTACTAGTGCACACCTAGACAGTAGACGTTCCATAATGTAATGAGTCAATTACGAGGCCCCATCTGATACCACAATGCGACCAGGACAACACTTTATAATTACCAGGCGCTGCTCTTATATTCCCCATGGAATTTACATAAACACGATGCCAATAGATTGCTTATCGACTACACTATACATGTCTTGTCGGTATTATTTACTAACTACTAAATACACTAATTATGTAACAACAAATTACAATTTTACATACCCATAAGTACAATTGATTAAACCTTTCTAATAAAAAAATGTGACCATCAAAGAAACAAAAATCCCGTACTTAAACAAACATGATAAAACTAAATAATAAGTAAATAATGACATTATTATCTATTATACAAATTATTCACTGCAATTTGAAATAATACTTCTCGCGGAGTTACTTCAGGCCGTTAGCTCTGGAGGTGTTATAAATTGCACTTTGAATTATTGAGTTTATCGAGGTTCTGCACTGATTTATCGCCTCAGAGCCGCATAAATTATATACCTGCAACCTGTATTGATAACGTGCAGATACTGCAACATATTACTTATAGTTTCACACGTCGTGGAATTCGACGTTTCCGAGCTCATTAGCGCCAAATGGTAAAAAATATATGATATCGACGCATCGTTCGCTCTTAAATGGAAAGTTTATAGACTGTAAAATGTATTTTCAAATGGGGTTTAATGAGGATATTAAAAGAAAATACTCCAAAGCCAAAACCAAAAACCATAAAATTTCTAAAATCGTCTTTCCTGCATCCAAAGTAATCACTAATGCCAAATAAATCTCTTTGGGATGGCTTGATGCTGCTACCATTCTTGTAGAAAGCTGAGTTGGGGCTTTTACCAAAATGCAATCTCTCTACATCAGAGTCAGAGACCTCTAGTTGCCTAGTATAAAAACTGGAGATGAAACTGTACGCTGTATTTCAGCTATTTGAGGTAGACATATTTTCACTTACAGTTCTTCCACGCTATCAAGAAATTCCAACGATTCGTCTTGGCAAGCACTACACTTTGAAGACATCAGAATTATATAAAAATTTATTTAGAATCAAATTTCATTCCACAAGTTATGGCCAAAATAGTCCAATATGTCGTGCAATGCGATACTTCAATTCTATCTCAGAACACAATGTTGATATTTTTCATTTATCTTCGTGTGCTCTTAAAAAAACGTTGTTTTAAGATTATTGCACAGTAATTGTAATGATTATCCCAAGTAGCACAAAATGTGTTGGAAATATCTTCTAAATATTGATTTTACATTTTTATGTTTCGGAAATATTAAAAAGCCAAAGTAAATATTTATACCGTGTGGTTGGTCATACATCTGAACATAGGAACATAACATGGGAAATCACGTTTTTGGAAATTGCTGCTCACCAAATTTATGTACGAGCATAAAAGTGGTATCAATCAAAAGATCCTATTTGTGGGAATTTGTTGATGGCAAATACTTGCACGTTGATGCCTTTTTTACTTTCTCTGTTACGAAGTACGAGAAAGTATTGTGATCGTGATTTTTTTTTCAAAAAATTTTTTTACGGAAATATCCGTTTTGAGGTCCCTAGATGCCATTTCAACAATTTTTGGAAAAAAAAAAATTTGTGTCTGTGTGTGTGTGTGTGTATGTGTGTGTGTGTGTCTGTGCGCGCTGTATCTCAAAAACTAATGGACCAATTGATATGAAACTTTGAACATCCGTCTTATTTGATAATCTGAAGAACTGAAAAGCTTTTGGTAACATTTCGTACACCGGAAGTGGGCGTTTACCTTAAGTGTTTTTTTGTTTTTTGCCAATATTTTCTTAAATATGAAAAATATCACAAAAACATTTAAACAAACTTGAAAAACAACAAATAAATGACCATCTTTTACTTGAAAACATTTTTCAAAAAATCATTTTTATTCGAGAAAAGAATTTATTATTATTTTTTTTAATTTTTGGTTTATAATTATAAAACGATAATAGTTACAGAAAATTTATGTTAATAAGAATTGTAGAGAATGCTAAAATGAACAACTTATAAAGAATAAGTTTTTTTCGAAATCCCTTTAGTTTTTGAGTAAACCGAGTTTTTGAATTTGAAGCATAATTTTTCCATCTTTCGTAATTTTGACGTTTTAAACGTCAGTTTCATCCGAGTTTACACAACGCCAGATGTGCATTTCAAATATTATTTCAATTGCAAATAAACCATGAAAACGTAAATATAAATGGCTATGATACCAACAAGTCGGAGAAAGTAACATGATGGCCACATCACCATTTTTTCTCTACATAACAGTCTGTCTGTGCGCGCTGTATCTCAAAAAACTAATTCAGAAATGACCATGAAACTTTGAACATACGTCCTATTTGATAATCTGAAGAACTGAAAAGCTTTTGGTAAAATTTCGTATTTCCGAACATTTACCTAAACAGTTTTTTGTTCTTTTAGCCTTTTTGGGAACTGTTTTCAGAACTTTTTTCAGGTCTTTTTTAATGACTTTTATTGTCTTTGCGGATTCTTTTTCAGAATTTTTTTTAAGACTTATTTTTTTTTTCAGTACATTTATTTTCAGGATTTCTTTTCAAAATTTTTTTCAGGAATTTTTTCTCTAGACGTTTTCTGGACTTTCTTAAGAACTCTTTGTTCAGGATTAATTTTTGGATTTTTTTTTTCAGAGAAAAATTTTCAAAATTTTCTTCATAACATTTTTTAGAATTTTTCTTCTCATTACCTTTTTTGGACCTTGGATTTCTTTTTTAAGACAATTTTTTCAGATCTTTTTAAGGACCATTTTAAGGACTTTTCACAATGCTTTCGTTTCAGAATTTTTTTTGTTTATTTTTCTATTTTCAGGGCAATTTTTGAAGACTGTCTTTACAGGACATTTTTTGTGATATTTCATAGGACTATTTGTCTGAACTTTCTTTAGGACTTTATTTCTGGTATTTTGTATAAAGACTATTTTTCACGACTTTTTTTCACGGATTTTGTTAATACTCTTTCTCACGACTTTATTTCCAGGACTGTTCCTCTTGTCCAGGACTTCTTTTCAGGATTCTTTTCAGAATTTTCTTCATTCCTTTTTTCGGGATTTTTTTTCCTTCATTACGGGACTTTTTTCAGTACCATATTTCAGGACATTTTTGAATGTATTAATTTTTTCCAAGACAATTTCTTCAGAACTCTTTCAGGTCTTTTTTAATGAAATGTTTTTTAGGATTATTTTACGATGTTATTTTAATAACTTTTTTTTAAGACTGTTATTACAGGACATTTTTTCAGGATATTTTATCAGGACTCTCTTTCGGGCCTTTTTTTAAGACTTTGTTCAGGAGTTTTTTCAAGACTTATTTTAGCACTTTCCTTCGGGACTTTTTTTTTTACTCTTTTTCGGACTTTTTTCGAGTTTTTTCACAACTCTTTTTCACAACTTTTTAAAAGTCTTTTTCAAGACTTTATTTCCAAAACTGTTTCTCCAGGATTTTTTCTCAGGACCTTTTTGTGTCAGAACTCTTTTTTCAGGACTTTCTTTTAGGACTTTATTTCTGGTCTTTTTGAAGGACCTGTTTTTCAAGACATTTTTTGTCAGGACTCTTTTTTCAGGACATTTTTATCGGGACTTTTTATAAGACTTGTTCACGACTTTTATTAGGTTTTTTATGACTTTTTAATTAGCACTATTTTTAGAAATCTTATTCAGGTCTTTCTTGTTCAGGGCTTTTATCAGTTTTTTTTAGGACTTATTAATCAGGACTATTTTTAGAAATTATTTTCAAGACTTTCTTGTTCAGGATTTTGATTAGATTTTTTTACACCTTTTTAATTAGCACGATTTTTAGAAATCTTTTTCAGGACTTTTTTTCGCATTTTTTTTTAGTTTTTCAGTAAATTTACGATAAAGATTATTAGAATTTGAAAAATAATTTATCATTTTTACCTTTCATAATTTTGACGTTTCAAACGTCATTACCATTCGTTCATGTGAAACTCTCGATTTAATCTATAAATATAAATAACTATTATACCATCAAATAATCGGAGAAAGTAACATGATGGCTACATCACAATTTTTTACTCAAATGACAAGTATTTAATGAGTGCATTATTTGCACTTTTTCCTCAATAGTATATGAGCAAAAAGGCTTATTCGGCAGTAAACTAAGTTTATTCATCGTCGCGCGCACGAGATGAACGCGTCCCCCCCCCTCCCCGAACCGCGCACTACGTTACAGGTGTAATACATTGATTTTAAATCTAAAGGAAAACGTACTACATCTTAAAAAAATTAACAAAATGGCCTTGTTATTGGTTTGCAGTTGCGTGTTATTGTTTCTATAATCTTGATTTTTGCAAATAAACTAGCAATTTGGTGAGTAAGTGGTGATATGAGTCAGATTCGAAAGAACGCCACGAAGAACGTGCGTGAAAGGTTTCCTAGAGAATTACAAGACTGAAAAATATATCTCCCGAAAGATGGACCAGGTTATCTCGCGATCGGATCGATCGATGTGCCGCGATATCGGCAGATTAGCGGTAATAAAATTTGGTGAATTAGTCCCTAATAGAAAATTAGAGGAGTTAGGTCTTCATTGCGGAAGATGAATAAGGCGCGCGTTCAAGCAAGGCGCTGCAGGTCAGTGAGTTCTCGCGACCTATGACCCAAAGGCAGGCTCAAACCCAGACCCAAGACCCATACCCGAGCTCTCGCAACAATGCACACGTTCCATACAGAGATAACATTGTTGGTCGTCGGATGGATATCGTGTGAGGATTGCCGTAAATATGGCTCGTGGTCGTAACGTTATGCAAATTATTTTATAATATATAAATTCAAGTGTTATTAACTATTTGGTTTGCTAATTTGATTCTAGGAAAAATTGTATGTAACAAATTACGAATGGACCAGATTCATTATATAATTTACCGTTTTCTATTTCAACCTATCATCATCTATATATTTCTCGGAATCAATCTAATTTACATGACCGGGCCGATATATTATCAATTAGTGCCAGGTGTGAGAGGGTTAAAGGTCAAAGCGTCTATAAATACCGCAAGATCTCGGACCGGACCATCCTGTGTCGTATCGATAATTTGTGACCACATTTCGTAACCTCTCCGCTATCTCGAACAACGAAAACACATATATTTTCGAGATGTTATACACTCATAGACAATTTCGACAGAAGAGTCTCCACGACCGCACCATAACTCCTGCCGATTGTGAAACTAAAATTAAATTTCGATTTTTCTTTATGAATGAACTTTCCTCATTTACTTTTAATTATAAACTCTGTTCCTTCACTGTTGGAATTTTTTGTAGGAAATATTTTTGTTTGACGGATTCTCAAGGAACAATGAATTTTATCGTTGCATCCGAATCTAAATTCTTGCTACAAATAAAAAGGATTTTTTTCTTCAATGTTTTGTTTGTTTATAATTTATCTTTTTTTTTAATTCACTGAATAATACTACTATTTCTAAATTGGCAGAAAGGCCGCTGCACAATGGTCCAAAGTCCAAAAAAGCTGGCCAAAATATGAAGGTGTCAAGCACCGCCAGCATAGTTTTGGGCTAAAAATGTTTCACCTCTTCTGGAAGTTTTATTTATCATCATGATAATGATGATTTAATTAATGAAATTAAACAAGTTCAGTTAACGAAATTTATTAGATTATTAAAATTAATAGATAAATGCTAACGCTCTCCACGTTTTCTGTTTGTTGCGAGTGTAATTGCGAATAAACAATATTATGCATCAAGAGCGCTGCGGGCGCATAAATCTCATTGTTTCAGCCTGATCTTCTCACACCTCCTAACAACTATATCACCTACAGGTGTGACTCACCTGGGATTGCCGCTAGAGGGCGCTCCTCTCGTTATACCTGCATTATATTTAAATTCAATTAGGCCGTGATTTATATTAGCAAAGCAACAACGGGCTGGTGGGCTTTGCTTAACTGTAACATGGCGAGTGCAATTAATAATTTCACACTGTCGTTTATTGATTGCATTATGCTGCCTTATCGAGGTTAATGTCGGTTTTAATAAAATTTATTCGTTTTATTTATTATTCATTAGTCACCGGTAACTAGAATTGAATTACGGGTTTGAATAATATAGGCGATAAACTATCGATATTTGTTTTATAAACAATTACACTTTAAATCTGATAAAATCTAGATTGCAACACGTAATTCGTAGACTCAAGTTAATATACAGAGTCCGCCAGAAAAATGTATACACTCTGTCAGACTGTATCGGGACATTGATATTGTCAACTGATTTGAATTTCGAGTATGTTGTAGTGCGATCTTTTGCTTAACAGATGCAGGTACTTTCATCATCACGAAATAGCTGGAGCACTCTTGATGTTCAAGCAGCAAAAGGCATTTTGAAGTGGTTTGCCAGGTTTGGTAATGCCGTTGAAGATGGAAGCGGAAGTTTGAAACAGAACGCCCAACCCGCCTCACAATTAAAAGTATTATTTACAAGTTTGAGGAGGGTGTAACGATTTGTGATCATAAAGTAATATAAGGAAGAGCGCGTACAGCTACAAGTCCTGCTTCGTCGACTCTCTAGTTGAAAATTGTTAAATTTACAAAAACCAAATTGATTTTGAACAAGCGATACCTCGGCCATTGAGGATGATTTTTTATGGAATTTTTCCTGCGTGTTTTATTTTTATTTCTGCGATGTTTTTGTTCTGGTGCTCAAAAAATTTAAACGAAAATTTTCAAAAATCCATATCTCTATTCAAAATTGTTGAATTTACAAAAACCAAATTGATTTTGAATAAGCGATACTTCGGCCATTGAGGATGATTTTTTATGAAATTTTTCCTGCGTTTTTTATATTTTTTTTCTGCAATGTTTTTGTTCAGGTGCTCAAAAAATTAAAATTAAAATTTTCAAAAATCCATATCTCTATTGAAAATTGTTAAATTTACAAAAACCAAATTGATTTTGGATTAGCGATACTTCGGCCATTGAGGATGATTTTTTATGGAATTTTTCCTGCGTTATTTATATTTTTTTCTGCGATGTTTTGTTCCGGTGCTCAAAAAAATTTAAACGAAAATTTTCAAAAGCCCATATCTCTATTAAAAATTGTTAAATTTACAAAAACCAAATTAATTTTGAATAAGCGACACTTCGGCCATTAAGGATGATTTTTTATGGAATTTTTCCAGCGTTTTTTATATTTTTTTCTACGATGTTTTGGTTCAGGTGCTCAAAAAATTTAAATGAAAATTTTCAAAAATCCATATCTCTATTGAAAATTGTTGAATTTACAAAAATCTAATTGATTTTGAATAAGCGACACTTCGGTTATTAAAAAAGATTTTTTATGAAATTTTTACTGCATTTTTTATATTTATTTCTGCGATGTTTTTGTTCAAGTGCTCAAAAAATTAAAGCAAAAATCTTCAAAAATCCATATCTGTATTGAAAATTGTTGAATTTACAAAAACCAAATTGATTTTGAATAAGCGATACTTCAGCCATTAAGGATAATTTTTTATGGAATTTTTCCTGCATTTTTTATTTCTATTTCTGGGATGTTTTTGTTCTGGTGCTCAAAAATTTAAACGAAAATTTTCAAAAATACATATCTTTATTGAAAATTGTTGAATTTACAAAAACTAAATTTATTTTGAATAAGCGATACTTCGGCCATTGAGGATAATTTTTTATGGAATTTTTCCTGCATTTTTTATATTTATTTCTGCGATGTTTTTGTTCAGGTGTTCAAAAAATTAAATATAAAATCTTCAAAAATCCACATCTCTATTGAAAATTGTTGAATTTACAAAAACCAAATTGATTTTGAATTAGCAATACTTCGGCCATTGAGGATGATTTTTTATGGAATTTTTTCTGCATGTTTTATATGTTCTTTCGCGATGTTTTCGTTAAAATGCTCAAAAAATTAAAACGAAAATTTTCAAAAATCCATATCTCTATTGAAAATTGTTAAATTTACAAAAACCGAATTTATTTTGAATAAGCGATACTTCGGCCGTTGAGGATGATTTTTTATGGAATTTTTCCTGCGTTTTTTAAATTTTTTTCTGCGATGTTTTTGTTCAGGTGTTCAAAAAATTAAAATTAAAATTTTCAAAAATCCATATCTCTATTGAAAATTGGTAAATTTACAAAAACCAGATTGATTTTGAATAAGCGATACTTCGGCCGTTGAGGATGATTTTTTATGGAATTTTTTCTGCGTTTTTTATATTTTTTTCTGCGAGGTTTTTGTTCAGGTGGCCAAAAAAATAAAATTAAAATTTTCAAAAATCCATATCTCTATTGAAAATTGTTGAATTTACAAAAACCAAATTGATTTTGAATACGCGATACTTCGGCCATTGAGGATGATTTTTTATGGAATTTTTCCTGCGTTGTTTATTTTTTTTTCTGCGATGTTTTTGTTCCGGTGCTCAAAAAATTAAACGAAAATTTTCAAAAATCCATACCTCTATTCAAAATTGTTAAATTTGCAAAAACCAAATTTATTTTGAATAAGCGATACTTCTACCATTGAGGATGATTTTTTACGGAATTTTTCCTGCGTCTTTTATATTTTTTTCTGCGATGTTTTTGTTCTGGTGCTCAAAAAATTTAAACGAAAATTTTTAAAAATTCATATCTCTATTGAAAATTCTTGAATTTACAAAAACCAAATTAATTTTGAATAAGCGATACTTCGGCCATTGAGAATGATTTTTTATAGAATTTTTTTTGCGTTTTTTATATTTTTTAGTGCGATATTTTGGTTCAGGTGCCCAAAAAATTAAAACAATAATTTTCAAAAATCCATATCTCTATTAAAAATAGTTAAATTTACAAAAACCAAATTGATTTTGAATAAGCGATACTTCGGCCATTGAGGATGATTGTTTATAGAATTTTTCCTGCGCTTTTTATATTTGTTCTGTGAATAAGTTTAAAATCACTGATATTAGAAAGTAGCAATCACATGAAACGTACAGAGAATAAGCTCCACCCACCCCCAGCACCGCACCGCACGCATCAAGATTAAATAGTTACTTATTATCTTATACTATATATTTGTAACCTTAAATGTATGAACTAAGGGCAGAAAGACCGATAGGTCGATAGCCCTAATAAAACATTGTTTACTACTACTAGCAATCACAGGTAGCAACGTGATTCAAAAGTAGCAGTTTTGCCCATCTCTAATATGTATCTTAAATTCGGGAACATAGTGACGCTGTCTATCATTTTTTTATTGTTATCTTTTACATCTCTCGAGTAAAATTTTCTAATTTGTGCAAAAATCGATTTATTGTTACGACGACGCTGATTTGCGTACAGGCGTCACAGTAACCGCGGTGGTGAATAATAAAGTCGATAGCAGTCTGCAGTTAGGATGAATTACATTACTTTTCGCATGCCCAAAATGAAATATTTAAAATAGCATTATATCTAGATTTTAATAACATTTTATTTTTAATATCGAACAGTTATCGGAATACCATTGGAATAGCAATCATTCCCGACGTCACTCGTCTCTATTGTTGCATTAAAATTCAGCTGACAGAGTCGAACGATATGTTATGCAATAAAGATATATGTATCCGATGCAAGGTGCAACTATACAATATTAACCTGACCAGGTAAGGGTCAAAAGATGCGGCTCCTTTCATCTAATCTCCATTAGAATTCTATTTTCTCGCGCCTTCCCGTTTCGTCATCTATCCAACTATTTCTTTTTTCCATCACTTCGCCACTAGATAGAGCGAGACAATTTTCAGGTCGGGAAACTCGTAAAAAGCGCATTCCGATTTATCTCGGGTAAATTATAGTAAATTAAATGTCTCCCGGTAATGGATGTCGAGGTGACATAAGTCGATTAGATCACACCGCGCCGCAATTACCGAAGACCATTTGAACTGTAAAAGATCACTTTTTATTATCGCGCGCACACAGATTCACTTTTCCTTGTAATTAAAATGAATATGCGATGTGGAAATGGCGTATAAAATTCTTCGCGTTTACCGCAATAAAATGCAATAATGAATGAGTTTTTCATTGTGGCCGGGCGTCATGTGTGTCGGTGCATCTAACCGGATAAGTGACGGGCCGACCTTCGCTTCGATTTCCTTATGGTTATTACCGATCTGGTATTATTTAATAACAATAATTGATGACATCAGTCCGGCATCTGATTGGGATTTAATTGCTCGCAGTTGACATTATAATGGTAACTAATTTAAATTCCGAAAAGTTATCTTTACCTGGTTCTACTCTTTCAGAACCGAGGTTTATGGTAACTGCAGTTTTTCTACAAACGCAATTAACTTCTAAATATGGATAATTGTGATGTTTTCTGAATAATCCATTTATCTCTTTTATACATTGTATTTACATACATATATACAGGGTGTTTTTTTTTTAGATTCTCTATGGGGATCTCGGAATCTATAAGAGGTGGAGTAAACGGTTAAATGGACAAAGTATTATGAGTAAAAATGAATGGTAACTAGATATTTTGAAAAGTGCCAATTTTTTTAAATCGATTTTTCTCAACTATTACAAGAGATGGAAGGAAACTATTTTTCAAAAATTTTATATTGAGCAAAAACATTTTTTTACTGACCATTTTTTTAATATTTGGCTATCGCCTGGCCTTGGTATAATAACCATTGGCCAAACTGACCCTTTTCAAGGAATGTGAGACACTCCGTTATTTTTATATATATTCTTTGACGTTTTTACATGTACAACTATATTCTTGTATAATTGTCATTGTAAATAAATTGTTTATTATTATTATTAAATAAGTCCGTCGGAATAAAGAGAAAAAATGTATTTCTAATAAAACCATAGCCAACTATGTTTTCTAGTTAAAACAGCGTAAGTTTTTGTTTTATCTTACCACGTTACGTCAAATTGACCCGTAATTAATCTAATCTAAGCTAACTGTGAAAGTTTATATTTATGTGCATGATTATACAATAGAACGTTGTAAACATCTTCTGTTTATTATGAAAGTTAATAGAAGTTATTTGGTGGGATACCAATAAAATAAAGCACACCGATACAAATCAATTTCTTGTAGCTCCTTTGTTTCCACCTTTTATTTCCTGCAGAGACACGGGTATTTATGTATTGTGCGCGTAAAACAGGTAAAGATCTCTTGTTAGGTAATCGAGTAGCATGGGGATTTTTCTGGGACGCCATAAAATAGTTAAATTTACTGGACCACAGTGCCACATATTATAATGGCAGATGGGAGCCATATTATCCACACCAAATGAAGGAGCGTGGGTTCGTTATGCCCGGACAACGGACATTAGACGCGACATTCTTGGTATAATTAACTATCTCACCGCCATTATAAATAATTTATACAAAATTAATAGTTCCCCGGAAAATGTCCAAGCATTGGAAATATTTTCCTATAAATTTTAAGCTCACGTTGTGTAACCACGAAAAAATTATTATTTCCATGATTAACGAGATCGAAAATTTGAATTGCGAATGCTAATGAGAAAAAAAGGCGAAATGAAGTTTCCTTTGTCGGCTTCAAGATTATTGAATACCGGTGGCAGTTGCGGTTTAGAACTCCCAGGAAGAGTAATTATACGGACCTGCTGAATTATCGTGTTGCGCCAAAATGGGTATATCATGTGCGGCCCTTGCAGAAATATAACAATTAAATCGAACTACGCTCAATGGCAAATAATAATTAAATTTAACACGGAGACAACCTTTGCTGGAATGCTATTCTGACTATTTCGCCGTGTTGGACGTTTAAAAAGCGGTTTCCCATTTAGTCGTCGAATAAAATGAAGCCGAAGGAAAGTGTGCGTTGCTATTCGATAATGTGTGAATACTGGGAATTTCTGTTGATTTTATGTTTACGAGGGTAGAAGTCGGTCATAAACGCACGATGAACAATAGTAATAATAAACCCATTATGAGGCATTTGTGGTTATTTGTTTTAGCGCGGTTATGCCCGATTACTCCTATGAATAATTTGATATTATTGCTGGCATTGAAATAGTATACTTTGATCAATGGATCTTTGCGTGCACGTCATACTAATTTCATGCGTTTACTCCCTCTACGATAAGTTAAATGAGGCACAATAATGTGTGTTCGAATATTGTCCAAAACGAGAACACTGCGTTTTCGGTAATGACGCCCACGCAAAGATCCGTTGATCAAACTATATGAACATCATTGTTATTATCGATTTTACGCAGACGTTTTGCCCAATAGGCGAAAGTGCACCGAACTGTCAGCTTAATCGGGTGAAATAGCCACTAGCGTCTTTAGCTCACAAGGATCCACCATTGCTTATTCAGATGAAGAAATCTCTGCACTTGTTCTGCGCTCGAAGGTGTCAAAAGATCACTCACGAGCAACCCCTTTCTACCCGACGCTATATAGTCGAGTTTGGAGATATTTGGCATGTAAGGGAACTTTCTCTTTTATCGACAAACAAGTGGTCGATCTCATTGGTGCGGCTAATATTTCAACGGTTCTAGTTGCTACGTTTGGGACTATGCTTCGGTGATCGAATTTACTTCATAATTCCCAGACATACCAAATATCTCCAAACTCGACTATAGATATGACCGTCTGTATCTTCATTAAGCTTATTTCGATAATGAAAAAAAAATCAATAGTTCGGTAATACTAAACCGGATGTGCGAATATATGACACCACGTAATTAAGATATCAACTCACAGTATGTTTATAGCTTACGAAGCAGAGAACAGTGGGGGGGGGGGGCTATCCTGAGTGTGTCAAGTTGGCACCCCAATGAAGAGTTCTGATAGTTCTGAATAGAGTTCTCAATTCCTTTTGATGTATCTGGAAGTACTATCAACTTAAAAAAAAAATGATATCAATTGTACCTTATCGTGCGACGAGTTTAATTTATATTTCTCCACTATTGCTAATATCATCCATACGCACTTTCCTACTTCACAAATAGAAAATAAGGTGCTCATCCAAACTGTCCAGAATAAGCAATTTGAATTTAAGGAAATATCGTACATACAGGTAAGAGACGCCTTCACAAAATTAAAATCCAGCAAATCACGCGATATATATATATATATATGGGATGAGTGCAGAACTAATTAGGCAAGTTAAAGATTTACTAATAATACCAGTTACAAAACTTATAAATAATATAATAAAAACAGGACATTTTCCTTCTGCTTTAAAACTCTCTAAAATTATTCCAGTATTTAAAAAGGGTTGTGTAAATAATCTAAATGATTATAGGCCTATCGATATACTACCAATACTATCAAAAATAGTGGAAATGATATTAAAAGATCAGTTGGTCAATTACTTTGAAACAAACAATTTGTTCTATTCTGGTGCTTCCGTTTTAAGCACTCAACCATAGATGCAATTATTCAAATGAATGAAGTAATACTGGATAGTTTTGAAAATAAAGAATCCTGCATAGGAACTTTCATCGATCTTACTAAGGCCTTTGATTGTATACATCATGATCTTCTGATTGAGAAACTTTTTAAATATAATATAAAACTGGAAAGTGTAAACCTAATACAATCATATTTACAAAACAGATTACAAGTTGTTAGTTTAGGTAACGATATGTCAAACCCATTGCCTATAACGCATGGTGTCCCCCAAGGATCCGTTTTGGGTACTATTTTATTCATAATATACATAAATGATTTGCCTAAGTATCTACAAAACGCGCACACCATCTTATTTGCTGATGATACATCTACTTTAAACATAGGGAATGATGAACAAAGAGCCAAACAATGTGATATTGAAACTTTAAATGACGTTATATCATGGTGCAATGGCAATAAATTACAACTAAACAGAGCCAAAACTAAAACCATAAGTTTTAAGATAAACTCAAGAAATAAAGAATTGGTTAAGTTTCTTGGGCTACATCTTAACGCGAGGCTAACTTGGAACAATCATGGAACAAGTATTGCCAAAACTATCTCCAAAAATATATTCTATCTCCGTAATCTTTCTCGACTCGTGTCAAATAAAGTACTGAGAACGGCATATTTTTCGTTAGTAGAGATTCACTTAAGGTATGGCATTATTGTGTGGGGCCATTCTTCGATCAAATCTCGCATATTTGCATTGCAAAGACGAGCAGTGCGAGTATTAGCTGGTATTGGATACAGGGAGGAATGTAGACCTCAATATATAAAGCTCAATATTCTTACGCTACCTTCCATCTTTATTCTTGAATGTCTTATATATGTTAAGAAAAAAGAAAATGAATATAACAGACATAATCACCACAGCTATCATAAATTTTTGAATTTGAAGTATAATTTTTCCATATTCCATAATTTTGACATTTTAAACGTCAGTTTCATCCGAGTTTACACAACGCTCGATGTACATTTAAAATATGATTTCAATTGAAAATAAACTATGGAAACTATATAAATGGTCATGATACCATCAAGTCGGAGAAAGTAACATGATGGCTACATTTTTTTATTTATATTTTCGTTGTTTTGGTCGTCTGGGGTTTGTTTATTCTCTTTATTGTTATTACCTTGTATTTCTTCCTCATATTCAGGTTCGTTCACTTTTCAGATAGTCACAATTAACAGAAAAACTTTTTTTTTAAGAGAGGAGAGAAGATCTTTTATAGACGCCCCTAAAGTGGGGCAGTGTTGGATTTCTTCCCTTGAGGGGCGGAAGTATACCAACTAAAAACTCTCCTGAGAGTAGAGCGATACGAGACCGAACCTTGACTACGGTCAATCGCAGGGGACTAATAGAAAAACACTGCAAAGTACAACTTTAAATTCGTGATAAAGATTAAGCTTCTGATAATAGGAAAACGTTTTAAGCGCCATCTGTTAATTATAGCTTCAATTTATTTTATTAACAAATAAAGAAACTTCTTGTAATTACGTTACCGTATGCGCTTGAACCCAAAAAAATATTCTAGGGGCGTCGGCGTCGGAGATCTTTCTGGCCATTCCAGTCGACCTTGTCTGTCGATCCATCTTTCTGGACAAACAGTATGCAGAAAATTACGAACAGGAAACGTGTGTGGCGGTGCGCCATCATGTTGATACCAAAGAGTATCTTAAGGGAGGGGGTTTTGATCCGGAAACTACGAGAATTGGATCCATCAATGAAGGGTTGGATATGTTTCTGGCCTGAAGTAAGAGTGACTAAACTCATGGGTAGATTGATTTGCAAGGGATAAAAGGAAACCACACTAATCTGTAATATTTCTTATTAATAAATTAGTAATTAATTACTTGAGCTTCTGCAGCGAAGTCTTACTTAAGTAAGAACAACAAATATCAATTAAAACAACTACTCCCCGTGCTAATGCACCCCCGGGTATTGAATTACATGATTGATATTTGCTGTTACATGTCTGAAATCGCATTCAGCACAATGTAACATTTTGGGACTGATATTACCTTTCATCGCTCCGTCGAATTATTTGAAAAAGAACTTCCAGCAATCTGCAGACACGTGTTTCGGGGTTTCACCCCTCATCAGTGCAGCTATGCTGGTTTTAATGTATGAACCTTCATGTTTATTTTAATAAACTGCAGCTAATTAAACGATTTATGTTTAATATTTTCTATTCATGTAATATTTCTGTTTCACGTACAACGTAGGCCCTAGGGTTGTAACTCCTTGGCACATGGTCCCGCGGTACTCGTTCGAACTCCTGGTTCCTCCGAGTGCAAACTCTCCCTTCTATTTCATTGCTTGTTCCCTTATCTTTTAATCTGTGTGTACTATTTTCACACTTCTCCTCCCGTCTGTAAGTCTTATTATTTCTAGTGATTTTCTAGTGTTGTATTTTTAATTATTTCCTGTCTCTTTTTCAACTCTTGCCCGTTGCCGTGAGCCTTTTTGAATCTGTTTTTTATCGTAACGTCATATCATTTTTTATGTCTATATAAGTATTTACAGATGTTCATGAATAATATTTTTAGAGACCCGATCTAAAAAGATGTTGTTATTGTCACTCGGGATAACAAAATTCTCATAGAAAGAGGTGAATATTTTAGCCACATTTCAGTTAAAAGTAAATACATTTATTAATGATAATAATACGAACTACTAATACGTAAATAATAAAACAGTTAATTCAATAAATTTATTATATTGATTGATTAACACATGACTAATTTCGACCATTTGTCATATTCTTATAGAGATATATCTGAAATCAGGTAATAAATTTATTATTATTACTTTTCAATCATTAAATAACAAAAAATTTATATACCATGATCTGTATATAATATGAACTAAAAATCGAAATTGGTATTAATTCAAAACATTTTTTGTTATTACCCTACAATAACTCAATAACAAAAAGAAACATTTAATTACCATGATCTGATCGAATAATATGAATAAAATAATCGTAATTAGTACTTGAACTTAATTGTGAATTTGTTCGGTTCTGTAAATAACCGTTTAGGTGAGTTGGCGATGATTGTACATAAGGAGCGATAATAGTTTATGAAATGTAATATAAAAAAATAACACAGGTAATATGTACACAATGGAAGACATTGATGCA
The DNA here is from genome assembly GCA_910593695.2 of Ocypus olens. Taxonomy (NCBI): domain Eukaryota; kingdom Metazoa; phylum Arthropoda; class Insecta; order Coleoptera; family Staphylinidae; genus Ocypus; species Ocypus olens. Next base: position 48,284,227 of record OU343049.1, read on the forward strand.
ATTGTGCTGATGAGATGATATTGAATAGACAAGCTGTCTACAAATATTTGCCGCCCAATAGTTCGACAAAGTGTAATCGGCTCCGACTGACAATCACGATACAAAACGTTGCCTCATTACGAACAATAATTTCTTTTATGGCCCGTAAAGCGTTTCATTCACTACACTTTCTAATATTTTATAAATTGTCATTCATCGTCCACCGACCAAGTCGAATTTGTTTATTACAAATTACACCAAAGACAAATTTGAAGTGCCGAACTAGAATGCGAATTGGAAAATGTGAGAAGAGAGAGAGAGAGAGGGAAAGGTGGGAAGATGGAGGTTTATTGGTCCTGATGATTGATGACGGCATTAAATTAATAACCTGGGTGGCATTCCTTATCACATAGGAGAGATATAAAAGTGTGAGATTCAGCAGTAAAAAGGCGCATATCGTGGCCCATATTTGGTAAAATGCGAACGTAAACCGTTTACGAGTTGATATAACATCCGTTGGCAATATGATCGAAACCAATACCGTCATTTATATGTCTGATTTGTATTCGCAACTGGGAGTATATGCTACAGTGATCTAATCTATATAAGGCGTAAGTGCCTCTCCTCGCAACTCACATCGGTAAAAACCCAATAAACTTTATACTCTTGTTTGGTACCATTAAATGTGTATTGACTCCCAGTGGAAAACAAGAATTACACGGAATTCATATAAATATGTTAAGGGCGCCAAAAGAACGTATGCCTTATTCGGATTTCAAGTTTATGCAGAAGGGTTAATACCAAATTATATTATTATTTAAATATTTAATCATTTATACCTACTTGAGTATTAAAAAAAGAATGGTTGATGGGAATTCGGGTTAAGGAAGTGTGCATTCTGCCACAACCGATTGTTTGTAATAATTTTCATATATAGATATGAAAGGACAACCACTTATACATCCATGAACCCTCACGGCCATTTTTTCATTCAGAAAAAGTGACCGCACGGATGGGATTCGAACCCACGACCACGTAGCCCAGAAGCAGGATCGCTACCCACTAGGCCATGGCGTACCCCCCCCCCTCCCCTAGAGAATTTATAATAGAAATTTTCCTGTTATAACAAGTGCCGGATTTAGGCAAGGCAGTCCAGGACTTGAAAGTAGAAGGGGCCAGAAGGACACATGTTTCGAAAATTTTAACTAAACGTAAAAAAAACTCCGGATGAATATGAAATTTTAATAGATCGAACTAGTATTGAAATATTAATTTATTAAATGTATTTACGACAGGTGAAAAGTTACAATAAAGAAAATAATCGCAAAAATCACAAGCAAACAAAGAGTACTGTTTATTTGATTAGTTTAAAAACATAATAATTCTTGTCTAATTTTGTATTTTGCAGAAATACTGAGTGCAAACATTATTAGACGTCATTCGAAAGCTCAAAAATAAGCTCTTTGCTATAATAACCTTAAAATTGTAAGAGGATGCTTCAAGAATCACTAGAAAGAGTTATTTTTAGGATGTATGGAACTGATTACCAATTTTTAATGAGTACATTAAATAACATAAATGAAAAAAAATGGTGATGTGGCCATCATGTTACTTTCTCCGATGGTATCATCATTTATATTTACACTTTCATGGTTTATTTTCCATTGAAATCATATTTTAAATATACATCGAGCGGTTTGTAGACTCGCATAAAACTGACGTTTAAAACGTCAAAAATATAAAAGAATATACTTCAAATTCAAAAACTCAGTTTACTCAAAAACTAAAGGTATTTCGAAAAAAACTTATTCTTTATAAGTTGTTCATTTTAGCATTCTCTACAATTATTATTAACATAAATTTGCTGTAACTATTATCGTTTTATAATTATAAACCAAAAATTAAAAAAATAATAATACATTTTTTTCTCGAATAAAAATGATTTTATGAAAAATGTCTTCAAGCAAAAGAAGTTCATTTCTTTGTTGTCTTTAAAATTTGTTCAAATGATTTTGTGATATTTTTCATATTTAAGAAAATATTGGCAAAAAACAAAAAACAGTTAAGGTAAACGCCCACTTCCGGTGTACGAAATTTTACCAAAAGCTTTTCAGTTCTTCAGATTATCAAATAAGATAGATGTTCAAAGTTTCATATCAATTGCTCTATTAGTTTTTGAGATACAGCGCGCACAGACAGACACACACACACACACACACACACACAGGCGCACACACACACACACACACACACACACACACAGACACACACACACACACACACACACACACACACACACACACACACACACACACACACACACACACACACACACACACAGACACAAAAATTTGTTGAAAAAAAAATCACGATCACAATACTTTCTCGTACTTCGTAACTGAGAAAGTAAAAATTAATGTTACTGATTTTGATTTTGTAATACATTTTTGAAAAATTCTAAGATATAAATAAAGTTGTTATTGGCAGGCCCGAGTCAAGCGGAGCTGTTAAGGATGCTTAACACAGTGGGCAGGTCGCAGGTCGTGGGCGTTGATTATTGGCCCGAAGCGACGATGCTTAGAGGGCGCTAAATTGGTTTTTGGAATCATTTTTTTTTTATATCAGCGCTCGTAAAAATTTGAATCCATGTAATATACATTTTTGCATTGTTTAATTTTTTCCAATGCAAACTGCATGAGCAACAGGTGCTCATAAATTGAGCAACATGTGCTCACAATTTAAAAAGAAACATAATTAAAATTTTTTATCCATGTAATATACATTTTTGTATTGTTTATTTTTTTTCCAATACAAACTGCGTGAGCAACAGGTGCTCATAAATTGAGCAACAGGTGCTCACAATTTAAAAAAAAACGTAATTAAAAATTTTAATTCAAGTAATATACATTTTTGCATTGTTTAATTTTTTTGCAATACAAACTGCGTGAGCAACACGTGCTTATAAATTGAGCAACAGGTGCTCACAATTAAAAAAAACGTATTCTTTATAAGTTGTTCACTTTAGCATTCTCTACAATTATTATTAAAATAAATTTGCTGTAACTATTATCGTTTTATAATTAAAAACCAAAAATTAAAAAAAAAAAAATATTTTTTTTTCTCGAATGAAAATGATTTTATGAAAAATGTTTTCAAGCAAAAGGTGTTAATTTCTTTGTTGTCTTCAATGTTTTTGTGATATTTTTCATATTTAAGAAAATATTGGCAAAAAACAAAAAACAGTTAAGGTAAACGCCCACTTCCGGTATACAAAATTTTACCAAAAGCTTTTCAGTTCTTCAGATTGTCAAATAAGACGGATGTTCAAAGTTTCATATCAATTGCTCTATTAGTTTTTGAGATACAGCGCGCACAGACAGACACACGGTCACACACACACACACACGCACGCACACACACAGACACAATTTTTTTTTCTATAAATTGTTGAAATGGCATCTAGGGACCCCAAAACGGATATTTCCGTAAAAAAAATTTTTGAAAAAAATCACGATCACAATACTTTCTCGTACTTCGTAACGAAGAAAGTAAAAACTGAATACTCGCGCAATATTGAGTGGATAAATGAAGACTTGATAGATTGTGCAAAAAATTCCCTCAGCGTATAAAAATATGACAGCTACGGAATTGTTTGAATGCTTTTTAGACAATGAAATATTTTTGATGTTGTTAGAGGAAATGGCTCGATATGCTTTATTTTTGAACTACTTACATCCTAAAGTAACTTTAGGTGAACTAAAAAGTTTCATTGGCATACTTGTTGAGCTGCGGGGGGTGAAATTTTATTGGGCGTCTGAAAATGATATGAATAATTTTGCAATTAGTATATGCACCTACTAATAGATAGATTAGATTAGATTTTTTCAGATAATGATGTTTCTTCAAAAATGAAAATTCTAGATATATTTAAGAAATTTGAAAATTTTTATCGGTTGGTCTATTGTTTTGCAAATGCCAACAGAAACATTTGCATCTATTTAATAAACAGTTTACCTCGTTTAAGAAAATCCTACTAAGACAAAAGTTATGAAGTTCCAAAATTGTCCCAGCAGTAAAGCTATAATTAACAGAATATGGAAACCATTGAAACTGTTGGGTTATTGTTTTGCAAGCGCTAAAAAATCTTTTGACATCTATTTAATAACTGAAACAGTTTAGTTTTCAAAAGACTTTCCAATACGAAAAAAAGTTATAAATTTTCAATTTCAAAATGATCCCTGGAGGAAAGTTTACATTTTAGCTAGAATTCAGACTCCTCGAGCCGTTCAGAGATGGCAGTTTAAACATTTACTTTAATTCTACTTAACTGTTTTCTTATGTATTATTTTTTGATCCGTTTGGTTGTATGTGGGAAATATTCTTAATTTGAAGTTTATTTTCTAAAAATGTGATTTCTATAGAAAAATTCTTAGAATTAAAAAATGTAAAAATGGTGATGTGGCCATCATGTTACTTTCTCCGACAAGATAATATCATTTATATTTACGCTTTCATGGTTTATTTTCAATTGAAATCATATTTTAAATGTACATCGAGCGTTGCGTAAACTCAGATGAAACTGACGTTTAAAACGTCAAAATTATGAAAGATGGAAAAAATATTCTTCAAATTCAAAAACTCAGTTTACACAAAAACTAACGATATTTCGAAAAAAACCTATTCTTTAGAAGTTGTTCGTTTTCGCATTCTCTACAATTATTATTCACATAAATTTGTTGTAACTATTATCGTTTCATAATTATAAAAAAAAATTAAAAAAATATTAATAAATTTTTTTCTCGAATACCAATGATTTTATGAAAAATATTTTCAAGCAAAAGGTGTTCATTTCTTTGTTGTCTTCAATATTAGTTTAAATGTTTTTATGATATTTTTCATATTTAAGAAAATATTGGCAAAAAACAAAAAACGGTTAAGGTAAACACCCACTTCCGGTGTACGAAATGTTACCAAAAGCTTTTCAGTTCTTCGGATTATCAAATAAGACGTATGTTGAAAGTTTCATATCAATTGCTTTATTAGTTTTTGAGATACAGCGCACACAGACAGACACACACACACACACACACACACACACACACACAGACAGACAGACACACACACACACAGACACAAATTTTTCTTTTCCAGAAATTGTTGAAATGGCATCTAGGGACCCCAAAACGGATATTTCCGTAAAAAAAATTTTTGAAAAAAAAATCACGATCACAATACTTTCTCGTACTTCGTAACGGAGAAAGTAAAAATAAATAAGGTGCTTTATTGAAAAAGGTAAGGTTACCAAAATTCCATAATAAATTTGAAAATCATATTTAAACGATAGCTAGTTCACAACTTTTGTTTGAACCATTCTTTAATATTTTTTACGGTTAGGAAATTGTTTAAGTGTTCCGGTAATTTTGAATAATCCTGTACACCGTGGACCAAAAAAAACGGTACAAGTAGTTTTGTACTCATATGTCTTCGTGAGTTATTAATAATTTTAAATAATTAATATTACACCGAAAAGACCACTTTTTATATACTGAAGGAAAAAAATGAAACACTTTAAATTCGTGAAATTTCGACCATTTTCAAACCGCCATAACTCGGTGTATTTACAATCGATTTTGATGAATCTTTGAGGGCAAGAAACTTGAAAGTGTCTTCTTTAAAGTCATGCATGCGCAACTAAACGTAACCCCTTCCGCCCCCTCTAGCGCCACTGTGAAAAAAAAAGTTTTTTCTGGAAACCATGTCCAACTTTGACGATGTCTACGGAGTTGGAAAAAGTTTGTCGACTCGATCCACCATAAAGGCATTAAAATGTGATCAATTCCCTATGCAGGACTTAAAGAACGAAGTTCCTACGATGATTTGGCACCAAGTTATGGGTGTTTGAAAAAAAGTGCATTTTGAGGTTTTTCGCACATAACTCAGGGACTTTTCAACCAAATTTGATTAATCTTTCGGGAAAAAATTTCATTTTGGCCCTACTTTAAGGCAGTAAACTCAAATTCGAACCCTTCAACCTCCGAACAAGAAAAATACGTTTTTGGGGAAAAAAAACGTCCAACTTTGGCAACGTGTACCGAGTTGGAAACAATGTGTCGATTCGATCCACCAAAAGGGCATTGAAATGTGTTCAATTACCTGCGCAGGACTCAAATAATGAAGTTCCTACGACGATTTGGCACAAAGTTATGGTTGTTTGAAAAAAGACGAATTTTGTGGTTTTTTGACTCAAGTCTGAACTTTTTGGACGAAATTGTTTCCGTTTTCACGAATGAACTTTTCTTTGCATGTTTTTTGAGGTGTGCATGAAAATTTATTGTTTGCGCGAAATCACGAATTTCGCATTTTGTACCTTAGAACTCAAAAACTTTATTTTAGGTCAAAAAAGACTCACTTTAACGATCTCTATTGGGTCGGAAAAAAATGTGGGCCTAACTCATCACCATTCGTCCATTTTCCATTCGTTCAATAAAAACAAACAAATTACACTGATGAAAAAAATGAAACACTTGAAATTTGTAAAAATTTGGGTAATTTTCGAATGGCCATAACTCGTCTTCTATCCAACCCATTTCGACGATCTTTTAAAAAATCAAAAGCAAAATGTGTCCTCTTTGAGAGGGTTTATCCCCTATTCAAAGAGAGAGCTCTACGCCCCTCCAAACGAAAAAATAAAAAGACCACAAAATGCACTTTTTTAAACACCCATAACTTTGTGAAAAATCGCCATGGGAACTTCATTTTTGAGTCCTGCACAGGTAATTGAACACATTTCAATGCCCTTTTGATGGATCGAGTCGACACATTTTATCCAACTCGGTACACGTTGCCAAAGTTGGACGTTTTTTGCCCAAAAACGTGTATTTCTTGTTCGGGGGTTGAAGAGTTCGAAAAGGGATCATTCCAATCTGAGTTTACCTCCCTAAAGTAGGGCCAAAATGAGATTTCTTCCCGTAAAACACTAAAGTTTTTTGACCTCAAAGATTAATCAAAATCGATTGAAAATACGCCGGTTATGGCGGTTTGAAAATGGTCGAAAATTTCACGAATTTCATTTTTTTTCCTCCAGTGTAGATAAGATGAAGTACTTTTTCACCAAAGAAATAGTTCTTAAACTTGTGCTCGGAGTATCTTCTTGCATGAACTTCTTCTATCCTTTCAGGAATTTGTACTGTAGGTGGTCTTCCACTTAATTGTTTGCGATTATTGTTACCGTAAGTTCTGAGTTTAATTATTAATCACTGAATACTTGTACCCGACCAACCCTTTTGTGGGTATTTGTTCACAATCTTTCGTGCAGATAAATTGTAATATTGAAAAAAATGTTTAATGAATATCTTATCTTCTTCACGTAGACAAACCATTTTTATCACAAAACTAAAATGACTGATAGAAGTGATGCCTGAAATTCATTAGAAAACAAAAATAAATCATGGCCTACTAATTTTGATACTTACAAAAGCGACGCGGCGGTACATTATAAACTCCTATCTTTGCAGAGCCTTCATTAATGTGAAATATCCTCGATAAAAAAAAAACTTTTCAAAAATGCAAACAACCATTTTTGCATCGACAAAGTGTAAATATTTTGTTTCTCAAAGCTATATTTAATGCGTTAATTATTATTGAAAATATGAATATTTACAATGAGTACCGTTTTTTTGGCCCACTGTGTATATACAGTACGTTCACGTGAGGCTCGCTAATAATTATGAGTTTTTGTCATCCCCTCTCTTGAAATTTAACATGTTCACTACGCAATGTGACACCAGATTTTGGGACGGCTCTACCTAATAGCCATTAAATGTTCAACTCGAATTTTCTCAAAATTTTTGTTATGCAAACTTATGATTTATTTGCATGACCATAAAGGAAAGTAAAAATCTATATTGTCATAGAATTTTTTTTGATGACATCATAACTAAAAAGCAAACGCAAAAACGAAGATGATCGCATGAGGAAGAATCTTTCTTCTAAATATAAGGAAAGCGATTCAAGGACGAGGAAGAAGAAAGATAATAAATAATCATCAGTTTGAAAGAATATCATTCAGAAAGCAAGCCAAGGAAAAAATATAACTTTGTTTCAGCATTTGAGTTTCCACACCATATATTTTAACCTACAACTTATGACAGTGTACAACTTCATAAACACGTAATAAGACTAACTATCATGCATCTGTTTGTCTAATGCAAATATCTACCTCCTTTCGCACGTAAAAATGCCTTTTGACGTTTATCCATCGTGACGCATCCTAAATAAAAAATGATGTACACACTGGGCATATTTTAACCGAATACATATGACTGTGCTTACAGCGACTTAAAACTCACCACGTGAAGGTGTCTGTAGATTTGATGATAGTTCAAAACATCCTAATACAATATTTCATCGTTCATAGGATAACCTGATTTTTATTTTAGTGTGATTTCCATAAACTAATAAAGTGTAGATCAAGTAGCTCAAGAAAGTGCAAAACAAGCGCATGTTTGTTCAGCAATTAAGGTAGGAGTGACCCACATTAGCATAAATAAATTTAAATTACGTGACACATTTGTCAATTATTACACATTGGAGATAATTGTGAAGCACTTTGCCCGTGCAAACACAATGCATTGGCCAATATTATTTTAGTAACGTTTGAAATATTTTCGGATCTGCATATTAGCATTTGTTACAGTAACTAATTTGCATGCGTAAATAATCGAACGTCGCTTCCTTATTGCGTTAATCATAAACAATATTTTTCCGATAAATCTTGTTTACACGCGCGGTTCATCCGCAAAAATGCGAACACAAGAAAGCAAATCGTTAAATTCCATAAGGAGCTGTCATCCTAGCGGTACTCGAAGCAATAGCAATTTCTATATGAAGCAGTCATTGTGCATCCTTGCATCTTTACATCCTTGCATCCCACTTGCACCTGCGCATCCAAACCATTGACATCGTGATGTAATAAGGAAACCGCGACACAATGCATAAACAATCTCTCTTAAAGCAACTAACACCTTTCTAACAACAAGTGCTGCTCTTTTTGCCTGCTCCTGTAATGACTTGTTTTATAATTGACGTCGACGTGAAAATTGTTTAGCTATATACACACACACCGACGTATTAATGGTAATATTCGATGAATTTTAAGGTCGAGAGGTTATTATCATTATTGTTTACAATATCGCTGAAAAGTAATTATTACCGGTCTTACAGTTAACTTTGAGATCGCGTTTTTTGCTATAATTTCATCTCGCCTCGGATGACTGTTTTTAGGGTCATCAGCTCACCTCTAAAACATATCGCACCACCTTCTAACGCGGTGTGACAATTTCAAAAGTGATACAATTAAAATGTCATCAGAGGCGCGAGAGATTTCGGGTTTTTCCGCGCGCGGATGTTTGATGAGTTTTTGTGGTGTGGGATAATGTATCGGGAGCAAGCAATAGCTAATGTGGGTTCTTAGATTAGAGCGCACGCTACCGGCCATTTCCCACGATCACACATACATTTCTATACATATAGTAATGTCCCAGTGGGTGCCTATTACTTACACTAGAACACCGTATGCCATATATAATGTTGGTGTGTGTGTGTGTGTGTATGTATGAGTACCGCACATCTTCTCCTCCATATCTTCCACACTTTCACCCGTTGACCTGATGGCACTCCCACGATTATAGCACCTGTATATCGAAATTCGAGGTGTTTCATAAGTTCAGGATGCTTTATATTGTTTATGATCCTCCGAGCCACTCCGGCATCTTGGATATTCCGGATTATTTTCATAAATTACACAAACGATATACTCAATCTTTAAAGAATTACTTTTTCAAAACTAAGGACTTTATCTGTAGAAAGATATTACATTAAAATTTAACGGATATTGAATGAAGATAAACTTTTACTTGACGTGAATTATTGCTTCATTTTATATATAATTCGAGAAACAAGGTTTTAACCATAAAAAAACGTCAATTCGTTTATTGAATAATTTCGTCTGAAAAATTATTCGGCATCGTAATGAAATAATTGCAATATTTGATTTTAATTTCACCGCCGGAAGAAGCGACAGCGTGGCGAAATATATGTAGCGAAAGCAAAAATGAATTAATTACAAAACCATTAAATTAATTTGATTTTTTTTAAGTGCCTTAATCAGTTTTTCTTTAATGCTGCAGGCGTTTACTACGTGGTACATCTGGAGTATTAATTATTGAAGTTGAGGTTTAATCATGACTAGCTTAAAGTCGAAATGGTTTATTTAAATAAAGTTACAACAAAGTAAGAAGTCCAGTTACACAAACATAAATGCACAAATACACACGGCTAAAGAATCTCGTGATCGATGACCAATTAGCAAAAATACCACTACTACAACCCAAAGTAAAAATATTAATGTTAATATATTTAACAACGCTATATTTGCGATGAAATGTGATTTATCATAATTCGTTAATCTAAAATAAATCATTTTGTTTATTATTACACTCGTTTACAGCCAAATTTCTTTTATGTATTTTGGTTTGCTAAACTCAAAAATCACATTAAGATTTTTTTTATGGATAGGTTTTCAAGATATGAGTTTTTGAATTTTATTTTCGTATTTTTTTGGAGATAGCTTCACACGTTGGACCATATCTTGAGTTATAAACCCCGATTGGGTCCCACAAGTTTATATTAAAAGTAACCGAATATCCAACAATCTCTAAACTCGAAAATCATATTGAGAATTTTTTTATGGATAGGTTTTCGAGATGGAATTTTATTTTCATTCCTTTTAAAGGTACCTTTACATGTTGGACCATATCTCGAGTTAGAACCGTACGATCGGATCGCACAAGATATTATATTAAAGGTAATCAAATATCCAACAATCTCTAAACTCAAAAATTACATTTAGAAACATTTTCGTTGATAGGTTTTCGAGATGAGATTTTAATTTTTTTAGCTTCACATGTTAAGCCATATAAGTTATAAACATCCGATTGGGTTTCTTCAGAGAACATATTAAAGGTAATCAAATCTCTAACAATCGTTTGCCACATTGTTTTCCAATCGGTTCAGTAGTTAAAGTGTTGAAGGCCAAAATATTTGAGAAACGACGATTTTTTTGGGCCAAAATAACACTCTATCGGCATGCAAAAATAGAAAACGTCAAATTATGTCCAGTTTCTTATTATTTACGTATAGATCGCACTTATACGAAGAAAACAAGGTATCTATAAAGAAAATCTATAAATAAATACCGGACTTATGAGCAAACCAAAATTCATTTCTTTTTTGTTTTTATTTTTCCGCCTATTTATTTCATTTCGTTCATTTTTATTGTTGAATTTCATTATAATATATGTGGATTAGAAATAATTTTAGCCCTTGCTTTATCTTCAATACTTTTCCGTTTCTCTGATGAGGAACCAAATATAGTCTCCCAACATTCTTTCATCCCAAAATCCCTGGTAGCGCTGCTGAATGGTTTTGATTTCTTGGTGAATCCTTTCACCATGCTCGTCACTAACATCACCGAGATTCTTCCGAAAAAATCCAAATGGGAATTAATTAAAATTAATTTTAAGCCCGTTAAAATCAACATTGAAATGAAATGTACATATTTTTTTAATCACTGCAATGAAGAAATACATGCAAAACTTCGACGGTAAATGAAACAGAATAATAATAATATATATTCCATGCCCATTTTTGCATTTCTTGAGCAAATCTTCAAGATTCAAATGTTTTTTTTTCAAGTTTAAGTCATTTTGGGAACTATTTGTCGGAAAACATTCTTTGTGGGACTTCTGGAAACGGAGGTGCGCAATACGAGATTTGTTGAAAAATGGTGCTTAATTTGACTCGAAACGCATAAATAACGATTTAAAAAAATTCAATATTTTTTTAAATTTTTTGTTAACTCAGTCTGGGAACTATTTGTCTCAAAAATTTCTTTGTGGGACAAAAAATAGTGCTTAATTTGACTCGAAACTCATAAATAACGATTAAAAAAAATTCCATTTTTTTTAAGTTTTTGTCAAGTCTAACCACTCATTCTGAGAACTATTTGTCTGAAAAATTTCTTTGTGGGACTTCTGGGAACGGAGATACGCAAAACGAGATTTGTTGAAAATAGTGCTTAATTTGACTCGAAACGCATAAATAACGATTTAAAACATTTTCCCTTTAATTTTTTTAATTTTTATTTGTCGCTATAAACACAGCACAAGAAACACGAAGGATGGGGTGGAGGCAGAAATAGTCTGATCAGCGCGATGACAATCGCTATTATTTAAACACGGATATTTACAGAAAAATGTTCAATGTTCAAGAAAAATATATAAACAAGGAAAGGTCAATAAGAAAAGTCAAGAAAATAATGTCACAAAAAAAAGTATAGTCACCAGCACAACACAAGTTCGCGAGAGGCAAGAGAGGCCGACGAGATCGCGGCGTCGAAAGCGGCGGCGTCGGAAGTGGTGGCGTCGGAAGCGGCGGCGTCGGAAGCGGCGGCAAAGGCAACGGCGGCGAAGGAAGAGTCGGCGACGGAAGCGGCGGCGAAGGAAGAGTCGGCGACGGAAGCGGCGGCGGTGGCTGCGGCGGCGTCGGTGGATCGACGGCGTCTCGGCTCAGCGTGGCGGCGACTTGGTGTTGTGACGAATGATGAACTGAATGTTTAAGTCTGAGTGTTTCATCTTCCTCTGAAGAATCGTTTGAACTGGATTCTGGCTCTTGGCGGGAACCGGTGTTTTCTTGGCCGGTACAGCCACCGGTTTCTTGGGGGGCTCATCTTCCTCGGAGGAATCATCATCTAAGCTAGACTCTTGTTTCTTGGCTACTGGTTTAGCAGGAGTTTTCTGGGCCTGTTTGGCTGGAGTTTTTTGGGCTTGTTTAGGCGCTGGTGTTTCATCCTCACCGGACTCTTCAGAGCTGCTCTCGGCCTTCTTTTGCGCAGCTTTGTCTTTTCCGTTTATTTGAGGGGCTACCATCTTAGGCTCATCTTCCTCACTACTACTGCTTTCGGACTCAACCGAATTGAATTTTAACCTTCTATCGTTCTGGCTTGTTTTAATCTCCGTTAAAGTTGTTGATCCTTTTACCAGAGATGGCGGCTTAAGTTTATTTTCATAGATACTCGCTACAGATTTGTCCTTCTTGTTCAAATAGTCAAATATCACGGCAGCAGCCAAGGAGTTGGTGTTGTCTGCCATTTTGGGTTGCGCTTTAGCTTGAGCGGCTTTAGCCGGTGCTTTCTTAGGAGGCTCATCCTCCTCTGTACTCTCTTCAGAGCTGGATTTCGCCTTTTTAGCCTGAGTAGCTTTAATGGGCACCTTAGCTTGAGGCACTACTTAAGCCTGCGTCTTCACGACTGGTGTCGTTATAACCGGTTTTTTAGGTGTTTGATAGCGACCCGACTTCTAAGAGCTAGCTGGAGGTCATCGAGGGCGGTTTTCACCCCGCGCTGCGCGCCCCCGTGACGGCTCTATCAACATTGTTGCCAATAAATTCAAAATTCCGGAGAAAACTATTAGCTAGATTTGATACCGGGAAGCAATCATTAAACGATGCATCAGTGGTCGCTGATGTTTCCTTTCATAAAAAAGTTAATGTTAGTCGTAAACACAAAAATGCTCGATATAAAAAAAATAAAAGATATTGTGACTAGAGTTCAAATGATAGAAGATTAATTAAATTGATTCTGTAATTTATGTAAAACAAATAATTTTTGAGAAAATGGACAAGAAGTAATCTTAAATCGTTTATTTTTGAAAGGAGGGAGTATTACTTTTGTTGCAACAAACGAACGAGACGTTGCATTTCTGTGTATAGTGCATTATTTAAGTTCCGGGTAGTGCATTGCCACCCAAAACCTCACCTGAATTCATCCTTGTACCACTGGTCTTTACCTAATCCCTTTGGATTAGAACTCCGCTGCCAGTTTTCGAATAAAGATATTAGTCCGTTTGCCCAGTCCTTTTTTCTGCTCTCTCTGACATTCTTATTCCTCCCAATCAACAACCCTTTCCCCTCTTTCCCACAATTGTATTATGGGACCACCTTGTCAGCTTAATAATATTTGATGGCAATTTCACAAGTGATCATGTTTTTAGAGATGTTTTACTAGTGGAATACAAATTTATTTTATTTTTAGACTGTTGAATATTAATTTTTTCTAGTATGTTTAAAATACGTTTCTTCTGGATGAATTTGTGAATTTTGGGGGTCAATTCCACGAGCAGTAATTTTTTCAGAAATTTTCTAATCGTGGTAAGCAAATTTCTTTTACCAAAATTAAAATTTTAAATGTAGCCATTTTGTTTTATCAAACATTTACTTTCTTTGCACGAATTTGTAAAGTGTTTGGGGCCAATTTCGTGAGTGATCATTTAGTTAGAATTTCCCAATAGCGGGATGCATATGTCTGTTACCGAAGTTCAAGTTCTAATTGCAATTTTATTTCTAACGGAACTACGCCTAGTATTTTTCAGTTTGTTAAAAATATGTTTCTTCTGTGTGGATGTATATATTTTGAAGCGATTTCACAGATGATTATTTTATTAGAATTGTTTTAATATCGGGTTGCATCTACCTCATACCAAATTTGTGTTTTAAGTGTTGTTCTTTTGTTTCTAACTGTGATATGCCCACTATTTTCTGGTATATCAAACATATGATCCGTGTGGGTTTGTAAATTTTGAAACCAATACGATATCTTTTTTATGGATGTATAGTCTTTGCACTCTTGTATTTATATGTTTTACATTACAACTCAAGACGTGACTGACAAGTCAATTTCCTATCATCTGCACTTGTTTAACCTAAATTCCAATCACATATCTTTTTACAAAAAAAACAAATTGAAATTGTTGTGCAAATGATCATTATTACATTTTTGTTTATACATTTTAAAAATGTTATTTAGAACATTATTGATAAACATATACTCCTAATATGTATTTGTGACTTTAAATAATAGTTCGTTGATAAACGGAAAACAAACGAAGGTGCTATGAAATATAACGGGTAAAACTTTTATTTTAACATCAAAATATATTTTTAGTACAAATCGTGTGAAATTATGAATACGTGTAAATTAGTGTCGTAGTTGTATAATTATAAAATATGATAATAAAATCCTGTTAGATAATGCAAGAGATTGCAAATGGAATTGGAAAATGCGCAAATAACGGCTACGTAGTGTAATTAGTCAGAAATATATAAAGTTGACATTATGAACCTGGACAGTCGTAAGTGTGAATAAAAATGGTATATAAATTGCTTTATATGCGCAACACACGTTTAGGTGTAACTTATCTGGTATGGCTGACATTTTTGTTTGCATAGAAGTACATTAGCGTGTTCGAGTCCATGTAAAAATATCAAACATGTGTGTAAGGTGTGATCTTTATGCTTTCTGGATAACTATGATTAATACTGCTTTGCCTGCGCCTGTGCCCGCTTGAGCCTTTGCTTGGGCCTGATAGCAAACGTTAATGAATTATGTTGGTGTCTTGGTGTCGGCTTAGCTTCGTTCCTTCGTTCCAGCGTTCGGGATATGAATGAAGCCGGACAGAGAATTAAGGAACATCTTGTCTTGATTAAACAAATGTCAGAAACTTGTTTTTGCGCGAAATGCACGCTCGTGTGGATTTATGTGTTACTTAACTGGCAAAGAAAATGTTTCCATCTTGTGTGAAACGTGAAAATTGATTTTAATATCTACACGAATCGGGGTACATTCGTAAAACATTAAAAAAGAAAATATTAAAGATCGCTTCCTACTCTACTATTATATTAGGATTTAATACGCAATAATAATCATAAACATTTTGGCTCAGTCGGTATGGATACTGTCATAGTTTTGCACCATTGATAATTTTAAAATTTTAAAGGCGATTTTACGATGAAATGTATTTCGATATTCTGTATTATCATCTAATAATTTAAATAGGAATTCCTAATTAAGACACTTAATTATATCCCATAATTAAAAAAAATATATAATAATCATTGTTGGTGTTGTAATCCATGGTTACTGGGTAATATGTATATTTAACAACTAAATACTGGAACGTACGTCATTTCATTACACCACTTATATATTAATCAGTTTGATATAAATTAAATAAGCGTGAGAATGGCGCAATAAATAAATATTTAATTAAAGGATTTCGTTTGAATGTAGGAGAGGAACAATAATCGAATATAAATAAAAAGCAATAAAAATACCACCAATAGGCAACGCGCTTTATGGATTCTAAATCACAATTAACCTTTGACCGCGAGGATTCTTATTATTTATCGAATCCGCTCGAACGGAATCGAACCGATCGTCATAACTTTTCTGTATCTATTTTCTTTTAATGCGTGGGTGCAGTTAACATCAAAAGCCATTTTTAGGCGCGATAAGAAGGCAGGATAATAAAAATCGAAATGTGAAATCACAGTTAGCTCGGTGCTAAATTATCCAGTTCTCTACAAAATCGTCTCCGTTTTGTTTATGGTTCCGGCATGCGTCGACATGAACTCTTTTATTTCATTGTAGGTTTTATCTGTGGATTGTTGGATGTGTGTGGACCACACACAGGCAGAGTTTTTCTTTAGGAAAAATACAACATTTTATAGTATAACCGTTTTCTTCTTCTATGCCATCAACATAAATTGCAAGAATGTAGAGAGTGAATTAGTTTCAAATCCTTAAAAATTATAAAAGAACAATAAAGTAATTTCACGTTAAAATAATTGCGGAAGATTAGTTACAACGACAATTCAAAATTCAGTTGGACAAACGAAAATTGCATTCAACGATTTAAAAAATTCCTAAGAAAATATTTAATGCAGGAATTTGCATCAAATCCGCAAAAATGACAAAATAACAATAAATTTGTAATTTCATGTTAAAATAATCACCATACATTAGTTACAAACAAAACAATGACACTTCAAACTTCAGCTGGAGAAACGAAAATTAAATTGCATTCAAGGATTTGGAAAATTCCCAAAAAAAAATTAATGCAGGAATCCTCAAGAATGACAAAAGAAGAATAAATGTATAATTTGATGTTAAAAGATGTGCCGTAGGTTATTTAGAAACAAAACAACGACACTTCAAACTCCAGCTGGAGAAACCAAAACTGCATTAGCATCAAATCCTTAAGAATGATAAAATAACATTACATTTGTAATTTCATGCTAAAATAAGTGCCGTAGATTAGTTACAAACAAAACACGTTATTTACTCAGCTCGGATCCTGACTGAATGTTTTCTTTTCTTCTGGAGTCTGGATTTTCATCATCTTCTTGCTTCGATTCTGCAGTAATCACCTCAATTATCTACAACGTTATTTCTTCGTTTTGACATCGTAATCTTCATCCGAATGCTTTACCAGTAGTGTAATCTTCATTTCGTCGGTGCTGTTTTCTTCAATTTCCCTATGTTCAGGAATACTTCTTTCTTCATTCAAAAGGTTTACATTCTTCGTTACACTTCATTGCTTCCTTTCCAGTTTAGATGTTCAACGTTTATTTTGTTGGCAATTAATTATTTGATTGGTTCTGATTCGATAGGAGCCCTTATCTTGACTGATTACTAGAGATGGGCAAAACTGCTACTTTTGAATCACGTTACTACTTGTGTTTTCTACTTTCTAATATCAATGATTTTAAACTGTGACTGTGATCACGGTTAGTAAACGTAGTAACACCTCTCTAATTTTGATATTATACCTGTGACTGAAGGTAATATTTTGACTATATTATCTGCTATATCAAATAAATATATGACTATCCTTGATTCAGTTCAAAATTCGAGAAGTATTTGTAGATTTTTACAGAAAAACAGAATGTTTGTTCAGTAAATTTGAAGTTGGAATGTTTTAGGTATGTGGCAATGTTTTCCTATTTTGGTTTAACCTCAAAAAAAAAACTTATTTTCTCTGTTCTCGAAGGATGATTTTGTAATAAAATCATTAACGAATAGAGATATGGATATTTCAAAATTTTCGATATAATTTTTTGAGCGTTTGGCCAAAAACATCTCGGAAAAAATATAAAACGTGCAGTCAAAATTCCATAAAAATTTATCCTCACTGGCCGAAGTACCGCTAATTTGAAATCAATTTAGTTTTTGTAAATTCAACAATTTTCAATACAGAAAATCTTCAAAAATCCTTTTGAAGATTTTCGTTTTAACTTTTAAACACTTGAACAAAAACATCGCAGAAAAAACACGTAGAAAAACTTTCTTAAAAAAATATCCTCAATGGTCAAAGTATCGCTTATTCGAAATTTGGTTTTTGTAAATTCAACAATTTTTCATGAAGAAATGGAGTTCTGAAAATTTTAGCTCTATTTTTTGAGCACTTTGATGAAAAAATATAAAACGCGAAGACAAAATTCCATAAAAAATCATCCTCGATGGCCGAAATATAGTTAATTCAAAATAAAAATGGTTTTTGTAAATTCAACAATTTTCAATAAAGATATGGATTTTTGAGGATTTTTTTGAGCACTTGAATGAACACATCGCAGAAAAAAATATAAAACGCTTAGAAAAACGCCTTGAAACAATATCATCAATGTTCGAAGAATCGCTTATTCAAAATTAATTAGGTTTTTGTAAATTCAACAATTTTTAATGGAGATATACATTTTTGAAAATTTTTGTTTCTTTTTTGAGCACTTGAAAGAAAACATAGCAGAAAAAATGTATAACGCACAGACAAAATTCCATAAAAAATATCCTCAATGGTCGAAGTATCGCTTATTCAAAATCAATTTGGTTTTTGTAAATTCAACAATTTTTAATGAAGAAATGAATTTTTAAAAATTTTAGTTTTATTTTTTTGAGCACTTTAATGAAAACATCGCAGAAAAAATATAAAACGCGCAGACAAAATTCCATAAAAAATCATCCTCGATGGCCGAAATATAGCTAATTCAAAATCAAAATGGTTTTTGTAAATTCAACAATTTTCAAGAGATATGGATTTTTGAAGATTTTCGCTTTCATTTTTTGAGCACTTGAATGAATACACCGCAGAAAAAAATATAAAAATGCAAGCAAAATTCCATATGAAATTATCCTCAATGGCCGAAGTATCGCTAATTCAAAATCAATTCGGTTTTTGTAAATCCAACAATTTTCAATAGAAATATGGCTTTTTTAAAATTTTCGTTTTAATTTTTTGAGCACTTGAATGAAAACGTAGCAGAGAAAAAATATAAAACGGGTAGAAAAACTTTCTTAAAAAAATATCCTCAATGGTAGAAGTATCGCTTATTCGAAATTTGGTTTTTGTAAATTCAACAATTTTTAATGAAGAAATGAATTTTTGAAAATTCAACAATTATCAAGAGAGATATGGATTTTTGAAGATTTTCGTTTTAATTTTTTGAGCACTTGAATGAACACATCGCAGAAAAAATATAAACGCGTAGAAAAATTCTTTAAAACAATATTCTCAATGTTCGAAGAATCGCTTAGTCAAAATTAATTTGGTTTTTGTAAATACAACAATTTTTAATGGAGATATAGATTTTTGAAAATTTTAGTTTTTTTTGAGCACTTGAAAGAAAACATAGCAGAAAAAATATATAACGCGCAGACAAAATTCCATAAAAAATATCCTCAATGGTCGAAGTATCGCTTATTCAAAATCAATTTGGTTTTTGTAAATTCCACAGTTTTTAATGGAGATATGGGTTTTTTTCAAATTTCAGCTTTCATTTTTTGAGCACTTGAAAAAACACATCGCAGAAAAAATTTTAAACGCGTAGAAAAATTCCTTAAAACAATATTATGAATGTTCGAAGAAAAGCTTATTCAAAATTAATTTGGTTTTTGTAAATTCAACAATTTTTAATGGAGATATAGATTTTTGAAAATTTTAGTTTTTTTTGAGCACTTGAAAGAAAACAGCAGAAAAAATATATAACGCGCAGACAAAATTCCATAAAAAATATCCTCAATGGTCGAAGTATCGCTTATTCAAAATCAATTTGGTTTTTGTAAATTCCACAGTTTTTAATGGAGATATGGATTTTTTCAAATTTCAGGTTTCATTTTTTGAGCACTTGAAAGAACACATCGCAGAAAAATTTTTAAACGCGTAGAAAAATTCCTTAAAACAATATTATCAATGTTCGAAGAAAAGCTTATTCAAAATTAATTTGGTTTTTGTCAATTCAACAATTTTTAATTGAGATATAGATTTTTGAAAATTTTAGTTTTTTTGAGCGCTTGAAAGAAAACATACCAGAAAAAATATATAACGCGCAGACAAAATTCCATAAAAAATATCCTTAATGGTCGAAGTATCGCTAATTCAAAATAAATTTGGTTTTTGTAAATTCCACAGTTTTTAATGGAGATATGGATTTTTTCAAATTTCAGTTTCTATTTTTTGAGCACTTGAATGAACACATCGCAGAAAAAAATATAAGACGCTTAGAAAAATTCCTTAAAACAAAATCCTCAATGTTCGAAGAATTGTTTATTCAAAATTACTTTTTTTTTGTAAATTCAACAATTTTTAATGGAGATATAGATTTTTGAAAATTTGAGTTTTTTTTTGAGCACTTGAAAGAAAACATAGCAGAAAAAATATATAACGCGCAGACAAAATTCCATAAAAAATATCCTCAATGGTTGAAGTATCGCTCATTCAAAATCAATTTGGTTTTTGTAAATTCCACAGTTCTTAATGGAGATATAGATTTTTTTAAATTTTAGTTTTAATTTTTTGATTGTGACTCATCACTTTCGATCACTGCGAGTTTGTGAGCCCATGACAGGCTCAATTAATTAATTAATTATTGTTAGTACATAAGTACTATGGCATCTTATAATTTTTTTTTATTAAATATTAAATAACATTTAGAAATGCCACCTTGTACTGTCTTCTTACAATTATGTTTTAAGTAACAGTCACAGTTTAAATAGCAATTACAGTTTGTCACAGTTTAAAAAGCAGTGATTTTAAATAGCAGTGATTTTAAGTAACAGTGATATTAAGTAGCAGTGATTTTAAGTAGCAGTGATTTTAAGTAACAGTGATTTTAAGTAACAGTGATATTAAGTAGCAGTGATTTTAAGTAGCAGTGAAATTCGCCTATTAGTAACAGTAACGACCTGTGATTTTTTAATACCAGTGAAAAATCACAGATACGTGAAATATCGTCCATCTCTACGGATTACAATGATTTTGCCCGTGAGTCGCTTGAAGAATCTAGTTAACATTAAGGGCGCTGATAAACATCTCGCCCGGGGCGCCCGAATGGCTAAGGCCGGCACTGACTAAACTGTACTCAGCGAAATTTTGTTACCGACAGAAACTTATATTATACTTGTGGTGCCATCTATACAACGTCTGAAGTTGCTTTCATGAATAGATGGATATACAAAAATTTCTGGCTTTCGACGGAGACTCATAATCCCCGAACATACAGGCGAGGTCGAAAAGCCGTTTTTCAGGCGCTGTGATGTGTGTGAGTAATGATCAACCCTGAAATAAATTGATAAAGAGTTGGAATTCGACTAAACCGCCGTAAAGAGATATTATACACATTTGAAGTATAGAAAATATGCAATAAAGAAAAAAATCGTCTGAACATATGCAACATCAGTTATAACATAGAATTGGGAAATCTAAATCTCAAAACTGTATGTTACAGAAAGTTAAGTTCAATTAAACTTGTTGAGCTTTGTCATGTTTAACAGTGCAATATTGTTAAACTTTATCATGCAGGCTTCTAAAATTTACTCTAATTTACTTCTCACAGAACAAACACTGTTGAGAAATGTACGCAAAGGATACATAACAGTTCTCATATTTATTTGAGATTAATAATTAAATTTAAGATGGAAATAAAAAATAAACGAGTCGACAATTGGATATTAAAAAAGTGTACGTTTGTAAGGTCCATTATGCATTAGTGCGTTATTTATGTGGATTTCTGGTCCAGGAGCGTCAACTCTGTATGAGTTATAGATAATTTTCAGTAATTATTTCTGGATTTATGTCACAGGTATATGGAACAGATGCGGTTTAGCCTCGGCCCTGTCTCGACAACTAACAACTTACACGTGATATACAACCCTTGAATAACAGGACAGTAACATAAAACGAAAATGCATAAGCTCTGGCCCGACGGGGTTCCTATAAAAGATTGGAGAATGGCTCTTCTATGCCGTTCTCGCCGGCGATAAAAATTAAAATTCTTCTCCTCCTCGTCTCCTCCTTGCGCCATGTTACACATATCAGATGCCCGTTGTTTAACTGCTATTACCGTGTTGATTTTTTAGGCTAAACACAATGCACGCTATCCAGCCAGAAAATCATAAAACGCTAAGTTAAGAGACACAATAAATAAGCCTTGATTTATTATTGAATTAAAGTTTTATTGGCGACATAAACCGCTTTCAGAATAATCCAGTTGTCCATGTTCAGTAGCTTAACATTTGCGGAGGAGTGATATTTAAAGGGCAATATGCTCTTCTTAATTGGCTCTACATTGTTGCTGATTGGTTCTAAAACGTATACATAATACGATAAAGATTCAATCGATGACAATAAATAAATAGTTTTAGTATAATTTTATAAGATTAGACATGTTAAGCATGTCATAAACATGTTACGGACCCGCGCAGATAGGCTTCCTGCTATTTTTTAACCCAATATCTAACTCACGCGAAGAGAAAAAAGAAAACAGTTAATCGTGAATTTAGTGAAAAGTAAAGGAGCAATAATAATAATAATGTATATGAATCTTGGTCGCATACCGAACCGAAAGAGAAGAAGAGGAATGCCAAAGCACGCTCACTCTATTAACATTTGTGATTTACCGAGATTCCTACTGTCCAATACGATCCGACGTATTAATCACTTTTATATTATAATATCCCATCCTGTATATATTACCTTTGCGTAATCGTGCGATCGCAATTGTGCGTGAGCTATAAATATGGATATAGTTAAACATCTTCAGTGTATCGTTATAACTGTAATCCGGAGATATATTTTGCTTTCGTATCATATCTTCAATGATTTTACTACATTACGCATTTATCACTACTTTGTATTAAGATTATTTAGAATAATTACGGGCGGTAATGCATATAAATATCCTCTAACGTAGCTGGAAGTTGAATACATTGCTTGATTTTCCATAAAGTATGTCATAAAGTACTTTCATGCAAATTTACTCAATATATATTTCCCATTGACGTTACAATCATGTGCATTGAAAAAAACTCAAGGTTACAGAATTATTTTATTCGGGCTAAGATAACACTATTCTGCAAAAAATACTTTTTCGCACCATTGAGAAATTTTGCCTCATTCCTGTGCTCAAGTCCGATTGCAAAATCAGAAAAAATGATTGGCAACACCATCTAGTTTTCATTCTAAAAATTATGGTTAGAGATTCATTTTCAGGCTAACTTAACGCTGTTCTGTAAAAGAAAACTTTTTTCGCACCGTTGAGAAATTTTGCCCGATTCCTATGTTTTCAAGTGTGTTCAGTCCGAATGCAAAGTCAGAAAAATGAATTGAAATTAAAATTGGAAACACCATCCAGTTCTTCATTCTTAATCTTATGATTAGAGAATTAATATTTTTAGGATAAGTTAACGCTGTTCTGCAAAAAAAAAAGTTTTTTCGCACTGTTGCGAAATTTTGCCTGATTCCTATGTTTTCAACTGTGAATACAAAGTCGGAAAAATTAATTGAAACTAAAATTGAAAACACCATCTAGTTCTTCTTCTTCTTATGATTAGAGAATTAAAATTTTCAGGATAAGTTAACGCTGTTTTGTAAAAAAAAAACTTTTTTCGCACCTTTGAGAAATTTTGCCCCATTCCTATGCTTTCAAGTGTGTTCAGTCCGAATGCAAAGTCAGAAAAATTGATTGAAATTCAAATTGGAAACACCATTTAGTTTTCATTCTAAAAATTTATGATTAGAGAATAAATCTTTTCAGGCTAAGTTAACGCTGCTCTGCAAAAAACACTTTTTTCACAACCTTGAGAAATTTTTGTTGTCAGTCCGAATGCAAAGACAGAAAAATTAATTGAAATTAAAATTGGAAACACCATCTAGTTTTCATTTTAAAAACTTATGGTTAGAGAATAAATCTTTTCAGGCTAAGTTAACGCTGTTCTGTAAAAACCCTTTTTTCACACCCTTGCGAAATTTTGCCCGATTCCTATTTTTTCAGGTGTGAAGGCAAAGTCGGAAAAATTAATTGAAACTAAAATTGGAAATACCAACTAGTTCTTCATTCTTAAATCTTATGATTAGAGAATTAATATTTTCAGGATAAGATAACGCTGTTCTGTAAAAAAAAAAATCGCACCTTTGAGAAACTTTCCCCAATTCTTAGGTTTTCAAGTGTGTTCAGTCCAAATGCAAAGCCAGAAAAATGAATTGAAATTAAAATTGGAAACACCATTTAATTTTCATTCTAAAAACTAAGGTTAGAGAATAAATCTTTTCATGCTAAGTTAACGCTGCTCTGCAAAAAAACACTTTTTTCACAACCTTGAGAAATTTTTGTGCTTAGTCCGAATGTAAAGTCAGAAAAATTAATTGAAATTAAAATTGGAAACACCATCTAGTTTTCATTTTAAAAACTTATGGTTAGAGAATAAATCTTTTCAGGCTAAGTTAACGCTGTTCTGTAAAAACCCTTTTTTCACACCCTTACGAAATTTTGCCCTATTCCTATTTTTTCAGGTGTGAATGCAAAGTCAGAAAAATTAATTGAAACTAAAATTGGAAATACCATCTAGTTCTTCATTCTTAAATCTTATGATTAGAGAATTAATATTTTCAGGATAATTTAACGCTGTTCTGTAAAAAAAAACTTTTTTCACAACTTCGAGAAATTTTGCCCGATTCCTATGTTTTAAGTGTGTTCAGTGCGAATGCATGTACCGAAAAATAGTCAAAACAAAATTCAAATTTGAATTTTGGTAAAAAAAATTTGCTTCTTCCGACTAGAAAATTTCTGAAAATATTACTGCCTGCGGGATTGATCCAAATAAAAACAAATATAGGAAGAACAAATACTTTTTTTACACCCTTGAGAAATTTTATCCAATTCCTATGTTTGTAAGTGTGCTCAGTCCGAATGCAAAGTCAGAAAAATTAATTGAAATAAAAATTGGAAACACCATCTAGTTCTTCATTCTTAAATCCTATATTAGAGAATTAATCTTTTCAGGATAAGTTAACGCAAAACTTTTTTGACACCTTTGAAAAATTTTGCCCGATTCCAAGTTTTCAAGTGTGTTCAGTCCGAATGCATATACCGAAAAATAGTCAAAACAAAAATTGAAATTTAAATTTTGGTTAAAGAAATTTGCTTCTTCCTTCTTCTAATTGGAATTAGAAAATTTCTGAAAATATTACTGCCTGCAGGATTGATCCAAATAAAAACAAATCTAGGAAGAACAAACGTATTTTTAAGATACTAGAAAATAATTGACATACCCCTATCTAGAAACAAACCTAAAACATGAATTTTGGTAAAGAAAATTTGCATCCCGCTGATAGAGTAATTCTGATAAAATCAATACAAGCAGATTTTTTTTCAAAATTTACAAATCCACACAGCAGTGATATGTTTTTGACATACTTTAGAACAATTGGCAATATCACAGTCAAACATAAACTATAAACATTTGAAACTTGAATTTTGGTCAAAGAAATTTGCATCCCGCGGTTAGAATAATTGAATAATTCCGACAGAATCACCACAAGCAGATTTGGCTTCAAAATTTACAAATCCACACAGAAGTGATATATTTTTGACATACTTGAAAACAATCGACACTCCATAGTCAGAAACGAAATCGCTACACTTAGAACTTAAACTGGTAACAGAAACATGCATCCCGCGCGATTAGAAAATTCTAAAAATATTATCGCTCACGAAATTAGCTTCAAACTTTACAAATCCACACGAAAATAATAAATTTTTGATTTATTTTTAATTTGTATTTTTATTTGTCCTAATTTTAGTTCTGACATTTGTAATACGTGATCATCATGTCATACTGCAAATAAATATAATCTAATCTAATCTATAAATTGTCAAAAATAAAAGGGTTACACTTAAAATTTAAATTTTGGTAAAAGAATTTTATTTCGAAAAATATTACCGTTTGCGGAATTGGCTTCAAATTTACAATTCCATACAAATGTTTGATATACTGAAAAACAATTAACATACAATCAAAAATAAAAGGGTTACACTTAAAATTTAAATTTTTGGTAAAAGAATTTTATTTCTAAAAATATTACAGTTTGCGGAATTGGCTTCAAAATTTACAATTCCACACAAATTAAAAATTGAAGACGACCTAAAGATAATTGGAGGACTGCATTGGAAAAGTGCGACAAAAGTGGCAAAAGTAGAGAATTTTTGGAGGCTTTATATGTAAAGTTGGACATCACAGTGTGAAAAGGAGAAGGAGATGAGGAAACATGCCCCAATTATAAAACAGCATACAATAATAAAATACAAAGATGTGAATATACACTGGTGGAAAAAAACAATGAAAAAATTTCGACCATTTTCAAACCGCCATAACTCGGCGTATTTCGATCGATTTTGATGAATCTTTGAGGGCGAAAAACTTTGAAGTTTCTTCTTTAAAGTCATGTATGCAAACTTAAGCGCAACCCTTTCCGCCCCCCCCCCCCTCTAGCACCACTGTGATTTTTTTCTTTCTTCAGGAAACCATGTCCAACTTTGAAGATATCTATAGACTTGGAAAAATTTTGTCGACTCGATCCACCATAAAGGCATTAAAATTTGATCAATTCCCTATGCACGACTCGAAGAACGAAGTTCCTACGACTATTTGGCACCAAGTTATGGGTGTTTGAAAAAAGTGCATTTTGAAGTTTTTCGCACATAACTCAGCGACAACATGGCGATTTGAAAATGGTCGAAATGTCACGAATTTCAGGTGTTTCATTTTTTTTCTTCAGTATAGATGTGAATACAATTCTAGGATTAACATTATCAACAAAATATCTTATGGTCATTGATCATGGTGAGAAAAAATGCAATTGAAATTATCACAAAAAATATCACATTTCTGTGAAAGTTGATTAAAATTATTGCAAATCATGTTTAATTGAGATTTTAGTCCATTATTTGTTCCATGAACAGAGATATTAAATGTTGGCTTTTGCCTGTTGCTATTATCAAAGTTAATGGGCATAAACAGCTGGGAAATATAAATAACAGCATTTAAAAATAATATTAAATTCAAACTACTGGAAATACTATTTTATCTCAAGGCACGCCACTGGATTCTACGGACAAAACCACTTAAATTATCATTTAACTTTTTTACTCGAGTCACTTATAGTTACTGATAAAGAGGTGTTCGAAATTGACATTTAAAAATAACTGCAAATTTCTCACAGAATAATTAAGATGGCCTTGATCTACATCATTGTTTATGTCATAGAAAGAAATATCGATATTTCCATATCATATTGTAGAAGACGCGTTTTTATGTATATCGAAATTGATTTGATTTTCAGGAACAAACTAGAATCATCATCAAAAGTTTCCTGTTTACGCATTGTAGGGGTCAAACAATGGAATTATTTTCTAATGGTGTTTTTATAATAACAAGTGTTCTCGTGAAAATTTTTGAATTGGTAATTTCAAAGAAGTTGACCATTCTTCTATAATTTCGGGCTGGTAATTCTTTTAGCAGGAGAAAAAAGTATTTCAATTACTCGGCCGCTATAATAATGCAAACAACTTGTATCACCTCGTGATAAAGAGGCGCCTTTTTGTTATATTTCAGAACCCGTATTAAGAAATGATCTAAAAGTTTTCAGTAAAGCTAGTGTTTAGATTTTTCAAAATTGGTCGTATTTAAAAAAAAAATATCAGCAAAAATTCTAAAAATATTCCTTAAAATAATTCAAAAAGCTTCGTTTGTGTTCGTTTAGTTAAAAAAAATCATTTAGAATTTTGCAAGGATATTATTTTGATCTCAAAATAAGGTAATTTGAGATGCATACAAAATTTGTACCTACACGCAGAGTAAATTTTTGTTGGTACTCGTAGAGTCTACGAGAGTCCATAGGAAAATTGTTCGGTGATACATCCCAACTTTACAAGTATCTAACTAAAAATCTAAGAAAATTGATATTTAACAGGCATGTTATCAATGTGTTAATACTTAGTAAACCTTGAAGCCTTTCAAAATGATTGGATTTTTAAAAATTGACAAATTCAATGCAAACTCTTTCTAACTAAAAGAAAATTGATCTTATTTTTAATTTTTATAAATTCAAATAATTTTGAAAGGCATACAACCTTCTACACATTGATAACGTCTTTTAAAAATGGCAGAAAATCGTACTCAAACTCTTTCTGGCAAGATCATATAGCACTGCTACGTCTGACTCACCCTTGCTATTTATTAATACGTCTCTAAATGATGTCGCTGAATGTCCCATACATTCTCTGGACCTTCTGTACGTCATCGAGATATTGTCTACTGTAACAAATGTGGAGGTTACTGAGTATACACTGGAAGATTTTAATAACTTTGTCGACTGGTGACAGCAATGTTGATACATATCAAAAAAGAGTATGGAAGGATTTATTCATTTTCCTTTCGGTATTTTACTAGGTGTACTTAAAGATGCCAGTTGCGTATGATGTTCATTATAATATATTGTTGTTTAATTGTACAACAATGCACGACATGTAATTTAGCTAAACTAGACATTTGGAATGTATGAACATTTGTATAGAAGTGATAAAATATAAATATTATGTTATTCTACCAGCAACTGTGAAGTTAATTTTTTTAAATTTTAATCGAAAAAGATATTTACACAAATTTAACTCGTAAAAGCAAAATTCGTTTTGAAATTTTACTTTCACGTTATTTTGTTATTTATTTATTTATTTACTTATTGGCAGTATATGTACACAAAAAAGTAACAAAAATTTTGATCATACATGGAAAAGGCAGAGTTCATTCCATTGATGATCTTCCACTCGTACCTGTAGTTTATCTTCATGTTGTTGGTTTCAATCCAATATTAAGCCTATACGGCAATATTTTGCTTCTTCTGGCCTCAATTTTAGGTTATTACAGCTTTTATTTCTGAAGTTGTAGGTTTAATTATCAAAGTCCGTTCAGTGTTTTCAATCTTTGAAACTTAATACTCCCCGAGAATGCTATTTTTATGAGATGGGCGGTTATAATTTTGAACTAGAACAAATTGATGATAGGAAAAATTTCCTCGAGTCGGCAATACTGGCTCTTCAGATACAGTTTAAGTTCAAGGGTAGATGCGAAGATACGTAGTGTAAATGACCAAGAGGAGAAATTTGTCTGAATGTTTAAAATAACGATAACGTTGGGCACCGCACTGCTGCATCTTCGTTTGTTGCGCCTCTGCAATAATAAACTCTTAAATTTTGAGATCATTTCCTCACAATATGGAATTTTGCTTTCCTTATATGGGATTTTATAATCACGGATATTCGGTTATTGTTATAAAATACTCCATTTATAATTGTTAATAAATATTACAATCGGCTTTATTTCGTAATTTTTTTTAATAATATTTTTAAATAACAATAATAATTACAATCGGTACTATTTTTATAAGCATTTCAAAATACCGCCTAAAAATCAAGTTAGGAAAATTTCAAAAGATGCGCTATTTATTTGAAGAACGAAGCATTTTACGCGCCTACACGAACGCCACCCATGATACACCGAGACCTCAAAAGTAATCTACAGAATATGAAGAAGAGCGCGCTCCAGGCAAAAATAAATATAAATATTACAGTCTGTTTCGGCTTTCGTAAAAGCGAACGCAATAAAATAATCAATAAACATTGTAAAGATTACATGCGAGCGTTCACTTTAGGCCGACGGCGCAATAAAAGCTTGCAAAGCTTGCTGGTTGTTGGTTGTTGTCGCCGTATGTATACCAAACACCTAACCGTAGGATTACGACTTGGGCAGCGTTCGCAAGAAACCATAAAATAAATGGCCGTATAAATGAATGAAGCATGATCCCCAGGAGACAACTTATACCCTTTGACGCCGACGACAATTTCATACCTTTATTAAATAATAATATGCCCATTTTGTGTCTGGTGAAATTACTACGCAAATTCCACTATTAATTCCAATTTCGAAAACCATTATCTTATACTGGCATAAATGGTACATTCAAATTACGTCTAAATTAATTATAAAATAGGGAATTTCAGCAAAAAGTGTATACATGAAATGATAAATAATTAATAAATTATGAACATGCATTATTTGTTCACCATCATTATGCCGCAGTTTATAGAAGTCTTGAACTTTTAAAGAAACTAGGATTACCATTGATAATTGCAATCATTTACTTTTTAACCAATGAAATCGAATAATGTTGATGACATGATCTAATAAAATTCTAATTACGATGCGTAACAGACTACGGTGAATTTTATGCATGGCAATTCACCCTGGGTGGTATCTTATCAGATAATCTCTCATGTTGGTATTGCCTAGCAACGCGTTAGTACATTATCTATAACATATAAAACGTCAGTTATTGCCGGACTTTTAAACAGTTTGCTCCTGAATTCGATTTGTTTATATTTTCGGGTAATGTGTTAGTGCTTTCATCAGTAATATTATTCATAGGTATTTCTCAAAATCTTGGTAAACTCATTTTTACTACAATTATTATGGCGCAGATTAATACACGTGTCACTAAATTTAACTTTTCAAATTATGAAGTGTGAACTTTCTGTTCGGCCAATTGTCTTCTCGAATCCAACTCGTGACTGATTTTTCCTAGACAATTATTACTCTTGCTTGTTGCTTCTAGAAAATTTTCGCCGCAACAAGTAATCCTGATCCTGACGCTAATAATTGCCGGCAAAATCATAGGTACTCGTTAGATTACTGTTGATTATAGGTTCATTTTTATGTTTTTCAATAAGAAGTAAAGTTTTATTTATTTGTATTCCAAAAACGAATCAACTGGCTCTATAATAACTAACAATAAGTTGATAAGTAAGTGGAAATCGAAAAACCACGAAAGAAAGTGTGAATCCTGAGGTCGAAAATGGATTCTTCTGGGGTCTAAAGGAAAGATCTCGTATTTTATGCGAAAAAGTAAAATATATTTATCTTCAAATTACTGAAGACGATAACGAAACTAGTTCAAGGTAGTGAAAAAGTATCTTCAAATGAAGTCGCAGTGGAACACTTTCAATGAAAGCTCTGGGTAAAGGCCGAAGAAATGAATT
This sequence comes from Ocypus olens, assembly GCA_910593695.2. Lineage (NCBI taxonomy): Eukaryota > Metazoa > Arthropoda > Insecta > Coleoptera > Staphylinidae > Ocypus > Ocypus olens. The sequence goes on from OU343049.1 coordinate 48,315,520, forward strand.
TAGCGCCCGATCAGGTGTATAACGCCGATTGTTTTGATAAATCCTGCAAAATATAACATTAGCTCATAAAGGCAAAAAATCTGTATCGGGAAGAAAAGTTCTCAAGGATCGTATTACATTTATGTAATGTGTGTATGTGTGCAAACTTCATTGAAAACCACAAACTAAACTTGTTGTGATGGGAATAGCAGATGGGACAATATAAAGGTTAGATCAACAGGGAAGTATTTTTAGATTGGTTTAGAAATAATTTTGTCCCATTTGCGCGGGAGAAAAAATATAAAAAAATATATATACTCTATACCCCCACGTATCACCACGAACAAGGTATTCCACAAGGCTCTCCACTTGTATATAATATTTTTGCGCAGATTTGTATAACCCCTGATCCTCTTCATAATATATACCAAAATTTGCAGATGGCACTGTTTTAATACTTTACAACCAAAACAGAGATCAAGGCATCTCCACCATCACCGATGTAAAAATCTAAAAGTCTATTTACCGACTTCATCCTTTTGACCCAAATTCCGACATCCCACCCTTATCAACGTTGCAGAACAAAAAAAAACCCTAACAATTTCTTATTCAAGATCTAACCAACTCTGCTCCACCACAAATGTAATCCTCTTACCAGAACGCATAATATGCCTCCCAGAAAAAGGTTTTCCAAAAATCAATCCACTACATGTATCCTGGACCAATTTCGTATTCATCCTTCCTAAACTTAAATATCCTAAGTAAAAAGTTCATCGACAAAGGACGCACAAACCTTATGAAAAGTGGGTCTCGGTGGATTTGGCTGAAATTTTGGGAATTTGTAGTCATCCTCATGAAGTTCTCATGGTTGCAACTTAATTCGTTGAGCCGTACGAGCACTAAAAACCGTCGAAAGGAAGAAATAGACAACTGCCGCTGCCACTATGTAAGTTGCAGCCATGAGAACTTTTCATCAGGATGTTGTAAACTACAAATTCCCAAAACTTCAGCCAAATCCACCCAGACCCATTTTCCGTGAGGTTTGTGCGGGGTCCTTTATTCATTTCGTGCACCAAGATCGACCTGCAGGTAAGATAAATACTAACATAAACTTTTAGTCGATAGCTCCTTGATGGTCTAACTCTAATGCATGTTACAATTAAATTATTATATGTAAATAAAAACGTTTACAAAATAAAGATCTCATAATCCTTATTTGGTAGTCTAGTTACTATTTTATATTACCATTTGTATTGACCAAACTAAAAAAAAAAATAATAAGAATTCGAGCCGTAGCGTTGCTCGCAAAGAGAACAAAAAAATATTAGAAATAATAAAATAATAAAATACATTATTTTTCTATGGGCTTTTGAAGTAAATTCCTCGTTTGATTTATTTTTTACAATTTTTCAAACTGTCGAGTGCATTTTTCCTTCCCCCAGTTCAAGTTTGGAGTGTTGTCGTTTTGTTTCCACCTAGGATTTATAGATTGCTTTAAGGGGGGGAATTGTAAATACATTATTTTTCTATGAATCTTGAGCTTTTGAAGTAAATTCCTCGTTTGATTAATTTTTTTACAATTTTTCAAACTGTCGAGTGCATTTTTCCTTCCCCCAGTTCAAGTTTGGAGTGTTGTCGTTTTGTTTCCACCTAGGATTTATAGATTGCTTTAAGGGGGGAATTGTAAATACATTATTTTTCTATGGATCTTGAGCTTTTGAAGTAAATTCCTCGTTTGATTAATTTTTTTACAATTTTTCAAACTATGGAGGGCATTTTTCCTTCCCCCCGTTCAAGTTTGGAGTGTTGTCGTTTTGTTTCCACCTAGGATTTATCGATTGTTTTAAGGGGGGAATTGTAAATACATTATTTTATTATGGATCTTGAGCTTTTGAAGTAAATTCCTCGTTTGATTTATTTTTTACAATTTTTCAAACTGTCGAGCGCATTTTTCCTTCCCCCCGTTCAAGTTTGGAGTGTTGTCGTTTTGTTTCCGCCTAGGATTTATCGATTGTTTTAAGTGGGAATTGTAAATACATTATTTTATTATGGATCTTGAGCTTTTGAAGTAAATTCCTCGTTTGATTTATTTTTTACAATTTTTCAAACTGTAGAGGGCATTTTTCCTTCCCCCCCGTTCAAGTTTGGAGTGTTGTTGTTTTGTTTCCACCTAACATTTGGAAATGTTAGTTCGCAATCGAAAGTGACTACAAGATGTTATGATGATTATGTTTAATGAAGATTGGTTTTTAAAAGTTCTGCCCAAAATGAAGGAAACACTTTCACAACGATCTTTCAATTTTCACTCAATTTGTTTTGTTTCCACCTAGGATTTATCGATTGTTTTAAGGGGGGAATTGTAAATACATTATTTTTCTATGGATCTTGAGCTTTTGAAGTAAATTCCTCGTTTGATTAATTTTTTTACAATTTTTCAAACTATGGAGGGCATTTTTCCTTCCCCCCGTTCAAGTTTGGAGTGTTGTCGTTTTGTTTCCACCTAGGATTTATAGATTGTTTTAAAGGGGGAATTGTAAATACATTATTTTATTATGGATCTTGAGCTTTTGAAGTAAATTCCTCGTTTGATTTATTTTTTACAATTTTTCAAACTGTCGAGCGCATTTTTCCTTCCCCCCGTTCAAGTTTGGAGTGTTGTCGTTTTGTTTCCGCCTAGGATTTATCGATTGTTTTAAGTGGGAATTGTAAATACATTATTTTTCTATGAATCTTGAGCTTTTAAAGTATATTCCTCGTTTGATTTATTTTTTACAATTTTTCAAACTGTAGAGGGCATTTTTCCTTCCCCCCCGTTCAAGTTTGGAGTGTTGTTGTTTTGTTTCCACCTAACATTTGGAAATGTTAGTTCGCAATCGAAAGTGACTACAAGATGTTATGATGATTATGTTTAATGAAGATTGGTTTTTAAAAGTTCTGCCCAAAATGAAGGAAACACTTTCACAACGATCTTTCAATTTTCACTCAATTTGTTTTGTTTCCACCTAGGATTTATCGATTGTTTTAAGGGGGGAATTGTAAATACATTATTTTTCTATGGATCTTGAGCTTTTGAAGTAAATTCCTCGTTTGATTAATTTTTTTACAATTTTTCAAACTATGGAGGGCATTTTTCCTTCCCCCCGTTCAAGTTTGGAGTGTTGTCGTTTTGTTTCCACCTAGGATTTATAGATTGTTTTAAAGGGGGAATTGTAAATACATTATTTTATTATGGATCTTGAGCTTTTGAAGTAAATTCCTCGTTTGATTTATTTTTTACAATTTTTCAAACTGTCGAGCGCATTTTTCCTTCCCCCCGTTCAAGTTTGGAGTGTTGTCGTTTTGTTTCCGCCTAGGATTTATCGATTGTTTTAAGTGGGAATTGTAAATACATTATTTTTCTATGAATCTTGAGCTTTTAAAGTATATTCCTCGTTTGATTTATTTTTTACAATTTTTCAAACTGTAGAGGGCATTTTTCCTTCCCCCCCGTTCAAGTTTGGAGTGTTGTTGTTTTGTTTCCACCTAACATTTGGAAATGTTAGTTCGCAATCGAAAGTGACTACAAGATGTTATGATGATTATGTTTAATGAAGATTGGTTTTTAAAAGTTCTGCCCAAAATGAAGGAAACACTTTCACAACGATCTTTCAATTTTCACTCAATTTGTTTTGTTTCCACCTAGGATTTATCGATTGTTTTAAGGGGGGAATTGTAAATACATTATTTTTCTATGGATCTTGAGCTTTTGAAGTAAATTCCTCGTTTGATTAATTTTTTTACAATTTTTCAAACTATGGAGGGCATTTTTCCTTCCCCCCGTTCAAGTTTGGAATGTTGTCGTTTTGTTTCCACCTAGGATTTATCGATTGTTTTAAGGGGGGAATTGTAAATACATTATTTTATTATGGATCTTGAGCTTTTGAAGTAAATTCCTCGTTTGATTTATTTTTTACAATTTTTCAAACTGTCGAGCGCATTTTTCCTTCCCCCCGTTCAAGTTTGGAGTGTTGTCGTTTTGTTTCCGCCTAGGATTTATCGATTGTTTTAAGTGGGAATTGTAAATACATTATTTTTCTATGAATCTTGAGCTTTTAAAGTAAATTCCTCGTTTGATTTATTTTTTACAATTTTTCAAACTGTAGAGGGCATTTTTCCTTCCCCCCCGTTCAAGTTTGGAGTGTTGTTGTTTTGTTTCCACCTAACATTTGGAAATGTTAGTTCGCAATCGAAAGTGACTACAAGATGTTATGATGATTATGTTTAATGAAGATTGGTTTTTAAAAGTTCTGCCCAAAATGAAGGAAACACTTTCACAACGATCTTTCAATTTTCACTCAATAGTTGCAATTGGCAAATTTATCAAGATTCGAGCGAACTTCCTGCTACTTTGAAGAGGTCGTCTTCCAACAGTAAGAGTAGCAAAATTGATTATTATATTGTATTTGAAATATTTAATTTATTTCATGAAAATTGCTTTAGATTAAAGAACAAAATTATGTGGCATTTATTTCTTTTGCAAGAGCGCGTGCGCGTGCGTTAGAAAACTACAACTAGAGTCAGAACCGGGATAATATGACATGTGAGTGAAGTGTCCCTCTCCTTAGTCGCCTAGAATTGATTGGTGCGAATTATCGGCAAACAATAATATTTACATGTGCGGTCGATCTCATTGATGGAACTAACATTTGAGCGGTTTACGTGGCTTCGCTTGAGACTATGCTCTTCCTACCGCTACAGTCTTCTTTCTCGCTTTATAATTACCAGACATGCCACTTTAAGTCATCTTTGCCTATACAGAATACACTCCTCCCACCGCTATAGTCTTCTATCTCGCTTTATAATTACCAGACATGCCACTTTAAGTCACCTTCGCTTATACAGAATACATAGAATTTAAAAAAAAAACAAATACTGTTATGTTTTCAACTTATAAATCTATTATTTCTAGCATCCATAGATATATTCAAAACTTAACGTAAGTAACACGCTGACTTCCATGGCCTTGGAAACTGATTAAATTTAATAAACGCGGATTCTCGTAGTTGGTAGTCAACATGTTAAGAGTGTACAGGCTGAAGAACAATTTTTTTAATTTTTAAACGATTCTATTAGAAACCGTAGAAAGTGAAAATATAATCTCACTTTGTGTCCTCTCTGAATGATGATACTACATTTGAATTTTAGCAAATCAACATTAATCAATTGTAATTGCAATATAATAATGCTTAATAAATTTAAGACAACTTCACTTTTTTCAATTACCTTTCCCTCGCGTCTGCTACACGGACCAAAAAAAATATCATACATAATCATAAATACAATCGTGCGCTATGAGTTGGCAGATGATTTATTATTATTAATTGCTGAAAGCATTTACCTTAATTGTATTGACATTTAACGCGTGAAAATCTGACAAATATAATGAATTTCGGCGATGGAAAAATTAATCATGAAAAAATTCGTTCAAATTGGGAGTTAATACGAAAGCAAATTAAATATACAGGGTGTCCCAACTGATGAATTCGATTAAATTTGTGAAAATGCATTTATGGAACAACTTTTAGAGAGAACGCATTTCAATGTCTTCGTATGGAAATTATCTTTATTACAGAATTATTACATACAGTTAAATATATATAACTTCTATTTTTTGTCACAATTCTTCATAGGCTATCGATCGGAAATTATAGATTTCTGATGGGGGAACAATATTTAATGTTTACATTATTATTGTTATATTTGCCGCCGCTGGCAATGTCCATATCTTATCGGTGTTAAAGCCACCCGGATTTGGTTCAGTACAGCATTCAGGCAATAGATTCCGCCACTTTGGCTTTTCTACCTTCAAAGAAAATGTTAATTTTATGGTAATGTCAAAATTAAAGCTTAATGATAGTAAAGGCGGGCGTAAAATGGGTTACGACCTTTGGTAGTCGCGAAGCCTGTCTCTCGGGACAAAACCTATCATTTTACGCCCTTGGTACATAAAAAAACAATTTTATTTACGTGGATATCTGTGACAAGGACGTGAAGTTTAAGGTACACTTAGTTGAAAATTCTTGTAATTCTAAAAAGAGAACCCACCAATTAAAATAAATATGATAGAATATAATAGAAAAGTTGTGGTCCATTGAGAACCCCTTGCTGCACTTAATAAATAATTACGCAACAGAATCGTGCCTCATTTTTTCTCCATCACGTACTCCGAAGCAGTAATTATTGATGTTATTTTTAATTGATTGTTATTTGTTAATGCTGCGTGTGCATGAATCAAACCTCGTGGTTTGTTGTTTATTTAAATACTGGACAAGAAAATTATACTTCATATAATATATATAAAGTCAGATCGTGCGCCACACTTCAATCTAGATAGATGGGCGTAAATTGAAATATTGTACCTGTTGCTGCCCATGTGTATTTAGTTCTTGTATCAGTTCTAAATAATCAACGGGCCGCATGTACCCGTACAGACCCGTACGAGACCCGTTCCGCCCCTGCCGTATCGAATAACCGTGATTTGTGCGCTCTTCGGAAAATTGAACCAGTTCGCAGAGTTCGCCCGGCGAAAGTTATAAAACAGTTTTCGAGAGATAAAGCGTTGATTTGTGGATCTTCGGGGGGTGATTAATATTCACCGCGTTCGATTCCTTTTTCGATTCGTGGACCTTATTTATTTTTACGGAGTGAATTTTTGGGTCCGGAATGTCGCTCGAACAATGGCCGCGCTCTCGGAAGAGATTGCCTTTAAATTTATGTACTTTGAATGCGAAACGTGCCTCCTTACCTTTTTTCACTTCTTATTTCGAGAAAGCGAGTATTTCTGCAAAACACTTTAAATATGTAACGTGAACGAGCCGGCGATTCCGCGGATACTTTTTGTGTTAAAATTGGTTTAAATCTGGTATACCGCAAGGTACAGTTATTGCGTAATGGCAGCTTTTCTACACCCTTGCTATAATGATGGAACAGAACCCGTTGCAGTGGCAACTATTACGGATTGAAGTTTTATAACTATCTTCCCCCAGAAATAATTAATTTAATTTAATTTATTTATGTACATTTGACCTGTGTAAAACATTTTTATTAAAACACCAATAAATGATGATTATGATTATAAGAAACTTAAATAGCAGCAAATACAAAGTGTACCTCAAAAATATGTTATTATACAGCTTCCCATTTCGCATTGAAGATTTTCTCAAGTTTTAATTTTTGTCACTATAATATTAATGATAATATCCTTATCTATATTATTTACCAAGGGGTTTACCACCCGGACGTTTTTTAAAGTAGCAAAACTTCATTAATTTTTTGTAAAAAAAATTATTTAGAATTCCCATAACGCCGTTTGAAAAGCGGGCACACCGTATATGGTAGTCTTCAAACTTAGAACTAATGACTTTAACGCAAAAAAAAATAATTTCACGTCGAATTAAACCGACATTAAAATGATGGATCAATTAAATTTCCTGCGAGTGTGTTGTTCTTCTGCAACACATTAAGACCACTCGTGTCTTTTGCGTGCAAACAACTGGAACGTGAGAGAATCGAACGAAATGCCAACAGTCAAATTAAAACAGTGGTATTTCTGATCTAGTTACCGCAATATGAGATATTAACCATCATGCTCACAGTCGTGCGATATCATATCCATTATAATAATACGGTTTACATACAATACAGTGAATGTTAATATTGTTATTACTGGAGGAAAATGTCTGGCATTCCTGCCGCAATTAGGGCTCGCGGATGTATAATGGCCAATTATTTTCAAATATTGGATTAATACACTCATCGAGATTATGCGAACCATTAAAATCCTATAAATTTATGTTAATAATTGTTTTCGTATACGTACTATGTAATTTGTACGAGATACTAATAAAATATATGTGTAACAAGGCAACAAAATTTAACTCTCGATTTTGAAAATAACGCAATAAAACGTGACTTATGTGTAGAGTTGATTTTCTCTGATATCGTGAAATGAAATAACTAATTAAATTTTAGGTTCTTCCATGGAGTAAAGAATCTTCAATAGAGTTCTTACATATACAACCCAATTTGCACGATCTGTTTTTCTGCCCAGATATCTAATTATATCTTTGATAAATGATTTTCAAGGTTTAAAGGAAATGAAGGTTAGGAAGAGTGATTACAAATTTCAGGCCATCACAAAATATCTATTTTTAACACACAAATTGATGAATTGATGAATGAATCTTTAACAGAGTTCTTGCATATGCAACCCAATTTGCACGATCTGTTTTAGTGCCTAGATATCTAAATACGTATTTTAATTAATGGTGTTTAAAGGAAATGCAAGTTTGGAAAAGTGATTACAAATTTCTAGCCAGCACAAAATTTCTATGTTCAACTCACAAATTGATGAATTGATGAATTAATCTTTAATAGAGTTCTAGCATATGCAACCCAATTTGCACAATCTGTTTTAGTGCCTAGATATCTAAATACGTATTTTAACTAATGATGTTTAAAGGAAATGCAAGTTTAGAAGAGTGATTACAAATTCCCAGCCATCACAAAATTTCTATTTTCAACTCACAAATTAATGAATTGATGAATGAATCTTTAACAGAGTTCTTACATATGCAACCAAATTTGCACGATCAGTTTTACTGCCTAGATATCTAAATACAAATTTTAATGAATGATGTTTACAGGTTTAAAGGAAATGCAGGCTAGGAAGAGTGATTACAAATTTCAGGACATGAGACAATTTTCAATTCACAAATATTTTAGGCACATGTTAGGCACATGTAGGACGTATTAGTAATATAACTAATTAAGATATTATAGAATAACTAATCTTGAAATGGCATAGTATCACTGTGAAAGAGAGCGTTAAGAAAAATTGTAATGCTGTAACATTTTTGAAAAAAAATGTGACAACTGCATTATTGAATAAGAAACATTATATTACAAAAACTAAAAATTATTACTTACTTATTGATACCGATGATAACAAAAACTTTAAGAGAGGGACATTTATTTAATGAAATAATAAAAAAAACATCTCATTATGTTAATGAAATTACAATTAGCATGCATTGCGCTATAATATCGCACGATTAGCATAAATAATTAACCGCAGCAGACAATATCGAATGAGGGAACTAATGAATAGCGTTTATTAGGTGAATTTACATGCGGATAAGCGCGCGTATAATTAGCCATCGTCGCAATAAAAGAAACGGAAAAGTGGTATTGAAATATTGCACCAGGACGAATGCTTGCATGGGCGTTCTTGAGGGCGGATTGACTAATTTATTGATTTAACCAAGTCCCGTCCCATAAATCTATATCATATATCCTTTGTAGATCAGCTCGGGAGATATTGATGCTTTACGATCAATAAACAATATTTACAGTTTACATTTTATGATTCATAGTTCCATGGTGGCGTTTAGTATTTGGAACGTTTTCTTGAGGATAGATGGACCTACCGGCGAGAAGACTTATAACGCTCCCACGCGAACACGTTCATAACTATACGCCGGGAATCAATCAATCAATTAATTATGGTCTATATGGTACTAGCAGTTATACTCACAACGTGATATGAATTCATTATTACTTTGGAAATAAAAACTTTACCCCCACACGTCTCGAGTACTCCGTAATACTGTACTTTGATATCGAGAATTGAACAAACTTTGACTACATTATTATTGTAGCATTGTTATACCAACGCGTGACTTGTGTAAAACTGTAATAGAACCAATAAAGATTATTATTATTATTATTTAAATTAAAATCCACTAAAACCAAATATATAAAATTAAAACAAAAACCTTAAAACAACAGGCCAAAACATTAAAAAATTTAGGTTGCAAAAACTCGAAAATATTAGCCAAAAAATAAAAAAATCGCCTATAAAAATCATTCAGGTGGAAAAATCGAAAATTTAGACCTAAAATCAAAAAAATCATCGAACATTAAGGCCAAAATAAAGAATATTTAGGCCCAAAAATAAAAATATAGACCGAAAAAATTGAAATTGTAGAGCTAAAATATAGGCCAAAATCAAATTAAAGTAAAAAAATTCAGTCATTGGTTAAAATAATTCCCTCACGACTATATTGTTCTTAGTAAATGTCAAATTTTAACTTGAAACTATAAATCAACGCTTAAATTAACATCAGAAATATAAAAGTAAAATTAAAAATTTGCAGAAAATAAAGGCCAGAAAATTAAAAAAATCAGGACTAAACATAATAAAACAGTTTGCAATAAATATCAAATTTTGTAACTTGTATTATTCATTTTCATGGGCATTTTTTTTAAATTTTTGGCAAGTATTTTTGACTACTTGCCAAAAAATAAAATAAATGCGTTACAATTAAAATAAAAACTTTACACAAAATAAAGGCCAGAAAATTAAAAAAATCAGGACTAAATATAAAATATGTAGGTTGCAATAAATCTCAGATTTTGTAACTTAAATTATTCATTTTCATGTGCAAATTTTTGATTTTTGGCAAATTTTTGACTACTTGCTAAAAAATCAAAAATTTGCGTTGTAAAATCGGAGATATAGGCCAAGAAATCAAAAATTCAGACCAAAAACCGAACTTGGGCCTAAAGTTTTAGCCAAACTAAAGAATATTTAGGCCGAAAAAAATTTAAAAAAATGGAATAAAGAAATTGAAAATACATCCCAAATTAGCCCATAAAAATCAATAATTCAGGTTAAGACATCGAAAATTAAAACAAAAAATTTAAAACTTCTGGCTAAAAAATGCGTACAAAAAATTGAAAATTTCAACAGGCAAATCGAAAATTTTGGCCAAAATAAGAAAAATTTAGGCCAAAAAATAAAAATATGGACCAAAAAAATTGCAGACCAAAAAGCTAAAATATAGACCAAAATTAAATTTAGACAAAAAGGTCAAAAATTAAGTAATTGGTTAAAATAATTCCCTTACGACTATATTTTCCTTTGTGAAAGTCATATTTGAACTTTAAACTTATTATATTTAGTTATATTTACATTTAGTTATAGTTTAGTGTAGGTCACTGCCTTGGTCACTACCAAATTTGTATTTTATTTAATTATTTCTATAATTTTTTCTTTAAATATTTATTTTTGGTTTTGTATTGTAGTATTTTGTGTTATTATTATTATCATTTTTATTATTAAACTGTAAATCAACGCCTAAATTAAAATCAAAAATATGAAATTAAAATAAAAACTCCAAATTTTAACTTGAAACTATAAATCAACGCCAAAATAAAAATATAAAATATAAAATTAAAATAAAAACCTTGCAGAAAATACAGGCCAGAAAATTAAAAAATCAGACTAAATATACAACATGTAGGTTGCAATAAAGAATTAGAAATATTTACCAAAAAACGCACGAAAATGAATAATTCAGTTACAAAATTTGAGATGTAGGCAAAAAAATCGAAAACTCAGACCAAAAACCGAAAACTTAGGCCTAAAATTTTGATCATAATAAAGAATATTCAGGCCCAAAAATAAAAAAAAATTGGAACGAAGAAATTTAAAATACATTCCAAATACGCTCATAAAAATCAATAACTTAGGTTAAGAAATCAAAAATTTAGACCAAAAATCGAAAACTTCTGCCTAAAAATAAAAAATGCGTACAAAAAAGCGAATATTTCAACAGGCAAATCGAAACTATTCGCCAAAATAAAGAAGGCCAAAAATAAAAATTTAAACCAAAAAAATTGAACTCACTGGCCAATAATAATTCACTTACAAAATTTGAGATGTAGGAAAAAAAATCGAAAATTGAAACCAAAAACCGAGAACTTAGGCCTACAATTTTCACCAAAATAAAGAATTTTCAGGCCCAAAAATAAAAAAAATTGGAACGAAGAAATTTAAAATACATTCCAAATACGCTCATAAAAATCAATAATTCAGGTTAAGAAATCGAAAACTTGTGCCTAAAAATAAAAAATGCGTACAAAAAAGTGAATATTTTAACAGGCAAATCGAAAATATTCGCCAAAATAAAGAATGCCCAAAAATAAAAATGTAAACCAAAAAAAAATGAACTCACTGGACAAAGTGGTGAAATACAGGCGCAAAAATAAAATTCAGACAATAAAGTAAAAAAATTGCATTGGTTAAAATAAGTCTGTCACGACTATGTTTTTCTTAGTAAATGTCAAATTTTAACTTGAAACTAAAAATCAACGCCTAAATTTAAATCAATAATATAAAATCAAAATAAAAACCTTGCAGAAAATACAAACCAGAAGATAAAAAAAATTCAGGACTAAAAATATTTAACATGTAGGTTGCAATAAAAAGCCAAAAATAAAAAATTGCGCATGAAAATGAATAATTCAAGTTATCTGAGATACAGACCAAAAAATCGAAAATTCAGACCAAAAACCGAAAACTTGGGCCTAAAACTTTGGCCAAAATAAAGAATATTTAGGCCCAAAATTTAAAAAATTGGAACACATAAATTGAAAAAACTTTCGTCCATAAAAATCAATAATTCAGGTTAGGAAATTGAAAATTTCGTCCAAAAATTGAAAACTTCTGCCTAAAAATAAAATATATGTACAAAAAAAAATCGAAAATTTTAAAATGCAAATTGAAAAATTTGGCCAAAATAAAGAATATTTAAGCCTAAAAATAAAATATGGACCAAAAAATTAAAATTACAGCCCAAAGAGCTAAAATATAGGCCAATATCAAATTCAGACAATAAAGTCAAAAATTAAGTCGTTGGTTAAAATAATTCCCGCACGACCATATTTTTCTTATAATTAGTAAATATAAAATTTTAACTTAAAACTTTAAATCAACGCCTGAATTAAAAAATCAAATTAAAATAAGAACCTTGCAGAAACTACAGACCAGAAAATACAAAAAAATCAGGATTAAATATAAATCTATTGCACATGCAATAAAAAGTCAAAAATACTTGCAGAAAAATCAAGTTACAAAATCTGAGATAAAAGCCAAAAAAATCAAAAATTCAGACCCAAAACCGAAAACTTGGGCCTAAGATTTTGGCCAAAATAAAGAATATTTAGGCCCAAAAATTAAAAAATTGGAACGAAGAAATTGAAAATATTTGCTAAATTCGCTCATGAAAATCAATAATTCAGGTTAGGAAATCGAAAATTTAGACAAAAAATCGGAAACTTCTGCCTGAAAATAAAAAAAATGCGTACAAAAAAATCGAAAATTTCAAAAGCAAATCGAAAATTTTTGCCAAAATGAAGAATATTTGGGCCCAAAAAAATTGGAAATTACAGGATAAAAAGCTAAAATGTGAGCCAAAATCAAATTCAGACAAAGTAAAAAATTAAGAAATTGTTTAAAATAATTCCCTGACGACTATATTTTTCTTAATAAATGTTAAATTTTCAATTGAAACTATAAATCAATGCCTAAATTAACGTAAAACATATGAGATGTTGCAAAATTGATAATTTATATCCATAAATAAAAACTCAAAAATACTTGCCAAAAAATCCAAAATTTGCACATGAAAATACAAGCTACAAAATCAAAGATTTAGGTTTTGATAGACAAAATAGTTAAAAACATTTTTTCGGAAAAACGGTAATTTCTTTTTATTGTTGATAAATATATTTGGCACAATTTTTCCAGTAACGCATGCCCGAGTCATGCTCGAGGTTAAAAATAAAAATTCAGACCGAAAGATCCAAAATTTAGGCCAAAATAAAGAATATTTTGGTCAAGAAATCAATCATTTAGACCGAGAAATCGAAAATACAGGCCGAAGATCCAGAATATTATAAAAAAATGAAAATCCAGGCTGATCGAAAGTGCAGGTCGGAGATATAGAATATTAACAAAAAATGAAAATACAGGCCTAAAAATAAAAATTTGTTACTTGTTACTTGTTCCGATTTGATGATATAATAGTTATTTATATTTAAATTGCAGAATCGGATGCTACTGACGCAATCCGAAGAACTGAATAGTTTTTGGTAAACATTCGTACACCAAAAGTTACTGCAATTACGACTTTTAAGAAATGTCTACCCAGAGGTCGCGACAAAATGGGGGGTCGGAGATGAAAATAAGTTGCGCACCACTGCTCTAGAAAACGATGAAACAAATGGAATTTAAAAAAAAGAAAAAAATAGCAGTCAGCAGGAATCCCTTCAATGTAACCATTTAAAACAAATTCTATACCCCACATAATCCTAACATCCCTTCCAAATTCAAACATCCCATATTCACTTTTTATCAGTTCACTAGATCGTATGATAGACAGCTAATGTATTTTCTTTTTTTAAGTTATAGTAAAAGGGCAGAGACGTACTACTACATTGTTTAATAGTTCATAATTTAAACCTGTTTGTAATACTATGTATGTATCTGTAATAGAGATGATGTATATATAGCAGAAGAATATTATTTGCAAAGTTAAAACAGTAGATTTTCAAAACGTAATTTTGTTTTAAAATATTATTAATGCCAATGAATAAACAAAATAAAATTAGGTCATAGATATCTGAAAAAATATCAATCCACGGAATTCAGCTTGTAACAGTCTTCAACGGTCTATTGTAAGTCCATCAACGGAATTTCACGTTTTACATATTGTTATACAAGAATATTCTTCGCAATATTTCACCATCCATGCGATAACTGACGGTTAAATGGGGCCCATAAACAATTGTCCATTCAATTAAAGGTCTGCGCAATTGATAATAGATCGACGGTTTAATAAAACGCGATCGAGCGCTATAAATCACCAGCAAACCGCAATAAGTAATAAGTAACCAATAAATATTTGATTTATCGATTCACACATGCACTTAGAAAGTGAAGCGAAGAGATCTATTGCACTAATGTAGATGTGTATATGTAAATTACAGTACACCTTTAGAAATATGGCGAAAATTTTTCAGACGGCAAACCGCTCGCAATTAAGATTTACCTTTGCGGAGTGATCGAGTGAGTCGTCATGGAGTTGGAGGATGAAATAATGTAACCTAATGATTTTAGCACATTCATTGTTAACCCACAAGCTGCAAACATCAAAAGGCGCGAGCCAACGTTGTAATTAGACGAAGGCTCGGGACTAATCTCCGGAGCTCGTTTTTAGCTCTTCAATTTAATTATCACGTTGATTTCCCGAGTAATCAATATTTGCCGTGGTTTCGTTAATTATCAACGTGCGCATAATGTAATCATCAATAAACGGTTTAATTGATGATTCTTATTATTTTACGCGGAATGTGATATATGGTAATTGCCAAGACAACTCTAACCTTTAACTCGTTTCTGGTGCGTACGGTACCTCTGCGTTTTTATTTTAGAAATTCTTAGGCAATGCTTGGAATTTATCATATTGTCACTACAATTTTTAATATACGACGTACAGTATTATTGTATAAGCGATGAGGAACGGATGAGGTAATAAGGCAGATTTTTGCCTGTAATTCTAATCTATTTGAAATTGATTAATTCTTCGATGTGTTATGTTTATAAGTGTTCTTTACTTGATTCGCGTTGTACTTCCAAGTTCTTTTGTTCGTTTGCATTCCAGCAAAACTTTGTCATTGTAAATCAAGCTGGGACTGGCAGAAAAAATAGTTTCCAGTTGTTTTTTTTTCAAGCTAGGGTTAGACATAATCCTACGCAAAAAATACATTCTCGCATATATTTTTACCTCATTCTGTTTTTATTGATATTCATGTAAATATGAGGCAGCAAGTCAAGCGTTGCAGCTTGTACTGCTTCAGCCATTTCCGGAGGAGTAATTTGTAACTTGCAGTCATAATTAGAATTCATCGCAATATTTTATAAATAATACAATTTTAACACGTTCCTTGTTTGCTATTATTTAGATAAGTAACAGACAACAGACTCATTAAAATATTGATTTTGTTTATTCAATTACCTGCGACATCTGCATTCATATTTAATCATAAGAGAATAAAACTTTAGTCACGAAAATGAAAAATATACTCTCTTACATTTTCATAGTTGTAATTGTGAATGTAACAACCACGTTACCAAACATAAACTCTCTTGTGGTATCGGATGAAATAAACGTCTGTAGTTGGAGATCTTAATAGCTGCATCTGTGCCCATCAAGATTCCGTCGGTAATGTTTCACTTATAATAAATATTAATTTCTGCGTGAAATTGCGTTATCTCTGGTGAAATATCTGGTTCCCATGATGAATATCCGTTAATTAAAACTAATGGTTAATGATTGTGTGTATAAATGTAAATCATACTAATCTATTTGGTTAATTATGCCCGTGTATACTCGTTTATTTATATCGCGTATTAAATTTCACGATCATATTTCGCTTTGAGTTTCAAACGATTACGAACATAATTACTGCACAGTAAAAATGCACGGATGCGAGTTATAAATTCATTTAATTAATTTTAAAAAATATGTATGCGGTAAAAGCTATCACTTGGTGCTCTCTTGCGGGGGAATCACAAAACATCTGCTGATAATATCCTAGAGTACGAGTAGTACTCACCTGGATCTTAAGTTTCGCATATCCAACTGCTAGGCCAGCGGTGGGCAATTAGTTTTGATGCGGGCCAGATTGCAACTATTTTTACTGATAGCAATTTTACATTTAGTGCTTATAATGTCTTCAAAAACTGACGTTAGCTCATTACTTTTAATAAGAAATAACACGTTGCAGACGTTTGTCAGTATTTATATTTATATTTTAATATAAATGTAAATATTAGAGATGGGCAAAACTGCTACTTTTAAATCACGTTGATACTTTCTAATATCAGTGATTTTAAACTGTGACTGCGATCACGGTCAGTAAACGTCGTAACACCTTCTGAAATTGTAAATGGTTTCTCAAAAATGTTTTTGATATGATTCTGCTAAAATTTGTCCACCTGACTATGTAAATAGTGTTCCTTTTGATATTATACCTATGACTGAAGGTAATATTTTTACTATATTATCTGCTATACCAAATAAATATACGACTATCCTTGATTCAGTTCAAAATTCGAGAAGTATTTCGAGATAAGGAGAAAAAAATATAAAACGCGTAGAAAAAATTCCTTAAAACAATATCCGCAATGGTCGAAGTATCGCGTATTCAAAATCAATTTGATTTTTATAAATTCAACAATTTTCAATAGAGATATGGATTTTTGGAAATTTTCGTTTTAATTTTTTGAAAAAATATAAAACGCGTAGAAAAAATTCCTTAAGATAATATCCTCAATGGTCGAAGAATCGCTTATTCAAAATTAATTTGGTTTTTGTAAATTCAACAATTTTTAATGGAGATATGGATTTTTTAAAATTTTAATTTTATTTTTTTGAGCACTTGAATGAAAACATCGCAGAAAAAATATAAAACGCGTAGAAAAAAATCCTTAAAACAATATCCTCAATGGTCGAAGAAAGGCTTATTCAAAATTAATTTGGTTTTTATAAATTCAAGAGTTTTAATAGAGATATGGATTTTTTATATTTTTTTAAATTTTTTATTGTGACTCATCACTTTCGATCACAGCGAGTTTGTGGTTCAATTCCATGCCGGGCAAGATTTTTTTTTATAAAATCTCAATTAATTAATTAGTAATTGTTAGTACATACGTTGTAATTTATTTCATTTTATATGGTATACTATAGACTTTTATAAATATTTGTCTTTCTTATTAAATATTTATTCAAAATTTAAATACAATATCCTGCAAAAATGGGAGAATAAAGTAGTGAATATTAAATAACATTTAGAAATACCTTGTACTACAATTATGTTTTAAGTAAGTCACAGTTGATCATCTATCATTTGGTTATGTGCGAAAAACCTCAAAATGCACTTTTTTTTTCAAACACCCATAACTTGGTGCCAAATCATCGTAAGAACTTCGTTTTTTGAGTCCGGGATAGGGAATTGATCAAATTTTAACGCATTTATGGTGGATAGAGTCGACAAAGTTTTTTCAACTTCGTACACATCGTCAAAGTTGGACATGGTTTCCTGAAAAACATTTTTTTTTTCACAGGGGTGCTAGAGGGGGGCGGAAGTGGTTACGCTTACGTTCGCATATATGAATTTAAAGAAGACACTTCAAAGTTTTTCGCCCTCAAAGATTCATCAAAATCGATTAAAAATACGCCGAGTTACGGCGGTTTGAAATTTCATGAATTTCAAGTGTTTTTTTCCACCATTATAATAATCGGTTTGCTAAATTTGGATCCGTGCCTTATGCAAATTTCACAACGAGATATAAACTTGTACACACTGATAATAATAATAATGTTAATAAATGCCTTATTCGGGAGATGGATAATAAATGATAAATACATAAAAATTATTTCAAATAAAAAAAAAGCGAAAAAAAAAACAGAAACATATTGTTCAATGTATTATACATTTCCGTTATTATCAAACATTATTCAGAAAATTTTGAAAATTAGTTAGATTAGTGAATTAGTCAAGTTAGATTTAATAAATAAATTCGGCATTCGAAATTTGGGTTCGTCGCTTATGCCGAATTTACATGGAGATTTCAACAGGTCTCGTTGAAATCTCCATGTAAAATCGGCATAAGCGACGAACCCAAATTTCAAATGCTGAATTTATTTATTAAATCTAACTTATCTTTTGAACTATAAAAAAGGTAATATATATTTGTTAATAATATTAATTATTAAATTAATTTCCTGAATTTGCCCTGAAAAAAATAAACTCGGCAAGCTTCAGTTTTATAAAATATGCTGTACATTTTTAATTTTTTTTTAAAGCCCAAGTTTTTATAGATCTTGGAAGTGCTTGATAAAGGCTACCGATTACAATAAAAATAATTAAAAAAAGTAAAAGTTGGGGGCTGATATTTTTGTTTAAATTTATTTAATTGTAGGCTAGTCTTAGGGGTGCTAGCTCCAAAATTAGTTGTGAAACGCTGCGCCAGCTATCAGTAATCGAATCAATGAATAAAAATTTAAAAAATCGAAGGGGGGGGGGGGGGGTACCGCCAAGTTAGCCGGGAGGGGGGGGAGGTCTACCATCAAGTTAGCCCCACCAAAATTCAAACCGCTATATCTTTTATATTTTTTGAGCTAGCTCTACTATTAGGGTGCTAGTTTGTGCTAGCTCTAGTACTCTAGTAGCCTAATGCCATTTTGATTTTGTACAATTCTGAATGTGGTGGGCTAAGTTAAATGACCTAACTTATCTTATGAGCGATAAAAGATTGGTAATATATATTTGTTAACACTAATGACAATTAAGTTGATTTCCTAAGTTTTCCTAGAAAAAATAAAGTCGGTAACGGAAACATAGAGATTTCAAATTGTTTCCATTAAAATCATATTGGTAAATGTAACTTATCTTATGAAAGATAAAAGGTGATGTACTATATTTCTTATTACCAATTTTTTTCAGTCACACAGTTTAATCGTCATGATGAATGTGAATTCAGATATAGTTTTAGTTTTCAATACCTCTCTGATGGCTAATGGTTTAATTACTAATGCCAAAAATAGAGTAAAGTGTTTACGAAATCAAGAGAGTCCGCAGAAATGCTTTGAAGAGAGGAAAAAAACTATATAATTGAAAATTGTTAATACAAAAACCATATTTTAATTAAAATCATTTTTGTCTCATTTTTATAACGTTCAACGCGTTTTGTGGACTTGAAACCGCCATAATAACAATAATAATTTTTATTAGTGCATAGGTAGAGCCTTCCCAAAATCTGATGGCACATTGCGCAGTGAGCGCCGTGTGAACATAATGTAAATATACAGAATCGGTCGCGAAGTGATTATTCATCTTCAATTCAGTGGTGCAGCCACGGGTAGATTTGTTATCGCGTTCTCTCCGATTACTTTCTCACTTTGCAAAAACTTTACTCCCAGGTGTCACGATATTCTGGGATGGCTCTAGCTAATACAGGTGTAATAATAAGTGGAGTAAACAGGAAAAATAGTAACACAGCGTAAAGGATTCAATAGTACTTGCAAGCAACACTAAGGAGCAGAACATACATGTTTATAATATTGAAATAAATAAGGTATAAAAATGTATAAATAAGAAAATAAATTGAAGGGGTATTACAAAACATATTTCAAATAATCATTTTTTGTAAGAGTTGCAAGTATTTTTTTAAACTTTCCTGAAAGCAGTAAATGTAAGAAAATTACCATTAATTATCAAAAATACTTATACTGTTTTAATGTATACTCAGTGACATGGAAATCGCAACACCAAGGAGGAGTAGGAATTTTTTGACCAAACCAGAAACGTTTAACTATTTAAAGGTATCTATTAATTAAAATTTGAAAGAAAAAGAACAAAAGAACAAAATGTAAACATAATTATTTTATTAATTTTCCCTATTGGTTGGGTTGGAGTGTGTCCCCACTCTTCGTGGCATCGATTTTAGCAGATGATCGATTTCCTCTTGAGATATCGTGTCCCTAACAACCTGTAATTCATTCTGTAATTTGTCAGTCTTCTTCCCGTAATCTTCCAAACACGCTCTATGGGAGAAAGATCGGAGATAGGGCTGGCCATGGCAAGAGACTGACATTATCCTCTGCAAATATGTTCATAGAACGTCTTGTAACATCAGGACGGGCATTATACTGCTGGAAAAAGTGGGTGTTCCAACTGCTGAAGATATGAAAGAATATGGGGTTCTATCAGCTCATCCTGATATTTAAGTTCGTCCATATTTCTTCGAATGATATCTACTCCCTTAAGTTATAGCACCCCATACCATAATCCCCACAGTTTGGTGCACAGGGCTCCCAACAGAAAATTCAATATTTTCACGTTCAGCACTTCTTCATCTAACCCTCATACGACCATCATGCATCCCCAAACAGAATCGTGATTCATCACTAAATACTACCCTGTATCACTCTAGGTTCCAGTGCAGTCGCAACGTATACCACTTCAAACGTTGCCGTCTGTGTTGATCCTTTAGGGGTAACACCAATTGTGATCAAACCGAAAGCACATATTCTAGGGTAAACCGTTCAAAGGCTTACAGGACGACCTTCATTACCTAACCATTCATCGGCAATTGATCTGATACTGAAGAATCAGCCTTATGTTGCCATAAGTCGAAGATGGCGGTCCTGCACCTCATTTGTTCTTCTTCGTCCCCCGATCCTCTTCGGCGACGTTCCTGACCCTTCCTAGTCCATTCCTGATAGCAGCAGATGATGGTGGATTGCTTCCAGTTTAAGTGATTTGCAATTTCTCTGAAAACCGCTGTTCCTATCTCTGTTAGTTTGCGTCTCATGTTATGATTTTATAGACTTGCCTCGAAGTACGTCTAACTAAACATGATCTTTGTAAGACTTTATTTTGCAGAGTTATGAACAGGTTTTCGTCTTTATTTAATTTATTTGTTGAATAACATGAGTTTTGTTGTAAAATCTGTACTGGACTATAAGAAATTAAGCTTTATAATCCAATCTTAAAATCGTAGCTTATTGCTTATATATTTTTCTAGACATATAACGTTGGAGCAGTTTTATTTTGAATAAGCATATCTCAAGTTCACGCTGTGCAAGAAAACGCTTTCAAATTTCCAAATAAACAGGATTACATAATTTGAAGACTGTAACAAATTGGGAGTACCCTCAATAGTGAACACAATATGTGTTCACACTATCGCGTCTACTGATAACTCAACTCTTGCTCCTATGAATTGTTCAAATTAGTATTCAAGTGTGTTGAAATATTGATAACGAAAAGGAAAAGCTGCGAGTATTTACAGTTTACGTTATAATTTAATGATTTCATTCAAATAAATCATTATTATTATTAACTTAAATTATGTTAAAGGTATTTTCTAAGAACATCTAAAGTAATTAACATAAACAACGTCTAGTAGAGGAACTTTGACTTGTGCCATAAACACAACACAATGACCCGTTATCGTAAAAATCCCGACCAGTTTCGATTAGTTTGCTAATATTGCGTTCACACCTTCGCCTCTAAATATTCCGGTGCGTGCAATTTATCGCTGCTTTCTCCGTAAGCACACACACACACACACATACAACAACAAAGTTGTAATTTTTCCTCGCCGTTTTCATCCATTAGCTGCTACCAAGAGGTGAAATACGTCGGGAGATTAGTGTTTTAAGAGGTTCAAGGTGGATGATAATAAATCGGAATAATAGTGCAGATATTTGAGGTATTGGAGTGAGATGGTGTGCGTGTGTATTATGTTTTAATTACACGGTACGAAGCTGCGGCATTATTCATGTCCACGTCTGCTGTTCCACAATAAGTTCGCATTACACGCCTCCGAGTAATTGCACTCGTTCGCATTCTCGGAACGACGCACCATTCGGATACACCAATCTGTGTCTGCACACAATATATCTTAAATTATTACTAATAATAACACCTATACCGAGGGCCGTGACGTCTTCGGTCTCCGGCCGCAATTGTGCCCAAGGAAACCGAAACGGAATGCTCGCAGGACACTGTATTCCGAGAAACACGTGCTGTACTCAATTTATTACTTTGAGGTTATTAATTTTACTGCAGATTAAGAAGTAGATACATATCAAAATAATTTTGTATGTTTTATTAAAAGTACGACGCTAACTTTCTAACCATATGAATAATTCTGGACCCTCCAATAGAGGATTTTTTGTAGTCAGGATCCGAAAACCTAACTTTTCATATCGCACTCGCCCACTGCTAAAAAGTCGTATTCTGTTTGAACACGGATTGAAAATTAATAAAATGATTTAAAAAAATCCCTTTTTTCTTTCTACAAATTTGACCAAAATTTCGTTAACGTCGAAAAATCCCTGTACATTTCGAAGGGTATGGACAACAAACGGTACAGTCACATAACTTAACCTAAGTCACGACAAGCGCTATCGCGCCAATTGTCAATTTTTAGACACAAAATAAGACGAGCGCTATCGCGCCGCTCGGGCCTCTTCACAATCGATAAAGACCAGCGCTATTGCACTTTTCGACCATGTTTTTTCCAATGACCCCTGGAATTCAATAGCTTAAAGAATCTCTAAAACGAATACAGATAAGTCGAAAACGGAAACTTTTGTAGTAACTTGAGTGCCCCGACAATTAAGCGATATAAATTGATTAAAAATCCAAAATTTTTAATCAAAACAAATCGCTTGTACATGAATATTACCCCGAATGAAAACTCTTCTCAATCATATTTGCACACTGTAAAATAAAGCAATTTGTGTGTGTGGTCGCAAATTTTCAATTATTGCAGATCGGTTTAAACAGTAGTAATAACGCAATAATTGTGCGGTTTTCCTCTCCTTTGCAGGTACCCACTTCTTCTTCTTCTTTAATTCCACTACGTTCCGCCTCTAATGATAGGCTGACGGTATTGACAAAAGTCAATAATTTCGCCCATTTAGTCCAGATTATTAGACCACATTACCGTGGATAATGCCATGCCATTATCCCGATGCCACCCAGTAGCGCACGACATTTTATAGGGAGGACTAATTTTTAAATCGATTTCTACCTGCCAGCATGGAACAGATGCTGAAAACTAATTTATACAGGTAATAAATCATCGTGGGTTTTTTTATATTCCTGACTTTTTGATATTCAATAATTATACATTACCTAAATTTTCAACATTATAAACATAATTTATTTATCTCCGTAAATATGAAGACATTTACAGCATATCAAGTTTGTAAGGAATTTAAGTGTTGAAGCAATAAAAGCCCCAATTTTTTTTTATGGGACCACCCCAATGGAGGAAATATGTGGTTAGCATGTAGCTAACGTTTTACCACCGGAAATTACCCCGGGGTGCACGAGAAATCTAAAAATTACAAAAATAATAAAGCAATTTAAAAATTAGAGCCGTGACGCGACACAAAAGCCTTGTAGTCAACTCATGTTATAAGACATGTTTAGCAGTGCTGTTTACTCTAGATTTCCTCGTGTCATGGGAGATGTGTAAGATATCACCAGTTCCTGTCACGATCCCGCCGAGGGGCTTTGTTTTATAAATTTAAACCATGTTCTGCTTAAATTCGATTATCTGATTGAGTGATGGGGTCATGAGAAATATGCGGCCCATTTGCTATTCAATTGTATCACGGGACGAACCGACAACATTGATTAATATTAATAACAATTGCGTTTAATGGCCGCGTTAACCCATTTCGGGTGGATTATCATTATTTTTTATTGGGTTATAAAACGATACTTAATCAGCTTTATTAGAGATCCGTGGGGTATCCATCAACGGAGATTATCTTCACCTAAACACACTCTAATTCTATAGTCGAGCGGTCTTTAAAATGTCAGTGTTGATATCAATTATTGATAATCGGAATATGTCCAACTTAAATTAGATACTCCGACAGATAAAACAGATATTGGAAATCGATCTATAATTCTCAAGCATACAAATATAATGCTTCTCTCCCCTCAATTATTAATTAGTAAGCTGTACTACTTAATAATATTACCATCAAATCGTAGTTGATAAATAGCAGATTTAGCATTAAAATAATAAAATTAAATTAATAATAATTGTAGAGAATGCTAAAATAAACAACTTATAAAGAATAAGTTTTTTTCGAAATCCCTTTAGTTTTTGAGTAAACTGAGTTTTTTTACTTTCTCCGTTACGAAGTACGAGAAAGTATTGTGATACTTTGTGAAATTTTTTTTACGGAAATATCCGTTTTGGGGTCCCTAGATGCCATTTCAACAATTTCTGAGAAAAAAAAATTGTGTCTGTGTGTGTCTGTTCGTCTGCCTGTGTGTGTGTGTGTGTCTGTCTGTGTGCGCTGTATCTCAAAAACTAATAGAGCAATTGATATGAAACTTTGAACATACGTCTTATTTGATAATCTGAAGAACTGAAAAGCTTTTGGTAAAATTTCGTACACCGGAAGTGGGTGTTTACCTTAACTGTTTTTTGTTTTTTGCCAATATTTTCTTAAATATGAAAAATATCACAAAAATATTTAAACAAACATTGAAGACAACAAAGAAATGAACATCTTTTGCTTGAAAATATTGTTCATAAAATCATTGCTATTCGAGAAAGAAAATATTATTTTGTTTTTTAATTTTTGGTTTATAATTAAGAAACAATAAGCAAATTTATGTAAATAATAATTGTAGAGAATGACAAAATGAACAACTTCTAAAAAATAAGTTTTTTTGCGAAATCTCGTTAGTTTTCGAGTAAACCGAGTTTTTGAATTTGAAGTATAATTTTTCCATCTTTCATAATTTTGACATTTTAAACGTCAGTTTCATCCGAGTTTACGCAACGCTCGATATACATTTAAAATATGATTTCAATAAACCATGAAAACGTAAATATAAATGGCTATGATACCATCAAGTAGGAGAAAGTAACATGATGGCCACATCACCATTTTTTAATTTTTGGTTTATAATTATGACATGATAATGGTTGCAGCAAATTTATGACAATAATAATTGTTGAGAATGCCAAAATGAACAACTTCTAAAAAATAAGTTTTTTTCTAAATCTTGTTAGTTTTTGAGTAAACCGAGTTTTTGAATTTGAAGTATAATTTTTCCATCTTTCATAATTTTGACGTTTTAAACGTCAGTTTTATCCGCTCGATGTACATTTAAAATATGATTTCAATTGAAAATAAACCGTGAAAACGTAAATATAAATGGCTATGATACCATCAAGTCGGAGAAAGTAACATGGTGGCCACATTACCATTTATTGGCCATTATTTTGAGATTCGAGTCGTAAGTTATTTCGGTGTCAAAGAGTTATTTTCTTTTACTTGAATTTCCAATACTTTAGACTGCATTTTTTATTTTTGTGGCTATATTTTAGATTTTTTGCCTGTTTTTTTTTTCTTTAAATTCTTGATTCTTTGAGCCAAGATTTTCAGGCCGACTTTTTAGATCTTTGGCATGTAATTTCTGTTTTTGATTTGCGGCCTAAATATTCTCCATTTAGGCATAAATTTTCGAATTGTTTGTTAAAATTTTTCGATTTTTTTTTGGTCCGCATTTCTTTATTGTCTTCAATATTTGCTTACATTTTTTGTGATATTTTTCATATTTAAAAAAATATTGGAAAAAAACAACAACAGTTATTTTGGTTTTAGTTACTTTTGGAGTTAATTAATTTGGTTTACTCGAATTTTGCTTTGGTCTGCATTTTTGATTTTTGATTTTGGTGCCTGTGTCTTAGATTTATGGCCTGTTCTTTTCTTGATTTTTTGGCCCAAATATTCTTTATTTTAGACAAAATTTTCGATTTATGGTCTGCAATTTTTATTTTTAGGCCCGTGTTTTCAAGTTTTGGTCTAAATTTTCGTTTTTTTTTTTTGGAAAAAAATTCTAAATTTCGATTATTTTTGCCTAAATATTCCTTATTTTAGACAAAATTTTCGATTTTTTGGTCTGCAAGTCTGCAATTTTTATTTTTGGGCCCGTGTTTTCGATTTTTGGTCTACATTTTGTTGTTGTTTTTTTTTTTTTAAATTGTACATTTTTATTTTTTAGCCTTTATTTTCAATTCTTGGCCTTCATTTAAGATTTTTTTTTTCTTAAATTTTCATCTTCTGTCCTAATCCTATCTTTATTTTGGCTGAAATTTTTGATTTTTTGGTTTTCATTTTGTATTTCCAGGCCCGTGTTTTCGATTTTTGGTCTAAATATTCTTTTTTTGGCCACGATTGTGAATTTCTGATTTTCGGCCTATATTTTGGATTCTTGCCCTGCATTTTTTATTTTGTTTGTTCTGAATTTTTGATTTTTTTGCCATTACTTTGGGATTCGAATCGTAAGTTATTTTGGTGTCAAAGAGTTATTTTCTTTTACTTGAATTTCCAATATTTTAGTCTGCATTTTTTATTTTTGTGCCTACATTTTTGATTTTTGGCCTGTTTTTTCTTGTTTTAATTCTTGATTTTTTGACCCAAGATTTTCAGGACGACTTTTTAGATCTTTGCCACGTAATTTCTGTTTTTGATTTTCGGCCTAAATATTCTCCATTTAGGCCTAAATTTTCGAATTGTTTGTTAAAATTTTTCGATTTTTTTTGGTCTGCATTTTTGATATTCAGACCTACAATGAATCTAAATGTTTGGTTTTTTGTCCTTTACTTTAGATTTTTTAACCTGAATTATTGATCCATTTGCCGATATTTTCCATTTTTATTGTTGATTTTTGCCCTTCACTTTGGCAATTATTTTCGAGTTTTTAGTCAGAAAAACTTATTTTGGGCTAGAGTTATTTTTGGGATTCAAAATAGATAATTATTTCTCTCTTAATTGAATTTTCAATATTTTGGTTGCTTTTTTGGCCCATATTTGAGATTTTTACGTTTTTTCCAAATTTTAGATTTTTTGGTCCGCATTTTTGATAATTTAATGGTTTTTGTCGTCTATTTTAATTTTTTAACCGGAATGAATGATTTTTAAGCGCGAACTTTTCCCGGTATATTCATGTTTATTTTTTGGATTTTTTGCCCTTAACATTAGATTTTTTCAACCTGAATAATTGTTTTTTATTTGTAAATTTATTTTGCAATTGTTTTCGAGTTTCTAGTCTCAGAAACTGGAGTTATTTTTGGGGCTCAAAATAGCTAATTATTTCTCTTTTATTTAAATTTTCAATATTTTGGGCCTTATTTTAGATCTTTACTTTTATTTTCACCTTTTTTGATCAAAATTTTTGATTTTTTAGCTTAAATATTCTTTATTTTGGATACATTTTTCCATTTGTTTGTTGAAATTTACGATATTCTTTTAGCTGCGTTTCTTATGTTCAGACCAGAGTCTTCGATATTTGTTTTTTGGTCTTATATTTTAGTTTTACACCTTACTTATTGATTTCTATTAGCGAATTTTTGATTGGCGTATATTTTAAATTTTTAACCTGAAGTAGTGATAGTTATGAGCTTTTTTTTCTTTTTTGCCAGTAATTTCAAGGTTTTAGTCGCCAAATCGGAAAAAGTAACATGATGGCCACATCACCATTTTTTAATTTGAAGTATAATTTTTCCATCGTTCATAATTTTGACGTTTTAAACGTCAGTTTCATCCGAGTTTACACAACGCTCGATGCACATTTAAAATATGATTTCAATTGAAAATAAAACATGAAAACGTAAATATAAATGGCTATGATACCATTAAGTCGGAGAAAGGAACATGATGGCCACATTACCATTTTTTACTGCTGTCTAAAATTTAGTGTTTTAAGGGGTACCGACTTCGATCAATCGAGTTGATTGTTAATGAAATCTGAAACGCATCACAATAGTTACAAAATTGTATCTATGAGGAAGATTCATAGACATTACATGCTATAAAGATAATAACAAACCATAACATTATGTATAAAATGAATGAAAAATGTTCGATAACCTATTGAAGCGAGGATTTATCGCATGTGCACGTATATATCATACGGATACAAGATGTTCGGGCCGTTATAATTGGACTCGGAGGGTGTTCTGTCTATAATATCATTCATCAGTAATGTCATTCCGTTGCATTATAATATCTGTGTCTAATCGATGTGAAATATTACAATCATTTGTATGGGCATAAACGCTCGATACATAAATTAATACTTCAATTAGCAATGCAATTATAACGCCGCGGTACGTCGGGCCGTTAATCAAATTATGATATCAGAACAAGGAGGTGCCTTTTCTGCACATTTCATCGTTTAACAGGTGCACTATTATCTGCAATCATGTGCGATCGAAATCGCAGTGTCATTTCTATTGGTGCGAAACAGCCACACACGTCGTTGGTCCGTTGAGGAATAAATAATTAATCCGCCGAAGAGAAAAAAAAATTAATTAATAACTCTGCCCTTTTCACTTTTGGCTCGTTGGGAATTAATTATTAATTGCTTTCATGATGTCTGCTGGACATCGTTTAATTGATGGGTTAATGTGATTTGAATGTAATCGCTAATTGTTATTTGATGGTATGATTAAATCGTACTCGGTATATACAGGGTGTCCTAAGAGGAAAAGTCAATAATATGCGGGGTTATTCTAAGCAAAATAAATAAAATTTAAAACATTAAATACATTATATTATTTAAAATAGTTTGTTGGCCTATTGGGTAGTGATTCTGCTTCTAGGCTTCGTGGTTGTGAATTTGAATCCTTTTTTTTTAACGAAAAATATCTTGTTTGTCCTCTCATTGATAAATCCTGATCCATAAACATTTGCAAAGGTCAAACGACATTAACTACTATTTATATATTATTTCCTATAAAGGTGAGTAATCTAACATGGAAGCTGGCACGTTATAGTTTTAGTTATACTTGTCTTGAAATGGAGAATCTAGTTGATAGGGATAATTTCGATCCAATTATAAAATAATAAGATGCGAATATTATATGTACTAAAATGTAAAGATAAGATAATCTTGTGCAGAGCAGAGATAATCGTGTGGGAACAAAGGAGCAGCCTGTTTCTAACACGTATTACGAGCATGATGATGCTATGATGCATTGCTACATTCAGTTCGTGGGCTGCTCTCTGTTTAGAGGCGTTATTACATTGATACATATATTATGTCTCTCCTGAGCCACGGTTCTCGTGCAGACCCAACTCAAAATCCATAAAAGATCCTCTCAGTGGCACACCAGGAAATATATAATTCAAGCATGACCCTATATCCCGAACACGATGCAATTTTTCCAACATTAAAAAGCACGCAAGTGGTTTGTTGGGAAATAGCGGAGATGCCTCCTACAACTCCTCCGTATGTGTGTGTGTGTGTAAATAAATAATCTGCTTATCTAAAGTGGGATCGGTAGGTAAAAAAAAAACGCGGGATTAAATAATAACGAAATATATTAACATGTCAAGAGTGGTAAATTGAAACATTTTATAAATGAAAAAGATTTTCAAATGAAGCTGTCGAAAATTGGGCAACGCTCTGCGTGGGTGGATGCCGAGGGAATTTCTCAAGCGTGCACGCCGCTGCGTTTATATTCTCTATTTAATAAATGCAGTTTTATTTAGAATAATGGTGTTTAAGGTGTTAATATCGGTGAAGAAAATCTTAAACTGCTGAGAAGGAGCAATAAATAGAAATAATATCGACTACAAAAAAAAAAAAATGGTGGCCATCATGTTACTTTCTCCGACTTGATGGTATCATAGCCATTTATATTTACGTTTTCATGATTTATTGAAATCGTATTTTAAACGTACAACGAGCGTTGCGTAAACTCGGATGAAACTGACGTTTAAAACGTCAAAATTATGAAAAATTATAGTTCAAATTCAAAAACTCGGTTTACCCAAAAACTAATGAGATTTCGAAAAAAACTTATTCTTTAGAAGTTGTTCATTTTGGTATTCTCTACAGATATCATTCACACAAATCTGCTGTAACTGTTATCGTTTCATAATTATAAACCAAAAATTGGAAACAAATTAATAATTTTTTTCTCAAATAGCAAAAATATTTTCAAGCAAAAGATGTTCATTTCTTTGTTGTCTTCTATGTTTGTTTAAATGTTTTTGTGATATTTTTGATATTTAAGAAAATATTGGCAAAAAACAAAAAACAGTTAAGTAAACACCCACTTCCGGTGTACAAAATTTTACCAAAAGCTTTTCAGTTCTTCAGATTATTAAATAAGACGTATGTTGAAAGTTTTATATCAATTGCTTTATTGGTTTTTAAGATACAGCGCACACAGCAGACACACACACAAAACAGACACAATTTTTTTTTTCCAGAAATTGCTGAAATGACATCTAGGGACCCCAAAACGGATATTTCCGTAAAAAAATTTTTTGAAAAAAAATCACCATCACAATACTTTCTTGTACTTCATAACAGAGAAAGTAAAAAGGAGTATTTTGTTTCTTATCTTCACGGGCCACCTTGCGCAGATTAAAACCCGATCGATTTTTAACACGGGGGGTCAAGGTAAGATTTAGAAAGTTAGAAGCGCTGCTAATTATATACTTCAAGTACAATCAATTTTGAGTGTATTTCGAAAGTTACTTAGTTGTGGCAATTGTTTTTATATTTTTTTAGGCCAATGGTAAAAAAATAACTTCAAATTATTCTACGCTCGGGTTTCGGGCAATTATCTCTAATTCTAGTGTCGGGAAATTTTAAAATTTTGTTAAAATTATAAAGGATCATCAATTTTGAGTGTATTTTGAAAGTTACCCAACTGACAATGGTTTTTATATATTTTTTTTCAGTGAAAGAAAATTGAAATATTAAATTATTATAAGCTCGGTTTTCCAGTGATCAGTTCTAAATCTGGAGAAGGGATTTTATAAGATTTTGATAGAATTATAATGTATAATTAATTTTTAAAATATTTTAAAAATTACCCAGTTTTGGCAATTGTTTTTATATTAGTTTAGTTCAATGAAAATAATTTTTAAAGTATTTATGGAATTGTCACTATTATCCAAATCTATTTCCAAACTTACAAAATATATTTGACAAAAGATTCGCACACAGCCACCACTACTTTTCCTCGTTTCAAATTTGAATGTAATGGCATTGCACGTGTATAATTGTAGGCAACCATAATAGTTATTTATGCAACAAGTGAGTAAAGTAATACTTTTTTTTCACGAGTAGGAAAGATTGCCGCATGAGCCGAAGGCGAGTGCGGCAATTCCTACAAGTGAAAAAAAGTTGCTTTACTCTCGAGTTTCATACAAAAATTTTTCTACGTCCGTAACTTTAAATAAATTTATAAATTTGATAAAACCTTAATCAATTTTTATAAGTAATAATACTTGTTTTAAATAAAGAAAATAATAATAATCATCAAGTTGTCTTGATCGGAAACGAATGTTTGATATTTATCGGCGGAACTCGCGGCGTGTTGCGAAGCGTTCATGACACACTTTGCGCAAACAATTTTTTAGTTGCGTTAAAAAATGAACCGCTACGGCACTTTTTTTCACGCAAAAGAGTGAAAAAATGAACCGTTATGGCACTTTTTTTCACGCTACTTGAAGGGTTCAGGAATCACACATTTTATGAACGCAGATTAATGAAAAAAACTGTACATTTTATAACGGACGTAGAAAAACATTTTTAATTGATATTTAACTTCTCGCGTTCGGAGAAAAAAATCAATGTTCACCTTGGCGCTAAACTTATTATTAATTTGTTGACAATTGTTGATAAATTCATTATATTTAAAAGTGTTATAGTGCAATAATTTATTTATATATAATCATTTGTGTAATTTCGATTATATTTGTATATAAACGAATCAGGTAACCGTTAGGATCGAAAAACAATTAGGGCGACATCTATCGCCGATATGTGTAAATAATTTCAAACTGTTGTAAATTTTCGCCGATAGATGTCGCCCTAGTCTTTTTTCTATCCTAAGGTAACTTGAGAGGTATATAAGGGCATTCAAAACGTCATTTCATATTGTATTAAATATATTATTGACCCGTTTATACTTACATTATATTTTATATATACATGGTATATTAATACACCGTTCATCCTATTGAATGCACTTATCATTTGCACTGGAAATAAACTATACTACTACTATTATTGATTAATGATGTGTTCAAAAAAATATTAGGAAATATTCATGTCAATCAATGAAAATTGCTAAAAAAATAAAATAAATTGTAAAAGATGAAAATGACCAATTACACTTCAAATTCTAAACTCGAAAAAAAAAGCGTTCCCAAACACGAAATTTTACGAAAAGCTTTTCATTTCTTTGGATTGTCAAATAATACCCATGTTCAAAGTTTCCTGGCGATTCCTGTATTAGTTTTGTTTGAGATATAGCGCGACTTTTTTTTGTTTTCAAATCGTATTTAGTAATTTTAATTTGTTATTTATTTGTATTTTTATATTTTTTTTGCTCATGAAAAAAAAAATAACATCAAATTATAATTTGCTCGGGATTCTGGTGATTATCTTTAATTCTAGTAAAAGGAAATTTTTAAATTTTATCAGAGCTTTACCGTATGATCAATTTTGAGTGTATTTTGAAAGTTACCTAGTTGTAGCAACTGTTTTTATATTTTTTTTTGGTCATGAAAAAAAAATAACTTCTGGATTCGGGTAATTATTGCTAATTCTAGTAAAAGGAATTTTTTTATTTTATCAAAACTATAAAGTATAATGAATTTTAAGTGTATTTTGAAAGTTACCTAATTGTGGCAATGGTTTTTATATTTTTTTTCTCAGTGAAATTATATTTCTATATAACCATATATACAAACATCTTTATTTAAGAATTGATACAAATATATATACATACATATAAAAAATTATGGTTTTCCGCAATTCTTAATTGGCTATCGACCGGAGGTCTTTCAGCCAGTCTTCTTCAGTCTGTACGTCTCTGTCAGTTATGATTAATGTGATGAAAAGATGAAATGAATTGAAATATGGTGGTATCTGGATGTTTAATTTTTGGAATGATATTGGGGTTACGTGGTAAGCAAAGATGATTTAGGATCTGTAAGATGTGAGGATTAGTGGCAAATTTAGAGGATAGGTGGATAAGGCGTTGGTCAATTGGAGTTATTTGGGATTTTTGATAGAGTAAGGTATTTGAAGGATTGTGTAGTGGATTGTTGGGGTGTCTGATTTTTGTTAACGTTCTGAGCGCTGATCTCTCACCCACCTGCAAATTCCTTAGCACGGCTGGGCGTGGATTATGGAAGAGGATAGAGGCATAATCAAGTAAGGGTCGGCATATCATCTTATATATGTCTATATAACCATTTGTGTAATTTCGATTATATTTGTATATAAACGAATCAGGTAACCGTTAGGATAGAAAAACAATTAGGGCAACATCTATCGCCGATATGTGTAAATAATTGCAAACTGTTGTAAATTTTCGCCGATAGATGTCGCCCTAGTCTTTTTTCTATCCTAAGGTAACTTGAGAGGTATATAAGGGCAATCAAAACGTCATTTCATATTGTATTAAATATGTTATTGACCCGTTTATACTTACATTATATTTTATATAAACATGGTAAATTAATACACCGTTCATCCTATTGAATGTACTTATCATTTGCACTGGAAATAAACTATACTACTACTATTATTGATTAAAGATGTGTTAAAAAAATATAAGGAAATATTCATGTCCAATCAATGAAAATTGCTAAAAAAATACAATAAATTGTAAAAGATGAAAATGACCAATTACACTTCAAATTCTAAACTCGAAAAAAAAGCGTTCCCAAACACGAAATTTTACGAAAAGCTTTTCATTTCTTTGGATTGTCAAATAATACCCATGTTCAAAGTTTCCTGGCGATTCCTGTATTAGTTTTGTTTGAGATATAGCGCGACTTTTTTTTTGTTTTCAAATCGTATTTAGTAATTTTAATTTGTTATTTATTTGTATTTTTATATTTTTTTGCTCATAAAAAAAAAATTACCTCAAATTATAATTCGCTCGGGATTCGGGTGATTATTTTTAATTCTAGTAAAGGTAAATTTTTAAATTTTAATAGGACTATACCGTATGATCAATTTTAAGTGTATTTTGAAAGTTACCTAGTTGTGGCAACTGTTTTTATATTTTTTTTGCTCATGAAAAAAAAATAACCTCAAATTATAATTTGCTCGTGATTCGGGTGATTATCTTTAATTCTAGTAAAGGGAAATTTTTAAATTTTATCAGAACTTTACCGTATGATCAATTTTGAGTGTATTTTGAAAGTTACCTAGTTGTAGCAACTGTTTTTATATTTTTTTTTGGTCATGAAAAAAAAAATAACTTCTGGATTCGGGTAATTATTGCTAATTCTAGTAAAAGGATTTTTTTTATTTTATCAAAACTATAAAGTATAATGAATTTTAAGTGTATTTTGAAAGTTACCTAATTGTGGCAATGGTTTTTATATTTTTTTTTCTCAGTGAAATTATATTTCTATATAACCATTTGTGTAATTTCGATTATATTTGTATATAAACGAATCAGGTAACCGTTAGGATAGAAAAACAATTAGGGCAACATCTATCGCCGATATGTGTAAATAATTTCAAACTGTTGTAAATTTTCGCCGATAGATGTCGCCCTAGTCTTTTTTCTATCCTAAGGTAACTTGAGAGGTATATAAGGGCAATCAAAACGTCATTTCATATTGTATTAAATATGTTATTGACCCGTTTATACTTACATTATATTTTATATAAACATGGTATATTAATACACCGTTCATCCTATTGAATGTACTTATCATTTGCACTGAAAATAAACCATACTACTATTATTGATTAATGATGTGTTAAAAAAAATATTAGGAAATATTCATGTCCAATCAATGAAAATTGCTAAAAAAATAAAATAAATTGTAAAAGATGAAAATGACAAATTACACTTCAAATTCTAATCTCGAAAAAAAAAAAACGTTCCAAAACACGAAATTTTACGAAGAGCTTTGAATCTCTTCGGATTGTCAAATAATACCCATGTTCAAAGTTTCCTGGCGATTCCTGTATTAGTTTTGTTTGAGATATAGCGCGACTTTTTTTTTTGGTTTTCAAATCGTATTCAGTAATTTTTATTTGTTATTATTGTGTAACGGATCGGAAATTGTAATATTTTTTTTTGATGGGCAGCTCGAGGTGATCTTTTACCGGCGCGGAAGCACGCCGCTGTAGCTCTTACGAGGGTGAAGTATCAACTCTTGGTAATCGTAATTCTAGCTCGAAACGGTAGTTGTTGCCTGTAAGGAGTTAGGTATATATAGTGTTTCCGGATGTTTGACATGATCAGGGGAATCTTCGCCTGAATGTCGGGGAAGAATTTCTCGAGTCCGCCTTGAATTTCAAAACACCTTTGCAGTCATTTCCGATGCGAACGCATGTATAACTGTAATAAGAAAGGTGTTGACTGTTTAAATGTTGAAATTTATGTTGCGTGATATCCTGAATTTCCTTACGAGACCTGTTTCAACACGTTTGCTCTCATCAAAATAGCATCCTTTTTGGCCGTTCGCGCTTTGCAGATGAAGCATCGCCGAAGCGACATATGGTTGTTTTGGTGAGTGTGATATTGATGACTATTAGAATTTGAAGTGTAATTTGTAGTTTTTATATTTCATAATTTTGACGTTTTAAACGTCAGTTTCATTTGGTGTATAAAAAACACATTGGTTCGGGTTTAAATTGTTTTTGTTGATTATTGAATGCTTTTCGTGGTGTGTTATTATTTTGCCCTCATAAAACGAATGTATTCTTTATTGGTTTTGCTGGAATGAATTATTCGGTCTTGCGTTTCGCGAAAATTATTCAACGACGTTGAACAGTTAGAAGTTGAAAAAATAAATTGTAAAAGATGAAAATGACAATTTACACTTCAAATTCTAATCTCGAAAAAAAACGTTCCCAAACACGAAATTTTGCGAAAAGTTTTTCATTTCTTTGGATTGTCAAATAATACCCATGTACAAAGTTTCCTGGCGATTCCTGTATTAGTTTTGTTTGAGATATGGCGCGACTTTTTTTTTGTTTTCAAATCGTATTCAGTAATTTTTATTTGTTATTATTGTTTACGATGTAACGGATCGGAAATTGTAATATTTTTTTTTTGATGGGCAGCTCGAGGTGATCTTTTACCGACGCGGAAGCACGCCGCTGTAACTCTTACGAGGGTGAAGTATCAACTCTTGGTAATCGTAATTCTAGCTCGAAACGGTAGTTGTTGCCTGTAAGGAGTTAGGTATATATAGTGTTTCCGGATGTTTGACATGATCAGGGGAATCTTCGCCTGAATGTCGGGGAAGAATTTCTCGAGTCCGCCTTGAATTTTAAAACACCTTTGCAGCCATTTCCGATGCGAGAGCATGCATAACAGTAATAAGAAAGGTGTTGAGGGTTCAAATGTTGAAATTTATGTTGCGCGATATCCTGAATTTCCTCACGAGACCTGTTTGAACACGTTTCGCTCTCATCAAAACCGTCCTTTTCGGCCGTTCGCGATTTGCAGATGAAGCATCGCCGAAGCGACTTATGATTGTTTTGGTGAGTGTGATATTGGTGACTATTAGAATTTGAAGTGTAATTTGTCGTTTTCATATTTCATAATTTTGACGTTTTAAACGTCAGTTTCATTCGGTGTATAAAAAAACACATTGGTTCTCGTTTAAATTGTTTTTGTTGATTATTGAATGCTCTTCGTGGTGTGTTATTATTTTGCCCTCATAAAAGGAATGTATTCTTCATTGGTTTTGTTGGAATGAATTATTCGGTCTTGCGTTTCGCGAAAATTATTCAACGGTGTTCAACGTTTGGGTTTTGGTTTTATTTTTGCTTCCATGATTAAATATTGTGCAGTAATTTAAATTTGATATTATTATTTGTGAGGTGACGGATCGGATCGTAATTTTGGTAATTACAGAGGTGTTTTATGAAAGACAACTATTTTACCTGCACGAAACAGTCACTGTAACTCTTACGAGGGTTAAGTATCGACTCTTGGTAATCGTAATTCTACTTTGAAAGGGTAGTTGTTGCCTGCAAGGAGTTAGGTATATCCAGTGTTTCATGAATGCTCGTATTAAAAGGAACGCCTGAATTTAACACCTCTGCAGTAATTAATTTTAAGTTTCCGTCGTCTACGCATAAAGTCTTTTGGGTATTTCCATATAAATTCTCGTATCGTAACCAGTCCATCGAGGAGAGTTTTTAGTTGGTACACTCCGCGCCCT
Source organism: Ocypus olens (assembly GCA_910593695.2). NCBI lineage: Eukaryota > Metazoa > Arthropoda > Insecta > Coleoptera > Staphylinidae > Ocypus > Ocypus olens. Next base: position 48,353,181 of record OU343049.1, read on the forward strand.
TCAGGGGGAGGAGTCCAACACCACCCCAATACAGGGGAGTCTATAAAAGAGTTTCTCTCCTCGCATCAAAAAAACAAAAAACAAAAAAAAAATCTGTATTCAGCATCGATCAATCGAGCAATCTTTGGCATTTAAATTTGCGTCGAAATCAAATGAGAACCTCGAAAATTTTCAAAAGATTTTCAAAAATCGAGGGAAATTGAATTTAATTTTTGCATAATTTTACAACTCGCGATTCATATTTACTTTTATTTTATTTTTCGCGTTTACAAACAAACATTTTCACAAAAATTAACAACTCGTGCAAAACTCGAAAGATTTTCGAAAACCAAAACCATTTGAGAATTTGCTTCAAGAGCTCAAGATTACTTTTTATAAGATTCTTTTAAATACATTTACTTTTTTCAAGATTTTTTGAAAGATATTTCAAGACTTTATTTTTAAAACTTTATTTCGTGATCTTTTTCAAAACTTTTTTCACGTTCTCTTTCGGGACAAATTTCAACTTTTTTAAAACTTCTTCAAGACTTTTTTCACGGCTGATTTTAGAACAATTTTTTTCAGATTATTTTCCAGTGGTTTTGAGGTATTTTTTTAAAGAACTTTTTCAGGAGATTTTTTGAAGCCTTTATTTTGATGTTTTTTCTCAAAATTTTTTAGGGTCATTTTTCCGGTTTTTTTTTTGAGGAAATTTTTTCAAGGCCTCTTTCTAGACTTATTTCGGAACCTTTTTAAGGATTTTTTTGAAATTTTCTACAGCTACTGAAACAACGTATTACTCCACAACACTGTAAAAATTTGCAAACATCCCTAAGCTACATTTCGAAATAATTGCTCGAAAACAAAATTTGCACTTTTTCTCGAGCGCTTAAAAAATATAAAAACAATTGCCAGACACTTGAAATTTTCTAAATTTACTCAAACAATACTTTACTTCACGTTCGGCGAAAGAGGCATTATGGGAGAAAATCTAAACTTACAAAAAAGGAAAATCCCTTCGAGGCATCTTGGCGGTTAAGATGTAACCCGGACGATGCTTCTTCGCTTCCCTCCAATTGATGAGGTGGAATAACACAAACACTAACACACACATACACAAATCCTGAAGATGTATCACAACGCAATGGGCACTAAAACTTTCGATAAATAAATATTCAACACGTTCTTGCGACCGCGAACTGCAAACTGAATTGATATCAACAGGTACGCCGCGGACTAGTGATAAGAATTTAATCGCGTTCCGAAACGAGACAAAAAAAAACGAATATTTTGTTTGTTATCTTCACGGGCCACCTTGTGCTGATTTAAATCCGATCGATTTTTAACACGAGGGTCAAAGTAAGATTTAGAAAGTTAGAAGCGCTGCTAATTATATACTTCAAGTACAATCAAATTTGAGTGTGTTTCAAAAGTTACTTAGTTGTGGCAATTGTTTTTATATTTTTTTAGGCCAATGGTAAAAAAATAACTTCAAATTATTCTACGCTCGGGTTTCGGGCAATTATCTCTAATTCTAGTAAAGGGAAATTTTTAAATTCTATCAGAACTATACCGTATGATCGATTTTGAGTGTATTTTGAAACTTGCCTAGTTGTGGCAACTGTTTTTGTATTTTTTTTCCTCATGAAAAAAAAAACTTAAAATTATAATTTGCTCGGGATTCGGGTGATTATCTTTAATTCTAGTAAAGGGAATTTTTTTAATTTTATCAGAACTATACCGTATGATGAATTTTGAGTGTATTTTGAAAGTTACCTAGTTGTGGCAACTGTTTTTATATTTTTTTTGCCCATGAAAAAAAAATAACTTCAAATTATAATTTGTTCTGGATTCGGGTGATTATTGCTATTTCTAGTAAAAGGAATTTTTTTAATTTTATCAGAACTATACCGTATGATGAATTTTAAGTGTATTTTGAAAGTTACCTATTGTGCCAATGGTTTTTTTTTTTCAGTGAAAGAAAATTGAAATTTAAAATTATTATAAGCTCGGTTTTCCAGTGATCAGTTCTAAATCTGGAAAAGGGATTTTTTAAGATTTTGATAGAATTATAATGTATAATGAATTTTTAGAATATTTTAAAAATTACCTAGTTTTGGCAATTGTTTTTATATTTTTTTAGTTCAATGAAAATAATTTTTAAAGTATTTATGGAATTGTCACTATTATCTAAATCTATTTCTGAACTTACAAAATATATTTGACAAAAGATTCGCACAGAGCCACCACTACTTTTCCTCGTTTCAAATTTGAATGTAATGGCATTGCACGTGTATAATTGTAGGCAACCATAAACATATTTAATTGATATTTAACTTCTCGCGTTCGGAGAAAAAAATCAATGTTCACCTTGGCGCTAAACTTATTAATAATTTGTTGATAATTGTTGATAAATTCACTATATTTAAAAGTGTTATAGTGCAATAATTTATTTCTATATAATTATTTGTGTAATTTCGATTATATTTGCATATAAACGAATCAGGTTAACCGTTAGGATAGAAAAACTATTAGGGCGATATCTATCGCCGATATGTGTAAATAATTTCAAACCGTTGTAAATTTTTGCCGATAGATGTCGTCCCAGTCTTCTTTCTGTCCTGAGGTAACTTGAGTGGTATATAAGGGCAATCAAAACGTCATTTCATATTGTATTAAATATGTTACTGACCCGTTTATACTTACATTATATTTTATATATACATGGTATATTAATACACCGTTCATCCTATTGTAATTATCATTTGCACTGGAAATAAACTATACTACTACTATTATTGATTAATGATGTGTTAAAAAAATATTAGGAAATATTCATGTCTAATCAATGAAAATTGCTAAAAAAATAAAATAAATTGTAAAAGCTGAAAATGACAAATTACACTTCAAATTCTAATCTCGAAAAAAAAAATGTTCCCAAACACGAAATTTTACGAAAAGCTTTTCATTTCTTTGGATTGTCAAGTAATACCCATGTTCAAGGTTTCCTGGCGATTCATGTATTAGTTTTGTTTGAGATATAGCGCGCCTTTTTTTTGTTTTCAAATCGTATTCATTAATTTTTATTTGTTATTATTGTTTATGATGTAACGGATCGGAAATTGTAATATTTTTTTTTTTGATGGGCAGCTCGAGGTGATCTTTTACCGGCCCGGAAGCACGCCGCTGTAACTCTTACGAGGGTGAAGTATCAACTCTTGGTAATCGTAATTCTAGCTCGAAACGGTAGTTGTTGCCTGTAAGGAGTTAGGTATATATAGTGTTTCCGGATGTTTGACATGATCAGGGGAATCTTCGCCTGAATGTCGGGGAAGAATTTCTCGAGTCCGCCTTGAATTTCAAAACACCTTTGCAGCCATTTCCGATGCGAGAGCATGCATAACAGTAATAAGAAAGGTGTTGAGGGTTCAAATGTTGAAATTTATGTTGCGCGATATCCTGAACTTCCTCACGAGACCTGTTTGAACATGTTTCGCTCTCATCAAAACCGTCCTTTTCGACCTTTTTAAGGATTTTTTTGAAATTTTCTACAGCTACTGAAACAACGTATTACTCCACAACACTGTAAAAATATGCAAACATCCCTTAGCTACATTTCGAAATAATTGCTCGAAAACAAAATTTGCACTTTTTCTCGAGCGCTTAAAAAATATAAAAACAATTGACAGACACTTGAAATTTTCTAAATTTACTCAAACAATACTTTACTTCACGTTCGGCGAAAGAGGCATTATGGGAGAAAATCTAAACTTACAAAAAAGGAAAATCCCTTCAAGGCATCTTGGCGGTTAAGATGTAACCCGGACGATGCTTCTTCGCTTCCCTCCAATTGATGAGGTGGAATAACACAAACACTAACACACACATACACAAATCCTGAAGATGTATCACAACGCAATGGGCACCAAAACTTTCGATAAATAAATATTCAACACGTTCTTGCGACCGCGAACTGCAAACTGAATTGATATCAACAGATACGCCGCGGACTAGTGATAAGAATTTAATCGCATTCCGAAACGACACAAAAAAAAACGAATATTTTGTTTCTTATCTTCACGGGCCACCTTGTGCAGATTTAAATCCCATCGATTTTTAACACGAGGGTCAAAGTAAGATTTAGAAAGTTAGAAGCGCTGCTAATTATATACTTCAAGTACAATCAAATTTGAGTGTGTTTCGAAAGCTACTTAGTTATGGCAATTGTTTTTATATTTTTTTAGGCCAATGGTAAAAAAATAACTTCAAATTATTCTACGCTCGGGTTTTCGGCAATTATCTCTAATTCTAGTAAAGGGAAATTTTTAAATTCTATCAGAACTATACCGTATGATCAATTTTGAGTGTATCTAGAAAGTTGCCTAGTTGTGGCAACTGTTTTTATATTTTTTTTGCTCATGAAAAAAAAATAACTTCAAATTATAATTTGCTGGGTGATTATCTTTAATTCTAGTATAGGGAAATTGTTTAATTTTATCAGAACTATATCGTATGATCAATTTTGAGTGTATTTTGAAAGTTACCTAGTTGTGGCAACTGTTTTTATATATTTTGTTTGCCCATGAAAAAAAAGTAACTTCAAATTATAATTTGCTCGGGATTCGGGTGATTATCGTTAATTCTAGTAAAGGGAAATTTTTAAATTTTATGTGAATTATACCGTATAATCAATGTTGAGTGTATTTTAAAAGTTACCTAGTTGTGGCAACTGTTTTTATATTTTTTTTTGCTCATGAAAAAAATTACTTTAAATTATAATTTGTTCTGGATTCGGGTGATTATTGCTAATTCTAGTAAAAGGAATTTTTTTAATTTTATCAGAACTATCAAGTATAATGAATTTTAAGTGTATTTTGAAAGTTACCTAATTGTGGCAATGGTTTTTATATTTTATTTTCAGTGAAAGAAAATTGAAATTTTAAATTATTATAAGCTCGGTTTTCCAGTGATCAATCTAAATCTGGAAAAGGGATTTTTTAAGATTTTGATAGAATTATAATGTATAATGAATTTTTAGAATATTTTAAAAATTACCTAGTTTTGGCAATTGTTTTTATATTTTTTTAGTTCAATTAAAATAATTTTTAAAGTATTTATGGAATTGTCACTATTATCTAAATCTATTTCTGAACTTACAAAATATATTTGACAAAAGATTCGCACAGAGCCACCACTACTTTTCCTCGTTTCAAATTTGAATGTAATGGCATTGCACGTGTATAATTGTAGGCAACCATAAACATATTTAATTGATATTTAACTTCTCGCGTTCGGAGAAAAAAATCAATGTTCACCTTGGCGCTAAACTTATTAATAATTTGTTGACAATTGTTGATAAATTCATTATATTTAAAAGTGTTATAGTGCAATAATTTATTTCTATGTAATCATTTGTGTAATTTCGATTATATTTGTATATAAACGAATCAGGTAACCGTTAGGATAGAAAAACAATTAGGGCGACATCTATCGCCGATATGTGTAAATAATTTCAAACCGTTGTAAATTTTCGCCGATAGATGTCGCCCTAGTCTTTTTTCTATCCTGAGGTAACTTGAGAGGTATATAAGGGCAATCAAAACGTCATTTGATATTGTATTAAATATGTTATTGACCCGTTTACTTACATTATATTTGATATATACATGGTATATTAATACACCGTTGATCCTATTGAATGTACTTATCATTTGCACTGGAAATAAACTATACTACTATTATTGATTAATGATGTGTTAAAAAAATATTAGGAAATATTCATGTCCAATCAATGAAAATTGCCAAAAAAATAAAATAAATTGTAAATGACAAATTACACTTCAAATTCTAATCTTGAAAAAAAAAAACGTTCCCAAACACGAAATTTTACGAAAAGCTTTTCATTTCTTTGGATTGTCAAATAATACCCATGTTCAAAGTTTCCTGGCGACTTTTTTTTTGTTTTCAAATCGTATTCAGTAATTTGAATTTGTTATTATGGTTTACGATGTAACGGATCGGAAATTGTAATTATTTTTTTTAAGGGCAGCTCGAGGTGATCTTTTACCGGCGCGGAAGCACGCCGCTGTAGCTCTTACGAGGGTGAAGTACCAACTCTTGGTAATCGTAATTCTAGCTCGAAACGGTAGTTGTTGCCTGTAAGGAGTTAGGTATATATAGTGTTTCCGGATGTTTGACATGATCAGGGGAATTTTCGCCTGAATGTCGGGGAAGAATTTCTCGAGTCCGCCTTGAATTTCAAAACACATTTGCAGTAATTTCCGATGCGAGCGCATGCATAACCGTAATAAGAAAGGTGTTGAGTATTCAAATTTTGAAATTTATGTTGCGCAATATCCTGAACTTCCTCAGGAGACCTGTTTGCACATGTTTCGCTCTCATCAAAACCGTCCTTTTCGGCCGTTCGCGACTTATGATTGTTTTGGTGAGTGTAATATTAATGACTATTAGAATTTGAAGTGGAGTTTGTAGTTTTAATTTTTCATAATATTGACGTTTTAACCGTCAGTTTCATTCGGTGTATAAAAAAAACACATTGGTTCTGGTTTAAATTGTTTTTGTTGATTATTGAATGCTCTTCGTGCTGTGTTATTATTTTGCCCTCATAAAAGGAATGTATTCTTCATTGGTTTTGCTTGAATGAATTATTCGGTCTTGCGTTTCGCGAAACTTATTCAACGGTGGTCAACGTTTGGGTTTTGGTTTTATTTTTGCTTCCATGATTAAATATTGTGCAGTAATTTAAACTTGATATTATTATTTGTGATGTTTCGGATCGGATCGTAATTTTGGTAATTACAGAGGTGTTTTATGAAAGGCAACTATTTTACCTGCACGAAACAGTCACTGTAACTCTTACGAGGGTTAAGTATCGACTCTTGGTAATCGTAATTCTAGTTTGAAAGGGTAGTTGTTGCCTGCAAGGAGTTAGGTATATCCAGTGTTTCATGAATGCTCGTATTAAAAGGAACGCCTGAATTTAACACCTCTGCAGTAATTAATTTTAAGTTTCCGTCGTCTACGCATAAAGTCTTTTGGGTATTTCCATATAAATTCCAGTATCGTAACCAGTCCATCGAGGAGAGTTTTTAGTTGGTACACTCCGCGCCCTTCAGGGGGAGGAGTCCAACACCACCCCACTACAGGGGAGTCTATAAAAGAGTTTCTCTCCTCGCATCAAAAAAACAAAAAACAAAAAAAATCCGTATTCAGCATCGATCAATCGAGCAATCTTTGGCATTTAAATTTGCGTCGAAATCAAGTGAGAACCTCGAAAATTTTCAAAAGATTTTCAAAAATCGAGGGAAATTGAATTTAATTTTTGCATAATTTTACAACTCGCGATTCATATTTATTTTTATTTTATTTTTCGCGTTTACAAACAAACATTTTCACAAAAATTAACAACTCGTGCAAAACTCGAAAGATTTTCGAAAACCAAAACCATTTGAGAATTTGCTTCAAGACCTCAAGATTACTTTTTATAAGATTCTTTTAATTGCTTTTATTTTTTTTCTAGATTTTTTAAAAGATATTTCAAGACTTCATATTCAAAACGTTATTTCGTGATATTTTTCAAAACTTTTTTCACGTTGTTTTTCGGGACAAATTTCAACTTTTTTGAAACTTCTTCAAGATTTTTTTTCAGGGCTGATTTTAGAACAATTTTTTTCAGATTATTTTCCAGTAGTTTTTTAGGTATTTTTTTAAAGAATTTTTTCAGGAGATTTTTTCAAGACTTTATTTTGATGGTTTTTTCCCAACATTTTTTTAGGGTCATTTTTCCGGTTTTTTTTTGAGGACATTTTTTCAAGGCCTCTTTCTAGACTTATTTCGGAACCTTTTTAAGGAATTTTTTCAAATTTTCTACAGCTTATGAAACAACGTATTACTCCACGATACTGTAAAAATCTGTAAACATCCCTTAACTACATTTCGAGATAATTCCTCGAGAACAAAATTTGTAATTATCTAAAGCTGTGCGTTTTCTCGAGTACTTAAAAAATTAAAAAAAAAACAATTACCAGACACTTGAAATTTTCTAAAACTACTGAAACAACATATTACTTAATGATACTGTAAAAATTTGCAAACATCCCTTAACTACATTTCGACATAATTCCCCGAGAACAAAATTTGTAATTTTCTAAAGTTGTACTTTTTCGCGAGCGCTTAAAAAATATAAAAACAATTGCCAGACACTTGAAATTTTCTACAGCTACTGAAACAACATATTACTCCACGATACTGTAAAAATCTGCAAACATCCCTTAACAACATTTCAACATAATTCCTCAAACGTGAATTTTAACAGAAAAATTGCATCTCACGATTTAAAAAATTCTTAAACAATTATCTCAACAAGAACTAACTTCAAAATCTCTAAATATACTCAGAGTTGATGTATTTTCACTATACTGAAAAAGCAATCATCGTACCCCAGCTGAAAATGAAATGACAACACCCTAAACGTGAATTTTAACAGAAAAATAAACAATTATCTCAATATTATTATATTTATTATTCATCATCTTTAATTTTGTTTAATTTTTAAGCACAAAATTGACGCGCACATCCACTGAAATTGTACTCACTTGTGGCATACGTGACAATAAATATATTATTATTATTATTATTATTAATGAGAATTCACTTCAAAATCTCCAAAAATACGGATATTTAACTCGAGGTTTTGCGGGATTCTCCATAGATAAGGAGCATATCGACATACTTGTTATGCGTAAAAATGGGACGCATTGCTTACACTTAATCAGAATATATTCTCAACTTGACATCAAATATTTGGTACGAAGTGTTTTCAATTTTTTGTTTGACGTTGTCACTGCGATTATATTTTTTGATTATTACTTCAACAATACTCCCTTAATTTACAATTAAACTAAAATAATATGGTATCGCTGAATTTGTCTTTCAATCACCTATCCAAAAATCCATAAATATATAGGGTGTCCCATTTGAAATTCTGAAGTTGATGTTATTTTCTCGGAAATGAAATCTATGTTTTCAGAAAAGGGCATCATTTCGAACCATTTGAAGCCACCACTACTAACCGTTTTCGAGATATCGGTTATCTACTACCTCGTGGGACACCCTCTATTTCAGCAATACCTACGGTGTGTTTCAAAAATAAATTAACCGCAATCGCTCGTGAATTGAAATGCGCAAGTCTCTAATTAAGCATTCGTAGTTGTCATTTAGATACCAAAACTGTTGACTATTGTACAAATAGCATTAGAGACATTGGTATTTCAATTCATAGGCAATTGCGATTAATTTCTTTTTGAAACACACCGCGATATATGTCAATTTCTAAATAATTGATTTAAAATTAAGATTTCTCTATTAATAAAATAGTAGCGCAATAGCGTTGGCCGAGTGGGAATGTATGAAAAATATAATAATAATAATAATGGCGGTCGAGTCGCTCGGAACGTTCATTTTAAGCGCTCATCATTAATCAATTGCTCATTATTCATTTTAGACTAAAGAACTGCAAGTAACAATTAGGCCGCATTTACGCCATTTATTATGCTGTTGCGTTAAGGCTTCGTGATGCGTTGTTGCTGTTCGTTTTTGCTTAACGTCTAAATTAACACAAATAGCAAAAGATTCGCTCACTCGTTTCGAAATTTGAAGGTAATACGTGTCCGTTATAATGACGACACCTAAATGATACTTCCACGGACGTGAATCCAATAATTCCGCACACAATGTAATCGCAATTATTCCGATTTAATTATACGAGAACAAGAAATGGGATGAATCCAGATGGTATGATAATGCGGTATATAATTAGAGATAATGTAATGTTTATTTTTTGGAACCTAATGCTCTCTCGTGGGTCGTTATTAATTATTATATTGTTTGTGGCAATGGAACCTCACGCCGTCCTGATTTATAGCTCGGCTCGACTTCTTCTTCTTCTTCTTCATCTAAATCACTGCGAGGAGTGAATTCAATTTTAGCATTCCCACACCAAACCAGGCCATACTTTGGATGCTTCCACATGAGCCATCGCACGAGATGAGTTGATTTATACCTGTCATGTTGGCAACCTTTTTAAATAGATAAACGTGAGTTTGTCTTCACATACTTATTTATAACATATTCACTTCCCGTTCCATCTGCATACAATCTTGTATGATCGTGTTTTACCTTCACGTACACCTTCGTTTAGATTTACTACAAAATTATGTCGCGCATTTCATGTTATTAACGTTTCTATAATACAACACCAATGTCAACTGATTTAACCTTAATGCTTGGTTGCATTTTTTTTCATTCTAATTCTATAAAAAAAATTAATAATGCATTACAATTTTTGGCCACAGCAACTTTGACAATTTGATTTTTTTTCATTCTAAATCTACAAACATATTTAATAATGCATTACAAGTTTTGGCCACAGTAAGTTTGACAATTAGCCAATGTATATAATTTTTAGGTATGAACAAACACAACATCCATGCCCGACCTGGATTTGAACCAAAGTCTGATGAGCTATACTCGAGCGCATTCGGGCCAGACCATTAAAAAATGACTATTATTTTTGGGACGTGATATGCCAAACATTATATTTTTTCTCTTAGCAAACTACCATCTGCCAATTTATTAGGAATATTAGATGATTGAATCTTACAGTTAAATTTTTAAAGCATTACAATCTTAAAATATGTTGAATAAAATGCCAACATATTAACGGATTTACTTTCTTAATGGTTTATCTTAGTTTCGTGTGCAAATTATATCCTGTGAGCCACAAAATTTTGATTCGGAGTTGACTGTGAGATAAATGAGGTATGTCGCATATTATTACATCATGAGACTAGATTAGTTCAATTGAATTAGATCTAAGAAAAATTAATTAATCTCAGACATGACTGCTGTGTTTCTCTTAATTTTTCTCAGGCATGGCAAACTAAGCAACAAAATTCAGTGGCTCACACCTTTTAATAGACTTCTGTCAAATATTGTGCTGAGAAGAAAGTTATGAGAAGAAAGTTATTCTTTGACCATCTTGGGCAAAACAAAGGTAACTCAATTTTACACAATTGTTATCTGCAGTCTGTTTTTTTCTGTCGAAATTTTCTTTTGTAAAATTGTAATGTGTAGTCCATCGAAGGTTATCTATAACGCATGATTGGTTTGTTGGTATGCATAGTAGATCAATTGGAATAATTGATATTCAGCACGACTTTATTATTACAAGACTGGCGCTAGTCGGATCAAGTCGTCGTTTGTCATTTGATAACACGCCGTTTCGATATTGGAACAAAAGGCTACTGAATTAATTTATGGTGGATCCGTCTGTCCGGCGATGCAAATTCATATTCCGCTTGCAAATCGTGGCCCCCATTTGCATTTCTATTGTGGTTTATAAAGTGTATTAAAATTCTTCTTATTATTCCGATTTAATGGGAGCGGTCGCGGATTTATTTACGGTCGCGTTCTTCGGTGCCTGTGATACAATTTTCATGTGGTGATTTAATGCGATGATTACATCAATCTTCTTCGAGTTCTGCTCCTATCGGATATTGGAAATCATCAATATTGCATGAACTGTGCTGAAGAAGTATTCAGAGGCCACGAGATTCCTCTTCTGGCGAACTTCCTTTTATTAATCTTACTCAAAATTATTAGTGTCTCCTGAAGAATATAACCCAGATATTATATAAATTCAAAATTTTGAATTTATTTAATGCTTCCTGCAACATGTAAGGTTGTTTCTAATTTATTTAGCAGATATTATGGATTTAGTTTCTTTATTGTGTTCAGTGGCGGCTCGTAGAACATTGATGGTAGAGCCACATATACAATATATTTTTTGAAGAAAGAAAGAACGATTAATCTTCCTAGACCAAAGTAATTCAAAGTGTTTTAAGAATTAATTTAAAATTCTTGCTAGTGCCATGGTTGCTTGGCTCTATATAACGAGCCGCCCTTACCTAACATAAAAGTTAAAAACATTTATGAGAGAGAGAGAAAAACAAAGCAGTCATGTCTGAGATTAATTCATTCACTCGAAACATCCCCATTTCACCTTAAAAATACAAAATACGAGACAACATGAAATTCTGCTTAAATCGAACAACCAATTGTCATTCAAAATGATTTATCAATATCAGGACTTTAATATTCAAGCAAAACATTAAAATATTCTGAAGATGGCTTTTGAGTTATTCAGCTAAAAACTAAAAAAAATTATTTTTTTTTAAACAAATATTGGGAAAAAGTGAAATTTCGGCTAAAATCAAAACAAAACACAACGGACTATCACTCAAAATTACCTACTAACATCAGAACTATAATATTTAAGCAAAATATCAAAATATTCTGAAGACGCTTTTGGAGTTATTTAACAGAAAAGTTGGAAATGTCAATATTTTGTAATAAATTTTGAGAAAATTCGCTTAAAATCGAAGCAAATCACAATTACCTGTTACTCAAAATCACTAATCGACACCAGGGCTATAATATTCACTTAAAATATCAAAACATTCTGCATATGGTTTTTGAGTTATTCAACAGAAAAGTCGGAAATGTCAATTTTTTGTAATTTATTTAGAGAAAATTCGCTTAAAATCGAAGCAAATCGCAATTAACTGTTACTCAAAATCACTCATCGACATCAGGGCTATAATATTCACTTAAAATATCAAAACATTCTGCAGATGGTTTTTGAGTTATTCAACAGAAAAGTCGGAAATGTCAATTTTTTCTAATTAATTTTAAGAAAATTCGCTTAACATTAAAGCAAATTATAATTAACTGTTACTCAAAATCACTTATCAACATCAGAGTTATAATATCCATTCAAAATATCAAAACATTCTGCGGATGGTTTTTGAGTTATTCAACAGAAAAGTCGGAAATGTCAATTTTTTGTAATTAATTTTGAGAAAATTCGCTTAAAATCGAAGCAAATTATAATTAACTGTTACTCAAAATCACTAATCAATATCAGAGCTATAATATCCATTTAAAATATGAAAACATTCTGCAGATGGTTTTTGAGTTATTCAACAGAAAAGTCAGAAATGTCAATTTTTGTTATTAATTTTGTGAAAAATCGCTTAAAATCGAAGCAAATCGTAATTAACTGTTACTCAAAATCACTCATCGACATCAGGGCTATATTATTCACTCAAAATATCAAAACATTCTGCAGATGGTTTTTGAGTTATTCAACAGAAAAATCGGAAATGTCAATTTTTTCAAATTAATTTTAAGAAAATTCCCTTAAAATTAAAGCAAATTATTATTAACTGTTACTTAAAATCTCTTACCAACACCGGAGTTATAATATCCATTCAAAATATCAAAACATTCTGCAGATAGTTTTTGAGTTATTCAACAGAAAAGTCGGAATTGTTAATTTTTTTGTAATTAATTTTGAGAAAAATCGCTTAAAACCGAAGTAAATCGCAATTAACTGTTAGTCAAAATCACTCATCGACATCATTGCTATAATATTCACTCAAAATATCAAAACATTCTGCATATCGTTTTTGAGTTATTCGGAAATGTCAATTTTTTTAATTAATTTTAAGAAAATTCGCTAAAATTAAAGCAAATTATAATTAACTGTTACTCAAAATCACTCATCGACATCAGGGCTATAATATTCACTCAAAATATCAAAACATTCAACAGATGGTTTTTGAGTTATTCAACAGAAAATTCGGAAATGTCAATTTTTTTAATTAATTTTAAGAAAATTGGCTTAAAATTAAAGCAAAATATAATTAACTGTTACTCAAAATCACTTATCAACATCAGAGCTATAATATCCATTGAAAATATTAAAACATTCTGCAGATGGTTTTTGAGTTATTCAACAGAAAAGTCAGAAATAACAATTTTTGTAATTTATTTTGAGAAAATTCGCTTAAAATCGAAGCAAATCGCAATTAACTGTTACTCAAAATAACTCATCGACATCAGCGCTATAATATTCACTCGAAATATCAAAATATTCTACAGATGGTTTTTGAGTTATTCAACAGAAAAGTCGGAAATGTTATTTTTTTGTAATTCATTTTGAGAAAATTCGCTTAAAATCGAAGCAAATCGCAATTAACTGTTACTCAAAATCACTCATCGACATTAGGGCTATATTATTCACTCAAAATATTAAGACATTCTGCAGATGGTTTTTGAGTTATTCAACAGCAAAGTCGGAAATATCAATTTTTCTAATTAATTTTAAGAAAATTCGCTTAAAATTGAAGCAAATTATAATTAACTGTTACTCAAAATTACTTATGAATATCAGAGCTTTAATATCCATTCAAGATATCAAAACATTCTGTAGATGGTTTTTGAGTTATCCAACAGAAAAGTCAGAAATGACAATTTTTTTAATTAATTTTAAGAAAATTCGCTTAAAATCGAAGCAAATTATAATTAACTGTTACTCAAAATCACTTATCAACATTAGAGCTATGATATTTGTTCAAAATATCAAAAAATTCTGAAGACGGTTTTTGAGTTATTTAACAGAAACTTTGGAAATGTCAACTTTTTGTAATTAATTTTGAGAAAATTCGCTTAAAATCGAAGCAAATCGCAATTAACTGTTACTCAAAATAACTTATCAATATCAGGGCTTTAATATCCATGCAGAAGATCAAAATATTCTGCAGATTGATTTTGAGTTATTCAAGAAGAAACCAGAAAATGTTATTTTTTTGTAATAAATCTTGAAAAAAAAAAATTATTTTGTTTAAAATCAAAGCAAATCACAATTAACGGTCACTCAAAATCGGTTATTAATATTAAGGCTTCAATATTTATGCAAAATATTCAAGCATTCTGCAGATGGTTTTTGGGTTATTCAACTGAAAACTCGAAAATGTCAATTTTTTTGAACGAATATTTGGAAAAGTTAAAATAAATAAAAAGCTAAGACTCTTATATTCAAACAAAAGATTAAAACATTCCGAAGTTGGTTTTAGAGTTATTCATTCAACTAAAAACTTCAAACTAACAGTTTTTTTTCTAACACATATTGAGGAAAAGTGAAATTTCGGTTAAAATCAAAGCAAAGCCCAATGATCTGTCACTCAAAATCACTTATCAATACCAGAGCTTTAATAAAAAAAATCAGACGGAGCAGATGTTTTAGAAATATTTTATCATAATTGCATTGTTGAAGGCCTTACCTAACATCAGTGGCAAAAATTCTTGCTAGTGCCATGAGTAGAGGGGAACAGCAAGTACGGGGGCAGGAAGTGATCCCGGAAAACCGAAAGTGAAAATGGCAACGCTGTACGCGCAAAATGGCCGCCAATTTAGTGGCGGTAAATTCAAATCTGGGGGATTTTAGGGTGGAAAAATTCAAATCTGGGGATTTCGGGGTGGAAAAATTCAAAACTGGGGGATTTTCAATGTTCACCAACTGTCAAAATCTGGGGATTTTAGTAGCGGGATATTCGAAAGCTGGGCGAACAAAATGGCAACAGCCGAGCTTGTAAGTTCTACAGTGTTGCAGAAAAGGCATCCGGTTTCCGGGAATTCCATCCAGTTTCACCCTGGAATGGCAACGCTGCCGAGCTTAAAGTTCAAGTTCGTGGCGGGAAATTCAAATCCAAAGTTCAGCGCCTTGGCTCTATATAACGAGCCGTCCTTGATTGTGTTAGTAATAAATAACACGATAATTAAATGGAATTAGTAAAGTAAATGTTCAAACTGCCGTCCTCTTTTCCAAGGAATCTCGGAGCCAAATATTTCTTGCTCTTTGTTAGAGTAACAAATGTTGCTAGGTATCTTGTCAGTCTCGTAGATATCGGTTAAAAAGCTTCAGGAGGTTCAGATACTTTATGAATCACAGAGCAAAAAGTTTAAAGTTTCAGATTGATATACAAAGTATTTTTAGAGATATAGTCAATCCGTCTTCAGAAGCCAACTGATCCAATTAATGCAAGCTCTAAAGTACCGATTTATTTCGTGTTTAGATATTACTGGTGCGGGGAATCGTATATTCTTGGGCCAGATTTGAATGTTCTCAATAATATGTAACGTTTTATTAATTTGAATGTTTTATTCTGCAACTCAATATATAAAAAAAAATATGCTTCACATAATTTAAAAATGAGAAAAAGTCATATTATCTGCAACAAATAAGGGTTTTCAATTTGAATTCTTTACTTCTTGACTTTTGAATGAGATTGAAGGTTGTAGCTTAATTAAAAACCTTCAATTTATTTTTGAGATATAATCAACTGAAACAATATCTTAAAACAAAGTTGTGGGTAAATACTTTCTATCGTTCGATGTTGTTTTAATTCAGCAATTTTTTTTATATTAAGATTTCTCTCCTCGCGTGTGCTATTTACGCCACTGCACATTACTCTCAAAGGTTTTGCAGAATGTCATCCTCACACCACAGCATTAATCACACTAAATGAATCATTTTAAAGAAAAGAAATATTTTTAAGTGGAATATTACAAAATAAAATTTCTAAGTAATATTTTTTTAATGGCACACACCGTGCTCATCAACCAGAATTATAAAGTTCAATAAATATTCGATTAACACTATTTTTTCTCAACGCTCTGGACTAATGACGGATTACACAATCCCGAATTGAATGGCGCCTTTAATTAAGAAATGATTAAGGACATAAATCCGTACCATTCCATAATTGAAAGTAAGTATACCGTAACAGCGTCCTTTTTACATCCTGCTGCATTGAATACCTTCTATAAATAGTATATTCTGGTGTTTTGAAGCGTTTAATTGCTACATAAAATCAGCATATGCTCGGATAATGTATCATCATTAATTTGCCGAGCTGTCAAAGCCGTAAATGTAACAATTTCACGTATACATATATTTCACTTCCTTTCACATTCACACTTATTTCAGATCCATACTGATATGGTCATAATCGTTGCATTTTTCAGAGCGCACCTCCGCTCGCTGCATGTCCTACACAAAGTCTTTGGGTGGGTGGTGAGGTGAGGGTGGAGGTAAAGAACAGCAACAGTCCTTGGGAATACTAATGCATTATAGGAAGGAAGTGTAAATCATATTTCCAGATAATAATTCAACGCTTCATTGAAATTCCCAAGTAAAATTCAGTAGCTGCATAATTAAGTAACGCTCAGAGCTGAAGACAATTGTTGTTTGTGTGTGTGTGTGTGGTAGCCCTGCCAGATATCCGGTGAGATAGCGCGAGCACGTAATTTCTAATTTAATGTGCCTGGATGACTTTTAACGTGATATCGTTGTTTATAATTGCGAGTGCGTACAAGAAATTTATGCGTTCATTTAATTACTCGGATTCGCTTCACGTTAATATTTATCAGGGGGAAATGTCAACTGGCTCTTTGAATTGTAACGAGTCTATTTTAATGTTTCACATAAAATTCCATCATTCGATCATATCCGCTTTGAAATTGTTACTCACTCTTGAATGTTTATTAATTACAAAAACTAGCAAAATATTTTAAAATAGTGTGTTGCAAATTTTCTGTGGTATAATTTGATATTCGGCGTAGAATTGGTGTAATAAACTACTAATTTCTTTCAAAGTCTTAAAATTATAGACGGAAATTTGAAAAGAATTTTTAATTCGTTTAAATTTAAAAATTTCGCGGGCGTGAGATTGTCAAATGTGAAAGGTTACGATGAACCCATGAGAAACAGCAGCAGAGAAGGATCTACAAAGCACACCACATTAAACTTTTATAAAGTCAGGTTGGGTTAGGTTAGATTTATTTAATATTAATAATAATTATAATAATAATAATAAATTTAAACTTATTCCAACTAGTTTCGATTGTGGCAAATCATTCTATGAATGAGCACCAAAAAAAGTTTGAATATGAATTGAAAGAAAACTATATTAGATCTTGGCAATAATTAATCCGAAGTATATTTTCCGCGAACGAATGTCCCGATTTAATCAAGCGTGTAATTTACGAGGATCAGATTCGGGTATCGAGCCAAATCGGGCCATCTGGAACATAATAATTCAATTTACCAAACATAAAAGAGGTAATTTATGGGATCGCGGTGGAAATTCACGATTGTGTATAAATCACGTGAACATTGTTCGATTAAGTTTTTCACGGTGGAACAAATAACGAAAACTTATCTTGAACATGTAATACATCATGCACTGAGGAATTAAACAAACAGGGGGCTGGACGAGATACGGAGATAAGCTCATGGGGAATTGGAGAACAACATTGCCCACCCATGAGTCGTTCGGCATTAGTGCAAGGTAATTTATAGTTATTGGGAAATAGTAATTATTACGTCTCCTTTCACGATATTCGCTTCCACAACGTACGTATACACCAATATATACGCACACACACACTCGAAAAAATGAATGCATATCTATAATTTAATTATTGTAATTATCATTAATAACAAACCATAAATAAGTAATAAAATTATAGGCATAAGACCACATTCGTTTATATATGTCCTGGGAATTGGTACATTGCTCACGTCCATAAAATCGTTTTATGTTTACTTTCTTAAATCTAAATATTTCGGGGTTTTATCAATTTACTCCTCCGCCAGTTGATGTATCCTTTCACAACATTGCACCATAAATCTAAAGTATATTTGTTGTGTTACATATGCCAGAGCTCTGTAATTATGAAAGTGTAACACTCACGATCCGAGGAAGATCAGCCTCTTGATATTGATATATGGATTCGCTCGAGCATGGCCGTCTTTTTCTAATATACTGCCTATAAAAACGTACTAATTTATTAATATACTAGAATTAATTCTACGTGTGGGTGATGCATAATTTAAATTGTTTATCTTTCGACTAAATATCTATAATTATCCTGCCAATTCATGTTACTAATTTCCTGCAAAAAAAAAATTATACCACGGATGCCTATAAAATTTGCCAAACCGTAATTAGTCCAATAACTTTTGTGATATCACCACCAACTTTAGCAGAAGACATAGATTTTTATGTCTCTAGAAATAATTCTGATATCCTTTAGTTTTGCAGCTGATCTGACGAGTCTCAGTATTTTAATCCTAGCGTTTAGTTGCTAAAATCTGGCTGTCCTCTCAAGGTATAAATATATTAAAATATTAAATATTAATATAAATATTAAATATTTAACAGTATCATAAGCAGTTAATATAAAACATATTTACAAATTTATAGTTACTATATCTCCGTCTGGGCAATCGACCATAGATCTTTCTGCCCAATATTTAATTATAGGGTATTAAAAAAAAACTTTCCGTGTGGCAAATATGTCCCCAGATGGAGCTTGAAGCATCTATATTGTTGTGATTACAAGCATTTGCGAAAAATTGAGCAAATTTAAAAATTAAAAAATATACTTACTCAGATTAAAATGCTGATTATTTTGGTTTAAATTTGTTTCATCATTTGATATATTTTTCAAATTTAATGGTAGTCAAAGTTTACCATTGATTTTTGGGTTTCTTTAATTTTCAACCCTGTTTTTCGAAGTGAAGGGAACAATACACTCAAACCAAATTTAGTTTGCAAGTACTAAAGTAACAATAGATTTTACCTTGAAAAAAAATGGGCGGTGGGCGGTTTCAACAAAACTCGTATTTTTATATAAATTTATATCTCCAGTAGATACAAATCTTATATTACCAATGCTTATATTTACTAGTAACACCACCACAAAATTTGGTCACTTTGTGAAAAATATTTGAGTTCAAATTTTTGAATAAAATGAGTGCATTTCTATATGCTGTGATTGTCAGTTTTAACCTTTTTTATGCATACGATAAAAATAGAGAAAGGTATATAGGGTGGTTCAAAAGTCTGAAAACGGCGAATTTATTTCGCGCGCGGGTAGAAAATTGGAATTCTGATACTGGGGTCTTTAGTAATTTTGCCTGAGGAATCGAATGGGCCGATCAGATTTTGGGCCCGATGAGGCCTTATAAGAGATATGAGGCCCAACTTTGAAATTTCAAATGCAAACCTATATTTTTTATTGCGGATTCAGATTCAGCGGAAAATTTTACATCCAAATTGGCTAAAACCCAACATTTTTTTTGTCCATTTTTGGGCCCTATGGCGCGTTTTTTGCTCAAAAGTCTGGGGACGACTAGCCAAGTAAAATTAAAATAATCAGATACCGATTTTTCCATCTACCAAACCGTTTTTGAAAAAAATAACCGGGGTCAGACATTGTAGGAGCTCTTTGTAATATAAGAATTAGAACTGCAAAGTATATTTCTTTTATCCAATCAACATAATTTCAAATAATAATTATAACTTTCAAAGAATTATTTATAAACCTAGCAAACTAGGTATTTTTAGAAAAGCAAGAAAAGTTTCTTTGTATTTAGCGAAGGCCTTCCTACTTCATAAAAATTGCATTTTATTATTTAAACAAACCTAATCACCTAAAAATGTAAGATTTCTATTCTTAAAAAAAACTTCGATAATTTAAAAATAATAATTGATTATTTTTCTGTGAGTCTGTGACTGTTCAAATATTGCTAGGTATTATCTTTAAATCCAGAATAATGGTTAAATTTACGACAACAAAAGTTATTGTCAGTTTAATTAAAGTATTAAAAACTACGCATAAAAATGCAAAGTAATACTGAAGGAAAAAAAATGAAACACTTGAAATTCGTGAAATTTCGACCATTTTCAAACCGCCATAACTTTCAATCGATTTTAATGAATTTTTGAGAGCGAGCAACTTTGAAGTGTCTCTTTAAAATCATGCATGCGAAATTAAGCGTACCCCCCCCCCTTCAGTACCCCTGTGAAAAAAAGTTTTTGTCTGGAAACCATGTCCAACTTTGACGATGTCTACGGAAGTTGTCGACTCGATCCACCATAAAGGCATTCAAATGTTGGACTTTTTTGCCCATAAAACGTGTTTTTTTTTGTTCGGGGGTTAAAAGGTTCGAAAAGGGATCATTCCAATCTGTGTTTACTTCCTTAAAGTAGAGCCAAAATAAGATTTTGTCCCGAAAGAATCATCCAATTTGGTTGAAAAGTCGCTGAGTTACGTGCGAAAAACCTCAAACACCCATAACTTGGTGCCAAATCGTTGTAGGAACTTCGTTCTTCGAGTCCTCCATAGGGAATTGATCAAATTTTAATGCCTTTATTGTGGATCGAGTCGACAAAATTTTTCCAACTCCATAGACATCGTCAAAGTTGGACATGTTTAAAAAAAACATTTGTTTTCACAGGGCTGCTAGAGGGGGCGGAAAGAGATACGCTATGACTTTAAAGAAGATACTTCAAAGTTTTTCGCCCTCGAAGATTCATCACAATCGATTGAAAATACGCCGAGTTATGGCGGTTTGAAAAAGGTCGAAATTTCACGAATTTCAAGTGTTCCATTTCTTTCTACCAGTGTACTTAGTGTTCCATTAAAAAAAAAAAAAACAAGTTTGTGTTGGCTCTCTGTTGTGAGGCACCCTGTACACATAAACATATTTTCCAATTATAGAGTCGATAGTTATCTACAACTTTAATATAAATCAAATTTTTCAGTTTTAAATATTTAAGACCAAAAAGTTACTTTAAAAATTACAATCAAATGCATGTACAGTCATTTTGTTCACAACTTTGAACTCAAATATTTTTAAATAAATTAGAAACAACCTTACTTGTTGCAGAAAGCATTAAATATTTTTGTTACTACGCAAAACAAAGTGACAAAATTTGTTTGTAGAGTTGAAACATTGGTAGTACAAATTTCAGATTTAAATTTATAAAAAATTTGTCGACTCGATCCACCATAAAGGCATTAAATGACTTTTTTTCAAACACCCATAACTTGGAGCCAAATCATCGTAGGAACTTCGTTCTTTGAGTCCTGCATAGGGAATTGATCAAATTTTAATGCCTTTATGGTAGACTGAGTAGACAAATCCGTACACATCGTCAAAGTTGGGCGTCGTTTCCTGAAATTTTTTTTTTCACAGAGGTGCTAGAGGGGGCGGAAGGGGATACGCTTAAGTTCGCATGCATAACATAAAATAATAAAAATAAAGTGTTTTAAAGTTTGAAAAATTTGACTTTTGGACACCCTGTACAATTCTTATGAATCAAACTTCGTTAACGGGACTATCAGACCTTATTTAATAAGTGCCTTGTACGATTTTATTAACAAGGCACTATTTTTATTTTTTATTATCTTTTTTTGAACCAATGGTGCAAAACTGATTTTCTTTAGTTTTAATTTTTTTTTGCTGATATCCCTGAATCGATTTTAATAAAATTATAGGAGTATCAAAATATATCATCATGACGTCACACTTTTTGGGACACCCTGTATAATCAAAAATATTTTCCTGAAATGCATTCTAGGATGCAAATTTATTCTGCAAAATATCAAAATTTCAAATTAATTAGAGGTGAAATGCAGGACCCTGTATAATATAATAAATCCTGTAAAGAAATTCTGCCTTCGTCATGCATAATAATATAATTTTCATTTATAACAACATAAAGCCAGATTATATTGCAAACCGTGCATAACAAAGGTTTTGTTGAAAATTAAATCTTGCAGATTGAAAAGCTTTATTATGATTTAATTTTCTAAGAACTACTTCAATCAAAAAAATAAATAAAACAAGAGGTTGATTGAGTGTAGATCAACATATCGCACACATGTTTCTAAAGTGAAACAAGTCAACAATATTTATTTTTGAGCTATATGTTAATTGCGCGGGAGCCGGTTCATAGAAAATTATCTGCAATTCATAAATTAGCTCATTCTCAAGGGATCCACAGATTACAGTCTGAACTTCACATAGCTTACGGTTCGTTTTACTTTCACGACTGATTTTTCGGTTCTCATTCGGCTCGTATAGTGAACGTCTCGATCGCTCATCATAATATTTTAATTAGGTACAAAGGACCCCTCGCAAATCAAATGGAAATTGGCTTTCGGTGAAATTGACCAAATTTTGGATATGTTGTTCCTTTCGGTGTCCAGATCAAAAGTCTCCACGGGCACAAAGCTCGAAAATCTATATATCCCGAAAATGCAAGGGAAGAGGTAAAATCAGCGAAAATCGGGGATTACCGGTCTCTAACCTTCGGAGCTGGGTACTGCTCGCAGGGAAGATTTTCGAGCTTTGTACCCGTAGAGACTTTTGATCTGGACACCAAAAGGAACAACATATCCAAAATTTGGTCAATTTCACCGAAAGCCAATTTACATTTGATTTGTGAGGGGTCCTTTATATAAGAGACAAAAAATCAATTAGTAAAGATGTAAAGATGATTGACCTAAATGTACCTGAACTGATAGTGAGCCGATTCGGTGCCGTTCACGGAGGTGAACCGATTCACCCAAGACCCTTCGCTTTGTAGGCTGCATGAGCACATCAGTATTGCAAGACAGGAAAATATTTACTTTACCATAACCTACAGGTCATTCAAATGAAAAACCAAGGTCCCCAATAAAATTATCATGGAAATAAAGATGACTGCTTGAACCATAAAATATTCAAATGTATCACACGCTTATGATTGGCATTGTCGCAATTTGAATATTGATCGCCGGTAGCAATGATCGCAGGCATATAAAGCGCCAATTAAGTCTGTATTTGTATCGTTATATGTCCTGAATGTTTAATGGCGGGCCTTGAGAGGTGTTTTATGGACTAAAATAACTATTGCAGACGTGCCTGAAAATATCAACAGGCGCGAAAATATTCCCCTATTCAGGAATGTACGGCGGGATTTCGTATTTCGTAAATTATTGCCGTTTACAAATGCGCATATAAGGATCCTTTCATTTAATAATAATCGATTGGCGCGTGCAAAAAATTATAAAGATATTAACGCTCATTTCCATATTCGCATCTAGTTTGTGTTATTTATGTCCGTATTAGCATTTTACTTCGACTTAATTAATATTATTTCGTGTAGCTTTCTGTGCATCAATAAATTCCTTTTGACAAAGAATTGAAATGCGTAATAATTATTATAATCATTTTTATTGCTATAACTTTAGTTTTAATATGTCGAATAAATTAATATTAATTTTCGTTCAAAGACTTTCCCATCATCCATAATTCAAAACCCGAATTCCCTACAACTATTTTATTATTATTTTATTTTATTATTATTATTAAACATTAAAAAAAAATATGACCTATATAATTTGAAAATTCATATTTCCTACGCTACATGATGAAATGTGCATCAGTTTGTTTAATGTGATTTCGTACAATCATTTTCCATATTGTAAAGTATTGATACAATGCTTGCAACAAATAAGCTAAATAAGTGCGTGAGCACATGTGTGAATTCTTCAAATTATCGTAAAGCCGCACGCAACGGATTGAGTTGTCAGTTTGATAGATTTGACTCAGTTTAAACGATTCATCATTTCGCCGTGGCTTATCTTTGCATGGACCGTGGGTCGTGTGAAATAAATTTATTGGGTTAAGAGTAATTACAAGTATCGCGTGATGATGGCCAGAACTGTTAGAAGTGGTATGTAAGAGTAGGTGCCACCCGGCGAGAGTGTCAATACCCACTATGCATGTTCTGATTTATAACGAGATTCTATTAATTACTTCCACGGGCATAATTTAAGTCGTGTAATTATGAAAAATTAATGGACATAAATTAAACGGTCCCTAATGGTCTTCACCTCGAACTTTTTCTCACATTTCTATATCGTCCGGAGATGATCTATCGGTGAACGTGATATTTGTTCAGCTCGTTGCACAAAGATTGATAGCTTGAATACCTTAACCATTTTGTTATCAATATATTTATGTTTGGTTTGTTTAAAATATCGAATTTTAAAAGACAAAATTATTTGTATACAGTTTACACCAGGAATGTTGGAGTTATCAGTTCCAAAGTTTAAGGTCACAAGTAGCACCGCACATTGCCGTAACGTTAAAATTAATGTTTGGTTCAGTTCTAGTCTCTAAACAACTATTGCTAGTAGATAGGCGCGAAATGACACTTTTTTGTAAGTCGACTCGTGAAAGAGAGTCGACAGCAAAATGTAAAAAAAGGTCCTCACCTCACAAAATTTTAAAATTCAGCACGCTAACACATACTTTTACAAACATTCATGACTCGTTTTAAGTCATTCATTTCTGAATCGACTCAGTCTTGAGTCACCCATCTCTAATTTCTACTAAATTTCACTAAACTGGTACACAGCATTAAAAACACTAAGAACTAACACAAAAACCAAAACAAACAGAACTATTCGAACAATTATTTGTATCAACACAGAAGACAAACGGTTCTGCAGGTTACTACGATGATGCGCATATAATAGGATAAAATGATATAAATTTGCTCGTCTTTGATATGTATATACATTGATGATTGAACGCCATCATTCCTAGCATAAACTGTATGTAATAATGTTTATTTTTGCTACAACACATGCACTTTAAAATATCACACAGTATGCTAAGAGTTTTTGAGGATATCGCCAATATATGCCATAATACTTAGGAAAAATGTAGAATGGGCAAATGGAACGAACTAGAAGAAAGAGGTTTAGAGGAGGAAATTATAAATGTGATAAAAAACATGTACAGAGAAAACAGAAATGGCTAAAAATTGGATCCTGGAAAATGGAGATCATAGAAATAGCAGAACCACTTTTCGTGGATGATATGACAATAATTGCAGAAAAAGAGGAAAAACTACAACACAACATGGAAATAATAAAGAAAGAGATTAGGAAAATAAACATGAAAATAAACTACGAAAAAACAAAAACCATGATAATAGCTAAAGGGAAAAATAAACACGAAATCAAAATATCGTAGAGCAATACAGATATCTAGGAACAATTATACAGAGCAATAGTAAATTAGATAAAGAAATAGAAGACAAAATAGGTAAAACAGCAAAACTTTATAAAATGCTGAAAAACACCTTTTTTAGCGAGAGACACAAAAACAGAAATAGTCAAAAAAGGAATTTGACCAATGCTAACATACAGCAGTGGCGGCTCGTGGAACATGTTGATGGTAGAGCCACTTATACAATATACCCCCTCTCCATTTTTGAAGAGAGAATGAACGATTTATCTTCATAGACCAAAGTAACTGACGAAAAAGTGTTTTAAGAATTAATCAAAAATTCTTGTTGAGCTTAAAATTACAGGTAGGGCCTCCTTGGCTCTATATAACGAGCCGCCCTGACATATACAGTAGCGAAACATGGACGATGACAGAAAAACACATAAAATAATAAATGCAATGGATTCCTGAGGATTATAGGAAACAAAACAAGACGGGACAGAATAAGAAACGAGACGAACAGGAGGAAAAAGTTAAAAATAAAACCAATACAGGAAAAAATAAGGAAGTAAAATCAGGTGGTTTGGATACGTAAGAAGAATGAGTGAAAGAAAGTAACACAAAGAAAATATATGAGACAAGAGCAACTGGAACACAACAGAGAGGAAGACCGAGGAAAGAGTGGAACAGCGCAATAGGAGAGGAGGCACCAAGAAAAGGGAACTCGTGGGGAAGAAATAAAGGAATTATAAATGATAATGAGAATACTATAAAATTTTGTAATGTAAGGGCTAATGGTTTAATCACCAAAGCCAAAAATAGAAAAAAAGGTAATGTAAGCCTTACACCGAAAGGTAGATAGGCATAGGAATAAACGAATAAATAAAAAAATGACCATCGTACTAAAAAAGAAAAATAATCGGTAAAGTAGGAATATCTACATTACTGTACGCTAATAAGATTTGGGAATTAAAAAAAAAAACAGAAACATGACGAACTGGGTAACGGGGAAACTGAAAATATCAGGCGGGTCGAGAATAACATCCACAGTGGCACTGGTAGTAATAGCCAATATACCACTAATTGATCTATTGGCCGAACAAAGAAGAACTTACGAAAAGGGTAGTAAAGATAAGGAAAAAACCAAAAAAATTATAGTAGACAAGCAGCAAGAAATCTGGTCAGCGGAAGGAAAACGCCAGCTGGTCGAAGAGTCTAATTGAAAATATAGAAGAATGAACAAATAGGAAGCACGGTAATGTTAACTATTACATAACACAATACCTACGCGGATACGGGAGCAATATGGCATATCTAAGGAGTTCAAAATAAAAAAAAGGATGATAAGCGTATGGTCTATGATGTGGAGGAAGCAACAGAGCATACTTTTTATAACTGTAAAAGATGGGAGAGGTAGAGCCATCCCAAAATCTGGTATCACATTACTCAGTGACCATCTTTAGCTTCAAGAAAGGGGACGCCGGAAACTCATAATTATTCAGCGAGCGTCGCCGCGTGAGCATAATGTAAATATACATACAGAGTCGGTCGCGAAGTCAATTCGGTGATGCGGCCACGCGTAGATTTGTTATCGCGTTCTCTCCCTATGCAAACTTTACCGCCAGGTGTCACGACATTTTGAAATGGCTCTATAGCGAAGAAAGAATAGAATAAAGTAGGAAATGTAATGCAGGATAACACTATAAAAAAAAATGTTGAAAGACGAACACAGCTGGGAAATAATCCACAAATACATAAAAAAAACAATTCAAAAGGAGAAGTAGACAAAATGGAAAATAAATAAACAGTAGAGATTGAAAGTCTTGCCCGGGCAAATTTTTCTCTCAGGCAATCCTAAAAAGAGAAGAAGGAGAAAGAGAGAAAAGAGAAAATAGATAAACAGTAAGACTAGGGATTGACAATTGCCTCCGGGCGAATTTTTCTTTTAGGAAATGCTAAACAGCAATGCCGGAGAAAACATATCTAGATCGCCAAGTGGGAGGAGGGTTTTAGTGGATTAAAGACCTATTTGATGGCTGTAAGCTCTCTTTTAACTACAACATAAAAAAAGTTCGGTTAGGTTAGTTAATTATACAATCGGCGTAAAAAAAGCGCCACTCGAAAAATCGCGAAAAAAACTCGATTTTTCAAACCGTCGTAACTTGGTTCAATTTGGTCGAAAATCGATGAATCTTTCAGTTTAGGAAAGATTCAAGTTTTATCTTTAAGAATGTGTAGTTGATTTTGACCCCAAGTCCAACCCACCCCGTAACAACGCAATGTAAAAAAAAAAAAATATGTAAAAAATTGTCCAACTTGGACAAGCTGTACTGTGCGCAAAAAAAACGGAGGGAAATTTCACCACAATGGCAGAAAAATTTAATCAATTTCCTTCGAATGCCTTAAAAATTCGAGTCGTTTCGATGATTTGGAGCAAAGTTATGAATTTTTGAAAAAATCGAAAGATAAAACACGAGCCACAAAAAAATATATAAAAACAATTACCACAAACTTGAAATTTACAAAATATACTCAAAATTAATTCAATTTTATTATTTTGTAAAAATCAGAAAATACCCTTTGCCTAGAGTCCGAGATAATTGCACGAAATTAATTCAATTTTATTATTTTGTAAAAATCAGAAAATACCCTTTGCCTAGAGTCCGAGATAATTGCACGAGAACAGAGTATAGTGTCATACTGAAGTTGTGCATTTTTCAAGCGACAAAAAAAGATAAAAACAATTGCCACAAACTTGAAATTTTCAAAATATACTCAAAATTAATTCTATTTTATTGTTTTATAAAAATCAGAAAATACCCTTTGCCTCGAGTCCGAGATAATTGCACGAGAACAGAGTATAGTGTCATTCTGAAGTTGTGCATTTTTCAAGCGACAAAAAAAAAATAAAAATAATTGCCACAAACTTGAAATTTTCAAAATATACTCAAAATTAATTCTATTTTATTGTTTTGTAAAAATCAGAAAATACCATTTGCCTACAGTCCGAGATAATTGCATGAGAACAGAGTATAGTGTCATTCTGAAGTTGTGCATTTTTTCAAGCGACAAAAAAAATATAAAAACAATTGCCACAAACTTGAAATTTTCAAAATATACTCAAAATAAATTATATTTTATTGTTTTGTAAAAAATCAGAAAATACCCTTTGCCTAGAGTCCGAGATAATTGCACGAGAACAGAGTATAGTGTCATTCTGAAGTTGTGCATTTTTTCAAGCGACAAAAAAAATATAAAAACAATTGCCACAAACTTGAAATTTTCAAAATATACTCGAAATTAATTCTATTTTATTGTTTTGTAAAAATCAGAAAATACCATTTGCCTAGAGTCCGAGATAATTGCATGAGAACAGAGTATAGTGTCATTCTGAAGTTGTGCATTTTTTCAAGCGACAAAAAAAATATAAAAACAATTGCCACAAACTTGAAATTTTCAAAATATACTCAAAATAAATTATATTTTATTGTTTTGTAAAAAATCAGAAAATACCCTTTGCCTAGAGTCCGAGATAATTGCACGAGAACAGAGTATAGTGTCATTCTGAAGTTGTGCATTTTTTCAAGCGACAAAAAAAATATAAAAACAATTGCCACAAACTTGAAATTTTCAAAATATACTCGAAATTAATTCTATTTTATTATTTTGTAAAAATCAGAAAAAACCCTTTGCCTAGAGTCCGAGATAATTGCATGAGAACAGAGTATAGTGTCATTCTGAAGTTGTGCATTTTTTCAAGCGACAAAAAAATATAAAAACAATTGCAACAAACTTGAAATTTTTTAAATATACTCAAAATTAATTATATTTTATTGTTTTGTAAAAATCAGAAAAACCCTTTGCCTAGAGTCCGAGATAATTGCATGAGAACAGAGTATAGTGTTATTCTGAAGTTGTGTATTTTTTCAAGCGACAAAAAAATATAAAAACAATTGCCGCAAACTTGAAATTTTCAAAATATACTCAAAATTCATTATATTTTAATGTCTTGTAAAAATCAGAAAATACCCTTTTACTAGATCGGGACCGTAAAACAATTTTAGATACAAACATGATTAGTTGTGTACAGAAAACTCAGGGGCGGCCCTTGGCGAGGGTGCCCTAGTGCGGATGCACCTTTTGCACCCCCGGCAGGTTTAGATTTGATATTGGCAAATTTTTGTTGTTCCGCTTAAGGTCACGAGTCGTTCAAGGCTTATTCTCTTAAATCCAAGATTTAAGGTAGACCCTTAGAAAAAAGTCCAAGGGTGAGAGATCACAAGACCCTGTCGGCCAGTTTACATTGCCATTTTCCATTTCTTGCAATAATGCGATGGAGAAGCTTAACTTACCAAAAGCAAGGTATAAACACGAACACCGCTACTAAAATATATAAAATGATTTGTCGCCCTCTACTGGAATACGGAGCTGTCGTATTTGTTAATCCCAATCCCCCCAACTTTCCCCGTTTTATTGAAATTGGCGAACTTTCAGCATTAAGAATCCTTACAAAACTCCGACATGCCAATAACCCAGTCCACAATCCATCCAACAAACTCACTATGAAATCACAAATCTATAATCCCAATCCACCAACGCATTCAACTCCTTGTAGAACGATTCATTAGCAAAGACCACAACGTGCGAATTGTCGATCAACTGTGTAAAACTCGAAACCTACATATTCCGTCTAAATTAAAAAATCCCTTTATAAATATTTGTCCACCCTAAAACTACCCGCTGACCCTATACCATAACTATACAAGTGAAAGTCTTCACAATCTTATTATTAAAATATATAAAAAAAGAGCAACACTCACTTAACATTTGCCCAAACATTTTTCAATGAATTGTATTGTCGATAAGTCCTTAACTTTAGAATTTAATTTGTAAATCTTTAGCAATTTTAGATACAGTGTCACAAGGAAACACATACAAACATTTTTGAAAATTAAAAATTGTCTTGGGGGACATCAAAAATATTCATAAATTTTTTCGTTTTTTGGTACGGAGCAAGAAAACAAAAATTGATTAGATGCATTTCATATTGTCTACTTATGTCTTTTTTGTATATCTCTATAATTATAAATTACAGAAAATATACTGCGATTCCCGAAAGTAATGGATACATTTTATAAAAAAAATATTTCTAAAAATGCTGGTTTGAGATCGTCATTTAGAGATTTAATTCAAATCGAGTCTCTCGCAAATTTGTCGCCCTCTTTGTTAAAATATCATATGTTTTTAATAAAACAGCGAAAAAAATGAAACAATAATAAATATTTGCCATTGTTATTGGAAAATCGTAAGTATCAGCAGTTTATACTTTTTTGTCAACATGTAGAACATCTACATGGTGTATCTGCCATTAAGAGCCAGTGTTTTATGCGCCATTGTAACTATAGTCTGTTCGCCGGAATCTGGCGGCTGAGGTCGTAAAACGGATCGACGCAAGAAAAGGTATTGGTGGTTCGTCTAATTGCATCCCATACACGTATTACTGCCCTTCGCTCCTATTGGTATACGCACTTTTACACCAGTACTTCTCAACAAAGATTGGTTTAAGATCAAAAATATTACGTCCTTTACTTACCAGACTCCGACCCTCTTTTACGACCACAGTCACCAGATTCCAGAGAACGGGCTATACTGTATCCCCAGCAGACTTGACAATGCTGATGAGCAAAATATGGTCAAACTCGTTCCACACGAAAAAACAGTAACAGTTGCGTTTCAAAATGAAATTTGAAATTTTACAGTCTTACAAATATAGTCATACCTCTCATTTTCCTAATAAAATTAGTTGATCTAGATCCATGACGTTTTAAGAATTTCCGAATAGTTCAATATTAAAAGTAAACAATTCCCTCTTTAACACCACCGGCCCTTTAACAATGATTGGTTATTTAAGTCATTAAAAGTAAAATGCCATTATTATAAATTGTAAGAGTTCCCCTCAACGATATCGCCTTCAGCAGAGTGTGATTAACATGAAAAATATAAGATGCAAAATAAATTATATAAATAAAACCTGTAATGGCTACAAATTATCGAGCAACTTAATATAAATTATGGACTCGCTGCGTGTCTTAAAACACCTCATATCCTGTTACAATATTATTAACTTGTATCTGATTCTAGAAAATATTGAATATGGCAAATGATTGATTGCCGCAAACGCAAAATTAACGCGCATCCAGATGAGTGAATAAACGGCAATTATTCATATCACAATTAGCCGGCCTTGATATTACAAAACGATGGAAACCGGAGGATTGTGAGAAAACGTCGAATATTCTCTTTAAGCGGTGCAATTGCTCAAGACGAATATTAATTGTTCGCGGGGATAGGTGTAATAAATATGAATGCAAATGTGCAGTGTTATTGGTATTGTGTTACCTACGAAATCCCTAAAAAGGTCCGGCAGAGTTAATGATGCCTTTCAATGCCCAATGTCAGTTTCCGATGAAGGCTACTCGCGGACAATTATTGTAAAACAATGTGATTAAAACCTCCCATGGTCGGCCCACATCCCCGCGAGATGTGCAACTATTAGCTCTTTCGAAAGTGAGGATGTTGCATGGGATCTATGAATCATAACAAGATGCATCTCCTATAAATCCACGATCGCCGGAACAATCGGAATCGCCTTCTTTGGCGAATGAGGTTGAGCGACTCCTTCGCCAAGTTTCTAGATAACTAAATTACCAATTCCGAAATCGATTATCGTTATTAGCATACAAACGCTTTTGACGTGAGCGAGTCACGTCATATTCGTCAAATTGTCTCTTGCAGTGGGGATAATGGAGTATTTGATTAAGACAGGGCATTATTAAAATATGCAGTAAATATTGTAATTGTAAAAATTAAATTAAAAAGCTGTTATTCTATTTTGTATTCTACATTCTTCATTTTTGATTATATTTATCGGTATCGTGCACAAAAAAAGTACTTAGGACACAATTTTTTTTCGTCGCCTGACTATTTGGAGTGGGATATTAGGTAAATATTAATCCTTTGGATCCCAGGAGTCATTGAAAACACATGATCGAAAATGCTAAACAGCGAAATAGCGCTTGTCTTCCGACAAAAAACTCAACAGCGCGATTATGCTGCTTGGGACTCAAAAGGTTAAAACAATTAATTATAAATTAATTTAGTTTATCTATATTTTATTGATATAATAATAATTAAGGTGTCTAGGGCGTTATGAGTACAATAACGCCCCAGGTCGACGGTGTACAGCCCGAGGGCCTCCGGTCGACCGTGGGCGTTTGGCTCATAACGCCCGTGGTGCCTTCTACGTTTTATGTCATACTTGTAGTTTATATTTATCGAAGATTTTCTTATACCATTTTCTGACAGATTGTCGCGTCGAAAGCGGCGCCGCGCAGATGTTTACGGGGTTCGCACGCTTGATTTGCGTCTGGCGAATTGTTGACAGTCGATCTGTTGATAATTACTATAAGCGGGCGTTATAGAAATAACGCCCTAGAGTGTTATTTGTCATTTAATATACGTTGTTTCCATGCCATTATGATTCAATAATAAACAAGTATGACATAAATTATTTTAAAACTGATAATTAGATCACCTAATATCCATGTCGTTTCCAGGATTTTAACTCAAAATCCCAAGAAAATTCGGAAAGATAAGCTATCTTAGAAAAATGTCTAAAGTACGTGTGTGGTCACTGATGAAATCAGCTGATCATTAGTTAATCAGTTAATTTGTTATTATGAAATTACTTCAGCGATAAATTACAGTAATTTATTAAAACCTCCCTGACCGTGCTTTATAAATCGCTGAGGCCGATTCATCAACTTAATACTCTATTTCAATTTATGAATTAAGAATCAAAGTGGATGATCGATATAAATCTCCAGAAAAATACGTAATTACACGCCGCATCGGCAATTACTCTAATTTATGTGAAGTAACTGTAACACATAATTTATGCTTTTAATCTAATTGACGGCCATTTAGATCTGTAAGAGCATGTTTCGGACATTCCTTCATCTTTCAATTTCAAAGTTGCAATGATTAATTGGATGCCATTAAAGGATCGACCAATGTTATTACGTTGGTCATGATTTTATAATACAAATGAAGAAGTAAAATGGTAATTTAGAGATCATTAATCGAAAGAATTTCAAACTGCCCAATAGTTATCCAACATAAACATCGTCCGCATTGAATATTGCAAGATAGGGCGCCATTTCTAGAAGGTGATTTTTAATTAGTGTACCAAACTTGAGGGATCATTGTGAGGAAAAATGTTAATTAAACATAAACCCTTCCCGCAAAATCAATTTATAATAAAAAAAAAATTGCCGTTCAAATATAAATAGATAATATTGTATTGTAATTAGTTATATTGTTGAAACAATAAAATAGTTATTTATGCAACAAGTGAGTAAAGTAGTACTTTTTTCACGAGTAGGAAAGATTGCCACACGAGCCGAAGGCGAGTGCGGCAATTCCTACAAGTGAAAAAAAGTTGCTTTACTCTCGAGTTTCATACAAATTTTTTTCTACGTCCGTAACTTTAAATAAATTCGATAAAACCTTAATCAATTTTTATAAGTAATAATACTTTTTTAAAATGAAGAAAATAATAATCATCATGTTTTCTTGATCGGAAATGAATGTTTTATATTTATCGGCGGAACTCGCGGCGTGTTGCGAAGCGTTCATGACACACTTTGCGCAAACGATTTTTTAGTTGCGTTAAAAAATGAACCGCTATGGTACTTTCTTCACGCAAAAGAGTGAAAAAATGAACCATATGGCACTTTTTTTCACGCTGTTTGCAGGGTTCAGGAATCACATATTTTATGAACTCAAATTAATGAAAAAAACTACATTTTATAACGGACGTAGAAAAAAATTGTTATTATTCTTAAGACAACAAAAGCTGTGGACTAGGGTGGAACAACTTAAAAAAATATTATCGCGCTCAGAATATTCCGAATTTTCATTCTAGGCTCTATTGCAGGAGTGGCCAAACTTTTGATCACTACGGGCTTTAAATTATAGGCGGCGGTCTATCAACATTGATATGTTAAGTGATCATAAGAGAAGTTGTAATTTAAAGCCAAAAATAGCTACGATATTTCAAATTTAATTTGACATTTGAATTGTCAAAATCCGAAACGTGTTTTGGGGTTATTAACTTGCAAAACTGAAAATTGTCTCTTGCTGCCTGCATCTGTGTCGAAAAAAAAGGAAATGAGACATTCTACATCGCATGTTCTAAAAAAAAAAAATATAAAAGTTTTCCAAAACGCATACCTGTGTGCACCTTTTAAGATTTCAAATGTCAAAATCCGCCTGCACGTTCAATCAAAATTTATATTGTCACTTGATGTGTTAAAAACCAATCAAATGCTTTTAAATAGACGAGATTTTATTTATTTAATGCTTCTGCTATAAGTGAGTGTTGACAATTTTAATTTAAAGCAAATGCTACTTTCGACAACTTCCTGTTATTTTGCCAACTACTCTCATAATACTTTGACTGAAGAAATAATTATCAGCTTTTGACATTTAAATTGTCAAAATTTGTCGACTCTTTCAGCCCTTTTGCCTATAAATGATTTAAAACCCTTTTAAGTGCATTATTTGGCACTCAAAACTTGCAAAAATTAATATTGTCATTTGATGTTTTAAAAACAAATAACATTTTACTTTTCCATTGTTACTTTGCTAATAACTGCCATAACACTTTGAACAAATCATTTTGACATTTCATTTTTCAAAATCTGCCAACACGTTTCGGAGTTATCTTAAACTTGCGTCTAAAATAAATACTACTTTTAACATCTTTTCATTCTTTTTCAAACGAACTTTTCTAAAACCTATTTTTGACAATAAATCAAAAATAAAATTTCACCTGTACGCTTCATTTCAACAAATCTTTAAATTTCGATATAAAGATATCGAAATTGAAAATTACCACGAAGTGAACGCCTCCAAGATTCAAGAATAAATCTTTAAATATTTCGAAAACGGTAAACGATAGGTATAGGGAATGTTGAAGTAACTCAATTTTATTTGTTCCCTAGAATTCAAAAATGACAAAAAATTCAGGGTGTTCCTTTTAAAAACTCGCGTCGTATGCGGTGCCCCACCCTGTATAGCGTCGAATGTCATTTATTTTGTCTTTTTTGAATGTTTAGGATCAAGCACCAACTTTTATAAGGAATAAAATTTTCTAAGAAATTAATAATAAAAAAGTTTCCCATATGTTGCAAACTTACGTGGACACGTTGTATATAAATATAAATAAATATATTTTTCTGCACATGAAAATGGTTATTTTGCACAGTTGTAAATGGTAATTTTTGACATCTGAAAACTGTTTTTTTTTGACGCTTGAAAATGAGCATTTTTGACAGATGGTAATTGTTTTTGTTGGCAGATGAAAATTGCCATTTTTGGCAGTTAAACATTGTCATTTTTGGCACTTGAAAATTGTCGTTTTTGACAGTTGAGAATGGTCATTTTTCAAACTTGAAAATTTTAATTTATGGCACTCGAAAATGATAATTTTTGACAGTTGAAATAATCCTTTTTGACACTTGGAAAATGTTATATTTTGCACTTAAAATTGTCAATTTTGGTACTTGAAAATGTCTTTTTCGGCACTTGAAAATGGTCAGTTTGCACAATTGAAAATTGCCGTTTTGACACTTAAAAATGTCAATTTTACACTTTTGCTAATTGCCTTTTTTAACAGTTGAAAATTGCGACTTTTGGCAATTAAATTTTTCATTTTTGGCACTTGAAAATTGTCGTTTTTGGCAGTTGACAATGGTATTTTTTTAACCATTTATGGCATCTGAAAATGATAAATTTTGACAGTTGAAAAATGTCATTTTTGGGCACTTGAAGATTGTCAATTTTGGCACTTGAAAATGTATTTCTTGCACTTAATGATTGTCAGGTTTAGCACTTGAAAATGTCTTTTTTGGCACTTTGTACAGTTAAAAATGTCATTCTTGACACTTGAAAGTTGTCTTTTATGACAGTTGAAAATGGTCATTTTTAAACCGTGAAAATGATCATTTATGGCACTCGTAAATGATAATTTTTGACAGTTTAAAACTATCGTTCTTGACGCTTGGAAAATGTAATTTTTGGCCCTTGAAAATTGTGAATTTTTGCACAAGAAAATGGTTATTTTGCACAGTTAAAAATGATCGTTTTTGAAACTTAAAAATTTGAATTTATGGCACTCGAAAATGATAATTTTTGAAAGTTGAAATGATTTTTGACAGTTGGAAAATGTCATTATTTGCACTTGAAAATTGTCAATTTTGGTATTTGAAAATGTATTTTTTGGCACTTGAAAATGGTCGGTTTGTACAGTTAAAAATTGCCTTTTTGACACTTAAAAACGTTCATTTTAGACTGTTGGTAATTGCCCTTTTTAACAGTTAAAAATTGTGGCATTTGGTATTTAAAAATTTTCATTTTTGGCACATGAAAATTGATGTGTTTGTGTTTAGCAGTTGACAATGGTAATATTTGAACCATTTATGACATTCGAAAATGATAATTTTTGGCTGTTGGAAAATGTCGTCAATTTTGGCACTTTAAAATGTATCTTTTGGCACTTAATGATTGTCAATTTTGGTCTCTTGAAAATATATTTTTCGGCACTTTGCACGGGTAAAAATTGTCATTTTTGACACTTAAAAATTGTCTTTTTTAACAGCTGAAAAATAGTCATTTTTGAACCTTAAAAATTGTCATTTATAGCACTTAAAAATGAGAATTTTTGACAGTTGAAAACTATCGTTTTTGACACTTGGAAAATGAGATTTTTGGGGCTTGAAAATTGTGAATTTTGACTTTTTTGCACATGAAAATGGTTATTTTGCACAGTTAAAAATGGTAATTTTTGACAATTGAAAACTGTTTTTTTGACACTTGAAAATAGGCATTTTTGGCAGTTAAAAATTGTCATTTTTGACACTTGAAAATTGTCGTTTTTGGCAGTTGAGATCGGTCATTTTTAAAACTTGAAAATTGTCATTTATGACACTCGAAAATTATCATTTTTGACAGTTGAAATGATCGTTTTTGGCAGTTGGAAAATGTCATTTTTTGCATTTGAAAATTGTCAATTTTGGTACTTGAAAATGTCTTTTTTGGCACTTGAAAATGGTCAGTTTGTAGTTGTTTTTTTAGCACTTAAAAATGTTCATTTTAGACTGTTGGTAATTACCTTTTTTTAACAGTTGAAAATGCGAAATTTGGCAATTAAAATTTTTCATTTTTCGCAGTTGACAATGGTAATATTTTGAACCATTCGAAAATGATAATTTTTGGCAATTGGAAAATTGTGGCACTTGTAAATGTCTTGTTTGGTACTTAAAAAGGAGAATGTTACAAAATACAATTCGTCGTTTAATTGATTTAGGTGGATGAAGAATGATGTTAGATTAAATTTAAATTTTTCGTCTTTATTTAATTCTTTTAGTACTTCTGTAACAAGTAAACGTTTTTAATGGTCGATATTTATTTTCTCAAAAAGGAGGCGGTAAGATATATTGTGTACGCTAAGTGGCTCTGCCATCAAAATTTTCCACGAGCCGCCACTGGGGTCCTAAAAGACCCCAATGTGCAGCTATGTTACTATTAAAAACTGGTGCAGCTAAGGGTTAAAATAAAATAAATTCTTTATATTTTAACAAATAAATCATTATAATCAAAGACCCGTTCAATACCTCAGAATTTTTTTTAAATCAAAAACGCGAGTTTTTCTTTGACACGATATGTATTTTTCTTTATATATCTAACACTAAATTACCATTTCAATGATCATAATTATATCACTAATCAATTTAAAATTCACCAAATACTCTGAATTTTGGCATTCAAATCATCAATATCAAATAACGAGTTCTGAAGTTAGGCTATTTTGTAAAATCTAAAACTCTATCTTTGACTTTGAATCTGGAAAATTTCGGATTTTGGCAATTTTAGTTAACTCAGCATCGGATCTTTGTCATTTTATGTAAATGGTTGCCAAACATTTTATCGGCAGATTAATTAAAGTACTCATTCATTTCGTTTGCCATTATCAAATTTAGGTAGATTATCAGAGGCGGCTCGTGGATGTTCGGCGGTGAGGCAACGGAAGAAAATTTTGCAAAAGAATATTTGCTTCCTCTATAAGAGTAAGTAGTGCAGCACGAGCGGCATCTTTGTCTTTGCCTCCCTTACGGAAATCCACGAGCCGCCGCTGTAGAGTATTTAAGTCATTATTTTTTTAACTAACTGGTGTTTCCCGACCACGTTTTCTATAATTTACGTTCTTTCTGTGCCCTTTTAACTTGTGTGTTCATCGACATCGAGCTACTTCATCCCCCGGTGGCAAATACAAGCTAGTTATTATTCTCATTGAAATTTTATGTTGCCCATTCTTGGAAATATCGTATTCGAGAACTGTACGCGTAAAAAGGAAATGGTTCTCGACGCGTGTTTGTCGAGCCGGTGAATCAATTATATTTTATGCACATTACACGTTAAGGTGGAATTCAGACTCGTGCGTTTGATGATAATGTATTCAAGTGGTACATTACATAAATTATTTTTCTCAAAAGCGACCGACCATTCATCCATCCAATAAGTTTATTCAACTTCCTCGTGGCGGAACTCGATAATACGTGCTTTTCATTCCGATTTCATTACACCTTTCTTCTTACAATTATAATCATACAATGGTCTATAATTTTTTTTTATTCATATACCCACCATTATCTGAACCTTGTAAGTATATAACGCATTCATAAATCCTTAAGCCGCATGGCTTCTTATTGGGGTTATACCTGTAACTAATTTAAAGTAAAGTGATAAATTTCAAATATTAACTCCTTTATTAACATAGTTGATCGTGGAAGCCATTACTTTGTGCGATATCAACAAAGTGCATTTTATTGAAGTTCCTGAAAAAAAAACTCCCTTGTTGATATTTTGTATTTCATTGAAGCCAGCGACGGCTCACGGGGTGCTTCATGGTACAGAGGTGGTAATACAGATAGGTGTCTCTGCAACCGACCATGCCTGTCTGTATTGCCACCTCTGCTACCTCGGCCGGATCATGAGTCACCCCACAAGCCATCACTGCATTGAATACTGAATAATTTAAATGTACAAAAACAAGCGAAATGGTCAACACATTAATCATAGCAAATAACGTAGAATATTAGCCTTTACAGCTTTTACGTATAACAACAAATTTGATATCACTATACCATTACGTAAACAATGAATGAACTAGTTGATCGTTAAAGGTATTGTAGGTATATAATTAGATATTGAACGTATGACAAATATTTACAACGATACGATTGTTGTCTCAAACACCTGTAAGCCCCATTACTCTTCATCAGGATCATTCAGACGCGATAATTACTCGCATTCAGTAGTAATCAATAACAATCAGCACTCGCTACCGAGCTAATTGCCCGTTTCACTGTCTTCTATTTGCAAGTGTCATCCGCCGAGAAAAAAATCCAATCCCGCAAATAAATTGATTGGATGTGCAATAGTTAATGGTACGATTAAACCCTGCGTGTTTTCAGCGATATTACTTAGATTGCGATACGTATGCATTACAATAGATAAGTCCGGCCGAGAGTTGCGCAAAAAAGGCCTAATAAAGGATAATAAGAGATAATAAAGGAAGGATGGAGAAGCAGGCCGCGGGCGCCGCCTAAGGATGCAACGACATTTAGAGTGACAGGAGGACGTTACGTCAGGCTAAGTCTAAGTAGACCGCGAGTCACGCCATCTTCGTCCGGTGGGTCATGGTTACTACTTTACCTACCTATTGTTGATTGTTTGGTAATGCCGAAACGAAAAATTGTTCTCGTTTTCGTTTGGTCGCGATTCTGTTATTCCGATTCGACCCACATATGACCCAAGAGTGCTCGAGGTTTGTTCATTTTCTTTTTTAATTACTACACGTGTTAGGAAATTGTCATTTAAGTTATGCACAATGCCCGTCATGCATACTTACCTGCTAACTGGCCGACTTGGGCAAGACATTTGAAAATCTTTAAAGGAGTCACGCCTAGGCAGAAATTTCAAAAAAATTTTTTTTAGGTTTTGATATTTTCAGTAAGTACAATATTTTCTAAAAAGTTGGAATTATTCCCATTCAAATTGACGAAGTTACAGGCGTTCAAAGTATGCTTCCTTCGCATAGTCGAACGTATAGTTTCTTTCGAGAAAAACCAGCGATATTTACATGAAAATCAAAATTCCGCCATTTTGTCCCAAATCAATATATCGACAAACTGTTCGTTCAATCATTAGTTACTTTAATGCATTAGAAGAATTTTTTATTTCTGATCATTCAAATCAGAGTAGCAGTGGTCGCGAAATCTGTTTTTTTCAACGGCCTTCAGGAGGATGACCATATCTTTTTTTTTATTGGTAATATTTTTTCATACAAAATGTATGTTACAATTATGAAAATACGAGCTACCAAATAGATCAACTCAATTTTGAACAAGTTTTATATTTTATGCAAAACAAAATTCCCAAAAATTACCTATTTTTCGGCTTCCTGACTAGGCATGACCCCTTAAATCAAATTTATTCTTAAAACCAATATTTGCGTTAACTGTTGAAGATCACAAACGCTTAAACGTTAAACTACTAAGATCAAAGATTTCTAGCTGTTTTATCAATAGCAAAAGATTTGATGAGTTTTGCTAATAAACGCCGAACAACGAAATAAAATAATATTTACAAATTTTCGACGATTTTTCTAAAAATTATTAGCGTTAAGATCAAGACGTTCGTGATTTCCACGATTTTCTCGAAGCAACAGGCAAGAGTGATCTAGACGCTAATAATAATTGCCTGGGAAAAATCAGTTACGAGTTCATTCGAGAAGACAAAGTTAACATTTCATAATTTTTTGAAACATTGTATTCAGTGTCAGACTTGTATTAATCTGCGCTAAAATAATTGTGGTAAAAATGAGCTGATCAAGATCAGTAATACAATGACCGAAAATACGAACAGATCGCAATATTCAGTATGCAACCAGTCCGACGATAACTGACGTCTTGCAATAGAAAATACAGATTTATTTAAATTTATGCATTACATTCCCACGAGCCACCACTGGAAGGTATAATGAAAAACTGAGCTTTAAAATACTGTATCTCTTACAAACTAAAAGTTAAAATCTTCCTTTGTGGAGAATTTTAAAACGAGGAGAGACACATCAAATACACCAGAAAATGACAAATTGAGAGATTTTTTCGGCAGAAAGCCCATTACCAAAAGGTAATAAAGGGGTATCCCGAGATAATAATAATAATAATAATAATAGATTTATTAACGGAAAATCTCCTTTTACAAAATTTCTTAAAACAAAAATAAAAACATATTGTAAATGTAGCGAGAATTTTTTACAGAAATAAGGTAATTTACATAGAAAAAATAAATCGCACTAAAAATCACATAAATACCAATGACGAACAGAACATGTTAAAATAAATATAAACAAACTAAAATAAAACAAAACGGGTAAAAATTGCACAGCTAAAATAATATACAAATAAATAATATTATTGATAAAATTTTAAAATTTTAAGATGGTCAAAATGCCACCCAACACATATTTTTAAATAAATATGAAAATATCATTAGTTGTGCCCTTAAACCAAAGTAGCCGTATATCAAAAAACCCCTACATGACCCGGGAAGCCCCAAAATAAGATTCTTTCAAATATATTTCTTTTTACCACTAAAAAATTATTTTAAAAATCTGAAAAATCACATAGATTATTGACCCAAATACCAAATTAGGTGAATTTTGTCAAGGTCATTAAACATTATTTACAATATTAAAAAAATGTTTGAAAATAAAAAAAAGAAAATTTGCCCACAAAAATGCCAAAAGCAGTCTTGAAAAAGAGTACTGAAAAAAATTGTCCCGAAAAAAATGCCAAAAAGAGTACTGGAAAAAATTGTCTTGAAAAAAAATACCAAAAAGAGTCTTGAAAAAGAGTACTGAAAAAATTGTCCTGAAAAAAAATGGTGATGTGGCCATCATGTTACTTTCTCCGACTTGGTAGTAAAATTTATATTTACGCTTTCATGGTTTATTTTCAATTTAAATGTGCATCGAGCGTTTTGTCGACTTGGATGAAACTGACGTTAGAAACCTCAAAGTTATGAAAGATGGAAAAATTATACTTCAAATTCAAAAACTCAGTTTACTTCAAAACCAACGATATTTAGAAAAACTTATTCTTTATAAGTTGTTCATTTTATTATTCATAAATTTACTGTAACTATTATCGTTTCATAATTAAAAACCAAAAATGAAAAACAAATTAATAAATTTTTTTCTCGAATAACAATGATTTTATGAAAAATATTTTCCAACAAAAGATATTAATTTATTTGTTGTCTTCAATATTTGTTTAAATGATTTTGTGACATTTTTCATATTTAAAAAATATTGGGAAAAAACAAAAAAAAACAGTTAAGGTAAACACCCACTTCGGGTGTATGAAATTTTACCAAATCTTTTTTCAGTTATTCAGATTCTCAAATAAGACTTATGTTTAAAGTTTCATATCAATTGCTCTATTAGTTTTTGAGATACAGCGCGCACAGACAGACACACGCACACACACAGACACCCAGCACAATTTTTGTTTCCAGAAATTGTTAAAATGGCATCTAGGGACCGCAAAACGGATATTTCCGTACAAATTTTTTTTTAAAATGTTTTCACGATCACAATACTTTCTCGTACTTCGTAACGGAGAAAGTTAAAAAGGCCAAAAGTAGAATTGAAAAAGAGCACTAAAAAAATTGTCCAGAAAAAAAAATACCAAAAAGAGTACTGGAAAAAATTGTCTAAAAAAAATACCGAAAAGAGTACTAAAAAAATTGTACTGAAAAAATTGTCCTGAAAAAAAAGTGCCAAAAGTAATCTTGAAAGAGTACTGAAAATAAATACCAAAAAGAGTACCGGAAAAAATTGTCTAAAAAAAATCTTAAAAGTAGAATAGAATAAAATACAATTTTATTAGATCATTATATTGCCTTTACAATATTGAACACGTCAGGTATAAAATACATAAAGTTAAATTCAGACATTCACGTATTCACGAAACAACTTAAAATAACTTGGTTAAAAGAGACTCTTATTCTTGGTGTTACGTAATTATATAATTTTTGAATTATGTTATGCTGCCTGCTGTAAAAGTAACGATTTTGTCTTGAGAAAGAGTACTAAAAAGATTGTCTTGAGAAAAAATGCCAAAAAGAGTTTTGGAAAAGAATACTGAAGAAAATTGTCTTGAAAAAAAAAATGCCGCAGTAGTCTTGAAAAAGAGTACTGAAAAAAATGTCCTGAAAAAAATGCCAATTAAGCACTGAAAAAATTTGTTTAAAGAAAATGCCAAAAAGAGTACTGGAAAAAATTGTCTTGAAAAAATGCCAAAGAGTTTTAAGAGTACTAAAAAAATTGTCCCCAAAAAATGCTAAAAAGTCTTGAAAAAGTGAACTAAAAAAAATGCCAAAAAGAGTACTGGAAAAAATTGTCCTAAATAAAATTCCAAAAAGAGTACTGGAAAAAATGTCCTGAGCAAAATGCCAAAAAGAGTACTAGAAAAAATTGTCTTGGAAAAAATGCCAAAGAGTCTTAAGAGTACTAAAAAAAATTGTCCCGAAAAAATGCTAAAAAGTCTTGAAAAAGTGAACTGAAAAAAATGCCAAAAAGAGTACTAGAAAAAATTGTCTTGAAAAATTGCCAAAGAGTTTTAAGAGTACTAAAAAAATTGGCCCAAAAAAATGCTTAAAAGTCTTGAAAAAGTGTAATTTAAAATTTTATTTCGTCATATGATTTTTTTTCATCTTTCAACGTTTAGTGCGACAACTTCAAAAATTCGAATAACTAATAATTTTTACGATATTTTTTGTATATTTATCAACAGTTGAACAGTCATTTTATGTAAAATTATTATTAGTATTTCAGTATTAATTTTATTTCAGTTTCGTATAAACAACCCAATTTTTTGTCAAGATATGACCATGAAACCCTCGAAAAATTGGTTTTTGTTTTTAACCACTATAAAAATCTGAAAAAAATCATAAATATTTTTATGCCAAATACCAAATTAAGTAAATTTTTTCAAGGTTAGAAAGGGCGAAAAAAAAAAATGGTTAAACT
Source organism: Ocypus olens (assembly GCA_910593695.2). Taxonomy (NCBI): domain Eukaryota; kingdom Metazoa; phylum Arthropoda; class Insecta; order Coleoptera; family Staphylinidae; genus Ocypus; species Ocypus olens. The sequence goes on from OU343049.1 coordinate 48,398,168, forward strand.
TAAAAAAATACCCTAAATAAACTTTTATTTGGGTAAAAAATATATGTGATTTTTTCAGATTATTATAATAATTTTTAGTGATAAAAAAAAATCTTATTTTTCGAGGGTTTCAAGGTCATATCTTGGCAAAAATGGGGTAACATATTTATACGAAACTGAAAAAAAAATGACTACTAAAATATTACCAATAATTTTATATAAAATTACTGTTCAATTGTTGATAAAAATATTAAAAAAATATCAAAATAAACATTTTAGTTATTCGAATTTTTGAAGATGACGCACCAAAAATTGGAAGATGAAAAAATCACAGATATGGTATTAACTGATATAAATCATATAACGAAATAAAATTTTCCGTCAGTCGATCACTTAAGGGCGAGAAGTGAACTAGGCTTGTAAATTTTATTACCTCAAAATTGTATTTTAAGTGGGGACGGGTTTCGACCGAACTAAGCACCGACATGCGGCAGCATTCCCTCGCCGAGCGAGTTACGCATTTGTATTTTCTCTGACTGTACAAGGACACTTCACGCCAAGGGGTAATTCGAGGCTGACCACAAAAGGTATACCACGGTTTAAAGGTTTCTATCACAGAGTAGCAAATACGTTTAGTTAGAACTAAATTTTATTATTTTATTTCCGTAAATAATTGAAGATACAATCGTACAGAGCCATATCATTAAGGCTCATTTCATTCAATGGCTCTTTAAAAAAATTATTAATATTCACTACATTTAATGAGCAAATACGCCTGTTAATTATATGTAAATTATTTCTGTCGATAAAGATGTTATATTGTTGTAATAAAATAAAACATTTGCAGGGAACATTGGCAATGAGATGAATTTGGCAATGAGATGGATATAATCATGACCATAGAAGACGGAATCAGAGCAATATTGAACAATCTTCTGTCTTTCAAATTTTTTCAATTTGAAATTAATAAAAACGTTATGTTTTTATTATGATGAGACAAAATCAGAGCTTCATTGAAGAATCTTAGAAACTGGTAAATACCCAAAATATCTGGTTAGAACAACAGCTTCTATGCCAATCCTAGCTTAAATATTGAATAACTGTGTCACAAGCACAGGTATCTTCCTAAAATTCCCAACCACAGACAAAACGTATGTATTACACAAATCTGGGAACCTTAACGAATTATTGACCAATTATATACCAATCTCTTAAAAGATTTTCCGAATCGACGTTCCTTAATGTCTGTTTGACCATTCCTTTTTTCCGCAGTATACAAGCAGCGGCATCAACAGATCCCCGTAATGCCGCAAAATTTCCAAAATCTCTTTGTATTGTGGGCATTTTAGGGCCCCCAAAAGGTTCCCAATGCAAAAATTGGTTATGAAAAAACAACTGTTTTGTTTATTTTATTTGGTATCGGCAGTAATAACTTTGTTTTTATTACTTTTATTTTCGTCAAAACTTACTATTCAAAAAACCGCCCTTATACTGGGTTCCCCATAATAGGCTACCCATTTTAATATTTGAATTAATTTTTTTTCAGTTAACAAAACAAACTTTTTATTATACTAAATTACAGCTAACTCTTTGGGATTTATGATAACATAAATATTTGGCTAATTTTAAAAATCACGTCTTCTAAATGACCTCCACCAACTTCAACACATTTTTCAATGTTAGATAAAAAGTGGTTCATTACACGGTGTAGCAAACCTTTGTCTATTCCTTCAACTTCTTCACGAATTTTGACTTTGAGTTCCTCGATTGTACCTGAACGTCTCGCAAACACTTTGGCTTTTAAATATCCCCACAGGAAAAACTCGGGTGCCGTTAAGTCGGGGGACCTCGAAGGCTAAGGCAAATTTACGAATCGAGAAATGAGTCGACCATTAAACGTTTCTGGCGGTATGAGCTGTTGCCCCATCTTGTTGGAATAGTAAGGCATTGTTTAGTAATCCTCGTCTATTTAATTCTGGAATGAGGAATGTCTCTAGCATGTTTACGTAGCGCTCGGATGTTACTGATACAGCGGGGTTATTTTCAACCTCAAAAATATATGGACCAATAATACCAAAAGATCCTACTCCACACCACACAACAACTTTTGGATTATCGAGGTTCTGTGTAAAGATTTCACGAGGATTTTTATTTGACCAGTATCTAAAATTCTGTTTATTAAATAAAAATTTGCTTCGTCGCTCATTAAGAGACTGTGAATTGCTCCTTGATGTAAATTCAAAAATTGTTGACAAAATGCTAACCTTGCTTCTTTATCTTGATTTATAAGTTGCTGTGCTATTTGGTATTTATAGGGATGAAATTTTAAATCTCTTTGAAGAATTCGATCTAAGCTTCAGCTTCCCTTTGATATTCCTAGGATAAGGGTTTGTCGATTAGCAGACCTTTTAGGACTTCTCGTAAACGCAATTCTAACTCGTTCAATATTTTCTGGTGTACGAACTGTTCTTCGACGTCCAGGCTTCTTCAAATTTTGTACAGAACCATTTTCACGACGATGACGAACCCATAACTTAACAGTTTTACGATTTGGCGCGTGACCTCTATTGTTGTTATTAAACTGACGCCGGAATGCACGCCTAACTTCTTCTATCGAATTGCTTCTTATGTAAGTTTCTACACAAAACACACGTTGTTGGACTGAGTAATCCATGAAAGTTAAATAATTATGATGAAAACTAACAAACTTCTCGTAGAAAAATAACGTTCCACAAAATTATTAATATAAAACTTATTTGTGACAGGTGCCTACTTGATCAATAATTAACTTAAATCCGAAAGACTAGAGAACATAATCCCACAGAGATAAACTTATTTAGTTATCTCTTAGGGAATTAATTAATAAAATAAAATGGGTAGTCTATTATGGGGAACCCTGTATAATACAAAAATCCCTTTAAAATAAAGATTGCAATAAGTTAAAGATAAAAATTAGCCAGCCACACCAAATGATTTGTTGAATAATTTAAAATCAACGCGAAAGTTAATTTATTTCAAACGTACAGTATATCACGTCGGTAAAATCAAGACGAAGAACTATTTTGCAATTTAAATCGGTAACCTTCCCGAGCGATAGAATTCGCGCCCCGTTTTTCAATAAACCTGACAAAGTGATAAACATCTTTCCCGAAATCATGATATGAATTCGTTCGTCCATGGCATTGAATATATATTTGAGAGAGAGCCCAGTGTGCTGTGCACAGATCACCAAACAGATTGCGTCTTGTTCCGGCGCTCAGATTCAAGATAGCACGTTGACACATGGCGCACAACTAGAATATGTACATAATTTTGTGCTTTTATTTGTAGAATCGTGTCCGGGGTGCCCACAATGCCGTAGTTAACAACCCATAAATTAGCCGACCGTTTGGGATGTTTTATTCGAAATTATATTACACCCTCGTATACAGATGGAGCTGATAACGACGAAATTTCAGCAGATGTGTGGGACGAAATCAGCACGTGATGGATTGTCGGGGTTATATTGTAAAATAATGTTTAATAATTGACTGGTTAAACTGTTGTTAAACTGTTTTTGGTGAAATTTTACTTTTCACGATTGGCAGTACTTAGAACATAACAGGTGTCGACAACAAAATTAAAATTGTCGCCAACGACAATTCATAGAATATTTCGAAAGCTTCAACTAAAAATGTTCGATGATCTATATCTAGCGAATCGCGAATTGCGGTTAATATAGTTCTTTATCATCAAATTTTAGTTTTTTTTGCTCAATTGACATACAGGGTGTTTCAGAGCTCTGGGAACGGTCAATCACGTGCTTATTTGACAAATTTTTGAAAAATGTTTTGTACAAAAATTGTGCAGAATAGTGAGCTGCACGCCCCATAAATTTTCGGGGGAGCACTTTAACAATTTTGTTGAAATTTTTGTCTAAACAACTGAATAACACGAAAACGGCTAGGTTTCAACCCCCACAACCTAGGTCATTTTAATCTCCAAGTAACAAGGAATCCAAAAATGCTACAATATATAGGGTGTTCCATTTAAAAAAACATAAGTTTGGTCTGTAACTTTGTTATGAGACACCCTGTATAAATTTAAATATTTTTAGGGCGTACAGCTCACTATTCTGCACAACTTTTGTATAAAGCATTTTTCGAAATTTTGAAAAATAAGCACGTGATTAACCGTTCCCAGAGCTCTGAAACACCCTGTATATTTAATGAGTTCATTACGTGCCTTGTAGAATTTTTCATACATTTAAATCTATTCTAAATTTATTTCAACAAGAAAGAATTTTGCAAATCTGCCCGTTCGTTCAAGAGTTACCCTCAAAAAATAAAAAAAAATAAATTGAACGTCAAATTTCAGTTTATTTGCTTAATTGATATATATTTAATGAGCCTTCAAGAATTTTTCATACATTTCAATCTACCCTGAATTTATTTCAAAAACTAAGAATTTTGAAAATCAGCCAGCCCGTTCGTTCAAGAGTTACCCTCAAAAAATAAAAAAAATTAATTGAACGTCAAATTTCAGTTTTTTTGCTTAATTGGCATATATTTAATGAGTTACGTGCCTTCAAGAATTTTTCATAAATTTCAATCTATCCTGAATTTATTTCAAAAACAAAGGATTTTCAAAATCTGCCCGTTCGTTCAAGAGTTACCCTCAAAAAATAAAAAAAATTAATTGAACGTCAAATTTCAGTTTTTTTGCTTAATTAACATATATTTAATGAGTTACGTGCCTTCAAGAATTTTTCATAAATTTCAATCTATCCTGAATTTATTTCAAAAACAAAGGATTTTCAAAATCTGCCCGTTCGTTCAAGAGTTACCCTCAAAAAATAAAAAAAATAAATTGAACGTCAAATTTCAGTTTTTTTGCTTAATTGACATATATTTAATGAGTTACGTGCCTTCAAGAATTTTTCATACATTTCAATCTATCCTGAATTTATTTCAAAAACAAAGAATTTTCAAAATCTGCCCGTTCGTTCAAGAGTTGCTATCAAAAAATGTAAAAAAATTGAACGTCAAATTTTCGTTTTTTGCTCAATTGACAAGTATTTAATAAGTACATTACGTCAGGGGCGGCTCGTTATATAGAGCCAAGGAGCCATGGCACTACCTGTAGTATCAAGCTCAGCAAGAATTTTAAACTGATTCTTAAAAAAAAAACTTTTTAAATGTTAAACAACACCTGTAACACCGCGTGGAAGTTCCACATTAATTAACAGATAGTTAACATTTTGAGAAACTATTTCTGAATAATGTGTTTTTACAAATTTCCAAAGAAAGCAATCGCAAGTTTGCTGCAACAAAATTGGTTGCACTAAAAAGGCAAATTTTATAACCGAAAACCTTTTTTTTTTAGAAATTCACATGTGAATTCCACATTTCTTGCAACAGATGGTTGAAATTTTGACAGACTAATTTTGAATAATGTGTCTTTACGAATTTACAAAGAAAATAATCGCAAGTTCACCACAACAAAAATGTTTGCACTAAAAAGCAAATTTTGATGACCAAAAAAGCGCATTTTTCAGAAATTCAAATGCAAATTCTACATTTATTGCAACAGATGGTTGAAATTTTGAGAGACTAACTTTGAATGTGTACAAATTTCCAAAAAATCGTTTTCTTCTAAATTTTCGATTTTTCAGTTAAAATTTTCAAATTTTTGGTCCGCAATTTTGATTTTTAGGATCGAATTTTTGAACAAAGTTTTTAATTTTTAATCCTATATTTTAGATTTTTTTAACCTAAATGATTGCTGTTTATACGCAATTTTTTTTACCGATATTTTCAAGTAAGGTTTTTGATTTCTTGCCCTTCATTTTAGATTTTTTTACTTTTTGGTTACTTTTTGACTACCGTTTTCGAGTTTTTGGTCGGCAACTTATTTTGAGCTAAAGAGTTATTTTGGGAGCTGAAAATGGTAAATTTTTGGTTTATATTTTTTATATTTAGACCAGCATTTTTTATTTTTTTGGCCTAAATTTTAGATATTTGACCTGTATTTTTAATTTTTTCGTTCCAAATTTTAGAGTATTTGCCCGAAATATTCTTTATTTTGGTTAAACTTTTTGATTTTTTTTTTGTTGAAATTTTCGGATTTTTGGTCTGCATTTTTTTAACTGCGAATTATTGAATTTTCAAATTTTTGTGCTTATATTTCAGTTTTTATTTCAGTTTTTAACCTTAATTAATTTTTTACATTTTTCAAAACATTGAGTGTACATTTCATTTACTACAGAGCAAATTTTGAGTTTTGTCCTTTGTTTTCTGGGGCTAATCATCCTAGTGCTGAAAATGGCAATTTTTGTACTTGAATTTTCAATCTTATTGTTTTAATTTTTTATTACTAAACCCGGATTTTGATATTCTGGTCTAAATTGTAGATCTTTTAGCCTAATTTTTTTATTTGTTTGTTAAAATTTTCGATTTTTTTGTTCCTCAGTTTTCAGGATTGAATGTTTTGATCGAAATTTTTAATTTGTTATCCTATATTCTAGATTTTTTTAACCTAAATTATTGATATTATTGATTTTTATACGCGACTTTTTTTATTTTTTTGCCGATATTAAAGTTTTTTTTGATGGTTTTTGATTTCTTACCCTTCATTTTAGATTTTTTAACTTGAATTATTATTTTTTATGGGCATTTTTTTACTATTAGGTTACTTTTTGAGTAAAATCGATTAAATTTAATTTTTCTTCGAACATTTTTTTTTTGTTGTTTTTCAAGTCTGAATCTATTCTGAACACCATTTGTTTATAAAATTTTGTTGTGGGACTTCCAGGAACTGAGGTTTTCGAGTTTCTGGTCGCCAACTTATTTTGAGCTGAGGAGTTATTTTAGGGGCTGAAAATGGCAAATTATTTTTGTTTTCCTTGATTTTTCAATATTTTGGTTTGCATTTTTTATTTTTAGAACAGCATTTTTTTAATTTTTTGCCTATATTTTAGATCTGTGGCCAGTTTTTGCATTTCTTCGTTTCAAATTTTAAAGTTTTTTAACGTGATTGAGTTTCATGTGCAAATTTTAAATTTTTTGGCCGGTATTTAATTTGTATAATTTGTCATTTTGTTCATTTCATAATTTTGACGTTTCAAACGCCAATATCATACGATACAATAAATTGTAAAAGTGGCTCTACCACCAACGTATTCCACGAGCCGCCACTGCATTACGTGCCTTCAAGATGTTTAATTTATTTTATATATATATACAGGGTGTTTCAGAACTCTGCGAACGGTCAATCACGTGCTTATTTTTCAAAATTTCTAAAAATGTTTTATACAAAAGTTGTGTATAATAGTGAGCTGTACGCCCTAATTTTTTTTTAAATTTATACAGGGTGTCTCATAACAAAGTTACAGACCAAACTTATGTTTTTTAAATGAAACACCCTGTATTTTTTGTTATTTTTGAATTATATGGAGCAAATAAAGGTGAGTTCCTTCCATACGCCCTATACCTATTGTTTGCCATTTTCGAAATATTTGAAGATTTGTTGAAATGCATTGTTCGGTGAAATTTCATTTTTGCCCCAGTGATTGACGTTGAACGATTAAAATCATTTTAATTATTTGCTTGAAGGTTCGAACTATAGAGCCAACCATGATTTCATACAAAAAATTATACAGGGTGATAAGAAAAATGCGGTAGAAAAACCGAACTTATAAAGTTAAAAAACTTCGTTTTTTCAAATGGCACACCCTGTATTTAGTAACGTATTCTTAAGTTGAATCCAATTATCTTTCAGATTGTATAAGGGTTCCCTGTTCCTAATCTCAATAGTTTTCTTGTATTCGGCGATCATCATATCAGGAATAATTATTATAACCTCTTGAGTATAATATGAAATAAATATTGGTAAACTGTATTTATTTTTAACATTTAATTTTCTTAAAACCCACCTGAAAAAAGAAAGTTTATTTATAATTGTGAAAAGGTAATTAAAGGACAGCGAAAGATGTTCTTCCTTTGGTCTCACGCAAGAAGAGCGCGTTTCGAATTTTAAAAAAAGGAGCGTCTTATCTCAAGTATTTTCTGCATTGCTTGAGGACGGAGGACTTATTGCAAAATACGACCATTAGAAGCTGTTCACTGGCAACTTGTTGCCGATCTTATCGCACGCAGAGAATCACAGAACGTGACCTTGCAATGCTCTTAACACCTCTCGGAATCTGCGACTTTTTTGATTTTATGCGAATAAGAAAAATATTACCCGTATTGTACGTGTAACCAATTATCTTTAATGACGTGAAATTTTAACGCGCGAAAAAGGGATTTAATTGTATTGGTCAAAGTTCAATGTGAAAATTGAAAGCTTGCTGATTATAAAAAAAAACTACCAGTAGACTAAAATAAATTTTACACATTATTTATGTAAAGCCTCGAGAAATCTGCTTGTTAATATTAAGCAGCTCTTATCATTATTAATATTTGTAAATTTATACTGTGTTTTCCACCAGCATAGTACATAGCCTTTTGCTAAGCATTTATCAATTGTCTTTTGTAGAGTTTTTAAGTTTAAGTGAAATGAGGACAAAGACTAAATATATCCAGGGACCCGCACGGCCATTTTTCGTGTTAAAAAAGTAAAAAAAAGTGACCGGCCGGACGGGACTCGAACCCGCACCAGCGGGGTCCGGAGGCCGGACCTCAACCCACTAGACCACCGCGAGCCCTAGAAGTCGTTCATTAATGAGAAATCGTTTATTAATGAAAAATCGTTCATTAATAGGGGTCATTATGATACATTTGGGTACATTAAAGTTAGCCGTTAACCAACGAGCAATGGAAAAAAAAATATTACACATTGGAAAGTCGGTAGAAAATGGTATGAAATAATAATTATTTCTATTTATAATTACTAAACGCATTTAATTTTTTGAGTGAAATATATGAGTGCAGATTACTGACGTTAGTGCAACAATTTCCCATGGCAGAGAAACAAATTACATGCATTAGGATGATACAAATAGTCAGTGCGGAAAAGGACAAGTTAGTCACATTCAATTGCATTATTATTTATCACGGTCGGTGTAGGTGAGGTTCCAGCGGACACTTCCATATGGTACTTCGGCTCTTGTGGCACACCGCAGACAACATGCCGCGACAAATCACTATGCAGGACAGTTCGCACGACCCCTGACCCACCACAATAACCAACGCCAATAGTCGCAATTATGACCCTAAAAAAAATTCTGCGACAGATACAGACGCACACTGATCGATCGGAGAAGTAAAGACTGGAATGACGGACGTTGCGCGAAACGAGGATAAGATCTAATCTCGGCCCATAAATCATAAGTGCGGGCAAAGAAAATCAAACAAGTTCCCATGGTGTGCGCGGTAGCTGGAATAATTTACGTAAACGTGGCTATAGACCCAATTTAGAGTTGTTAGGTGTAGTGGCATAAATCACGAGCTGTAGACACTATAGTTGTTAGCCGCACACCTACACCTACACCTATAATACCCCTCTCGCCCTAGGTGTGTGTCTTGCTCTTAGTATTCCGCCTGTGTCCGACAATGGACCCTTATCTTGCTCTTCGCATCTCCAACGGTAGCCATGCCGGACAATGATGGCCCAGAATCACTAATCACCTATTCACTCATCTCCACACTCTTTTCTCCGCGCGATTATATTACCACTACATCAGGAACAAGATCCTGATTTTAATTATATTAAATCGAAGACAGTGCTTTAAATTGTATTGAATAAGTTAAAAATGAGTATAAACAAGTTGTAAGTACGCGGCCATCGACTTGAAATTTACTAAATTTACTCATAATGCATTATTATGATTTTGTAAAAACTATAAATAGCTGCAAACTGCAGCAATCTCATCCCTAAATTTTAAAATATTTCTACACGAATGGAGCGTTATGCTGGCTTTGGTGGCTTTAAAAAACTAAAATAAATAATTGCTATTGACTCGAATCTTTCCAAATTTACGAGTTTTCCCTGGCCCTAATTCGTTTATATCGTCTATAGTCTGGCTGCGCTATGATGGCATCTGAGGTGATTAACTTGGCCCGCCCTCATTTGCATGTTGAGCGTCTTGAATGCCCGAGATTCTCAATGAAATGTTGGATTGCATGCATATTTATTTTCAGAGTTTTTAAGAACTACTGAATTATAAATAGAAGCCGATAGTACACCAATAGCTAACCAGTACAGTGTAAACATCTGCAAGTGTAAAGTAACAAAATATCCAATCTCTTCTGACCCTTCGTTAATCACTTCAGATGCCATCGCAGCGCGGCCAGATTATATATTCATCATAAATGTACTTTCATTCGTAAATAGGAAATCATCTTTTAGTTAGAATTGGTGCTTCCTCCAGTACTCAAAACTCCTTTCTACTATGATAACTTCTGGATTTTTTGGTCTTCGCTTTATGTTGTAGAAATTTTGAAGTAATAATGAATCTTGGGAAGCGAGGAGTTTGGAATTGAGGTGACTCACTGTTACAACGAGTATACTCTTTAAAATGATGAATCAGATGTAGTAAAGCAGGTAAAGATTGATTCATTTTTGCTCTTTGCTTTATGATTTTTATATTTTTAAGTGATTATTAATTTGGAAAGCGATGACCTTTTTTATTGGTCTTTGCTTTATGTAGTAGAAATTTTGAAGTAATGATTAATTTTGGAAAGCGAGGACCTTTTTTGCTTTTCGTCTTTAATGTGAGAAACATTTTCAAATAAGAATTGATTGCACTGCTGAAGATGATGGACTGGGCCATAACTTAAAAGAGCTGACTCACCAACGGACTCTTTTTATTGAATCAGATCTAGTGAAGCGGATCACAAAAATGAGTCATTTTGTCCATCTCTAATTGGAATCACTACATTATTAAATATTGGATTGATGAGGCTGTTACTTGGTGAAATTCCATAATACGAGGTCCGGCTCTTAAATAACAAGACTGCGCGCGCAGAACGCGTACCAGAACTGTAGCGGGGGAAACGAACACATCGTTGGAAACCTTGAAGTGTCTACTATTCCAGTGCGAAATAACGTTTGTGTGCGTTGAGTAGTATTTATGCTATTGCGTTTTGAAGCCAGCGTGTTTTTTTTCTCACGTGGGATAAAATGTGTGACGAAAAACATGAGCAACGTATCAATCTGAAATTTCTCATAAAATTGAAAAAAAGCCAACTGAGTGCTACAAATTGTAGAATTTTACACCATGAACTGAACATGAAAAAAGTCTGTGCGAAGTTGGTCGAAATCGAAATTCAAAGCAATGCTCATCGTTTTCTTCGACATTAGCGGCATCGTGATGACTGAATGGGTTCCAGAGGGTCAAACTGTGAACCAAACTTATTATTTGCAAGTTCTGGCAACACTGCGAGAGCGAGTTCGTAGGAGACGGCCGCAGTTATGGAAAGACAAGTCGTGAATCTTGCATCAAGACAACGCACCTGCTCATAACGCGCTGTCTGTAAAGCGTTTTTTAGCCGATAAAAGCATCGCAGTGCTTGAACATGCTCCGTATTCGCCAGATTTAGCGCCCTGCGACTTTGACCTATTTACCAAGATCAAGTCTGTCCTAAAAGGAACGGGTTTTGGGTCAATGGAGGAGGTGAAGCAAAAAAACGACGGAGCTACTCAAAGCGCTCACAAAAGAAGACTTCCAGCACTGTTTCCAACAGTGGAAAAAACGAATGCTTCGGTGTGTGCAGAGGGAAGGGGAGTATATTGAAGGGGAACATTCGTTGGATCTGTAATTTTTATAATAAAGACCTTTTTTGTAACCAGTCTCGTTATTTAAGAGCCGGACCTCGTATATGTGGTAAGTAAAACACGAGTGTTGAGAATTTTCACAAATTTTTAATGTCAAACACTGCGACATATGTTTCGCCACACAGTGATTAATGGTAAGACAAGGCTACAATTGCGACTTAAATACTATATTGTTAGGGAGTGGGGAAGTTAGAGGGTGTTTAACGGGTTGGGAAACATTTACAATTTAAGCGGTTATAAAAGATTTTACGACATTAAAAATTTGAGAAAATTCTCAACACTCGTGTTTTACTTACCACATACAGTGGTGTCGCGATAATCCGTACCCGCGATAATCCGGATGTCACGGTGGTCCGGATTGCATTTAAAGTCTCATAATGTACTTTGTAGTCCGTATTATTACACATTCAATAATCCGGATATCAACTCCTATATTATATTTTATTCGATTTAGCAGGTTTTGACAAGTCTCTGCTTATTAACAGTCAACTTCGTAAGTATTTCATCATTTTTCGCTAGTTTAGTCGCGGCTGTCGGACTGTCCGGTTTACGATGGCGCCGTTGAAGCGTAACCATAAAACTTTAACCATAAGGGATACGTCAACCATTATTGATGAGCTTAATCGTGGAATTAGTGGAAAAAGTCTAGCACTCAGATATGGTGTGGGGACTTCAACAATTAGTGACATTAAGAAAAATTCGAATAAAATCAAAGGGTAAGTAAAAACTTGCTAATTTCTTTGTGCTGTTGTGTGCGTTTTTCATTTGATGTATTTCGTTCCAGTGTCTCTTGTAATTTTTGTTGTTTATATATTTCAGGTTGGTTGTACAATGTGTTGCTGGAGAGAGCAGACCTATAAGCTGCGTATCCAAAGATGAAGAGTAAGCTATATTCCTGGTTTCTAAACCTCCACAACCGACATGTACCTGTTTCGTCCGAATTTTTAGCAGCAAAAGCTAAAGAACTTCTGCCAAATATTATAGAGATAAAAATTTTCATTCTTGGAGGGGCTGGATTGCAAATTTTCGAAAAAGTTATGGCGTTAGGCGACTTGACATTTGTGGCGAACAGTTATCAAGTGACACAGCAGCTGTTGAACCATTCATTAATAAATGGGATCAAACAAAAAAACTGCTCCGGGAAGGAAGACTAGTAAGGAACGAATCACATTTTTAGCATCCTGTAATTCTGATGTCAGTCATAAACTTAAACTTCTGGTCATTGGAAAGTCAAAGAACCCCAAGGCATTTGAAAATACCCAGCTTCCTGTCGATTATAAAACTACAGCTAAGCCTTGGATGACATCAGCAGTTTTCAAGCAGTGGTTCAATGTTTTGTCCCCCAAGTAAGGAAATTTCTAAGATAGTTTCATTGACAATACTTCTAGTCATTGTGATGAAAAAGAATTAATTAGCGATGATGGTTACATTATTTCAATGTTTTTACCCCCAAATACGACTGCATTAATTCATCCAATGAACCAGAATACCATCCGTTTAACTAAGCTTTTCTATCGGAAAAGTCTTCTGGCTGAAATACTAACAACGAAAAAGATCTTTTTAAATGCCTCAAAAGTTTGAACATCAAATTTGCTGTATGCCTACTTCACAGTGCTTGGAAAAAGTTCCACCGATCTCTTTAAAAAAATGTTGAAAACTAGCAGTGAATATATTTGGAAGAAGAGGATCCTTAGGATTTAATTCCTCTAAGTGTATTAAACCTCCACGTGCTGTACATCGTGTGACGCTAATGCCGAGGGTAATGCATGAATCACAGCATGGATTCATCTGATATTTCAAATAACATGACGGATAAAATTCGTGAAAAAACTTTTAACAAAAGCATTCTAAAAAAACTTTTCCTACAAAAAATTTGTATTTTTTCCCGTAGAATACGATCCCGCAATAAAAAAATAGGGGGTTCCATTTAAAAAATCAAAGTTCACCTCCATTTGACCTTGAAAATTAACGCCAAGGTCATTTTCAGGGTCACCTACATATGTCTTCCTCTAAACCCTACAACGTTCATCTGAAACATTTTTTGTAATTTCGCTCAGGTTTCGAGATATTTGGGGTGGCAATTTAAAATGGAACACCCTGTATAAGATGAGCTGCGACCAAAACAAAATTTTGAAATCCGAATTGACGCGCATATTTAACTGTCGAACATAACGACAAATTTTAAAGAGGATTACATTTTTGAATTTATTTTTTATATTGTTTTTGAATTTTTTTAGTGATCTTTAATTCAATCAAATGTATTGTAAAGGAGAAAGAAGAAGTATTTACCTATATTTATTTATAATGATTTGTAACCATATTGATAATAAATATTTCTCATATATCTAAGTGTTAAAACAATTTTTGTTTCATTCTATATCATATTAAATTTTAGGGGAGGAAGGGATTTAGTGATCAAAAATAGTAGAGAGTTCCATGAACTTTGAAAAATGTTTTGAGGGTTCCGCATTCAAAAAAGTTTAGGAAACACTATATTAGACAGATAATTACCGTAAGAATGCCTAGAAACAAGAACATATCCAAGAACTTTGGATATACTGTATTTCATAGCTATAATTCACGCTTGTATGATGTTATTTATAATGCTAGTCTTATTGTATTTTCTCTGTTTAATTTTAAATTATTTACTGAGGTGTAGTGGAAGAACAGGGTGTGCTCTGGCACACATCTGAACTACATCTCATTTTTTCTCAGTGGCATAATATTGTTTCTGTAGTTGTCTACTTTTCCATTGTTGGTTTTTGTATACCGGGTGGACCATTTAATGTGTTTTCAGGAAATATCTTCGAAACAAGAAACTTAAAAAAAAATGACCCAAATATAAAATGATTGTTTTGAAGGGGGCCATAATAACATCATTTTGTTTTTTTCATAGATGGCGCTGTTGTCGCTAAATCGTGGTCAACTTAGTTTTTTTAAATAGAAACCCCTACTTTTTATGACAGAATCAGAATCCTTGTTAAAAAATGAGAAGAAATCACTCAGCTAACTTTTTCGTCAGAGTGATAGATGGCGCTGTAATAGCGAAAAGAAGTTGTTGCATTTGGACGCTTGCGTATTCGAACTTCGCGCGCATGTGTGTGCCTGAACTCCGCGCCAGTTGACGAGAACTTATGTTGGGTTTGACTGCAACTGCAGCTAAAATATCAACTTCGGCATTCTCCTGGGTTACGGTGCGTCTTCGATGTCTGGTTCGTTTTAGGCTGCCAGTGTCCACAAATGAGTTGACGATCCGAAGAAAAGTCATGTGACTCGGATGATCTCGATCAGGATACAAGCCACACGCATCAAGTACATTGCGTCTAGCTTCACCATACACGAAAATCATGTCGACCTTTTCCGCGATAGTATACCGCACCATTTTAACGTTTTCCCCGTCAATGCAGAAGACCGACTGATTACCAAACTAAATTTTCTTTTGTTCAGTCAAAGAAAGCATCAAAATCCAGCTATTTCCAGCTATTTTTCAATTTAAAATTGTAATTCATGGAAATACGGCCGACGTCATGTTTTGACACACACACAGACCGCGCGAAGTTCGAATACGCAAGCGTCCAAATGCAACAACTTCTTTTCGTGATTACAGCGCCATCTATCACTCTGAGGAAAAAGTTAGGTGAGTGAATTCTTCTCATTTTTTAGCAAGGACTCTGATTCTGTAATAAAAAGTAGGGGTTTCCATTTAAAAAAACTAAGTTGACCTCGATTTAGCGACAACAGCGCTATCTATGAAAAAAACAAAATTATGTTATTATGGCCCTCTTCAAAACAATCATTTTTTGTTTGGGTCATTTTTTTTTTAAGTTTCTTGTTTCGAAGATATTTCCTGAAAACACATTAAATGGTCCACCCGGTATATGTCTGTAACTTGAGAAGAAATAAAAAAAGTATTATTATTATTATTATTATTATTATTATATATCTTATTAGCCTTTTTATAATTCGGCCGGTTGATGCATGAATAGTTATTATTTTGTGGCTTGAAGAGAGACATTCGGCTAAGCCACTTGGGAAATAAATATTATTATTATTATCAGCAGCTAGATACAATTATTTATTTCAACACGATGGTATACCTTCGTATTATTGAATACCAGTAAGAAATTTTTTAAGGCCTTTGATAATTCCTGAAAAAGAGGCCTTTGAAAAGGCCTGAAAAATGTTCTAAAATCCTGAAAGAAGCCTGAAAAATAGCTTGAAAGAAAGTATAATATATAAAAAAATCATAAAAATCATGAAATCAAAAAGTTCGATAAGAAAGTCTTAAAAAATAGTTCTGAAAACAATATCTTGAAAAAAGTGCTAAAAAGCAGTTCGCTGCCACCGACGCACTAGTGCGCCCGACTTTATACTTGCGTATGTGCAATCCCAATTGCCGTGGCAGCGAACGTGTTAAAAAAAGTTTTGCAGCAAAAAGTCCTGAAAAAGAGACCTGAATTAATGTCCCAAAAGAAAATGTTCTGAAAAAATCCTGAACAAACTTTCGACAAAAATAGTCCTTAAAAATATCCGGAGAAAAAGTACCGAAAAATTCAACACGATGGTGCATCTTCATATTATTGAATACCAGTAAGAAATATCCTCAATAAAAATTTATATGAGAGATGGATTGTATCAGGTGAACCATATCAGAGGCCAGGATGGGCCGGGCCTTCACTGTCCGCTCCTGCAGGTTTCTGGACCATATCATAGCCTCCTAGATCTACAGACCGAAATCCGTTGGATTTCTTTTACTGCAGCTTCTTAATAGAATCGGTTTTCGTGAAGAAGTCGTAACTTGTATACATGCTACTGTTACATTCCTAGACAAAAACATGCTACTGAGAATGATAAATCGTGCGAGAGTTTACCTTCAAGTAACAGGCGATATACTACATCTACCCAGACATTAGATTTTTTTGACATTTTCAGTGATAGGTTGTCTCGCTACAAAAAGTAGTATTTATGAAACTTTGCGGGAAATGTAGAGTTTGTAATCGTTTTTTTACGTTTTATTTTGAAAATCGCACTCCATTTACTATGGAGGAAATTCGAAAAATAGTCAGAATTTTTGGGTATGTTTGAACATATTACTTGTCAAAAAATCTTATTTTCTAGTATTTTTTCGGTATTAATCGACTAACTCGGTACGCATTAAAATTAATACTGTCGGATGTTATCCTCATTAGGTCTAACTTTGGACACGTTAAATTTATTTTTTTTTAACTTGAACACCAAAAATGATGTATTGTATTGTTCTATAATCACAAGAAACTCTATTTTTTTGCGGTGAAATTTGCAACAAGGAGTTTTCAATTCAATCAAACTCGATAAAATCGTTACCGAATCCTTCGGTACAACGTTTTAAGCAACGCGCACACTTGTCGGAATCGGACGGACGGCACGCATCGGCAAAATTGCTTAACACAGTTGTAAACGAGTCAACGCACATTTATCGGTACGGCATAGAACGGATAAATATGCGTTGACTCGTTTATAACTGTGTTAAGCAATTTTTTGCCGATGCGTGCCGTCCGTCCGATTCCGACAATTGTGCGCGTAGCTTTACAGCTCGCTTTCTGTATTGATTAAAAAAAAGCGGTCCATTATTTATTTTGAGCAATCATTTAAGAATAACCGAGAAAATGTAGATTATTACTAATGGGAAATATTCGTTTAAATGAGTATTCCACATTCTCTGGATTTCTTCTATTGATTACCTTAATTAACTTAAACGAGTAAACTGTAAATGTAACTAGAAATGAAGTATTTACTTTTATTTCACTTTTAAAGTGTTAAAACAGTTCTTTTAATTATCCTAATGAAGTATTATGGCAGGCAGAATGCAAGCAGAATCTTGGCTTTGGTGCGTTGACGCTATGCAGTCGCCACATTCCACACATTAGACCGGCAAATTAACTATTTCGCATTTATAAAGCAGCGGATAGCAGAAAATGCAATCATTAACAGCACGGACAGTAACGAAGACGTTTATACCTGAAATGAGAAAAAAAATGACGCGCGCGTTTACTTTTAATTTATCTTCCGAGATTTATAGACGCCATTGTCTCCTCCGCTGTAATTCGAAAAAAGTTATTAGTTAATATGCAATGTGCACACTAACGTCTTACCATATCGGAATAAAAAGATATGATACTCTAATAAAATGCGGTTCTTTATGGCCGGACAAAGATAAGTTATAGACAGTTCGTTTACTCCAAACCGAGACAATCGAGCAGCCGATTGGTATGCGGGCTGGGTAGGATGAAACCCGGGTTTGCGCGAGTTGGTCGGCTGGAAATCTTCTGTTGTTGAATTCAGATCGGCCGGAAGTGTTCCTACATCAGTTATGAAAGTCGTGTACTAGGAGCAATGTATTTTTGTTTCCGTTGCGGTTTCCGGTGTTGGCGACATCTAAATCATAACGACGGTATAATGGTCATCCTGCTACATATTCCTGCTGGTGAAAAAGTTCGAGTGTTCTCGGTGGTAATCGAAACTGACACCGCCGACATTAATAAGTCAAAATTGTCAGGTCGTTACTTTTTCGTTCTTTTGTATGGCGACCCGAAATCGATCAAGTAACTTTCGAACCAGTTATTAAAAAGTATCTCTCTCGGCAATTTGTTCGCAATTTTGTCCAGTTGCAGCGCCCAGATTCATCTTCTGACATGTTTTTGTTGTAACGCTCCACTTAATTCAGGAAGGTATGTTATTGCGCGCGGTTTTTTCGCTCGTTTTAATCAGACGCGCTTTAATTTTTTTCTTTTGGTCACCGTCTGGTAATCACAGACTGTGTATATATGTTTTATACTAAATGATTAATTTCATTTTGGTATAATGTATATTTATTATGTGGACTATATACGAATTTCTCTGAGCTTTCTCAAAAATATAATTGTGGGTTCATTGGAATATCCTAATTATTTTATTTCATGTATACACACAATTATGATTGAAAATTCAAAAGTTGGCAATAACAAAAATAAATTATATGCTATGACATGCTTAAATTTAATAATTTTATTAGTGGCATGGTTATTGTTGATGAGATAAATTACGGTTTTATGTAACAAACGAGAACGCGAACAAAAAGAGATTTCCTGAAAGTGTATCATAATTATGAGAAACACCTAATAGAAACCACGAAACGGAATAGTGGTAATGATCATCGTCGTCGTCATCTTCATAGTCACCGTCGCCGCGCATTATATAAAGGACAGTTTAATTTAAATCACGTATGACCGATCTCTAATGCCATAATAATTCGCGTCATTAGTTCTTTGTGTTCCGGTACAATTTCAAACGGGCCTTTTTTCAGCTTAACACACAGAGATTAAATTAAACTTTCCGAAAGGAAATGTAAAGCGCCGAAGAAGAGAGGCAATTTACCAATCCTCTCGAAACATTACCGGTGCCATTTTTGTCACCTAAATACTAAATGATGATACACACGGCAATTTCTAAACTTGCACTCGCATTAGATGTAATCTACCGTGAGAAAATCAATTACCCACGAAATGAAGAAGTCATTTCGCATTATAAAGCATACATTTGTTATTCCTAGCTGGAAGATTAATCTCTGCTAGAAACAAACGCTCACTTTGATTCGTGATCGCGAATGGTATTAACAAACAAAAAAAAAACGCTTTACTTATGTATAAATCACCGGAATCGATATGTCATAGTGAAAAAATGCGAACTGTACACGTGTGTTGGTATATACAAGTCATATTTCATCCTGGGTTTTTATATAACATTGATTGCGTTATCGGTGTGAAGATGATGAATGCTTACCGGTTAGAGGGTGTTGGATGGTATACTCGCGGTATCACCACCCACTGGGCAAGCATCCATCAATTTGAAACATTCGGATCCAATCAATAAATGTTCGAAATAAAAGTACGTCAGTTTACTAACACTTTTTGGATTTTTACAGAGCAGTTTCTTGTATAAGTCTCTAATATTATACTTTTGGATAATTGGTACCATTTGGAATTAATTTTTATGTCTAAATGATTCGAGAGATCTCTGAAGTCTAAGGATTATTACCTACAGTTCTTAAAATATTTCATAACGCAAGGTATTGACAGATGATAAAAATATAGCTGATAAAAAACATATAAACAGTCCTGAAAAAGGGTACTGAATAAAAGTCCCAAAGAAAATGTCCTGAAAAAATCCTGAACAAACTTCCGACAAAAACAGTCCCAAAAAATATCCGGAGAAAAAGTACCGAAAAAATTCCTCAAAAAAGTACCGAAAAGAGTCCAGAAAAGTTCCAAAAGAAAATTCTTAAAAAAAGTTCTGATAAAAAGTCCTAGCAAAATTCTGAAAGAAGAGTCCTTAAAATAAAGTGTCAAAAAAATTATTTCAGAACGATCCTTAAAAAATACCTGAAACGAAAATCTGAAAAAATTGTCTTTAAAACAGCCCTGAAAACAAAGTCCAGAAAAATAATCTTGAAAAAGCCCTGAAAAAAATTCTGAGAAAAAATCCTGGAAAAGTCTTAAAATTTGTCCTAAAAAATAACCTTAAAAAAGTTTTGAAAAAGGTCATGAAATAAAGTTTTGAAAATAAAGTTTTAAAAAAATCTTTAAAAAATCTTGAAAAAGAAGTCCTTAAAAAGTCCCGAAACAATGTACTGAAAGAAAATTCAAGAGTCCTGAGGAAAGAAGTCTTGAAACTAAGATCTTAAGAAAAGTCCTGAAAAAATGTAATTAAATCCTAAAAAAGTCTTGCAAGAAATTCCTTAATAAGATCCTAAGAAAGACCTGAAAAAGTTCTGAAAAAGATTGCCCCGAAAAAAAAATTTCAACGGGAGTTAAGAAAACGTCCTGAAGAAAGTTCTAAAAAATAGTTTGGAAATAAAGTTCTTGGAGAAGTCCCGAAAAAAGTCCTAAAATAAGTCTTCAATATACCGGGTGTAACTGAATTATAGTTCCAAATAAATGGTTCTAAACAAAAACTTCGATAAGAAAGTCTTGAAAAGTAGTACTGAAAAAAAATCTTGAAAAAAGTGCTAAAAATCAGTACTTAAAAAAAGTTTTGAAGCAAAACGTCCCGGAAAAAAGTCCTGAGTAAAAGTCCGAAAAGAAATGTCCTGAAAAAATCCTGAACAAACTTCCGACAAAAATAGTCCCAAAAAGTATCCGGAGAAAAAGGACCGAAAAAAGTCCAGAAAAGGGCCTTGAAAAAATGTCCTAAAAAAACAGAAAATCTCCAGAAAAAGTCCCAAAATAAAATTCTTAAAAAAAAGTTCTGACAAAAATTCCTAAAAAAATTCTGAAAGAAGAGTCCTCAAAATAAAGTCTTGAAAAATTCTTTAAGAACGATCCTTAAAAAATAACTGAAAAACTACTGAAACAAAAATCTGAAAAAATTGTCTTTAAAACAGCCATGAAAAGAAAGTCCAGAAAAATAATCTTGAAAAAGCCCTGAAAAAAGTTCTGAGAGAAAAATCCTGAAAAGGAAAGAAGTGTTAAAAAGAAATCTTGAAAATAAAGTCTTAAAAAAAAGTCCTGAAAAATGTAATTAAATCCTAAAAATAGTCTTGCAAGAAATTCCATAAAAA
This sequence comes from Ocypus olens, assembly GCA_910593695.2. Lineage (NCBI taxonomy): Eukaryota > Metazoa > Arthropoda > Insecta > Coleoptera > Staphylinidae > Ocypus > Ocypus olens. The sequence continues at coordinate 48,419,478 of OU343049.1, forward strand.
GGCCCTAAAAAAGATCCGGAAAAAAGTTCTGAGAAAAAAAATCCAAAGGGAGTTGAGAAAAAGTCCTGAAGAAAGTTCTAAAAAATAGTTTATTTACACCAAACTAAATTTCATAAAAATAATGTAAAAAATAAAATGATATTTGGGGTCTACCCGAATTCAATTACACCTGGTATATTCACGACTTATTTTAGGACTTAACCAAGGACTTTATTTCCAAACAATTTTTTAGAACTTTCTTCAGGACGTTTTCTCAACTCCCTGTGGAATTCTTTTTCTGGACAATCTTATTTTCGGGTCTTTTTTAGGACCTTTTTATGGAATTTAAATGACCCATATCGATTGGAAATTTTCTGCACTACAACTTTTAATGGAAGTAATTTTTGCCCAAAATGCATACTTTTCGGTAAAAATACAAAATAAACCATACCAAAAACCCGAAAATTGACATGTATATATCTATTATTCGAAAACCACCGTTTTTCATGCGTGCGCCAGGTGAAAATAGTCTTCAGACAGTCCAAATTTTGAATGACCATTAAACTTCAACTTGCTCTTAGTGCAACTCTACTAAATTTTATATTAATATACACAGTAGAGGTAGGCTGACAAATTGAAAATATCGAGAAAAAAGTGATGAGCAAAAAACAAAAAAAAGAGCTTCGCCTACAAAACGCCGAGAAACGTGCTTAAAGCAAACTTACACAGGAGTCACATGACTCAGCAACTTACTTCTAGGACTTGCCTCTTTGAGTCGACTCGCTCATGAGTTACCCTCCTTTAATCCACAGTAATAAATAAACTGTAAAGGTGAGCCTGTTTTATGTTACACCCGGTATGTATTTTAGATCAAAAACTGCCTATAAATAAACCTGAAAATCTCTGAAGTCTGGTACGTACGGTTATTAAAATATTTTAGAAGAGAAAGTGCTTCTAAATAAATCTCTGAAGTATAAGGAATAGGAGTAATATGTAAAAAGTTCTTAAAAATCCCTCTCTGGAGATGTCTAAAGATTAATGCATATTCTTAAAATATTTTAGAATAAAGATTTTCTCGCATGATTTTTATATTAATTAAACGGACACATCTAGTAGCTCAGATTTATTTAAATTCCTCCTCGAAATTAAAATTTTTATCCCGAAATGATTAACAACACTTTCATTCGACATTCGGTGTCCACGTATAAATCCAGCAGATGGCATTAATTATGAATAAATTGAAAAATGCCCTCGACGATACCAATAAATTTCAGAGCAACGTCCACGTGCATACGTTTCGACCCATCACCGTGAAATATTGGCCCATTCTTCGGATGCCCGAAAATAATCCAAGAAAAACGCATAGACCCAACGCCAATGTGTCTTCGTGATTAATCGTCGGCGTCCGCACACAAAAATTTAATACCATTAAAACCCAATACTTTTTATTACTTTTATGATGCATCATTGCATAGATAAAATTTATACGAAGACAACCGGGGAATTTATTGGGATGCTTGTTTTATTTAAAACTGCACAAGGACAAGAGATAATTATGAATGCATCCATAATTAAACTGCGTTTACCTACAAGTTTTTTTAACGTCTATAAGCCTCCCTAGTACCATTTCTGAGATCAAATAGGAAAGCCAAGCTTATAATTTGGAATCAACAGGGCCACCCTGTGCGAGGGTGCAGAAAATGCGTCTCGACTAGAGATGGGCGAAATGACTCTTTTCTTTGGTCGACTCATTGTAAGAACTGTCCAATCTTTACAAGACTCATGACTGTTGAAAAAGTAAAAAGTATGCCTGGAAAAAAAAATGATGAGCAAAAAGAAGTTTCTCACCTCACATCAAAAATTTTATATTTTATAAAATGTTGTGCAAAAACAGGTCTTCTAAAATTTCATGACTCAAAATGAGGCAGGAAAGCAAAGGACTCACTTGACTCATCGACTCATTTCTAAGTCACTCATAAGTTACCATCTCTAGTCTAGACAGAAAAGACGCGATTTCAAAACGGGAAAAAATATATCATTTTATAAAATAGGCCCTTTCAACTAAACCACACAGTTTTCTTAGCATATATGAAACAGTAAGGCGCTAAAATAATTTTAACACTTAATTCAACAACCTCCTTTGCTAAGTTTACTAATTAACGGAAGAGCCACGTAAACTAACGTTTTTTTTCCACTCTGACTTCATGTTTATGTTTTTGCTTGAATTTTTATTAAGCTGCGAGTTAACTTTTCATTTTCATGAGCATTGGGTATTTCTTGTTACAATTAGTTGTAGTACTGTCTGTTTGTTGAATCTACTGCGCAGCTTTGGTTTTTAGATGGATTTTTTTAGTAACTTTGTAACCGCGAAAATGGTAAGCACGAAAGAGTTTTCTGTGGAAGACGAGGAAATCTGTGGGATTTTTTTTGCAGATAAATTATGATTATGATAAATTAAAGTGAAAGAAAAATGTTAATGAAATTACAATCGTCGTACAATTTTCCAGTTGAGTCGCCTAAATAATTGTAAAAGAAGAGGAAGGCGAAATGATAAGTGAAATGCGGTTAGGATTTAAATTTCAGACGATTAACCCGAAAATCTATTTAACCTTCCGGGCGGGGCGCCGTAGCTGGCACCGTATCTGGCGCTGGGTCTCAGAGACCCAAGCAAAAAATCTCCATCGTAAAATTTAACTAAATTTTATTTTTTAATTTCAAATAACTAAAATATCATACAAACTCTTCGCTTTCCAAACGTGAACTAAAGAAGAAATTATTAATTAATTTTATTCGCCCACTGGGTCTCACAGACTTGGCGACCGGCCCGGAAGGTTAAAAAAAACCCAGCTGATTGATGTGTAAAAATCAGTAGATCCTACAATGGATTGGAAAATATATATCTTAGTGGCTACATTTTTCAGTTGAGTGGCGTAAAGTCTACAAAAACAAGAAACCTACTGAGGGAAGAAAAATGTAAATACGATTAAAATCGCAGTAACTGCGACTGTTAAAACACCGTGCCGTGGAATCAGAAGCGAAACAATATTATAAAAAAATGTTAGACCTGTTCGGCTACAGAATGCAAATCTTTAGATTGGTTAAGTTTAAAGTGCATGATATCTCATTTTTATCCCTATAAGGTCCGACCAATTTTCCCCTACGCAATCCGACGCTCGTAATAACAAAAAGTCACTCACCGAAGCTCTCTGACGAATCTACCTTTATTTCTCTTGAGACTTGCTAGAGATGTGCTTTGAAGATCCTCTGAAGAAATCCTACCTTCTACCTCCGGGATGGATGGATCGGAACGGAAATGAAAATCCCAGTAACACTAGCACTGCACACCGAAGAAATGTCTACGGTTGAACATCTCGTTTGCTGAAAGTAAAAACAAAAGTTCAACTGTAGCAGTCGTTAACGCTTGAATTATTTTGTAAATTGAGGCTTTCGGTATTAAATCCAGTAAGCCCGGTACCGCACAAACAGTTTACACACTCACTGAGTTTGAACTCGCGACTAAATTGATTTTTCCACAATCGAAAATGTTCAATTAAGAATTTTCGAAAAAATAATTGAACGCGAACCGTTCTTCACGGAGGCGACGTACAAACTGGTTACGTTATCAGTCGATCGAGTGCCGAAGGCGCGTTGATAAGAAATCGAAATCTGTACAAAAAAGTGCCGAATCAGGTTATCTCACACACTTTTCGGTTTCAAAACTGCGAGGCGATTTAACATTGAAGGAGTTGACATGAGTAAGTAGTCGAAATAAAAGTGTTAACCCGCTATTGGTGACGCAAATTTAATGATGACGCCGGGGTTTTCAACTGAAGATTTTTCGAAACGTGTTACTAATAGTTCATGTTTTTTTTTTATTTATGCTCTTTGACAATAAAACAAAGATATTTAATAAATTTAAGCTCTGCAATGCGGCAGCTACTCGACATTGCAACAAAAAACAATAACGGAGAATAAAGTTAATCGACACACCCGTTCTCACAGACCAGTAGGTCACCATTGGCGGGTTAAAATTTCTAAATAGTTAAATCGTACTATTGTATCCTTAACAATTAAAAAAAAAACAAAACAATTCTTTTCAATTCTAACTCATAATCGGGCTTATTCACTTATCGACCTCGTTAAAATTAACACCACTGTTAAAAATAAATATATAACAGCGACGTTACCAATTTAAACACAAATGCTATTCTTTAGTTGATTTTAACATAGATGTTAATTTTCACTTTAAAACTATGAGTTATAACAATAGCGTTAAAAACAAACGTGAAGTTAGTAGAGACGTATAGAAAATTAAAGTGAAAATATTGTGTATTTCCGAATTAATTCAACATTATAATTCCCACTCACCTTCAATATGCTTCTGGTTATTGGTTTTAACACTCCACTGCTCCAAATTCCAGCTGCTAATTTGTCACCTGAAACAGTAACAAATACCGAAATTAATTGCAATAAATACGTTTTAAATAAATGAATAGATGTGATGATGTTTTTTCAACCTCAACGCATGCGCGCTTTAGTTGTTTGCGTCGTTGGGTTTTATGACTCAACAATTCCAACGATTTCATCATTCTTCCTAAAAACCCTGATTGCGCATGTCTTATTTAAATTGTAGAAGATGCCATAATAATGAATTTACAAAGAATATATTTTTCTGTAATCCCTTCAGTTAATAATATAACAATAATACACATTTTATCCATATTTGGAATAATACATAACACTATTGATGAATAATATTTATTAAAATCATAATTGAAAACTTCAAACCAAAAAAGAGTACTCTGTATTCCGATAAGGAATACATTATTGTTCTATTAACACATTACTGTCCGGAGACATATAAATACGTTTTTGATGGACTTATTGCTGTATCAAAAACTATTTAACAATGAGCGTTATTGTTTAATAGTTTTATCTCATTGGTAAACTGTTTTAGGTGACATTCTGGATGGAAGCAAGACCAAAATCGCAAATCACTAGTTGTCACAACTCGCGAGAAATGTTTGAATTTATTATATTTGACACTTTTTTGCAAAATGTATAATACGGAGCGAGAGCTCAATGTGTTTTATTCGTGGAGAAAAAGAATAACTTTTTTCAGTGTTTTTGTTTTGTGCAAATTTTATCCAGAGAATGGATTCACAAGGCATCTGGGAATAACGGTGAAAATGATTTCCGGCGATCGAATGGATGGCCAAACAAGTGTGAACATTTTTAAATTTTATGATAAAATATTTACGTTGTACCCATTTTGGTACATGCTTACACAACACCTTCAAAACTTAAAATGTATGCCTTTTATAACATTTGATAGTTGAACATCCCCAATGAGAAATATTTTCCCAACTTACTCACTTCCTCCTGAATGTATCGGGTGGCCCAAATTCGATGTTTTTATAGGCTATCTCGGCAACCTTAAGTTATAAAAAATGTGATATACACGTTATAACTAGGGCTCGTTATTACACGGATACACGTGTACACGGATAAACGTGTTCTAAGTTAGCAAGCGGTTTTTGAACGTTTAAACGGATATTCGCGTTTAAACGGATATTCACGTTTACACGTGAACACGTTTAAACGGATTTTTGCGTTTAAACGTGTTGACGAAAATCGTTTAATATAGAAACGTATAACCCACCCTGCAAATATCTGCTTCGAAGTTCGTTCGCCGTGTTTTACAATATTTCCGGTAGCGGAAAAAAAAAATTATTTGAGACACTTTAATTAGTGAATAGTTTCGCGAAAACCGTCCGAAACGTCGGCATCCGATGTTTGAAGGGTTCGACCTCCTATAGACCAGGTGGCTCCTGTTTGAATCGAATGTGTAAAAATATTGGGAATCTTACGAAGCGCCGAGATATGACTTTTGGACTTCTAAATGGAACGTTTATTAGGCTAAACGTGTTGTAAACGGTTATTAAGCTAAACGTGGTTTATTCGTTACAAATAAACGGTAAACGTTTACACGTTTAAACGTTTCAACTTTTAAACGAAAAACGGAGTAAACGGCAAGCCCTAGTTATCATGTATCCTTTTTAAAGTAATGTACCACATCTATTGAATAAATATTTTATTTGATTGTTTGTTATAACCCCTTTTTTGAAATAATACCAATGGAAATAACAGATCATGACTAACTTGATTAGTTTAGGAGATATCAGGTGTTTTTCAATTTTCGGCCATTTTAAAATACATCGTTTTCTCAATAACTGCAACATATGCAAAAAACAATTAAATAATTATTTGTGTAGTCTTCTTCGCAAAATTCAAAGGTATGTATTTCGACTTTTATTTTAAGATTTATGACAAAGTTGCATTTTGCTGATTTTGAGTTTCCATAATGCATTACACCGTAAAGCAGTGTTTCTAAACTTGGGCGATTGACCGAAAATACACTTTTGGGGGGCGATGGTCATTTTGCAAGAGCGAATGCACTTTTAATGCATGAAACTTTTTAAATTTACTCAAAATGTATTCCAGATAAATTTCATGAAAAATTACAAGTTGTATGCCATTAGATTTCAGGATAATTTTAGATGAACACAGAGAGAGAGAGAGAGTAAAGTTGTGAAAAATTGAAATCATTTCAGTATCACGAAAAAATAGAAAAATAATTGCTGACGACTTGAAACTTTCTGAATTTACTCAAAATGTATTTGAGATTTATTTCGTGAAAAGCTATAGTTGTATGTCAGTAGATTTCGAAAGAATTTTATGTGAATAAAAGTATATAAAGTTTTAAAAATAGTTCTAATTAGATTACAAAATTTAGAAAAATATACAAAAACAATTGTTAATGTCTTGAAACTTTTTACATTTGCTCATAGTGCTTACAAAATGTTTATACTGTGCAAATTACAAATACCTCGTCAGTAACTTTTGGGAAAACATTACGAGGACAGGACGAGAGTTCTGAAAATTGAAATCAATTTGGTTATTCGATAAAAATATAGAAATAATTGGTACTTCAATTTTCTAAAATTATTCAAAATTTATTCAAGAATAATTTCGTTAAACGCTAAAGAATTTTGGGATTTCCTGTTGAGTAAATTTGTACGAAATAAAAATAGTTTTGTTAACATGAAAATAGCAATTTATGTTAACGTTATGAAGGATTTTACATTACGAGAGAAAAGTTTAAATTCTCGAGTAATTTAAAAGCAACTAACGTTACGGTTTATTTTATCCTATTTTTATATTTTATTTTGGATTTTTTTTTTGGTTATTTTCTTAAACTAAAAAAAATTACAAACTCGAGTGTTAATGAACAATTTACACAACATATTTGATATTTCATTACGGAATTATTGCGACAGCACGCGTGTAGAATAATTGCACACCTTTTGGCTAAGACTTTGTCTTACGATCGGCGGGCAATTATCGAGGAACATCGTGTAATTTACTTTGCAGAAGTATAGCGATTCGCTTATAATAACATGGTTTAGAGCGTCTGGGGATTCTTTATAATACAGAAAGTCTAGGTGAAAGGATCGATTAATTATTTTATAACATAACATTGTACAAACGTTTAATTGGTCATGATATGAGATACGTGCACTCACACACAATGCGCCTCGCAATTTATAGTAAACAATATCGCTAAATAACAACAATGGAGCGATCAACAGCATCGGATAACCTCTATAACCATACTTTATCTCGGACATGCTGGTATTAGTCAATTAACATTTTCTTTTTATAATACTTGAAAAAAAAATACTTATCGTAACATTCAAATTAAGTTCAAATTAAAATTAATTACGCCAAGAAATTATATCGTGTGAGCCACAAAATTTTGTTTCAGAGTTGGCTGTGAGATAAATCAGGTATGTCACATATTATTATTAGTTCAATTGAATTAGATTTAAAAAAAAATGAATTAATCTCAGACATGACTGCAATGTTTCTCTCTCTCTCTCAGGCATGGCCAACTCGGAAACAATTTTTTTTGGCTCACACCTTATGATAAACACACCAGAATTCCTGTAAATTAGAAATTGAAAAATCGCGATAATTAAAACAAAAACAGAAAATTGGTAACTCCGCATTTAAAGGATTTATAGATCTGAATCAGAAATTAAAAATTCACGATAATTTAAGCACAAACAGAAAAGTGGTAACTCCGCATTTAATGGATTTATAAATCTGAATTAGAAATTAAAAATTCACGTTTATTTAAGCACAAACAGAAAATTGGTAACTCCGCATTTACAGGATTTATAAATCTGAATTAGAAATTAAAAATTCAGGATAATTTAAGCACAAACAGAAAATTTGATGGATTTATAGCGTCGTATATTAAAATCATCTGATATTTAACATTACAAATAACAATTTGTTCAGATATTTATTACTCGCTTGTGTGTGAAATAATTTTGTAGTGAATGGAGTGAATGAGTCACAATGAAAATGTATAACTAATTCAGAATGTTGAAAGCGCTGCATAATAGGCTAATAGCGGAGTGCGTGGGTGGACACTGTGTAGCCGAGTATTATGGTCTAATTATGAGTATTAAGAATCATAGGCTTATAAACATGCGCAGGGACGGTGATCTTAAAAGTATTAAATCAACTCAGGTCGTCTATAATTTGAGCAACGATTCCGCCCTACCTACAATAATAATCGAAATTACTTGTATTGTTTAAATTGGGTCTAATTAAAATTTTGCAAAAGTTATCATCAATACAAAGTCTATTACTGATTACATACATTTTTTTTATCGTCATCAAGTTCTTCTCATATACAATTTGTAAAAGTTGTAATCAATACACAATGCATTACTAGGTACAGTCTGTTCGTTATACCGTTATGATTTTTTTATCATCATAACTTCTTCCCATATACAATTTGCAAAAGTTGTGATCAATACACAATCCATTACTAGGTACAGTCTGTTCGTTATACCGTGATAAATTTATTGTCAGATGAGCGTGCACTCCTACCCAGTAGGGGTTGTAATATTTGACCGATCGGCTCAGTGGCGTTCGTAATGTATGCTCTGAATTCCGTGAATTTTTTTTTAACCCAATATTTGCCCGTCCGCCCAATCGCTGTTAAGTGAGTGGAGCCTATTTTGGCATCGCTGAGTTTATCATGGTATAACAAACAGACTGTACATACACTTTTTTTTATTGTCATCACTTCTTCGCATGTATTGAATTATTAATAATGACGTAACACGCTCTTAAATCCTAACGTATCGACAGCTTAAAAAAACGGCCCACAAAGGTGCGTATTAAATTAAATCCGAACGGGAGGTTGTTGTAATAAAAGCAAATGCTGTGTTTCGAATAAATCACGCATTTTCTGGCTGCGCCGGAACATGTCCAGCATTTCTCAATGTCCGAAGAGAACTCACACGTTTAACATTCTTTAAAAAAAAACTTCAAACTGGAAATCTTTAGCACGGTTACGTGAAAAATTTAATGACAATAAACAATTTATTGAAACTTGAAAATATATCAGTGAGCTAAAATGGCTCCAAATATTTCAGTCTCTTAAAACTAGTTAGATTGCAGTTGCTTGAATATACAAGATCTTTATTCAGAAAATTAGTTACAAATACAAAATACAAAATGAACATTGATTTTGAAAATGTGTTAGTCTGTCTAGGCTATCGACCATCGGTCTTTCTGCCCTATCATGAATCTAATTTATGAAAAAATGATATAGTTCCTGATACTTTTAAAAAGGAGTTCTGTTGATTTCCAGAGATAAAAATTTGGAAATTCGAAATATTCATATTACTCACTTAATACTGGTTGAATCTAAATATTTCATAACAACTATGGATAGAACTTACAAAGAACTATGGGAAACACCAATCCGAACTGTCCGGAACTATCAAAAATATTTTTACTTTCTCCGTTACGAAGTACGAGAAAGTGATTTTTCAAAAATTTTTTTTGCGGAAATATCCGTTTTGGGGTCCCTAGATGCCATTTCAACAATTTCTGGAAAAAAAAATTGTGTCTGTGTGTGTGTGTGTGTGTGCGCGCTGTATCTCTAAAACTAATACAGCAATTGATATGAAACTTTCAACAGACGTCTTATTTGATGATCTGAAGAACTGAAAAGCTTTTGGTCAAATTTCGTACACCGGAAGTGGGTGTTTACCTTAACTGTTTTTTGTTTTTTGTCAATATTTTCTTAAATGTGAAAAATATCACAAAAACATTTAAACAAACTTTGAAGACAAAAAATAAATGAACATCTTTTGCTTGAAAATATTTTTCATAAAATCATTGCTATTCGAGAAAAAAATGTATTAATTTTTTTCAGTTTTTGGTTTATAATTATGACGCGATAATAGTTACAGCAAATATGTGTAGAGAATACCAAAATGAACAACTTCTAAAGAATAAGTTTTTTTCGAAATCTAATTAGTTTTTGAGTAAATCGAGTTTTTGAATTTGAAGCATAATTTTTCCATGTTTCATAATTTTGCCATATTAAACGTCAGTTTCATCCGAGTTTACGCAACGCTCGATGTACATTTAAAATGTGATTTCAATAAACCATGAAAACGTAAATATAAATGGCTATGATACCATCAAGTCGGAGAAAGTAACATGATGGCCACATCACATTTTTTACTTTCTCCGTTACGAAGTACGAGAAAGTATTGTGATCGTGATTTTTTTTTCAAAAATTTTTTTTACGGAAATATCCGTTTTGGGGTCCCTAGATGCCATTTCAACAATTTCTGGAAAAAAAAAATTTGTGTCTGTGTGTGTGTGTGTGTGTGTGTGTGTCTGTGTGTGTGTGTGTGTGTGTGTGTGTGTGTCTGTGCGCGCTGTACCTCAAAAACTAATAGACCAATTGATATGAAACTTTGAACATAAGTTTTATTTGATAATCCGGAGAACTGAAAAGCTTTTGGTAAAATTTCGTACACCGGAAGTGGGTGTTTACCTTAACTGTTTTTTGTTTTTTGCCAATATTTTCTTAAATATGAAAAATATCACAAAAACATTTAAACAAATATTGAAGACAATATAGAAATGCGAATATTTTGTTTGAAAACATTTTTCATAAAATCATTGATATTCGGGAAAAAAATGTATTAATTTTTTTTTCATTTTTGGTATACAATTATGGAATGCTAATAGTTACAGCAAATTTATGTTAATAATAATTGTAGAGAATACCAAAATGAATAATTTATGAAGAATAAGTTTATTTCGAAATCTCTTTAGTTTTTGAGTAAACTGAGTTTTTGAATTTGAAGTACATTTTTCGATCTTTCATAATTTTGACGTTTTAAACGTCAGTTTTATCCGAGTCTACGAAACGTTCGATGCACACTTAAAATATGATTTAAATTGAAAATAAACCATGGAAGCGTAAATATAAATAATACCATCAAATCGGAGAAAGTAACATGATGGCCACATCACCATTTTTTACTTTCTCCGTTACGAAGTACGAGAAAGTATTGTGATCGTGATTTTTTTTTCAAAAATTTTTTTTACGGAAATATCCGTTTTGGGGTCCCTAGATGCCATTTCAACAATTTCTGGAAAAATTTTTTTTGTGTCTGTGTGTGTGTGTGTGTGTGTCTGTGTGTGTGTGTGTCTGTGCGCGCTGTATCTCAAAAACTAATAGACCAATTGATATGAAACTTTGAACATAATTTTTATTTGATAATCCGAAGAACTGAAAAGCTTTTGGTAAAATTTCGTACACCGGAAGTGGGTGTTTACCTTAACTGTTTTTTGTTTTTTGCCAATATTTTCTTAAATATGAAAAATATCACAAAAACAGTTAAACAAATATTGAAGATAATAAAGAAATGCAATTATTTTGTTTGAAAACATTTTTCATAAAATCATTGTTATTCGAGAAAAAAATTTATTAATTTTTTTTTCATTTTTGGTATACAATTATGAAACGCTAATAGTTACAGCAAATTTATGTTAATAATAATTGTAGAGAATGCCAAAATGAACAATTTATGAAGAATAAGTTTTTTTCGAAATCTCTTTAGTTTTTGAGTAAACTGAGTTTTTGAATTTGAAGTACATTTTTGCGTCTTTCATAATTTTGACGTTTTAAACGTCAGTTTCATCCGAGTCTACGAAACGTTCGTTGCACACTTAAAATATGATTTAAATTGACAATAAACCATGGAAGCTTAAATATAAATGATACCATCAAGTCGGAGAAAGTAACATGATGGCCACATCACCATTTTTTTTGAAAAAAGTCGCGAAGCAAAAAAAAATTTTGAGTTCTCTGAGTTCTGAGTTAATTTTCTATTTCTACTTATTGAATACAATTTTTTTTTTTCATAAACAAATTCGATACAATGACGATTTATGGCATTTTTAAATAAATTTAAAATTCGATAATAGAAAATTTAATTTTGAAAATATCCATTTCCTGTCATTGAATCGCAATTTGCTATTAAAATTTTCGTTAGAACTTCTTTAATACAACCCATACAGAACTCCTAGAACTCTCTTTTTTCGGATTTTTTTTCAAAATATTGATTTTTTAATAGTTCTGGGAGTTCTGATTTGACTTATGGGTTGTACTCAAGTAGTTCTAATGAAAACTTTAATGGCAATTAAGCCATTAAATGACAGGAAATAGGTATTTTCAAAATTAAATTTTCCATTATCAAATTTTAAATTTATTTAAAAATGCCATAAATCGTGATTGTATCGAATTTGTTTATGAAAAAGAAAAATTATATTCAATAAGTTGAAAAAGAAAATTAACTCAGAAGTCAGAGAACTCAAAATATATTTGAGAAATATAAAATTAACTCAGAACTCCTAGAACTCTCATTTTTTTTTCTTCCGAATTTTTTCAAAATGTTGATTTTTTTTAATGGTTCTGGGAGTTCTGATTTGACTTTTCTGTTGTACTCAAAGAGTTCTAACGATAACTCTAATGACAAATTGCGATTAAATGACAGGAAATAGGTATTTTCAAAATTAAATTTTCCATTATCGAATTTTAAAATTATTTAAAAATGCCATAAATCGTAATTGTATCGAATTTGTTTATAGGAAAGAATTATTGTACTCAATGAGTAGAAATAGAAAATTAACTCAGAACTCCTGGAACTCTATTTTTTTTTTCTTTTCGGACTTTTTTTCAAAATAGTGATTTTTTTAAATAGTTCTGGGAGTTCTGATTTGACTTATGGGTTGTAATCAAGGAGTTCTAACGAAAACTCTAATGGCAAATTGCGATTAAATGACAGGAAATAGGTATTTTCAAAATTAAATTTTCCATTATCAAATTTTAAATTTATTTAAAAATGCCATAAATCGTGATTGTATCGAATTTGTTTATAGGAAAGAATTATTGTACTCAATAAGTAGAAATAGAAAATTAACTCAGAACTAGAACTTTTTTGTAGCATACATTTTTTGATTAATTTTTTTTTCCAGGCAGACTTTACTTCTTGCAAAAAGAAAAGAAAGTCGAAACTGCAATGAGTCGACTCTTTTCCACGAGATAATTTACAAAAAAGTATCCTTTTGCTTATCTGTAGCCTATACTAAATTCATGTAACATGCATCTCCCTCAATCCGAATTCCAGCCAACCATCCTTTTGCAACAAAAAAAAAAAACTTCACCTATCCATAATCTGTTTATAAAATATATATTTAATTAGAGAAAAAGTAAATAATATATAGCATCATTAATTGGTGGAAGAGAGTCTGGAATGGAACATCTTTTTAAAAGGCCGTTCTTGTACAATGTAATGGAGCAATTACAGGTGAGTTTATGTTCCAGAAACACCATAACGATCATTAAATCGTTTTAATTTATATAAAACGTATAATGGCCTGTATTCTATGTATTCTAATAGTGTTGCGTACGCGGACGGCAAACAATTTCTTCAGAGTGAATTCTCCAACAAATTTATTTCGCTTTTTGTCAGATGCACCGCGAGCACTCGCGGCTCATATAAACATATATAATTAGTTTTACGATTCTAACTTAATTATATTTCTACTTTATTTGTAGTCGGGAATTGCGATGGTAAAAACACCGATGCTCAAGCTGTTAGAAGACGTCTTTAGGTATACTGCAATTAAGTGGCTCGAAAAGGGATTGTTCTACCGTATGACCAGATTAATAACAGCTGCATGAATAATTTATAATCGAATGGGAATTAGGAATCGGCTTTTAAGAATGAATTCCACAACGTGTGAAGTTAGGCGGCACCCAGAGACCCATCAAAATTTTTTCGAAAAAACGAACAATGGGACACAGACACCGATATTCATGTTAGAGACAATGCCCGATCGAATAACATATCTCACTCACCTGGTTTTTTGGCCTGCGATGCGTCGGATAATTGAAAACTATTGTTCTACTCGTCAGTTTTAGGATCTCCTCCATTCAAAACTGCTGACAACGACTTCTTTATTCACACTTCACATTGTATGACAAGCGAGCACCATCCAACGAATCCGACAACCCACGGACAATGATTTCCTCCGCATCCCATTAAGACAATAACAGGTGAGAGTCATCTCCTCGACTTGTTAAATGGTAACAATTGGTGCAATAATATTAATATATCTTTGCGTGCGCGATGGCAGGTGATTAAGCCGCGAAGAAAAAGTGTATAAACACGAGATGACCCCCTGGATAAGATCAAGTTAATTAATGGTCTCGGTGTTGATTGATACGTCAATAGAAAAACATAAGCGGCAACACCCAGTCAATGAAAAGTTTAAACTTTCGATTTGAGTTTTCAGTTTCAGCAATTAATTATGAACGCCGATGATGGGTAAACATCAATCAATCTGGCGCGACCTAATTTAATCATCTCCATTTGCAACCAATCGCGTATTGAAGAATATGCCTAATTAGGCGCAAGTTGACTCATCTATTCCTACAATTTGCAACTGGAGTAGTAATTATATAAAAAGAAAACGGTTTTAGTTATTGATTTTAATATAAATTATAAGAAGATAATGGGATATTAATTGTGACTTCTTTGGTAGATAATCAATTTTCGATGTAATCACTGCAATCAATAACTTTTGTAAGAAGCAAAACCACGAAAAATCATTTCCTCTTGGACAATTTGTCAGATGGGCCGATAATTACTTCGCTTGTTATCTAAGCGCGAGATCGGTCCATCACTGTTAATTATTACGTCAAATATCTTCATTCCGAACATGCATTACCATCTTAAACAAACTTTCGGAAACGCACAATAAAGCTATCGTTAATCACAAATTTATAAATTTAATTATGATCATGTTTTACAAGGAATTTATGCGGATGGCTCCGAGTAGTAAGATTAAGACCGCATTCTGCGTAAATCATTACCATCTTTGTAAATATTTGAGTGATTAAATTTAAACGGTACCGTAATACATTGTGTGCATTCCGATTTACAAATTGTTATGAAGTATAACCACGATTTTCACATTCTATTGTCCGCTGCTAATATTTATTAGGAGTACAACTTGATCTATAAATAATTGTATAATCTAATCCGACCATCAATTACCTTTTATTGTTGCATTAAGCAAATAGTATTAGGCCGGGAGTGAGTTATGAGGATTTGAATCCTGGTTGATATCGCAGGAAGAGACTTTAGTCGTCCCAGTAGGCCGTGCGCTTGCACACCTTATGACTCATGAATTAAAATATAAAATGAGTGACAGCTATGGCAGATGTGTGGGCGAATTAAATGTATACCACCATTCATAATATTTTACATAACGTGGTAACGTATTAATATGCAGTTAATGGAGTAGGTTTCGATATTAAATTACGACGAGATTGTTTCAATGTCAATGCTGTGATTTACTCCAGATACGATTAATAATTCTGGAGTGGAAGGATGAGGAAGTGTTATTGCTGCAAAAACGCCCTCGGCTATTGTTTTAAAAATATGTATGATTCACTGTGGATTTATTTCCTTCATTAGTCTTAATATGTTATCGTTGAAATTGAATTGATGATGCGGATACTTGTTGAAACTTCATCACAAATTAAATAATTATTAATCTACATGGATTATTCATAAATGCATTGCTTTTTATGGATCTAGAGCTAAGAAAACATTTTGGTGAATGTATTAGTGTTTTTTTAGTTCAAATTTATTTTATTTTTACCTTAAATATGGTAATTAGACGTATAAGAAATCAGAAGTGCATTATGTTTATGGATCTTTGCCTTTTGGAGCAAAATCCTTAGTTGGTTATTTTTTACAATTTTTTAACCGATGAATGTAATTTTTGGTATTTAAATGTAAGATTGGATTTTTGCCGGTTTCTACTTAAGATATGGAAATATTTTCCACGAGAAACGTGAAATGAATTGATTTTTATGGATCTTGAGTTTTTGAAGCAAAATCCTTGATTTATTTTTTTTTACAGACTTGAATTTTTAAACAAATGTTTGATGAATGCAATTTCTCTTTGCCCACTTAAAATTTGGATACTAGAATTAAAACCGTTTTATTTCCTTCAAGAATATGATTTTTTTAAATATCTGATAATAGATTTTTTCTTCAAATTTTATACTCAAGAATTATATTTTGTCATGAAAAAAAATCATTCTTGAGTATAAAGAGCTTAAGTTAACAATGCTTTAAACTTTCACATTACTAAAGTCAAAATAGTCTCTTGTCACTTAGTTAAATTTTAATGACAATAATTTAGTAAAATGGCTATTGGAATGGTTGATAAAACAAGTTTTGTGCAAATAACTTTTAATGCGTTAGGAATTTTGATAGGGTAGTTATAGATATCGGAAAGTACAACAGTCTATTTCTCATATTAAATCACCTGATAAACATGGATTACCTACTACAAACAATAAGGAAAAATTTTTGTTTTTTAATTCCGCATGGAATGACATGAAAACACACAGGGGCTCCAAATAAGAAAAATAAAGTGCTTTAAAGTTTGGAATGTTTGACACTCAATTTTGGACACCCTGTACAATTCATATCAATTAAACTTGGTTACCGGGACTATCGGACCTTATTTATTAGGTACCTTATATGATTTTATTAACAAGGCACTATTTTTATTTTTTAATAATTTTTTTAACCAATGGTGCACAACTGTTTTTTTTAATTTTTATTTTTATTTTGCTGATATCACTGAATCAATTTCAATAAATTTATAGGAGTATGTAGGCAACTATAAAAAGTACCCAAATAAGCAATAAAATGTACAGCATGTAATCTAAAAATATATATCATCATGACGTCACACTTTTTGGGACATCCTATATAATCAAAAATATTTTCCTGAAATGCATACTAGGATGCAAATTTATTCTGCAAAATATCAAAATTCCAACTTAATTAGTAAATGAGTTATAGAAGACGGGAGGTGAAATACAGGACCCTGTATATTTTATTATGAGTTTTGGAACAATTTCTTTGATTTTCTCTAGATTTTTAGCCAAGGCAATTATTTTAAGAGAAATTAGAAAAATATTCTTTACAGATTTTGCGTTTTTTGTAGCAATTTCTTTTTTTTTTCATTTTCTTTTTTTTTCTAGAGTTTTAGCTATGGCAATTGTTTAACGAGAAATTAGAAAAATACCTTTAATAGATTTTAAATATTTGTAGCAAGTTCTTTATTTTTTTTCTGGATCTTGAATTTTTTAAATTTTTCAATAGCAGAATGCAATTTGTATTCATCTATAATATGACAATTGTTATACAGTGTGTATCAGCCAAACGGAAAAAATTCCATAATAAATAAATGGGGGCGTGTTCGAGAAAACGCTCGGATACGTCGATTAGTATTTTTAGTTGCGCATTTTTTTTCAACAAAAACTTTTTATATAGGGTGTGACATGTAGCAGAGGCCAATACCAACTTTCTTATTTTAAATGCAACACCCTATATATTATTTAATTTTTGGATTGTTCAGAAAATTCTAGACATATTTCATGTACCATGTCTTATAACCATCTTCAACTGTTTTTTTTTTACTAATTAGTTTTTGCGTGTGTTGTAGCGAATTTCTGTAATCAAATAACATTATTTTTTAGTTTCTCCGTTACGAAGTACTAGAAACTATTATGATCGTGAAAAATTTTTCAATTTTTTTTACGGAAATATCCGTTTTAGGGTCCCTAGATGCCATTTCAAAAATTTCTGGAAAAAAAAAATGTGTCTGTGTGTGTGTGTGTTCGTTTCCTAAACAGTTGAAGATAGGTATAGAACATGGTACATGAAATATATCTAGAACTTTCCGAACAATCCAAAAATTGAATAATATACAGGGTGTTGCATTTAAAATAAGAAAGTTGGTATTGGCCTCTGTTACATGACACACCCTGTATAAAAAGTTTTTGATGGAAAAAATGCGCAAGTAAAAATACTAATCGACGAATCCGAGCGTTTTTTCGAACACGCCCCCATTTATTTATTATCGAATTTATTCCATTTGGCTGATACACACTGTATGAAATTTGAAATATATCTCTTATGGATTTTAGTTATCGAAGCAAATATTTGTCTGAATCTTGAGCTTTTGAAGCAAATTCGTTAATTTTCCAAATGACTAAATGCAATTTGTTATCACGTAGAATATGGCAATGGTTTTATAATAAATTAGAAATATCTTTTTAATAGACTTTGAGTTTTGCAAAGAAAATTCTTCGATTGATTAGTTTTCAATAATAACTATCGAAATCGTTGAATTAAATTTTCGTTTACTGAGATCAAGTTTGAATGCTGACGTTTTGTTTCTAGAAAAATAAGATTCCAAAAAAATGACATCAACTTCACGACTTCCTATATATTTATGGATTTTTGTGAAGGTAATTGTAAGATTAAATTCCGCAATTTCATCGTTTTTCTTTGGATCTTGATCCATGACACTTCTTCTTTAGCTTTAGAAGCAAATTCCATTTTTCTTGAAATAGCAGAATGCAATTTGTTATCACGTAGAATAATCCAACTGTTTTATGATAAATTAGAACTATATATTTTAGAGATTTTGAGTTTTTGACGTAAATGTTTCGCTTTTTTTTTTGGATCTCGAGCTTTTGAAGTAAATTCCTAATTTTTTTAAATAGCAGAACGCAATTTGTCGTTTATCAAGAATTGTTATATAATAAATAATAATATTTTGAGTTTTTGAAGCAAATTCTTCATGAGCTTTTGAAGTAGTTTCCTAAATTTTTCAAAAGCAGAATGTAATTTGTTTTCACCTATAGTATGACAATTAAGGGGCCTGGAAAATGAAGGGGTTTAAGTGCTCTTTTTCAAAAAATGAACCTGTATGTACCTAAAAGTTATCTCTAGCATATTTTTTTGCCTTTAAGTGAAATAACTGTTGCAAAATACCATTTCAAACTATAACTGGGAATTTTCATTATCAAAGGAAAGAGTATAGCGGAATAAGATGGTCAAAAGGGCCCCCAAATGAAATGAACTGAGGGGTTAAAAATAATGTTTAGGATCATAGAAAAGTCGGATTCGGCAAAAAAGTTGCCCCCCATTCCCTCCCATCCCTTGCTACAGTCAAAAACGTGTTTTTTTGGTTTTTAATTTTCCTGTGCATCCAACTAACTTTGACTTTCAGTAGGGATCAGTACCTTAAGATAACAATATTATCTAATGCATTTTTATAAAACGGGATTTTTTGGCGGGAAATTCGAATTTTGATAATATAAAATATCACTAAATAGCGATTATTGCAGAGACGTTAAAAGGTGCACCTCTAGAAAACATATATAATGGGTGTCTATTGTTTCTTAATATGTGTGATTTTTTTCAGAATTTTCCGAGTGGTAGAACATGGCCAAACCAAATTTTTGACTCATTTTAACCTTTCACTTTCAAACGGAAAAAATACATTGTAAAACTTTTTATTTGCATATTTTGGTTCATTTCTTGTATTGATGTATGATACATAATTTTGTTTTGCTCATTTTGTAGGAAACTCCAATACCTGAAACTAAAAAAAATCATTCAAAATTACTTTTTTCGTTAAAATCGAAAGGTGCTACTGCCGAATTAATATAAAATGTTAAGTAAGTAATTTTTACGTAAAATAAATGGTACTAATAGTTAAGTTTATTTCTGAAAATACATGCCACAAAATGAAAGTGATAAATAAAGTTAAAATTGGTAAAAAATGCGGTTTTTAATTATTTTGACCATGTTCTACCACTTGGAAAAATCTGAAAAAAAATAACACATATTAAGAAACAATAGGCACCTATTACATATTTTTTCTAGAGGTGCACCTTTTAACGTCTCTGAAATAATTGCTATTTAGTGATGTTTTATATTGTCAAAATTTGAATTTCCCGCCAAAAATTCCCGTTTTATAAAAATACATTAGATAATATTGTTATCTTCAGGTACTGATACCTACCGAAAGTCAAAAGTTAGCACAGTAAGAATTAAAAACAAAAAAACACGTTTTTGACTATAGCGAGCAATGAGTGGGGGTGGGGGTCTACTTTTTTGACGAATCTGACTTTTTTATGATCCTGAACATTATTTTTAACTTCCTAGCTCATTTCGTTCTGGGGCACTTTTGACCATCTTATTCCGCTATACCCTTTCGAAGAATATCAAAGTCGATTATATCGAAACCATAAAAAATGCACTTGAACCGTTTTACTTCTAAGCCCTTCAATTGGTATATGATAAATTTGAAATGTCTTATGGATTTAAAATTTTGTAATAAATTCTTCGATATTTGTCTGAATCTTGAGCTTTTGAAGCAAATTCCTTAATTTTTCAAATGACAATGCAATTTGTTTCCACCTAGAATATGGCAATGGTTTTATAATAAAGTAGAAATATATTTTTGATTTAAAAATTCTTCGATTGATTAGTTTTCAATAATTTTTTAAATCGTTGAATTGAATTTTCCTTTGCTCCGATCAAGTTTTAATTAATGCCTTTATTTCTAGAAAAATAAGATTTACTTTTTAATTTCTGTTTTAAAATTGTTATTGAGACCTCGAATATATTATAATTTAAGAACTAAGAATCGCACTATCTTTTTAGCTTGTTCCAATCTCTAGTGACACAACTTTCTTGTGCACTGTCTACGGGATACTCTGTTTTTTCACTACAGATACTCTACACTAACTTCATTCTTCGTTTGATTTGAATTATCCAGAAAGGCCTCAATGGTTTTATGTCGGAGAAGTCTTTCTTTCTACTTTTTCACTACACATACAAATTGTTGTACTTCCTTGTCTGCGTACCCCCCACTCTAAAGTCTCTCTTGAGTTTTTCGTTACTAATATACCAGTCCATTCACACTGTTTTGAAAGTTTTCTGATACTTTGATAGTAATTTCTTTGGTACAGCCTCACGGTTTTATACCGCATGCCTACATCGATTTAAAGATTTGTTTATAAAGGAGGAGCTTATTATGCATTTATGAATAACTGATTTATTTAATCTCTTCTTTCCTTTTTATGAGCTTTTCAACGAAGCTTTGCGTCAGAGTATTTGGCCGCGTTGGCATATGAAACTTCTTGTCTATCATTAGTATATGTTATATTCGCTCATTAGTGATATTAATATGGTTTGATTTACTCCAGTTCATTATGATCTTTCATTTCTTGTCGTAATTATTTTTACTGATCTTGAGCCAAAAAGACTATCGGTTGATTGATTATTTTTGACAATTTTTGAAGTACTAGAACTGGACGGTACGACCTAAGATTCATAGTAACCAATTGATGGTATACAGTACGGAGACTTACAGGCAATGGTGTATTGGAGGGGGAACGCGGGGGAACGACGTTCCGTCACCTTTTTTTCAGAAACGGAACGCGTTTGTGTTTGTTAATATTTTGTATAGTAAGAATAAAAAAAATAAAATAGCTTACAAGTAAAGCAATAGTTTGCCTAAAATAAGATGATCTCCGAAAAACTTTCAGCAAGCTGCTTGTGGAAAGTCGCAGACTATTTTTTTGCTCTCACCATGCGTTCCCTCACTTCTTATTTTACCAATACACCACTGCTTACAGGCCTACCTACTGCTGCAAACCAACCATCAGCAACAGATCGTGTTTTACGTCTTCTCTCTCTCTCCCTCTCTCTCATCGACGATACTAAGAAGACGATCTTTACGTCCTTCTGGAGGCTCCAGATCCTACCTTACGCTGTGTTTTTCCTTCTTCCTACCATGTACGTCAAGCTGCTAACACACTTGATACACTTCGTCCAATACGAGTAGCAATTTCATGAAATGAACAACCACCTTCGTGCAGACCAACCACATGCCCTCGTTGGGGTTAATTAATATTTTCGGTAACACAACAACAATGTGTCTTTCTGTAAGAAATAATATCGAGACTGAACAAAAGCGATATGAAGATAACAAACAACTGATTCCAACTTTTTACAAATGTGAGGTAAAATGTTAACAACTCTGAGTTCAAAAGTTGATTGTGTCATGCAAAACAGACTCTAAATATGAATTCAAAACATGATTGCAAAATTCCGTGGTCTTCGGATGTCACTTATGGCCAGTATAATATTCGAATATTACATGATTAAAGATATTACTTGAAGCAATATTTCTATTATTATTATTTTTCTCATTCCTGAGCAAATAATCACAATTAATATTAAAACCATCTTAATGTGAACCTATTTCACTCCTCTTCGCGCATAATCGCGCCGCCATAAAATACAATCCACATTACCTCCTTATTTATAACCTGATTTGAATACAGCCGTGCTATATACTACATTACGAGGTACACTCCCCGGTCTGCATAAAATTAGGCGAAGTTATTATCGCATTTTTTCCTCTGGATGCATTTAATTCAAAATAATGTAAATTGCGGTTCGTGTTTCGGAGAAGCCGCGAACATTAATTAATGCACTATTGAATACGGACGACGGCATTGATCTAATTCAAATGCGATGACAAATTACCGCTTGAGGTTTCTCTAGTTGGGCAAGAACCATCCGTAGACCGATTTCCTTGTATTTTTAAAGTGCATGCAGATCGAGGCTGTTTGGTGTAAAAAAACCGCACGAGTGATCTCTTACATATTAATTAGTGCATTCCTTGAAGTTTACATGAGCACATAAATTGTCATTCGCTATCAGTGGCCTTGACTATATGTATATATTTTTTTAATCGTCTTCCCCGACTACTTTATATTAATTTTTAATATTTTCAGTCGAGCAAGTATTCTGTCTCTATCGAGAAGGTGACAAATAATATATTTATTTTATTTTTTTAAAGGAAGGATGTTTGATGGAAATGCGGGTTAAGGAGAGTGAATGACTATAAGGGAATTGGCGTAAGCGATTTGCTGTTCGGCCACTAACGTATATAAGTTTTTGAAGATTTCATTTTTAATAATGATTGGGACATACACTACACATCCATGGACCCGCACGGCCACTTCTTCGTTCTGAAAAAGTGACCGCACGGATGGGATTCGAACCCACGACCACGAGGCCCAGAAGCAGGAACGCTACTCACTAGACCACCGCGGCCCCCCCTTAAATAATATGCAAATTTTTATTATTCACATAACAATTAAATTTATTCAACTAATAGATATATTATTACTATCGCGGTTAAATGATATCTATAGGCTACAGACGTCCTTGTAACTTCCTTATTTTAACATAGACAACGTGTTACACCTGTTTATGTTATAACAATAAGTTAATTTCCGAAATCACCACCGGCGAAATTATGCAAACAAACGCTAATCACAACACTTTGATTCCTTAATAGCGGCCATTTAATTGATTTATTCTTTTATGTGGTAGTTTCAATGCCAATAAAAATTGCTAAAATCAATTTGAACCGATGAAATAAAATTTAATTAACTTCAGTTTCTACAAACACGTTTAAATTATTATTTCTGGTAAAAGTTAGGAATTTGAAGTGTTCATGTGTAATTTATTTAAATTATCGTCTAGTTTTATTGAGCAGAATTAACCCGTCAAATAAATGCAATTACAATTATCAATATTCCATTAAAATAAATAATAACACAAGAACGTACACCCACGATTTTCTTTAATTCTGATATTTATGCACAACTTAACCATCTGTAATTCGTAGGTGCTGAAATATATTCTAGGCACCACCTGCTCTCGCAAAAAAAGGGTAAATGTACACAACGGCCGGCTAATAAAGATGTGAGCGGTTAATTGCTGCCTGTGGAAAAATAATTATCATACATGATACAAATACTTCATCACAGCACCGAAGGCATCCAAATGAAGCCTACACTCGGGTAATTGTTATCGTTTTGTGGCGGCCAAGGTGGCCGAAGAAATGTAGGCCTTCCATTGTGAGCTTCAGACTAATTAATAAACGCCCCTGCACAAACCCATGATACTGTATACACTCTAAGCAAGGCACTCTGTCATTTGTCACGGATTAAATGTAACAACTGGATACTCGCACTTATTGATTTACTGCGATTCTAAAAGTTAATATATGCCAAATTTACAATTACTTCCTTGTATATTTGCATAGAATAGAATTTGGGTGAAATCCTTGTGAATCGGTTAATTGCAGATTGACCTTTGTGCGCGGTTCTTCGGAATCACCGATCCTTCAAATCTGGGGGAGAGAGGTTGGTTTGTGAATGTGTTTAATGAGAGTCGTAAGGTTACACACATGTGAGCACTTTTGACAGGCGATGGGTCTACACTTGAGACAAATACAACTAGATAGTGTAATTAGCCTGTTAATGTGCGGTAATTATTAACGTCGGATGGACAACCATTTTCTGAAATACACGTTCACCTTTTTATGGCATTTCCATCAAGCAAATCAGGTGCAGATAAATATTTGTAATAAAACTTGTGCACGAAATAAAATTTGTATGGATAATATCTAATCAAAAAACGACGCTAAATTTGTTGGTGTCACATATTTTTTTTTATATCGGTGGTCATAGACTCGAGAAAATTTAAATGATTTATTTCTGAAATATTAAACTTAAAAGCAATTGATTATTACATCCGATAGAGATGGCTAATAAATTATCTCAAAGTTTAATTTGGCCAAAAACTAACAATGTGAATCGAAACCTATATCCACCGGTTTGTACATACAGGGTCCTTTTTTAACTCAGAACATATGATTGTTAATGCCTATGTTCTATGTTATAATAATCACATCAACGCATTGCAATGTATTGATAATATAGGCAACCAAGTACACAAAGGTGCCAGTGAATGCTTCTTCTTCTTCTCTCGGCCCCGTCGACCTGTCACAGTACAGTGAAAGCTTAAAATTATTACGAATAAAGTGAGGTTAATGAAACAAACAATGATAAATCGTAAGTAATTACGCCAAGTCGATTATAAAATCCTTGAATAGCATTTCTAATGTGTTGCGGATTTCATCTTAATTCATCGCAAACAGTAATTAGACGATCTTTTAACTCTGAAATATTGTTTATAATAATGTTATTATAAACATTGCTTTTTAGATACCCCCACAATTTGGAGACAAATCAGGTGACCGGGGTGGCCAAGTTATAGGACCAAATCTACCTATCTAGCGATCCGGAAGTAATTCACTTAAATAATTATTAATGGTAGCTGTAGAATGTGGAGGCGCTCCATCCATCTGACAATAAGCAGCGATGTTTAGTGTGTGAATTCCTGGCATTATACGAGTTCGCAGAAGATCTAAGTAAACAGTACTGTTTAGATTTCCATTAATAAAAAAAGGACCAATAAGGGTATCATTAATTAGTCCAGCCCACACATTAACTCTCGCACTGTATTGTGTGTACGTCAAATTTTGTAATCGAAGATTATTGCACGCCCAAAATCTAAAAGTTGAAGGAATGGGTGTAAGGAATGGGTATCGATAAGGAATGAAGAATACTAACCTATAATTTGGTGGATTAACTTCACCACTTGAGGAAAATGATGCCTCATCAGTAAATAAAATTTCTTGATCATTATTAATTAAATTGAATACGGTTTCACAGAATTCTGTTCGTTTGTCTTTGTCGTCATTTGATAGTTGCTGATGATTTGACAACTTGTAAGCATTGTATTTAAATTCTTTGAATGTCTTGTAAACCGAAGCTAAACTTATTTGAAACTGTGCTGCGATAACTCTTAACGATGATATGGGGTTCTGCTCTACGTAACATAAAATGTTGAGTTTCATCTCTTCCGTTAAAATGTGATTTCCGTTAGCCCTTTTAATGTGAAAATTACTCACGCAGCCAGTATTGTCAAAATGATGGACAATAATACAAATTGTTGAGATGGATGGAACTTGTCTGCTCGGATACTCAACCGAAAACAAATCTCTAACACGTCGAATGCTGTTCCCACTCTTGTACCAATTAATTATCTGTATTCTTTCTTCGGTGGTGTAAGACATTTTTTTAATAACACAATTTTGACAATGAAATAAAACCGAGTGTAAGTATGGTTGCCTACATTGCAATGCGTTGAGGTGATTATTATGACATAGAACATAGACATTAACAATCATGAGTTAAAAAAAAGACCCTGTATATCTAATTACTACAATTATGTTCCTCAGCAACCAAAGATTTGAATTTATTAGCATATTATGGGCAAGGAACACACCAAAATATATATCATTCAATAAGTGAGAATTCTTTTTCTTCAATTTTACCTAACCTACAATGTTTAAAAAGAATCGCAAATATAGTCAGCCTGCTTTGTTCGTGCCCTTATACACTGAATCCTCGGTCAATATCTCTTCTGATGTTGACTCCAGGAACATCTCGTTGCAAAATATTCAGGAGTCATCGAACTCTTTACAACTGAAAATAAGAAGAAAATTCCAACCTTTACCATATTGTTCGAAGTGCAAAATACAGTTTCCAACACCTTAACCTACAAGTCAAAATCGAAGGAAAGAGAAGAATAGAATGGAAAAAGGTTTCCTGGTTGCGCAATATATGCCAATGAACTGATATTCGCGACTTGAAGGTCGCAGCACTTAATCGTCAGATGTGATAAGTCAAACGGAGAACGCCTAAGCAGGAATCTGCTTGGTACAATGAAGAAGAAGAAGAAGAAGAGGAAGAAGATCCAACTCCTCAATTTTGCTTTCAGATAGAACCCTAACGACTTCATCATCTTTTGAAAACGATAATTTTTTCGGAATATTTCATTGGTTTCTCTCCTCGTTAAAACGTTTCTGGCTTAGACGATTTTCGTTGATGTTTTTTTTTTGCTGTGTAGAACGGAGAAAGCTCTCCTGGTTGCGCAATATATGCCAATGAACTGATATTCACGACTTGAAGGTCGCAGCACTTATCCGTCAGATGTGATAAGTCAAACGGAGAACGCCTAAGCAGAAATCTGCTTGATACAATGAAGAAGAAAAAGAAAAAGAAGATCCAACTCCTCAATTTCGCTTTCAGATAGAACCCAAACGACTTCATCATCTTTTAAAAACGATCATTTTTTCGGTATTTTTCATTGGTTTCTCTCCTCGTTAAAACGTTTCTGGCTTAGACGATTTTCGTTAATGTCTTTTTTTTGCTGTGTAGAACAGAGAAAGCTCTCCTGGTTGCGCAATATATGCCAATGAACTGATATTCGCGACTTGAAGGTGGCAGCACTTAACCGTCAGGTGTGATAAGTCAAACGGAGAACGCACAAGCAGGAATCTGCTTGATACAATGAAGAAGAAAAAGAAAAAGAAGATCCAACTCCTCAATTTCGCTTTCAGATAGAACCCAAACGACTTCATCATCTTTTAAAAACGATCATTTTTTCGGTATTTTTCATTGGTTTCTCTCCTCGTTAAAACGTTTCTGGTTTAGACGATTTTCGTTGCTGCGTATCCACGTTTATAGATATTTTCTTTAGTGTTTTTCGATCATCCACGTAGTACGAGAACATATGAAGAAATCTGGAATGGAGACTCACGTTTGCTGGATGTTGCAGATGGTTGGATTTGAGTTTTAGATTTGCCCAGATCAGTTTCAGGGATGAAAGGTTTTGTTTGCTGAGTTGCATCAGATGCAGTGGATGTTATTTATTGTCGGAAAGGTGGCATGGATTGCTCAGTCGTATTATAAGTGGCCAGGAATCGCATCTCTGTTAAATGGATATAATCCCGTTTGTTTTAAATAGCTATTCTCATGGCATTCGCTCTTGAGTATGACATTCTGAATGGTATCCCCACAACCAATTTCCTTTTCATAAATGACACCTCAAGTGGCAGAATACGATGTGTGCAGTGGGGTGTAAAACATAAAATTACAACATGATTTTAAGACTCTTCGTGTGACCATCTAGTAATAATAGAACAAGTTTTTGAGAAGATACATTTTTAAACCAGATAACAAAAATAACATTCTTTATCCACCCACTCTGATGGTTAACAGCAAATTAATCAGGAAAAACTTCTTCCAATAACCAAGGATTGTCTTTCTTTTGATTATTTGTGCAAGAATGTATTCCAACACTGCTAGCGTGACCAATAGCATGAAAGATAAAACCTAACCTTTTATGTGTCAAAATGACGGAAAACTCATTTCATGCTCGTCGTACAATATACTATTCTAGGTTTCTCATAGAAAGAAGTTTGTGCCTTATCAAAAATCCGTACAACCTGAAATGTGTTTATCTATATTAAAGAAGTTTAGAATGCAATTCCTTTCAGCCAACCTAAGAGATCATCCTAAGTAGTCAAGCTGGTATTTAAAGCGAATCACCACTTAAATAACCCCAAACGTTCATAACCAAAAATTGCGTTGACAAACTTAAATGTATTAAGATCTAGAAATATCAACGGCGAACGTCTGAGAATGCTTAACATTTTAGAAGAAGATAAGGACACGACAGTCCCCACAGAAAGCTAAGAGATGTCAAAATATTCTAACTTGATCAACTTAACGATTTGCAGGATGTCATTACGAATTGTCATTTTTTACTGTTTGCCGATGATTTAAAGATTTTCAAAACAATACGCAACAGAAATGATTGCCTTGAAGTTCAGGTGGACCTTAACCGTCTGAATAAATGGTGCAACAATAATCGTTTGTTTTTAAATGTTTCGAAATGTTATTCAATGTCTATATCTAAATATAAAAATCTTCATGATTACACCTACAGCATCAATTCGAACCACCTTATAAAAGTTGATACGATTAAAGATTTAGGAGTTTTATTTGACTCGAAACTTTCATTTAACAGCCATATATTAAATGTTGTTAAAAAGGCATTAAGACTCTGGGGATTTATATGGCAGATTGGCAAAAATTTGAATATTGATTGCCTTAAAACTCTTTATTGCTCATTGGTTAGATCCCACCTTGAGTATGCATCACCGATCTGGACACCGTTTACTGTAACCAATGTGGAACATCTTGAACGTGTGCAGAAGAAATTTTTAAGGTGCATTGAATACAAAGCTGGACTACAACACATCTCTGGTGAATACACATCTATAATGTATTGTCTTAATTTAAAACCACTACAGGATCGTAGAACTATTGCTGACCTTTGTATATTGTTTAAAATAATAAATGGATATATCGACTCTCCTTATTTATTAGAAGCAGTATCTTTTCGCATTCCGAGTAAAAGAACACGTTCTCTTTCTCTGTTCCATCTAAATAGTCATAGAACACTCTCTAGCTCCGTGAACTCAATGACAAGATTGTTAGAGTTAGGAAATGAATTTAACAACCATAATTGGTTTAACCTATTCGAGTCATCCATTAATTATTTTAAAACGAATTTAATTAATAGACTTTAGTTTATAAGAGCATATTTTTTTCTTTTTTTTCTTTATTTTTTCTTTTATTTTTGTATACAATTTTGTTTACTTAATACTTTATTTTGTTTATTATTTCCAGGACGTAATTGTTGTCTAATTGGTTTTAATGTATACAGTTGATTTACATTCTTGTATTATACTTTTCTATTAATATTATATTAACTTCAACCCCATATTTCCAACCCGATGGAAATGACAACCTTCAGGATGGATTCAAAGGTTAATACAAAAAGTAGCCAATTGGTATTTGAAGCGAATTAGCACTTAAATAACCCGAAACATCGTTCATCGCCCAAAATTGTGTTGACAGACTTAAATGTATTAAGATCTAGAAATATCAACGGCGAACGTCTGAGAATGCTGAAGATTTTAGAAGAAGAAGAGGACACGACAGTCCCAACAGAAAGCTAAGGGATGTCAAAAAATTCTAACTTGATCAACTCTGAGTCAAAAATCAGAAACTTTTAGAAAATGAATTATGGTACTTCAGACATACCAACTTTAACCCCATATTTCCAAGCCGATGGAAATGACAACCTTCAGGATGGATTCAAAGGTTAATAAAAAAAGTAGCCAGTTGGTATTTGAAGCGAATTAGCACTTGAATAACCCAAAACATCGTTCATCGCCAAAAATTGTGTTGACAGACTTCAATGTATTAAGATTTAGAAATATCAATGGCGAACGTCTGAGATTGCTTAAGATTTTAGAAGAAGAAGAGGACACGACAGTCCCCACAGAAAGCTAAGGGATGTCAAAATATTCTAACTTGATCAACTCCGAGTCAAAAATCGGAAACTTTTAGAAACCCTAATGAATTATGGCACTTCAGACATCCCAACTTTAACCCCATATTTCCAACCCGATGGAAATGACAACCTTCAGGATGGATTCAAAAGTTAATAAATAAAATAGCCAGTTGATATTTGAAGCGAATTACCACTTAAACAACCCAAAACATCGTTCATCGCCAAAAATTGTGTTGACAGACTTAAATGTATTAACATCTAGAAATATCAACAGCGAACGTCTGAGAATGCTGAAGATTTTAGAAGAAGAAGAGGACACGACAGTCCCAACAGAAAGCTAAGGGATGTCAAAATATTCTAACTTGATTAACTCTGAGTCAAAAATCGGAAACTTTTAGAAACTCTAATGAATTATGGCACAAACATCCCAACTTTAACCCCATATTTCCAACCCGATGGAAATGACAACCTTCAGGATGGATTCAAAGGTTAATAAAAAAAGTAGCCAGTTGGTATTTGAAGCGAATTAGCACTTGAATAACCCAAAACATCGTTCATCGCCAAAAATTGTGTTGGCAGGCTTAAATGTATTAAGATCTAGAAATATCAACTGCGAACGTCTGAGAATGTTTAAGATTTTAGAAGAAAAATAGGACACGGCAGTCCCTAAAAAAAGTGAAAATATTCTAACTTGATAAACTCTGGGTCAAAAATCAGAAACTTTTAGAAGCTCTAATGAATTGTGGCACCAAGTTCCAACCCGATGGAAATGACACCCTTTACGATGGATTCAAAGATTAATAAAGGCGTGGCTAGTTGGTATTTGAAGCAAATTAACATTTAAATAACCCTAAACATCGTTCTTTACAAAAATTGTGTCGGCAAAATATTTTAAGATCTGGAAATATCAAATGCGAACGTCTGAGAATCTTTAGGGTTTTAGGAGAAGAGAACTCGGCAATGCCCTACAGAAAAGATGTTAAATCCCTTCAAAACTTGGTGATGTCAGCGAAGAGCAGGTTTTATCAAGATAATAAAGAAATGGAAATAAGGTACCAAGGAAAATGGAATGTCAACAACTGCTGGGTGTTAAAAAGAGACGATCCTGAACGTGAACGCAGCAGGAAAAGCACTAAAAGAAGTATGGATGGCAATCAAAAGCGTTTCCATAGGGACTTTTCCTTAATGATAATTTAACATTTGCCAATATTCTGTTGTGTAAATGTATTTATATTAAATGTGAAATTCGGAGTCTTATTCCGTAACGGGGATTCGACCAAGGGGCAAGAAACGTCCTATTTACTGTATCATAAAACCAAGCTTTCGGAAAGAGTTTATTCCTTCTTCAGGGAAATTACACTACAAATGTTATGAAAAAATGTGCGTCAGTGTTAAATTTAGAAAAATGATTTTACGTTTATTTACATCTGAAATAGTTAAAAATAATAGTTGCTACATCCAGAAAGTACTTGAAGAGTCATGTTTGTTACTGTTGTTAATTAAAATTACGGTTGATGAACCGGATGTAAAGCGATAAAACTATGAGAACGATCACAAACACATTAAAAATGGCGTCAGTTGTCAATTGCTATTGACGTATCGAAAATCGATTGCCAACCCCGTCTGGAAAAATACAGGCTCGCCAGCGGGACAAAACACGCCAAGTGCAGGTGATTGCGAGACCATGTACGGTTCCAGTCGAGATTGTCTCGATGACGGTTATTAATAATAATTACTTCCCTTCGCCATATATTTATATTTATATTAGTACATATTCATAGATTATAATCTATGACATATCTTTTGTCAATTAAAGCTAGAAACATAAGAATAACTATAAAAATTGTGTTCAATTTTGTTTTTTACCCAAAGTAGGTCCATTTTTTGTGAGATAACCTGACGCGATAAAACAATTTTGAAATCAACACTGGGAAATGAGTACGAATCAGCCATCAAAATACAAACAATTTTCAATTATTTGTATGTGTAATCGCAGGATAAACCGTTTGAGGTTCACTGGAAGTATGCGGCGTCCCTAGTTTGAGCATTTGAGCGTTTGAATTGTAACAGTGCTGCGCCGACACATTCATATCTGGCTATTAGCCATTAGCCATTAGTAATTTACTGGAGCCAAAAGGTGGGACATGGCGTTCAAGTTCCCACGACATCTCCTCCATTCCACGACTATGATCTCTAATTACTTTGACACGTATTTATATCGATATTGTACGCGCCGCATACTTCCTAGACCATTGTTAAATGAATTAAGCACTCCTAAGAACTATTTGCATCATTGTTCTACCTATTGTGTGTCCGAGATATATTATGTAATTAAACAATGCCCGCGCTGTTTTGCCAGTTTATTTAATTACACTATTGCTATTAATATCCGTACGTACGGGCCTATATGAACTATGCTATTTATCCCCGAGGTATTTATTGCCACAATAAATCTAAAACACTTCATTTGTAATTATATAACGACTTATCTTCAATTTCACCTACATCGGATTATATGTAATACATTTTCGAACTGAGAGTACGATGCCAATATTCAATTTAAAACTTTACGATTATAGTGCCGCATCGAAAATCGTGGCATTTTTGATGGTCAGCATATCCATAATTCTGAAGTTAATATCAAATATTAAGAAATGATATTTTGCACATTTAGAGAGAAAGGATTAAACTATTCGCCTATAGAATTTGTTTTTTTTTTAATTATCAGACAAACTGTATAATTTATCCTGAAAATTACCAATATTGGATGGATATCTGGAGCTTTTCTCTGCAAAGAACTAAAAATGTAATGCTACAGAAAAATGGTTTATACCTTTGAAAACAATATGTATGTAATAAAATTGTCATTAGTTATCAAATAAAGTCGCAAAAACGTAAGAGCTGCACCTCTACAAACACGGATTTGCTTCATTTTCGCCGTTGTAATGAACGCCACCTACATGAAACATTTTGTATCAACCCTGAAGGCGTGTACAAACAAATTTATGTACTCGGTAAAATTTCAGGCCCAAGATTGTGGCGATTATTATTTTCTATTAGACCATGCGACGCGCCAGAGTTAGACCAGAATGGTCTAATAGAAAATGATAATCGCCACTATCTTGGGCCTGATATTTTACCCAGTACGTAAGTTTGTTTGTACACGCCTCCAGGGTTGATACAAAATGTTTCATGCAGGTGGCGTTCATTACAACGGCGAAAATGAAGCAAATTCGTGTTTGTAGAGGTGCAGCTCTTACAGTTTTGTGACTTTATTTTAAAAATAATGACAATTTTATTACGTACATATTATTTCCAAAGGTATAAACTATTTTTCTGTAGCATTACATTTTTAGTTCTTTGCAGAGAAAAGCTCCAGATATCCATCCAATATTGGTAATTTTCAGGATAAATTATACAGTTTGTTTAAAGATTAAAAAAAACAAATTCTATAGACGAATAGTTTAACCCTTTCTAAATGTGCAAAATATCATTTCTTAATATTTGATATTAACTTCAGAGTTATGTATATGCTGACCATCAAAAAAGCATCGATTTTCGACGCGGCACTTACCCTCTTAAGGCTTACAGTAACCCCGTGTAATTTTTTTTTTATCTTGATCATTCAAATATGCGGCAATAAAATACATTTGAATTACGGAATTTATTAATTGTAAGTCAAAATAGCAACAATTAAATATTCATTTATTATTATTCATTTATTATTTATCTGGTTACTTCATATTTCTACTCCTGTTAATATTAACGATCAATTAATATTAAAAAATTAAATTCATTCATTTGTAAAAGATATAAACGTTGCACGTTTTTCCACACAAGAAAAATATTTGACTGATTTATCTGAAATCTAGAATTTTAATAATGTTATTTAAAACGAAATAATTGTATTTTAATCAAATATAGTTTTTGTAACTATTATTATTTTATCTATTTCCAACACCTTTTATTGTCTAATAAAAAAATACTGTAGTATTTGTGGTGAAATTGTATAATGCGACTTAGTCTGTTTTATACGAGAGATTTATATTTTTGTAATATAATGCGTGTATGTAGCATGTTTGTTTAGATTTGTTTAGCGCGCGCTACGGTTCTCTTGTGGCCCGCTTCATCTAGCCTAATCACTGCATTAGTAGTAAATAGCGAACGAATCTTTCAATACCTAATTTTTTCTTTGTCGTTGAACTGTTTTATTGTTTTTAATGCGAGGAGGCACGCGTAGCAAATATTTAAAGGAAAAATTTATAATAACACAAAATTCACATTTATTTTTTAAATGTCACTACTGATATTTTCGTAAGTTACAACAAGAAACACTCAAATACAATATCAAACAAACATATCGTAACAAAGATTTTCCTCGAATGCTTACAGAATTGAACGAGGATCATCCAGTTTGGCCTCTTATTATTTCGGGCCGTAAACTCTTGCCTTCTTCGGCACATCAAAGGAAGATGGTATAATGGTCTTGTTTACCACAACACTCAACTTTATTTGGTAGTGGGAAGAATTGTTGTGAGAGGTATAAACTTTTGAGTGAATCAAAATTTTCCTGGTTGTGGCAATTATTCTCATATTTTTTTTAACGCTGACACAAAATGTCTCAACAAAATAGTTCCCTATTAAATAGCTATAAATAAGGCAGAAATGGCCAAAATAATGCCTAAATGGTAATAATCTGAAGCTGATCGGGAATACCATCACGTGGAAGAGAATAATGGATCTGAGTGGAAGAACACATTGTGAACTCTGTCTAAAAATCCTGTGTCCTTTTGTTGGGTGATTAACTTTTTTTTTTTTTTTAATTGTTTTGCATACAGGGTGTAGTGGAACAAAACGGAACATAAGATTTTCAATGTTAATTCCTTTATACTGGAATATTATCTTCCCTGATCATTTTATAGGAAACATGTAAATAAATGTTTTATAGAGTAAAAATTTCTGCTTGCAGTCATGCTATTATTTATTTTTTAGCATTCATAAAAACTCTAAAAAAATGATAAAATAAAAATGATCATTTTCACGAAAATAATGGTTGCCATGAAATAAAAAAAAAAACGGAGCGCTGTTGATTTATTGGCTTCTGTCAAAATTATTGTATACTTCATAACTTTTTACAAGTTTTTTAATTGGAAATGTATTCTATTCAAGAAAAAGTGTAAATTGTGAAGTGGTACTATGCTGGTAGCACTTGTTCATGTTAAATTTTTAAATTGGCAAAAAAAAAAATAAAAAAAAAAAACAACAGCCACAAACTTACAACATATACTCAGGATTAATTCTACATTATGTTTCTATAAAAAACTGCAATTACTGTTTCTTGAAATGTTAAAATAATCACGTTTGAACACACCGTTGCACATTTTCACGTTGTCCATTTTATAATTGGTCAAAAAAATAGAAAAACAACTGCCACAAACTTCAAACTTTAAAAATTGACTTATAGTTGATTGGACTTTATAATTCTATATAATTTTTTATGAATCCCTTCTCGATATTTCGAAATAATCATATTTGAATACACCATGTCATATTTTTAATTTGCACATTTTTCAAGTTCAACAGCTGCAAAAAAATTTCTCATGGTTGACTTTACTGTGTGATTCTATACAAATCTGAAATCATCCCTTATTAAGATTTTAAAATAATTGCACGTTTTTTTTTAAGTTAATCAAAAGAAAACTGCGACAGACTTAAAACTCTCAAAATATACTTTCTACTTTATAATTCAATACAAAACTGTAAATGGCTTTGCCTGGAATTTAGAAATAATCGCGTTTGAAAAAGTCAAAGTCAAAAGGGACAGCAAAAATTTTGAGTCAAAAATTTGCAAAAAGTAATACATTTTTTCAAGTTTCCAATTGTAAAAATTGAAGAAAAAAAAACATAGGACGGTATTATTCAATTTAATCCGTGTTGGAAACAAAATCGGTAAATACATTTAAATTTCGTGATTTACAAGAAACTGCAATTTTCACTGATTTTAAAAGAATTTATTTTATTGAATAATTATTACAGGGTGTTCCATTTCAAGTAAAGCATGACTCTCTGATTGATCATACAATTTTTCTGCGTTGTTATAGGTTTTTAAAAACCCTAAAACTTTTATATTTAACATTTTCGCTAGCTCTCTTACTTCAGGAAATAATATTTCCATACACATCAATTGTTAAATGTTTCCGAATGAGTTGTATTGGTACAATTTGCTCCAAACGACCTCCGTATCCCAATAAATCACCCAATAGAGAGGAATCAGTAGTGGTGTATTGGTAAAATAAAACGCATGGTGAGAGCAAAAAAATAGTCCGCGACTTTCCATAAGCAGCTTGCTGAAAGTTTTTCGGAGATCATCTTGTTTTAAGCAAACTATTGTTTTCCTTGCAAGCTTTTTTATTTTTTTAAATTCTTACTATACAAAATATTAACAAACACAAACGCGTTCCGTTTCTGAAAAAGGTGCCGGAACGTCATTCCTCCCCGTTCCCCCTCCAATACACCACTGGGAATCAGTGTTTCACAACGTTATGATCCCTCCTATTTTTTATGGGGTGTTGTGGTCCACAGCAATCGAGTCCGTACCGCCGGGTTTAAAATTAGGATGTCTAACTGGTTCATCGCAATTGAACGTGATTTTGAAGTTACAACACATTGATACGTTACTTAGAACCTTAGGTTGTAGTATTTTGGTTCTAGATTGAAATACTATTTGTAATTCAATTGGTATTAATGAGTTGCTAGAATTTATACAGCTCACATACACAATTGTTATTCCGCGGACGAAATCCGACGGAAATATTTGTAACAAACATGAATTAAGTATTAATAAGATGCAATTGTTGCTCGGTTTGTGTTACGAATTTATTTGTTTATTTTTATCGACAAGGAATTTATCATCTTGATCCTTGAACATCGTGCCGTTCAACCACACAGCTCCGCTTCCACCGTGGCATAACAATGTAAAACGTCTGTTATAGTTTAATATAGATCCTGATTCATACACCTCACGTGCTTTACATTCGTAATTAATTTATAATTACACTATTTACATCGAAGGTTGATTGCCCAATCAATCGGTAAATCATGTCTTCCCGGTTAAAGATGGTCGACTGCAATGGAGGCAACAATTTATTTTTAATTAATAATTAAAAATGTCCGTTTATTAGATATCTTTTCCAAGTTTGGTGGGTGTTATATACGGAACATTCCTAAATGGCCATTTATCACCTGTTAATTCTGCTCTCCGCATGGAGCCAGATAAGAATATGCTAATATGACTGAGGTACACTTATTACGCATGCTATAAATAACTTTCTAAAACATCCCGTGATTCCGAACGGGCCGCACTTTTGTTGCTGCCTCCCAAAGAGATGGAAAAAATAAAAATAACTGATGCCACGGGTGAGCAATGGGAATTTAATGACAATTATTCAGAATTTATGACAAAGGATGCATTCAACAAATTGCAAACTACAAGTATTATTTCATAAGTTATCATATCAACGAAATGTGGTGCAATCGAAGGTGATAAATTTCGTCCGTAAACAGAAAATCTTAGTATAGCCCGATCTCCGGAATCTGGCGGCTGTGGTCGTAAAAGAGGGTCGAAGCTCGGTAAGTAGGGGACGTAATATTTTTTATCTTAATCCAATCTTTGTTGAAAAGTACTGGTATAAAAGTGCGTATACCAATAGGAGCGAAGGACAGTAATAAATGTATGGGATGTAATTAGACGAACCACCAATACCTTTTCTTCCTCTGGGCGAACCGACCGTTTTACGACCTCGGCTGCCAGATTCTACCGAATAGGCTATAGTGAATAAAGAGTTTGCAGCCATGATTTAGCACATAATCTTAGCGAATGATTATTCCAAGACATACCTCAAAAACAAATACGACGAATAAATAAGCTTACGCCTAGTATAAGGTGACCAGATGTCGCAATTTTGAACAATTTGTCCCACGACCCGCTGCGTTTTCAAAAAATCCCGAGTTTTAGAAAAATTAAGATTTGTCAATTACGTGTCCTAAACTTATATCTTTTGTTTATTTAAGGTGTGCGTGAGCTTCAAAAAGAATCATGCCCTGCACACTCCATACGAATTCAATTGTCAACATTTAAGCCTCTCACCCAGGTCCGCACAAGCATCTCAAAAACAGACCACTGTAATCAAAACATCAACACATCAAAAAATAAAAAAACTCAACATTTATAACTTACATCCCAAAGTTTTGGTCTTAGAATGAGCTGCTCGTGTGTAAACAAGTTACAAGCGAAAATTTAAAAATAATTAACTTCTAATTAAAACGGAATTGAATTCGTGACATTCTCGAGCTTGAGCTTTTGAAGAAAATGTCTTGATTGTTTTTTTTTCAAATTTTTTTAAATCATCATGCAGTTTTCTTCTTTCAGTTCAAGTTTTTTGATAGTCAGAAATCAATAGTTTATTGTTATTTTTGTAAGCAATTTTGCTTTTTTTTACAAATTTTCAAATCGTTGAATGCAGTTTTCGTTGTGGAGCGTTACCGTTTTGTTTTCAGTGGAGAAGACTCTTTTTGTGGGCCAACTCATCGCGAAGAGTCGACTGAGCATAGTCGATTATTGAAGTGACTCATAACTCTTTTGAAAAATTAAAAAGTATGTCTAAAATAAAGTCGTCGCAAATTTTCAGTATACCCACCACCATTTCATGACTTAAAGTGAGTTAAGACATTTACCCAGGACTCTCGAATCATTTCTTCGATTCTTTTAATCGACTCACTCATGAGTTACTCATCCCTGCAATTTTTTATCCAAAATCGGAAACGCATGGTTTTTCAATAAATTAATTCAAATAAAACGAATAATTAGAATAATTAGGTCGGTCTAGTCGTTGTCCGGATTACGTTTAACCTTGAAAACTTCGATAGACTCGAGTAAATCCCTTCGCGGTAAAATGTATCACCTCGAGTACATCTTTTTCAAAAGAATGTTCATTTTCCGTAAAATGTATCACGAAGTGAAAGCCTCCACAATTACTTATTTTTTCAATAAATCTTTCTCTAAATCTGTTTTATTTCTTTTTTTTTTGGGCCCATCTGAGCCTGGCATAAGAATCTTGTCTACAGCCAATCAAGTATTAAGTCACATGGAACTAATATATTTTTAATATACCAATATAATAAATTAAATGTAACATTGGACACAATACGGATGGGGATTTTGCCGAGGGGTCCGTAAAAAAAAATATTTCTTGTTTGGTTATATTTTGACATAATTTTTTATATCGTTGAATTAAATTTTCATACTGAAAATAGCAATTGTTTCTCAATAAAATCAGTAATAAATAGTTTTTTTTATTAATCTTGAGCTGTCGAAGCAAATTTCTTGATTGTTTTTTTTTCAAATTTTTCAAATCATTTAAAACAGTTTTCTTCTCTCTATTCAAGTTTGGAGCTTTACCGTTTTATTTTAACTCGTAAAATAGTAATTACGTTTACGCAAAATCAAAAATACATATTTTTTTAAATCTTGGAGCTTTTGAAGCAAATTTTATTTCAATTATTTTTTCTCAAATTTTCAAATCGTTTAATGCAAATGTTTTCCTTTTCCTTGTTCAAGTTTGGAGCGTTACCATTATGTTTCCACCTGAGAAATGGCAATTATTTTTATCCAAAATCATAAATGAATGTTTTGTAAGTACATCTTACAAAACATTACATGATCGAGAAGTATTCGGTCGGGTCCGTCTGACATTATTTATTTGTTCATTTATTCATCCCAAAAATTAAAAATACAAAATTAAAATGTTCGATGTGACTGAATGGCACATGCCTAAGTCAAAAAAAAGCTATTGTTTTTATACTAAATCAGTAATAAATAGTTTCTTTTTATAATTCTTGAGCTTTCGAAACCAATTTCTGGATTGTTTTTTTTTTATTTTTTAAATCATTTGATGCAGTTTTCTTCGCTCTGATCAAATTTGAAGCATTACTATTTTATTTATACCCATGAAATAGCAATTATTTTTACGCAAAATCAAAAATTCATATTTTTTCTTTAATTTTTCTTTGAGCCTGAGAAGCAAATTTTTTGATTGATTGTTTTTACAAATTTACAAATGAAAATTTACGTGTTCCTTGGTCAAGTTTGGTGCGTTACCATTTTATTTCCACCTGAGAAATAGCAATTATTTTTTATCCAAAATCAGAAAAGTATGTTGAAATTTTTAAGAACATTTCTAGTTTGACAATTTTTCGACAATTTTTTATATCGTTGAATGAAATTTCAATACAGCAGTTTTTTTTTCTCTCAGTTAAGGGTGCCGTCTACTTTGTTAGATTCAAAAAAATATTTTTTTTAAATTTTGCATTTTCTTGGAAGCTCCTGGCGTACTATTTTTGTAGACCGAGGAACTTCCACCAGTGCCCGTGTCACCTTCGACGATGTGACAACATAATTAATTGTTATATAAAACTATCAAAAAAATCACAATTTGTGATTTCACCGAGAATCAATTTGAAAGTCAAATGATTTAATATAGAACCACCGCTTTTTGTCTTTTTTTTTTAATGCACTCATAAGAAAATGAGTGAGTACGGAACGCTTTGAATCATAACGCACAACTGAATCGGAAATACAATGGTGGCAGCACAATGCGTGTATATGCACATTTCAGAACAGTTAATTTTACGGCCAATCTTTTGTTGTGCGGGATTCCGAAAAGAGATTTTGCAAGGGATAATCGATTTTCAAAATGCACGGGCGCAATGTCGGCTAATGTCGCAAGTAGAATGCGCCACGCGCATAAACTAAATTATTCACGGTCTATAAGGTCGGAATACTATATATCCACAACAATTATATTCGCGTGTAAGTAAATATTATTCTATTAATTTACTTCTGCTCGTTTTAATGAGTTATTTTAGATTTCGCATGGACTGAAGCATCCATTATAAAAATTCAAATTTCTAACGAGCGTACAGGACGGCAAATGTAAGTCGGCCAGACGCGCAGAGAGCAAGCTCTCTCTCTCTACAGCCGGCCGCGTACAGTTTCTGTAATAAGCAAGCACATATTCTTCGCGTGTGCTATTTATTTATGACTCTATCGGGCGCCCTCCTCCATATAATTAATGCACTGTCACTTTTGAAAATGAATGTACCAGGCGCGCGAACTCTTCACGAAATATATCGAGAGCGCCCTTCGAAGGTTCCGCCCACAATTTTGCCACTGAGCAACGGCAAGTTACGTTTGCCGTCCTGTACAACAAAAATCGAGGACGAAGTTGGCACTGGAAAAAAAAGTACAGCCCATAGCACAGGAGGTCAAACGCAATGTTAAAACGTGGCACCAAATCTAAATGCAAAATAAGGTCCGGTCTCTAGCGTGTGATTATCTTGAAATCTAATTATGGGGTGTTTTTAGTTTTTGATTAAATCGATTTTAAGTAAAATTGGAAAGTTTCAATTGTGTGGCAATTGTTTCTACATTTTTTTCCAACCATCGAAAATTGAGGAAATTCAGCATCACCATAAGCATATAGACTAATACGCCAGTCAAGGTGTAAATATATTTGGAACACATGTTTATTAATGCAATTTAAAAAAAAAAATCCAATATCCACGAGGGTGAAGTTGCAACACTCGCCTACGGCTCGTGTTGCAATTTACCCGAGTGGCAATGGCCAACTTGTTCACGAGTTTAATACTATACTTTTTCGCATCATATTAAATAATTAGCTAAAGATTTTTCTGTTCGTATTGAATTATAACAAATAATTTTTCTATTTGGAAATTGCGGCAGTTCGCTGACGAAAACCGAATCGTAACCATAGTAACAACTAAACTGTTGGGTAATGAAACCGCTATCATTTGATTGGACGTCACCTGTTGAATAATGAAACCGCTATCATTTGATTGGACGTCACCTGTGGAGAAAATGATTCGGCCGAATAATGGACAACTTTCTTAATCAAAAATGTTTTAACAACGTTTATACTATTTAATAAGACGCGAAAAAGACATTAACATTACAAGAAGATTAGCATAATCTCCTATAAATTTAATGTTATTGTAGCGTATGGAGATTACGCAATTGCGAACAAGACATCTCATAACGTGATATTTACGATTACAACGCAATCATGCGGTGCATTAGATATTTATGTTCATGCAAAAACGCAAAGTGAGAGTGTTAGCAAGTGTGAATCCGTAGTAATGAAACAATCGTCCTTAAATGAACACGATTACTCTTTTTCGACATTATATAATACAAGCACAATAACGCTTTGTCATTTCTATAACAAAATCTGAAACGATATTTATATCTAAATGCTCATTACATACAGCCGCTTGCAATAGTGCGGCTTGTGTATTGTAGGATTTTTTTTTTAAGTAAAATATCATAGGTGAGTGATACTGGTAAATGTTATTGATTTTTGCCTTGTCGATGGTATTATAAATTAAGGAAGGAATTAGTGTTCCATTAGCGATAGTTTTATAAATTATATTATAATTGTGTTAATTAAGTGCCAGCAGGGGATAAGTTATCACTGTAGCATCTATTGGTGATAAGATCAAGAGTCCATTAGAAAGTTTGCGCCGACTTGCGTTTCTGTTTAAAAATTGTGGATCACACGTTATCCACTTGTGTTGAAAGCATTAAGTAATTATTTTATATTTTATAGGCTATTATCTCATTTCGTTTGTCGTTAATCAACCTCTTGTGCGGTGTCAATTTATTGCCATGCTAAAACAAATGCGTGTGATCCTAGGTTCTATTCTCAGTTTTTCGTTAAATTTTCACCCCTGCTTCCTCCTGTTGCAAACTGCAATTCCATTGACCCCCTCCGCCTCCAAACCTCTGACATCATTTAAGGACAATGGTTGTGAATTTAATTTAATATGAATTACAAAGGGTGCGGCAGCATAATTTGCTGATTTCAATTGGGCGCCAGGAAACGATGGATTATTTCGTTCGAACGGGTGGGTCGAAAATATCTCTCTCGTATGGATTATTGGTCATATTTTCGAAGAGAATGGAAGATTTTTTTCTGCCAAATCTTGACAAAATGTATGTTGGGAATGTGTGGTTTCAGCAGGATAGAGCCGACATATACGGCGCTGAGCGCAATGAGGGGTTTTCAAGAACACTTCAGTGGACGAAGCGCTCACCCGATTTAAACAGTTGCGAATTTTTTATTAAGGGGATATCTCAAATCCGATCGTCCAAAGACCCTTACTGAACTGAGCATATATTGGAAAGGGAAAGAGACTTTATAATTCGGGTAAGTCAGTGGGAGGCGCCACTTGCCGGACGCAATTTTTAAAACAGAGTACATGTGTTATAGAATAATGAGAAAAATGAATAAAATGATTACTACAATTTATTTTATTGACCCTTCAAACCAGCATATTTTGCTGCCGCACCCTGTACAGGAGCGGCTCGTGATATAGAGCCAAGGAGCCATGGCACTACCTGTAGTTTCAAGCTCAGCAAGAATTTTTAATTAATTCTTAAAACACTTTTTCGCCAGTTACTTTGGTCTAGATATATCGAGAGGGGGAAGGGTATATTGTATAAGTGGCTATACTATCAACATGTTCCACAAGCCGCCACTGAAATTAAGTGCAGTTTTTAAAAATCCACCGATTATTTCGTGTGTTGTGAATTTTTTTAAATTTTAATTTTCGAATTGTGTAATACTTGAGCAAAAAAGTAAAAGAAAATATAAAACGTGTCCAAGAATTTCTACAAAAATTAAATTAGATTTGCAAATCATCGTTTTATCAAACTAAATAGAGTTTTTGAAAATTCACCAATTATTCGCGAATTAGGAATTTTTGAAAATTTTAATTTTTGAATTGTGCAATACTCGAGCAAAAAAATAAAAGAAAGTATAAAACGTGTCGACGAATTTCTACAAAAATTAAATTAGATTTGAAAATCATCGTTTTATCAAACTAAATAGAGTTTTTGAAAATCCACCAATTATTTCGTGAGTATTGAATTTTTGAAAATTTTAATTTTCGAATTGTGTAATACTCGAGTGAAAAAATAAAATAAAATATGA
Organism: Ocypus olens; assembly: GCA_910593695.2. Lineage (NCBI taxonomy): Eukaryota > Metazoa > Arthropoda > Insecta > Coleoptera > Staphylinidae > Ocypus > Ocypus olens. The sequence goes on from OU343049.1 coordinate 48,464,017, forward strand.
AACGTATCGACTAAATTCTACAAAAATTAAATTAGATTTGCAAATCATCGTTTTATCAAAATAAGTGCAGTTTTTGAAATCCACCGATTATTTCACGAGTTGTGAATTTTTTAAAACTTTAGTTTTTAAATTGTGAAATACTCGAGTGAAAAATTAGAAAAATATATATATAAAACGTGTTGATGAAATTCTACAAAAATTAAATTAGATTTGCAAATCATCGTTTAATCAAATTAAGCAGGGGCGGCTCGATATATAAAGCCAAAGAGCCATGGCACTACCTGTAGTTTTAAGCTCAGCAAGAACTTTTAATTAATTCTTCAAACACTTTTTCTCAAGTTACTTTGGTCTAGGAAGATAAATCGTCCTTTCTTTCTCCAAAAGAGGGGGGGGGGGGGCATTTTTATATGTGGCTCCTCCATCAGCATGTTCCACGAGCCTACACTGACCCTGTATATCAAAAATCGAGAGAGAGACACTTTTACAAATGACCTCAACAGGCAATTGACCAGAGGTCTTTCAGCCTAGTACTCAAAAATCGATTTTAACTGAATTATTGTTTAAGTCAATATCCAAATTTTATCAACAATTTTATTTTACTTCAATACAAGAAAAATTATAATATTTTAACGACCAATGTTTTAACAAATGTTTCCAAATGATTTATAGTTGATTCTTTTTTTAAGTGTAATATAGCTGTTGTTGCATACCACACTTGGGTTTAATTAACTTTAAATTATATTTAATTTGAACTAGAATTTACAAACTTCGGACTTTTGTAAATTCACTCTAGCACACATTCACCTTTGGACCATCTCGGTGACGTTCCCATGGCTATTTTCTGAGCCCTAGATTCTCGAATTATGTATATTCAATTTTCCTGACACGTAAACGTTGCCTCATCACTGAAACAAACTAGTGATGGGCAAAGCTGCTACTTTTGAATCACGTTGCTACTTGTGATTGCTATTTTTTTAATTTTATTACTGTGATTGAACATAGTAACAGATTTTTGAAATTTATTGGCACCAATAAAGTATTATTATTATTACCAAATTTGGTACAAAAACTGGGAATGTATTGTTCATTGGAAATCAATAAAGATCTAAAAACATGCATAGTTTCAAAATTATTTTGATTTCATGGTACAACTGTGACGACTTTACATCAAGAAATTTTCTCGTTAAAAAGAACTTCGCTGAACTTGGCACGAAAATTAAAAATTAAGAATTTAATATTTAATGTATGAGAGTGTGATACTTTTAAAACAAAATCTAACTTCGACGGTGATTTCTCGAAATTATCTCGGTAGAACATTACTAAATTTAATATTCTCTAAAAATCAATAAAAATTCAAAAATATGCCTTGCCTTGTTATAGAATAATTAAGAATAAATAAATTAAGAATTTAATGTATGAGAGTGTCATACTTTTAAAACAAAATCTAACTTTGACAGTGATTTCTCGAAATAACCTCGGTAGAACATCACCAAATTTAATATTCTCTAAAAATCTATAAAAATTCAAAAATATGCCTTGCCTTGTTATAGAATAATTTTTACTTAATCGTGAAAGTCATGATTTTATATTTAAGGGTACTTTCAAGGGAAATTGCTAAAAATTCCATCGGTGAAACATCTTCAAATGTGGCACATTAAAAAAAGTGAATGTTCTCTGAAAATTAATGAAATTTAAAAAAAATACGCTCTTTTTTGTTGTCGAGTTATTTTGATTTAATAGTAAGACTGACTAACTTTGAGGGCGATTTCTCGAAATTACCGTTGTAGAATATCATCAGTTTTCGCAGGAAATTTGAAAACCAATCAATATTCAAAAATATGCCTTGCCTAGTTTTTGAGTTATTTCTACTGAGTCGTGATGATTTTCGAGTGCGATTGCTCAAAATTTCACCGGTTTAACATCAACAAATTTGGAACGCAGATTGAGAATTTAATGTTCTTTAAAAATTAATCAAAATCCAGAAATGCGCTTTTCCTAATTTTCGAGTGATGATTTTACATCAAAAAGTAACGATTGCTCAAAATTCCCTCAGTGGATCATCTCCAAATTTGACACGAAGATTAAAAAAATCTGGAAATAAATAAAAATAAAAAAATTCCCTAGTTTTCGAGTTATTTTGACTTAATCATGAAAGTGTAATGAGAGAGGGACAATACATTTATTAAGACACTTTTACAAATGACCTCAACAGGCAATTAACCAGAGGTCTTTCAGCCCTCGTAGTGTAATGATTTTACATTAAAAATTAATTTCGAGTGCGATTAATGGAAATTCCCTCATTGGAAGATCCCTAAATTTAACACGTCTTAAGATTTTTCTCTTTGAAAAATCAATAGAATAAAATAATAAATTTCTCTAGGTATTTGAATAACTTTGACTTATTTGTGAAAGTGTGATCATTTCATATCAAAAATTAACTTCAAGGGCGATCAAAATTCCCTCGGTGGAACATCTCCAATGGGTACCTACAGTTAAGATAGTCAAAAGATTTTTGAATTTACCTGCTAAGAGGATGTTAAAATAAGGTCCCTTTGGTCAATGAGCCAAAAACCCTTTATTTATTTTCGATGAAAACGCCTTATAGAACAGTATTGGTGATTTTCCAGTGAAAAACAAAAGTTTCGATAAATTAACTTGAGACAAACTCACTTATTGCTATTTTCGTCTTTATCACTTCTAAAAGTTTCGATGCCTGAAAAAAAAATGCTCCGAAAATTTCAAAATGTGATATCTCTGCGAATATTTAAGTTACAAAGATGAAATAAAAACCAAAATGTTCATTTTTTAAAAAAACTTCCGCCTGTTGCCAGAAAATGTTGACATACATATGGGAAATTCCACGAAAAATAGCAAAAACCCTTGAAAAAGTTGAAAAATCGATTTTTCAAGATGCCGCGAGATGATATAAATATGTCTTGATGCACATTTTTGTAGATTTTTATGGGGTAAAAATGATTCAAAAGTCAAAATCCGCGTTACAAGCGAGTCCTGTAGGTTAAAAATCGATTTAAAATTTTTGAATTTTTTTAGGATCTAAATGACCTTGGTAAAAAATCGAAAAACAGGTAATTGGGTAGACTATTTTCATGATTTTTGTCAGAATTTTTCTGTCACTCGTTCGTCAGTAAAAAAATTATATTTTTTGACCCCCGGAGACGGCGGAGGGGGTCGTCGCCCCGCTGACCATTAGGACCTTTTTTACTTCCCAAAACACCCTCTTTTCGGGTAAATTCTATAATCTAGGGATAGGGGCATTTTGGCTGTCTTAACCGTTCTTTGGAACTCGATAAAAAAAAAAACAAAAAGGCACATTGAATATACCTAAATATAAAATTTTAAAAATATTCCATATCGTTACAATGATTAATGTTGAGGCAAATGTTATTTTAAAAAGTAAAGCATGTAAAAATTGTATTAAAAATTGTGTAATCTTTGAGATTGAAAAAATAAAGTAAATGTTATTTGAAAAATAAAGCATAAAAGATTTACTTTGTTTTTTACTTATTTAACACAATATTTTCAAAAATATTGTTGGAATATTGAAAAAAGTGACAAATATTATTTAAAAAAAGTAAGGCTGATCAAAATTCAATTAAAAATTTGGAAACTTTTACATCCCTAACTGTAATACATTAAGTCTACTAACTTGATGTTTGAACAGTTTAGAAAATAATAAAATTAAAATTCTTTAAAAGAAACGTACAGATTCGGGAACGGTGTTCCTCATAGCAAAAACACTTTTAACACTACAAAAAACGCTGCGTTTCAAAAACTTTTATTACCGCTAAAATAAACACCAATGGTCATCGGTCGGTGGTGGTAGGTGGTTCTGTCTGCCACCAATAATTGGCACAGTAACAATCGCAGTTAGAGCAGCAATCACTTTTCAAGTAGCAATCGCAATTTAAGTAGCAGTCAGACTTTGGCTAATAGTTGTGATTTTAAGTAGCAATGCCAGTTTAAGTAGCAGTCAAAGTAACGATACAATCCGCCTATTAGTAACAGTAGCGACCTGATTTTTCAATACCAGTGAAAAATCACAGTTACTACTACTCCAAAAGGGAAAAAACAATTACTCCACTGTATTATTTAAGTCAATTTTCAAACACATTTCATTATACTTCCCGTGAAATTTAGATTTACCATTAAGATCACGGTATTCAGATGTGACGAGCGACTATGAGAAGTCAAATTAAAGAGAAAACAAAACTGGAGGCGGGCTCGGAAACATCACGTATCTACCCTTTCCATTTTTTTTTGCTATATACGATGCGTGGCTCACACAAAGGCGAGAACTATAATCACGCCCCCTTGAATATATTATCGTTATCAGCATCCACCTGATTGGAGAGAAGGGGATGAGCGCTACTCGTGAGGAATGCGTTGAACTAAATTTTGTCGCACGCATACAACTTTTAAGCAATTTTAATCTAACTTCTTATTGAAGTTGAGTAATTGGCAATCAATAATGATGAGTTTTAGTATGGACACTTTAAATTGAATAATCTATGCATCAAACTCAAAATAAGTTACTATAAAACAATTTTACGCTAATTAATAACAAAAAAAATAAGAATTTGTTTTTTATTACAATAACACATAGTTCAAGACATAAACAATTCAATTTAATTTATAATTTTTGATTTCTTAACTGTTTACAAGATCAACTTTAGGAGAACAATATGAAGTTTCAAGAAGCGTACGAATTCCCTGCCCTTAACTCTCTCTATTTTTATTATTTTTTTGTTTTTATTCCAAAACCTATTATAAAAAAAAAAGAAACAAATTTTACTCCACTGTATTATTTAGGTGAATTTTTCCTCTCCTTAGATATACTTCCCAAGAAATTAAGAGCCCTTGGAGTGGATGACTAATTACTTTCACCAGTAGCTGTGATAATGTCAAATGTTGATGATTTTACGAAGATTAAGCTCTGTTGAACAAAATCACACAGGCAAAGAACTACGTGGTCAATAATTGAACAAGTTGAGCGTTACTAACGTAGCTGTAAACATCAACTATAATATATAATAATGTTTAGCCACCCGGATATAATTCACACGCAATATTACACTTCTTTCATTTTTAAAACGTGCTCTGATGAAAAGTGTTAAATTATTTTAATAACATATCATCATCACGAGAACGTTAATAATAAACTGGTGGAGGTCCTCTCTCAGTAGTTGTGGGTACGTAAAGATCGCAACTCGTTTAAAATGTTAAGTGCCGCTCATCAGACCGATGTGGAACATAATTTATTACACTGACAAATTGCGCTGAAAATTTAATGAAAAATTATATTTATAAACTAATTGATTTCGCACGATCGGCCGATTTTTTTGTTGCCTCGCCTAATTACACAAAATTTCCATTCATTACAAGGGGAAACCTGGATTCTGGGGCAGATGCTCGCAGCGTGAATACATTATTACCCCAATTTCGAATAAATTGGCTCTCATGTAGGTTGATCGCGGAAAGGGAATTGATTTACTTGGTAGTGATTCGTTCTTTTTTTTGATCATGGTAATGAAAACTTTAACAAGAAGTAATGTGCCAGATTTACTCAGGTCATTATCAAGTTCGAGAATATGCTGTAACAATAACCACCAATTTCAAGTGTTTCATTTTTCACCAGTGTACTTTAGATTTTTGGTAAAACTTCAATTCATTTTTTTGACCAACTCTTATAAACTTTACTTTCTCCGTACGAAATTCTAGAAAGTATTGAAATAGAAATTTCAACGGAAATATCCGTTTCGAGGTTTTCCAAAATGATACCGAGAATTTTTGGAAAATGTCGTGACCAAAAAATCGAAAATTTAGACCAAAAATCGAAAACTTGAGCTTAGAAATAAAAATGTGTACCAAAAAATTGAAAATTCCAACCAATAAATCGAACATTGTGGCCAAAATATAGAATATTTAGGGCCAAAAAAATCAAGAATTTGAAGAAAAAAAACGAAAAATCGAAAAGATTTAAAATATGTATAGGCCAAAAATCAATTTGTTTTGATTTGCTTTGATTAAGCTTTATTTGGCAATCAGAAGAACTGAAAAGCTTTTGGTAACATTTCATCAACTCGGAGAAAGTAACATGATGGCCACATCACTATGTTTTTGTATTCTAATTCATATTAACGAATATAAAAATGTTTCAAAGAATAAAATTCAGACGATGAAAGAATGTGCATATAGACCTGACTATGAACATTCACATAAATATATATATTTTTTTGACTTAGGCTTTCGCCATTCAGTCACACACGGCTATTATTTTTGTATTTTTTATTTGTATGAATAATGGGAGTAAATGAACAAATGAATAATGTAAGACGTATACAACAACCACGGATCCAAGCGAATACTTCTCGATCGCCGAAAAAATCTTCCGCCCGGGATGGGAATCGAACCCACACGGCCGCGGTCACATAAATATTGAAATTATATAAATCATAATTTTTTTTTCTCCGTTTAATCCTCGGAATGAATGTGAATTTAGAATTAGTTATTTTCAATACCTCTCTGATGGCTAATGGTTTAATTACCAAAGCCAAAAAAAAAAAAAAAAAAAATATTTTTTTCTCCTGATTTTGGAGGGCACAGGGCCTCCGTACATAATATAATAATAATAACAGATTAGTGTTAAACACATGGTAATTGTTTCATACTGTATGTAGTGTTTTTGTATTACAGTCTAATTACTTCCGTCACATTATTTTTTCAAATTTATTATAATTGCGTTGTCTTTTAATTTGTTTGCCTTAATTAACTAGTTGCGGTAGTCGGAATTATACAACAATATTAAGCTTGCATTTTAGGTGAGGCGTCATGTATTCATGTATTTCATCAATGTACACTATCTTTTCTGCCTTGACAATAAAATGCTATTTTAGCTAAATAAAACGCATATGCAGTGCGAGTTAGCATATTTTCGTAAAGTGTATTGTTCGAGAAGTAACGCTTATAATTACATTATTTATACTTTTATAGCAAAGAATTACGACTCAACTATTTTCACCAAGTATTCATGTATTTAATCATTGGACCATATGTATAAAAAATATTTAGATAAGGCATGGCCATGAATAACGAAATCACGGTCTTAGATTAGTTCAGCACGTTGTTGACTTTATGTCAATTAATTACTTTGAACAACTGGTGGCGAAGACGTGATGCGACGTATCAAACCTGCAACGTACGTTCCGAAATACAAAGCCACCCTTTATCTAAATAATGTTTATACATATGGTATAAGTGGCGCGAATGGCCTTGGAAGTCGATGCGCCTTAAACCCAAAATTCATTCATTCATTCATTCATTCATTCATTGTATGTATGCAACCCAATGTACACTAACTTTTCTGCCTTGGCAATCAAATACTATTTTAGGTATATTTAATTATTGTAGCATCATTTTTGAGTAAAACGAACTTACATCGTGTGTTAAAAAATTGTGTAAAGTGTATTGTTCGAGAAGTAACGCTTATAATTACATTCTACTTATAGCAAAGAATAGCGACTCGACTAATTTCATCAAGTATTTATGTATTTCATCATGGTATGTATGCAACCCAATATACACCATCTTTTCTGCTTTGGTGTTAAAATGCTATTTAAGGTAAGTTTAATTATTTTTGAGTAAAAAGCACTTATTGCGTGAGTTAGGAAATTTGCGTAAAGTGTATTGTTCGAGAACTAACGCTTATAATTACATTATCTATACTCTTACAGCGAATAATAACAACTCATGCATGGCGGGTGCACGCGACATCTTTTAAAGTGAATAGAGAAAAAGTTAAAGTTTCCTTAATCATTGAGTAATTATACATTATGCAATAGAGTTGATTTAACATTCAACAAATTGAAAGTGTATGCGTCCGATGTATAATTATAAATACATAATAATAATGGTACATTGTTTTCAAGCTGTATGTAAATAGAGATATACCGGGTTGGTGTCATGGATTTGTCAGACAATGTCAACAGTCGCTACCGTAACAATGGGCGCTGCAACATATACCGTGATATAAACGGAGGCGGTTTCTATAACTTTTCTCATTGTCGTCGCCGAGTTCATTGTTTAAACATTTAAATGATAATAAATTACGGTGCTTATTAACTATTTATGCAATGGATCGACTCGCGGGAAATATACAAGGTCTCTTTGTATGTGAGTGAGTCAAGTGGGATATATTAATCGTATTATTCGACTTATATAAAAATTGCTAATAATCAATTTTTACATTCACCGTTACGAAGTACGAGAAAATTTTCCGTTTTGGTGTCCCTAAATGCCCTTTCAACAATTTCTGGAAAAAAATGTTTAGTGTCTATGTGTCTGTGGGTGTGTGTCTGCTGTCCGTGCGCGCGATATCTCAAAAACCAATACAGCAATTACATGAAACTTTAACATAAGGTTTATTTGACAATCCGAAGAACTGTTAAAATTTCTTATACCGGAAGTGGATTTTTTTTAAATATGAAAAATATTACAAAAACATTTAAACAAATATTGAAGACAGTAATGAAATAAACATCTTTTGTTTGAAAATATTTTTCATAAAATAATTTTTTTTTTCGATAAGTTTTTTTCTTTTCATTTTGTTTTTTTTTTATTATGAAACGGTAATAGTTACAGAAAATTTATACAAATAATAATTGTAGGAAATGGCAAAAAAATAACTTCTAAAGAATAAGTTTTTTTCGAAATCTCTTTAGTTTTTGAGTAAACTTACAATTAGATTTTGATGTATAATTTGTGATTTCTATCTTTCATAATTTTGACGTTTCAAACGTCAGTATCATCCAATCCTGCAAAATGCTCGATGTAAAGGGTTTTTTAAGAGTAAGTAGTATTTAAAACTACTCGTATCGTGGCTGTTCTTGATGCATTTTTGAAAATAAAGAAAGTATCAGGTCACAGGGTCGTCATAGCTACAAATTTGTTGCATGGAAAATAACATTATATCCAAGAGTCATCAGAGATTTTTTTTAGAATTATCTTAATCACAAGATGAAAATTCTGTTTTTCCAGAAATCAAGTTTCGAGTGCTAAAATTTTGTATATCGATCATTTTTCAGAAAGTCAAAAATACAATATTTCTGGATGGATTTGAGAAGTTTGAAGCTATTCTCGCAGTCACTATTTTTTTTAAATTAATTAAATCACAGGATGAAAATTCTGTTTTTCTAAAAATAAAGTTTAGAGTGCAGATATTTTGTTTTCAGTGGAGGTATGTCGATCATTTTCCAGTAAGTCAAAAATACAATATCTTTAGATGGATTTGAGAAGTAGGAAGCTAATTCTGATAATCACTATTTTTTTAGAATTATTTAAATCACTACATACAAATTTTGTTTTTTTTTAAATCAAGTTTCGAGTGCTGGCATTTTGTTTTCAGTAGGGGAATATCAATCATTTTCCAGTATGTTAAAAATACAATATTTTTGATAAATTTGAGAAGTTTCAAGCTAATTCTGGCAGTCGCTATTTTTTTCATAATTATCTAAATCACAAGATGCAAATTTTGTTTTTATAAAAAACAAGTTTCGAGTGCTAAAATGTTGTTCCCAGTGGAGGTATGTCGCTCATTTTTCAGTAAGTCGGAACACAATATTTCTGGATGGATTTGAGAAGTTTGAAGCTATTCTCGCAGTCACTATTTTTTTTATTATTTAAATCACAAGATGAAAATTCTGTTTTTCTAAAAATCAAGTTTTGAGTTCTGATATTTTGTTTTCAGTGGAGGTATGTCAAAAATACAATATTTCTGGATGGATTTGAGAAGTTTGAAACTATTCTCACAGTCATTATTTTTTTAAATTATTTAAATCACAAGATGAAAATTCTGTTTTTTCTAGAAAATAGTTTCGAGTGCTGACATTTTTTTTCAGTGTGGGTTTATCGATTATTTTCCAGTATGTTAAAAATGCAATATTTCAGGATAAATTTGAGAAGTTTCAAGCTAATTTTGGAAGTCGCTATTTTTTTTGGATTATCTAAATCACAAGATGCATATTGTGTTTTTCTAATAATCAAGTTTTGAGTCCTGATATTTGGTTGTCAGTGGAGGTATGTCGATCATTTTCCAGTAAGTCAAAAATACAATATTTTTGGATGGATTTGAGAAGTTTGAAGCTGATTCTGGCAATCACAATTTTTTTTAGAATTATGTAAATCACAAGATGCAAATCTGTTTTTCTGAAAATCAAGTTTCGAGTGCTAAAATTTTGTATATCGATCATTTTTCAGAAAGTCAAAAATACAATATTTCTGGATGGATTTGAGAAGTTTGAAGCTATTCTCGCAGTCACTAATTTTTTTTTTATTATTTAAATCACAAGATGATAATTCTGTTTTTCTAAAAAATAGAGTTTCGAGTGCTGACATTTTTTTCAGTGTGGGTTTGTCGATTATTTTCCAGTATGTTAAAAATACAATATTTTAGGATGATTTTGAGAAGTTTCAAGCTAATTCTGGCAGTCGCTATTTTTTTAGAATTATCTAAATCACAAGATGCAAATTGTGTTTTTCTAAAAATCAAGTTTTGAGTAATGATATTTTGTTTTCAGTGGAGGTATGTTGATCATTTTCCAGTAAGTCAAAAATACAATATTTTTGGATGGATTTGAGAAGTATGAAGCTAATTCTGACAATAACTATTTTTTTTAGAATTATTTAAATTACTACATGCAAATTCTTCTTTTTCTAAAAATCAAGTTTTGAGTGCTGACATTTTGTTCCCAGTGGGAGTACGTTGATCACCTTGCAGTATGTTAAAAATACAATATTTCTGGATGGATTTGAGAAGTTTGAAGCTAATTGTGGCAGACACTATTTTTTTAGAATTATCTAAGCCACAAGATGCAAATTCTGTTTTTCAAAAAATAAAGTTTCGAGTGCTGACATTTTGTTCCCAGTGGGGGTACGTTGATCTCCTTCCAGTATGTTAAAAATACAAATTTCTTGATAGATTTGAGAAATTTGAAGCTAATTCTGGCAGTCGTTATTTTTTTTAAATTATCTAAATCACAACATGGAAATTCAATTTTTCTAAAAATCAAGTTTGGAGTCCTGTCATTTTGTTTAAAGTAGGGGTACGTGTATCATTTTCCAGTATGTCAAAAATACAATATTTCTGGATGGATCCGAGAAGATTGAAGCTTATTTTCGCAGTAACAATTTTTTTTTTCGAATTTTTTAAATCACTAATTAGATGCTAATTCTGTTTTTCTAAAAATCAAGTTTTGAGTGTTAACATTTTGGCCCCAGTTAAGGTATGTCAATCATTTTCCAGTATGTGAAAAATATAATATTTCTGGATAGATTTAAGAAGTTTGAAGCTAATTCTGGGAGTCACTATTTTTTTTTTAGAATTATTTAATTCACAAGATGCAAATTTTGTTTTTCTAAAAATAAAGTTTCAAGTGCAGACATTTTGTTCCCGGTGGGGGTACGTCAATCACCTTCCAGTATATTAAAAATACAATATTTCTGGATGGATTTGAGAAGTTTGAAGCTAATTCTGGCAGTCGTTATTTTTTTAGAATTATCTAAATCACAAAATGCAAATTCTATTTTTCTAAAAATCAAGTTTGAAGTCCTGTCATTTTGTTTAAAGTAGGGGTACGTGTATCATTTTCCAGTATGTCAAAAATACAATATTTCTGGATAGATTTGAGAAGTTTTAAGCTAATTGTGGAAGTCACTATTTTTTTTTTAGAATTATTTAATTCACAAGATGCAAATTTTGTTTTTCTAAAAGTCATGTTTCTAGTGCTGACATTTTATTTTCGGTGGGGGTAACATCACACGCGTGAAATGCTGGTTGCGGTTAAACGGTGACGTCATATTATAATTAGGGGTTATTAACATCGGACATGTCAACATGGCAATACTTTACGCGTCCGCGTGTTATCTTAGTTTAGACATGACTTTAGATTCCCAACGCCAACTTTGTCGTCGATTTTTGTTGTACGCATGTTGCGTATGTTGGGTCCAGTTTGAAAGTGCGTTCCCAGAAGGAAAGAGGGCGCATTGATGAAACCTTTTGCGGCTAGCGGCATTCGAGAGACGAAAGATTATTTTTAGAATCAGATACTTAGCACTTGTATAATAAAAAATATTTAAAAAAATCAGTGGCCTATGAATTAAAATGCACATGTTTTAATTAACGCTTTCTTCTACAGTGGTCAATATTTTTGACATTAACTGTCTGAATGACTACGGATGTTTAATCAGAGATGCGCGCCTTTCAATTCACAGGCGATTACGATTAATATAACTTTACGTAATATATTTTTTCTTGACGATCTCAGCTCGTTCAGTTGTTGCAATTAGGTTAGCCAAAATCTGACAGAATTTTATACGGTAAATTAACAAAAATGATCTAGAAAAATATATCAATATAAATAGCAAAATAGATACATTTCTTCAATAAATACAATAATCTAGTATTGAAAACCATAAATGCAGATGAAACAATTTCAAAATTTGATCGCGAGAGGAATTCTTTTGTGTTTTAAAGTAGAATTATGTGGAACAATGGTCTTAGCGTTTCGCGTATTATTATCTGGTCATTTAAAAATCGGATCGCATTATAATAATAGCATATATAGATGCCGATGATTAGACATGATAGGTCGGTACTCCGACACACGTTCACAGCATAATTGTGCCACTCTGACCTTAGTCCGTCCATATCTAATAAGGATTGACCCTTGACAAGCTTCACGTATTCCGAAGGAAGAAGGATTGCTGTAATTCACCGACTTACCTATGTCACTCGGACGTGACAATGAAAATCACCTGCGATTTCTCGCCTTGCCCTTTTGCCTTGCCTCGATCGAAATCACTGCAAATTACGTTTCGTAATTTTTTTTCCATCGGTGCCTGCATTCCTTCCTGGCGATGACTCTCGGAGCGAGTTCGGTGGGATTAGGCGTTAAACAATGGTAAATAAACACGGTCATGAAACAGATCATTAAACGCCGTGTGTAATTATAATTCTGGGCAGCAGCCACACCTACGAGGTAAGTCGTCTCATCGTGAGTCATCATGAAGAGTATTGTCATTGCCAGTATTGTCTGCACGGATTAACGCGACTCAGGTCTTTCGGTCCGGACATGAGAGGATCTGTAGCGTCCGGCTTTGGCGTCCTCTCTGCATACGTAACAGCGCCCATGGCCCATCACCGACTCACCAACGGTCGTTCTTTCGTTCTTGCATCCTGTCGCAACCAATAACGAATAATCTATATTCCCCGTTGCATAGACCAACCAACAAATGCCGATGCAACTTGACTCTCAATTAATACGTGGCTTAAGCTAAGCTCATTTTATGTTCCTCCTTCCAGTCGACCAACAATTTCATAATTCAGCCACAATGCCACATCGATCAACGACTCTTCTGTCCTCCTGCTTCACTTGCACTACCAGCACGTATGCATTCAATGGGGTGCTTTATGACTTCGAAATTCAATGACCAGAGCCGGCCGCCGTATGAACATTTAATTTCAATGTCATGTTCTAGTGGTAAGAGCACAATCTATAAAGATAATCCCTTGATTAATCTCATAACCACCGACCATCTCCGATACGGTGCAGATAAAGCCGTTCCCTCGCCTTTGATAAATCCATTCGGGCTGCTGTATTCCTACCGTGCAATCTGTTAATTTATTCGACACAAATATTAAGATTTGTTTTCAACATATACAAATTACACTGCGTTTCATGAAGAGGTCTTAATGGACACTCAAATCCAGTGGCGCACCAAGAAGAAGAAATAATTATATATTACATTTTTTGTAATTAAAATACGTCCTTTATACAAATTAAAATTATTTTCGGTTTTGATTTTTTTTTAGGAAGTTTGTTAAATAATTTGTTGCCAAAGTATACGACCCTTTTCTGTAAAACTGTACTTATGATAAACTCATTAATATTTTTGAAGAAAAACATAAAAATCGGCTTAAATTTTTCAAAATTGACACAAAATTCATTCTAGATAAGATTTTGTAAAATGTTACAGACACCCTTTCTTAATCTTTGAAATAATCCGTTGTTTTGAAAAAATTTAATTTTTTTGATGACTGAAATAAAAATATAAAAACAATTACTGTCGGCTTGATGCATAACAATTACTTGAAATTTATTTGTCAAGCTCCAATTATTGTATTAATAAATGGGTCATTCCAAATCATATTTGCAATTGAAAAATAAAATTGCCTTGAATATTTTTTTTAGTACTAGAAGTAAGACAAATTGAAAGGTATTTTTTATTCTAACGTGACATGTGAAATTTCGGATTTATGAATTTTTGAATTTTCATGGTCGGAAAATCAAACTTTTTTTAATGCTTCTAGTTCATAAACTGTTTTATAACAAAACACGATATTTTCAAAGAAAGTCCATAATTGCTCAAACTATGCATTAGGCAGTCAATCGGAATATTCCTCTCATATGTATGCAACAAATATGCAATAGTTTCAAACAAATAGTTGTTACAAAAAATAAAAATAGTTTTTTTCAGTATCAAGATATTAATCACAGTCCATAGCATGTCTTATAATAATTTCGGAAAAAAAATTAAAACAATTTCCATTGACATAAGATCGGCTAGAAACTTTTCAAAATCACTCAGATCATAATTTTGCACAAAGACTCAATTTTTTTAAGATAATCTCACTTAAACAGGGCGCTAAGTTTCAAAAAATTATAATGATTCGGCGATTTGGAAACAATATAAAAACAAATGCCATCTTCATAACACATACAAAATATACTCAAACTTCATTCTAGATCATGATTGTGTAAAAAGTTGCAAACAACCCATTCCCAATTTTTGAGATAATCTTACTTAAACAGAGGGCACAGTTTCAAAAAAAATTATTAATATCGGCGATTAAAAAAAAATTAATTGGCTTGAAACTTTCCAAATTCACTCAAAATTAATCGTGGACTATAATTTTGTAAAAATTTGCAAACAGCCAGTCTCATTTCTTTGAGATATTTTCACTTGAATAGAGCTCAAAGAATTAAAAATTGCTAACTTCTCGTCGACAGGATAAAATAAAAAAAAACAATTGCCACCGGCTTGAAATTCTCCAAATTTACTAAAAATTCATTCTCGATCATAACTTTACAAAAACTTGGAACTACCCAGATCCAACTACTTAATTAAGATAATCCGACTTGTATAGAGCGTAGTTCTAAAAAATTGAAATCTCAATGTTCAAAATTCGAGAAGTATTTGGAGATAAAGAGAGAAAAATATAAAACGCGTAAAAAAATTCCTTAAAACAATATCCTCAATGGTCGAAGTATCGCTTACTCAAAATCAATTTGGTTTTTATAAATTCAACAATTTTTAATGGAGATATGAATTTTTGAAATTTTATTTTTATTTTTTTGAGCACTTGAATAAAAACATCGCAGAAAAAATATAAAACGCGAAGACAAAATTCCATAAATATCATCTTCAATGGCCAAAATACAGCTAATTCAAAACCAATTTGGTTTTTGTAAATTCAACAATTTTCAATAAAGATATGGATTTTTGAAGGTTTTCGTTTTAATTTTTTGAGCACTTTAATGAAAACATCGCAGAAAAAATATAAAAAGTGTAGAAAAAATTCGTTAAGACAATATCCTCAATGGTCGAAGAATAGCTTATTCAAAATCAATTTGGTTTTTATAAATTCAACAAATTTTAATGGAGATATGAATTTTAGAAAATTTTAGTTTCATTCTTTTGAACACTTGAATAAAAACATCGAAAAAAAAAATAAAACGCACAGACAAAATTCCATAAAAAAACATCCTCAATGGCCGAAGTATAGCTAATTCAAAATCTATTTGGCTTTTGTAAATTCAACAATGTTCAATAGAGATATGGATTTTTGAAGATTTTAGTTTGAATTTTTTGAGCACTTGAATGAACACATCGCAGAAAAAATATGAAACGTGTAGAAAAAAATCCTTAAAACAATTTCCTCAATGGTCGAAGAATCGCTTATTCAAAATTAATTTGGTTTTTAGAAATTCGACAATTTTTAATGGAGCTATAAATTTTTGAAAATTTTAGTTTTATTTTTTTGAGCACTTGAATAAAAACATCGCAGAAAAAAAATAAAACGGGCAGACAGAATTCCATAAAAAATCATCCTTAATGGCCGAAGTATAGCTAATTCAAAATCAATTTGGGTTTTGTAAATTCAACAATTTTCAATAGAGATATAGATTTTTGAAGATTTTCGTTTTAATTTTTTGAGCACTTGAATGAAAACATCGCAGAAAAAAATATAAAACGCGTAGAAAAAATTCCTTAAAACTATATCCGTAATGGTGGAAGTATCGCTTATTCAAAATCAATTTGGTTTTTGTAAATTCAACAATTTTCAATAGAGATATGAATTTTTGAAAATTTTAGTTCTATTTTTTTGAGCACTTGAATAAAAACATCGCAGAAAAAATATAAAACGCGCAGACAAAATTCCATAAAAAGTCATCCTCAATGGCCGAAGTATAACTAATTCAAAATCAATTTGGTTTTTGTAAATTCAACAATTTTCACTAAAGATATTAAATTTTGAAAATTTTCGTTTTAATTTTTTGAGCTCTTGAATGCAAACATCGCAGAAAAAATATAAAACGTGTAGAAAAAAATCCTTAAGACAATATCCTCAATGGTCGAAGTATCGCTTATTTAAAATCAATTTGGTTTTTATAAATTCAACCATTTTTAATGGAGATATGAATTTTTGAATGTTTTAGTTTTATTTTTTTGAGTACTTGAATAAAAACATCGCAGAAAAAATATAAAACGCGCAGACAAAATTCCATAAAAAATCATCCTCAATGGCCGAAGTATAGCTAATTCAAAATCAATTTTTAATAGAGATATAGATTTTTGAAGATTTTCATTTTAATTTTTTGAGCACTTGAATGAAAACATCGCAGAAAAAATATAAAACGTGTAGAAAAAAATCCTTAAGACAATATCCTTAACGGTCGAAGTATCGCTTATTCAAAATTAATTTGGTTTTTAGAAATTCAACAATTATTAATGGAGATATGAATTTTTGAAAATTTTAGTTTTATTTTTTTGAGCACTTGAATAAAAATATCGCAGAAAAAATATAAAACGCGCTGACAAAATTCCATAAAAAATCACCCTCAATGGCCGAAGTATAGCTAATTCAAAATCAATTTGGATTTTGTAAATTCAACAATTTTCAATAGAGATATGGATTTTTGAAGATTTTCGTTTTAATTTTTTGAGCACTTGAATGAAAACATCGCAAAAATATAAAACGCGTAGAAAAAATTCCTTAAACAATATCCTCAATGGTCGAAGAATCGCTTATTCAAAATTAATTTAGTTTTAAGAAATTCAACAATTTTTAATGAAGATATGAATTTTTGAAAATTTGGGTTTTAATTTTTTTATTGTGACTCATCACTTTTGATGACAGCGAGTTTGTGGTTCAATTTCATGCCGGGCAAGATATTTTTTTTGTTTTTACAAAAATCTAATTGATTTTGAGTAAGCGATACTTTTTATGGAATTTTGTCATGGAAGAAAATAATTCTTGAGTATAAAGAGCATAAGTTAACAATGCTTTAAACTTTTACTAAAGTCAAAATAGTCTCTTGTTATTTTGTTAAATTTTAATGCGAATGAATTGTTTTTCAAAGCCACCTTCAATTTTTATTTAGTAAAATGGCTATTGGAATGGTTGATAAAACGAGTTTTCTCCAAATAACTTTTAATGCGTTAGGAACTGGGATAGGATTGTTATTAGGGAAAATGTTTGTTTTTTTAATTCCGCATGGAATGACAAAAAATATACAGGGGCTCCAATTTAAAATAAAAAAATAACGTGCTTTAAAGTTTGGAAAGTTTGACATTAAATTTTGGACACTCTGTATAATTCATATCAATCAAACTTGCTTAACGGGACTATCAAACCTTATTTAATGAGTACCTTGTATGATTTTATTAGCAAGCCATAATTTTTATTTTTTATTAATTTTTTAAACCAAGTGTGCACAACTGATTTTTTTTGTTTTTATTTTTTTTTTTGCTGATATCACTAAATCGATTTCAATAAAATTATAGGAGTGTGTAGGCAACCATAAAAGGTATCCAAATAAGCAATTAAATATACAGCATGTAATCTAAAAATATATATCATCATGTCACACTTTTTTGGGATACCCTGTATAGTCAAAAATATTTTCCTGAAATGCATTCTAGGATGCAAATTTATGTATTATACGCGTCGGGTGGAATCGTGCCCGCTCGTCGTTGTACGTCAACTTTTTTCGGATTCGTCGAACATAACGTGGAACGCACTTTTTGTTATAATTTTTAATTTTGATGTGATTTATGTGTGAAGTATTTACCGACAACATACAAGTTTGGAATCTAAAATATTACTTTAATTTAATAAATTCATTTTCCAGGAGGGGTCAGCTGCCCCCCCTTGTCCTCACCAGCGGACGCCCATGACTATGTTTATCGTATTATAACTTGGAACATCTTGTACATTTAATATTATGTATATTGTGCATTACGAATTATATTACCCTGTATATTTATTGTTCACAATTATTGTTTCATTACTGAAGTTATTGTAAGTTATAATTAGGAGCACCATGTACATGTTGCTGTAAAAATTCGTATGTTTATATAAATTTTGCTTGTTCGCACTTTTGTATATTTCCTTACTGCGCTTATTATCTTATAATTTGGAACATCTTATATATTAAATAAATTCAATAATACGAAATGTAGCCTGAATATATGAATATTCAACCTGTTCGTAACTCAGCAAGCAAAATTAAGTCTTACTAAGACTATAAACAAATAACTTATTGTTTATAGTCTCAGTAATTTTGCTTGCAGACTTACGAACATATATTCAGGCTATATTTCGTTTTATTGAATTTATTTAATGCTTTCTGCAAGAAGTAAGGTTGTTTCTAATTTGTTTATCTTATATATTTAATTTTGTAATCAATTTATTACCCTTGTTTGTGTGTGCATGTGTGTATTCTTGTGAATTTAACCTCTTCGTATTATTGTAAATATGATTACTAAGGGTACTCGGTACGTTACCAATTATTACACATTGTATATTAATTAAAACTACTAACCTTGTGAATAAGTCCGTGCACCTTTTTTCCTCGTATTTGCGTATTTTCGCTCGGGGTTGAACTCATACGCCGTAATATTATTTGTTATTTCTTTAATACACAATGTACCAGCAGCGGCAATTTTTACACAGGATTCCTCTTCTGTATGTTGCACTACCGGAACACTCGACACACTCACTGCATTATATAAAAACACCCGAAATTAATAGAAATTAGCGGAGGCCGCCCTTTCAACCTAACTTCGATACGATTACGATCGAGGGAACGATCGCGGACAGGACACATCCTGTATCGACACATCGGCGCAATTTCTTACTGCTTCTCTCAACCACACGAATGAAACATGTTCGCTCTCTCTTTCTATGAAAACCGGCAACTGCGCTCGTGCATCGAGTCGGCGTTTCCTTCGAAACAGTTTGCGTTTGTTTTTATATTTGTTTATTTGACGGTTAAATTTTAATGTAGGACTTAACAATTACGTGTGTTTATTAGTGTGAGTATAGTGAGTGGATAACAGTGCAAGTAATCTAAGAATCGACATTGAACCGGATTGATACTTCACTATTGGAAGCTGCATTTTAAGGTTAGTGGTATTTCACAATAACTCTTATAAATAAAAATTATCTTATTATAAATTCATGTCGCCGCCAGTAGCGGTGTGAAAATCGTTATAATTAATACATGCATCGGTGACGGTTCGCGGGGTTTTTTCTGGTACGGCCGAGGAACAAGAGGTGGTAATACAGATAGGTAGGGTCAGTTGCAGAGACGGCTGGCTACGTGACGGCACGTATCTGTATTACCACCTCTTGTTCCTCGGCCGTACCAGAAAAAACCTCGCGAACCGTCACTGATACATGCATATTGACAATTATCTACAATACATTATTTTATAATATACTCCCATTATATTATTTGGTTTTACTGGAAGCCAATTTGGCTAGCGACCTGCGGTCTTTCGGGCTTAATTTGTATATTTATTTGTATTTAGGTTAAAAATATAGTTGTACTTCCAAATTAAATAAAAAATACATTTTATTCCTTCAGCGGAAAACATAAGTTCAGAAGACTATTTGTATTTATTACTTTCTCCGTTACGAAGTACGAGAAAGTATTGTGATCGTGATTTTTTTTTCAAAATTTTTTTTAACGGAAATATCCGTTTTAGGGACCCTAGGTAACATTTCAACAATTTCTGGAAAAAAAAAATTGTGTGTGTGTGTGTGTGTGTCTGTATGTGTGTGTGTGTGTGTGTGTGCTGTATCTCAAAAACTAATAGAGCAATTGATATGAAACTTTGAACATACGTCTTATTTGATAATCTGAAGAACTGAAAAGTTTTTGGTAAGATTTCATGCACCGGAAATGGGTGTTTACCTTAACAGTTTTTTGTTTTTTTCCAATATCTGCTTAAATATGAAAAATATCACAAAAACATTTAAACAAATATTGAAGACAACAAATAAATGAACATCTTTTGTTTGAAAATATTTTTCATAAAATCAGTGTTATTCGAGAAAAAAAATTATTAATTTTTTTTTCATTTCTGGTTTATAATTATGAAACGATTATAGTTACAACAAATTTATGTTAATAATAATAGTAGAGAATGCCAAAATGAACAACTTATAAAGAGTAAGTTTTTTTCGAAATCGCTTTAGTTTTCGAGTATACTGAGGTTTTGAATTTACAGGGTAATTTTTACATCTTTCATAATTTTGACGTTTTAAACGTCAGTTTCATCCGAGTTTACAAAACGTTCTATGTGCATTTAAAATATGATTTAAATTGAAAATAAACCATGAAAGCGTAAATATAAATGATACCATCAAGTCGGAGAAAGTAACATGATGGCCACAGCACCATTTTTTTTTTATTTTAGATTTGCTGGTGTTGAATAATGACTGTTAATTTACTTTATCCTATAACGTTATCATGCCAATAACTCCTTAGCAACGAGTAACGTTAAGGTACCTTTAACAACACTAGTGTTGTCAATAAATTCTTAACAACACTAGTGTTGTTATAAGTATCTTAACGCAACTCGTATTAGCGTTTGTTTGCCAATATCTCTATAGCAAAAGCGAAATGCACTTTTTTCAAACACCCATAACTTTGTGCCAAATCGTCGTTTTTAGAGTAATGCACACACCTTTCAATGCCCTTTTGGTGGATCGAGTCGACACATTTTTTCCAACTCGGTACACGTTGCCAAAGTTGGACGTTTTATTTGCCCAAAAACGTGTTTCTTTGTTCGGGGGTTGAAGGGTTCGAAAAGTGATCGTCCTAATCTGAGTTTATGCCCTTAAAGTGGAGCCACAATGGGATTTTTTTTCGAGATAATCATCAATTTTGTTAAAAAAATTCCAAAAGAAAAAAATTAGAGTTCTAGGAGTTCTGTGTTAATTTTCTATTTCTACTCATTGAGTACAATAATTCTTTCTTATAAACAAATTCGATACAACCACGATTTATGGCATTTTTAAATAAATTCAAAATTCGATAATAGAAAATTTAATTTTGAAAATACCCATTTCCTGTTATTTAATTACAATTTGCCATTACAGTTTTCGTTAGAACTTAGTCAAATCAGAACTCCCAGAACTATTAAAAAATTAATATTTTGAAAAAAAAAATTAATTCCGAAGAGAAAAAAAATGAGTTCTGTACGGGTTGTAGTCAAGGAGTTCTAACAAAAACTCTAATGGCAAACTGATGGCACACACACACACACACACGCACACACAGACACACAGACACACACACAGACAAAAAAAATGGACTCCAAAACGGATATTTTCGTTAAAAAAAAAATTTGAAAAAAAATCACGATCACAATACTTTCTCGTAATTCGTAACGGAGAAAGTAAAAATACACGAGTAAACCCATTGGAACTTTTGTTAAAAAATGCAACTTTCTTAATAATCATAGCAGACTTTTGAATTATACCTTCTTTTTCATCAGAAAAACGAGAGAAATTTGAGCTATCTCCAATAGCAAAAAATTAGCTAGTCACCATGAACATTTTTTATTTAAATTATTTAAAATGAAACCCAAAGAACACATACGGAAACATGTCTTGTTAATGTAATGAATGAATGTTGTGATTGTTGCCTGTATTTGTATTTTGTGTTCTTCACTCATCACAATCATCTCATTCACAATTTTTTATCATCATAATATACATAATTAAACATCTCATTCACAATTTTTTATCATCATAATATACATAATTAATCATTTACAAAGAAAAAAAAACTAAAGATAGTCCACGCCATGTCCAGAATTAATTCTGGACATGAAGGAGGCAAATTCAAAAATTAAAATCGGAGGAGGGTACTTCCTTGTTACATAAAACTATGAAATTTCACCGAACATGTTAAAAAAAAAAAATTAAAAAATTTAAAAAAATAATTGATTTTTCAGACTTTGATCGGCCGTGGCGGCTAAATGAAAACTCCTAATTGAACGCGGTTTGCAAATCTGAGCTCCTCGTCAATTAGTCGGATTAGAGATTTTTAGTTTTTGACGAAACCATGAAAAAATACTGGAACTTTTGTTAAAAAATGCAACTTTCTTAATAATCATCGTAAACTGTTGAAGTATACCTTCTTTTTCATCAAAAAACGAGAGAAATTGATTGCCGTTAAAAAATTTGAGCCATCTTCAATAGCAAAAAAATTAGCTAGTCACCATGAACATTTTAGAAAAGTTAAAAAAATAATTGATTTTTCAGACTTTGATCTGCCGAAGCGGCTAAACGGAAACTCCAAATTGAACGCGGTTTGCACATCTGAGCTTCTCGAACGTCAATTAGTCGGATTGGATATTTTTAATTTTTGACGAAAACATGAAAAAATACACGAGTAAACCCCTTCGAACTTTTGTTAAAAAATGCAACTTTCTTAATAATCATCGTAGACTATTGACGTATACCTTATTTTTCATCAGAAAAACGAGAGAAATTGATTGCTGTTAAAAATTTGAGCTATCTTCAATAGCAAAAAAATTAACTAGTCACCATGAACATTTTAGAAAATTTAAAAACCTCAACAAGCAATTGACCAGAGGTCTTTCAGCCCATTTATTTCATTTACATAGCATCAACACCATCGATCGATAACTCAAATATTTGCCATTTATAATAATCTAAGACGGTTTTTAGGTTCTGGAAACATCCGCGATTATTATAAATCGCATAATATAATGTCATAGACAAATACTTGTTCAGACACAGACCAAATTGACTAAAATTTGCTAAAATTGTCCAAAATCTTAAAATCTGAAAACTTTTTTTTGGCCTCGGAAACAAGGCCATTTGGCCAGCTCAAGGCCAGGGGACCTGAAAATTTGTTTGCAAGGATGTATAGCTCACCTAATTCTTTTGGGTGTAGAATGTGATAATGTAATTATAACAACAAATAATTTTCTTTTCTTCTTGTTTTTTTTTCTGACCATTCAGCCACGATGACTAGGAAATCATTTAAAATCCGTAATCAATATTTATTTTGGAATTAACCAAAAATGTTGTTATCGAATAAAGGACTTAAAATTCAATTTTTGACTACTTTCGCCAGTTAGTATATTGGCAAAAGAAGTCTAAAATTGAAATTTTTGAAAGTCTTCGGTAGCAAATTTGCTATTCAATCTTATTAAGGGCAGAAAGGCCTATGGTCTACAACCCAGACAGAAAACATATTTTTTAAATTATGTTCATTTGATATTCCCGTAAATTAATTGTTGGGATCTGCTTCAAGCAGAAATTAATCGCAGTCGCCTATGAATTAAAATACGCATCTCTCTCATTAACGCTTTTTTTTGCACAATTGTCAACATGTTTGACGTTAACTGTCTGAACTGGTAATATTAAGTAAGGATTGTGTTTAATTTAGAAAAAGCTACATATCTGTATTATGTTTCGTTTTCATTTTTTTACTGAATTAAATAAATGAGTTTATTATTATTATTAAAGGACATGCCCATTTTAATTCATAGGCGACTGCGATTAATTTCTTTTTGAAACTCTCCGTATTAATATGACTACTAATACGCAAATATTTCATTGTTGAGATTATAATCGAAACGTGCTAAATAACATCTTTTTTTTAATTAGCTTACAGGAAAGAATTATAAAATACTGCAGAGTCATAAAACCAACAAATGTTCCAACCTTATGAATAAGTTAATTTATTGGGTTAATTAAACATTGCATTTAAAATTTACGGTTATCCCAGAAATTGTCAACCCGGTGCGTTCTAGCAGGTATTTTGCAAAAGTAATTACCGCCATGGTGGCATAGGTCAAGTAAGAACCTGCCTTCTTCATTAGCAGATGACGGAATGATGTTGGCTCATTAATATGGCAACATTTAACCTCACAATAATTCATTATTTGCGATTTTTGCGGTGCACAATGGTCTTTAATTGAGCATAAGATAACTAAAGCCGATCAAATCTCCCGAGTGGAAGTATTAATGGATTTATAATATATCATTTAACGTTCACCATTTACGGAAAATACGTTTCGCAATTATAATTTATTAAACAATCGCAATTGCAGAACCATCGCGGATCCCAGGACCTTGACTTTAGGCTGTCATGAATACAAACACCCACAATGAATCCAGATCACCTTGTTATGTAACCGAGCCTCAACAACAATAGATGATTACGTGCAATTAACAAATGCACGAAACGTTGGGTGTTGTTACACTTAGAGGAAATTAAATGTCAGCGGTTTGAAGAAGTGTGCTTGAGGATTTTCGTGTATGAGGCTTACGGATTACACTGGATCCTTTGTCTTTTGAATATCGTTTCTGATACCGTGATCTTACTTCCAGTGTAGGGGCGCTCCCATTTCTGGCGCATAAACAATAACTCATTATATTTATGCCGAAGGTTTAAGAAGATTTTCGATGGGAGGCGCCGAATCTTTAAGACTTCCTTTCAGATAAAAGGATCATTCATTAGTGATACGGTTTTCAATTATTCTTTCTGTTCGGTGCTGCTTAAAAGATTATGGCACAGTTTTTCATTGATTCTTTACCTCTGAAATTTTTATTCAAACTTTTTGAAAAGCTGTCTATTAGAGTGGTTTTAGCATATATGGGGGAGTTTCGAAGTATGTGGAAATCAACGGGACAACCCGGAAACTTGTTCGTATAGTTAAAAACCTAACAACTCTACATTTTGAGCCATATCGAAAATCGCTTAACCGAGCCCTAGCCCTATAAATTTTGAAAAAGTCGGTTTATACTTTTTTTTATCATTTCGGTCCCCCCCTAATATTAAACGGTCCACCCTAATGGTCAAATTATATATTTTGTCGATAGAGGATGTTAATATGAATCCAAAAAAAAAATATTCAAATCGGAATAAAATTGACGGATTATGATTTTTTTTTAGTTATATCATACTTGTATATTTTGATTTCGTGCTGTTTTAGATATTAACAATTAATGGTTTTACTAAAATTTCTTGTGATACTCTTTAAAGGTTAATAATAAAATTTGCTTTTGTTCCTTTTTTGGTTAATAGAGTATTAAATTCTTCAATTAATTTGACTTTTCGGTCTAAAACAACAAAAATTTGGTAACAATCTTACGGCCGGCAATATAATCCTAACATTGGGGCCAAATGATGGATTCAAATTGCATAGCCCGCACCGATTAATAATATTTAATAATAATTAAATCGTTTACATTGTGACCTAATCCTTCAGCGACGGTAATCAGAAGATGAACAGCAATGCAAATTTTCCTCGTTGTGCTTGTGGTTATGGTTCAATTTCCTGATCCAGATCTGAGGCAGTATTATTATTCAAATCAGCTGGGCTGTTATTACCATTTTCGCTGCCATTTCTTGATTAGAGTTTATCTTCCTTCTAGCCCCTTCTAAACGCTTCAAACGTCACTTTTTTGTCTTCGAGTTTCTTATGGCATTGCTGCCTGATGTTTTCATAGAATCAATTTCAAATTTTTCGAGTTTACGGAAATACAGATTAGGTTGCAAACCAAAATACATTATCAAAATCTGGCCCAAAATGATTTTGCAAGGAACTTAGTATCATCTCAAATGATTTGAATGGAACCAAAATCTGGCCCAAAATGATTTTTGTAATGTGTTTATAAAATAATTTAAGGCACGTTATTTGGGATTTATCTGTCAAAATTTCAAGCATTTGCGGAAAGAAATGTGACATTTACAGAGAAATTTCAGGGAAAAGTGCTCTTTTGGTCCAATAAATTCGTTTTCAAACGCAGCCATTTGTGATATTCTAAAGTTAGATTATTTTCTCTGGATAATTATAAAGGCGCATTATTTGAGATTAATCTATCAAAATTTCAAGCGTTCGTGGAAAGAAATGTGGAAGCTACATGGCTACAGTGCATTTTTGATCCACTAAATTCGTTTTGTGTTATTCTAAAGTTAGAATAATTTTCTTTGAGTATTTATAAATGCGCATTATTTGAGATTTATCTGTCAATATTTCAAGCATTTGCGGAAAGAAATGTGGAATTTATAGAGCAATTTCTGGAAAAAGTGCTTTTTTGGTCCACTTAATTTGTTTTCAAACGAAGCTATTTTTGTTATTCTCAAGTTAGAATAATTTTCTTTGGGTAATTATAAAGGTGCATTATTTAAGATTTATCTGTCACCTTCCATTCTCTCTCTGCATTAATAAAAATTGTTTGCCTTCTTCAATTATCATTGTTTGCAATGCATTTTCAGGAGCAACATCGAACAAATCTTTTTTTTTACAAATTATTTTTCTTTATTTACATGTGCTGCAGTTTTTCAAGAAGAGTGCTTACTAAAATTTTGCCATTCTTTATGCCATATCAACACTTTTTTGATTTTTAGACTCTATATTTTGGATTTTTTTAACTGAACTATTGATTATATTGCGTGTATTTTTTATTTTTTGCTGGTATTTTCGAGTTTTTTTTTTTGGTATTAATTTTTGATTTTTTGTCCTTTATTTTAGATTTTGTCACCTGAATATTGTTCTTTATGCGTGCATTTTTTTATTTTTTTGGCAATTATTTCCGAGTTTATAGCAATAATAAGAATGATACTTTATTCATACCATTACCAAACGGTTCACACAAGTCACAAAAATCGTACAATGAGATGCA
Source organism: Ocypus olens (assembly GCA_910593695.2). Lineage (NCBI taxonomy): Eukaryota > Metazoa > Arthropoda > Insecta > Coleoptera > Staphylinidae > Ocypus > Ocypus olens. The sequence continues at coordinate 48,491,336 of OU343049.1, forward strand.
ATATAGTGCTAAATAATATGTTACATAATAACACAATATAAAAATATACGGGTCGGAAACTTATTTTCGGCTAAAAATTTAATTTTGGGGCTACAAATTTTTCTTTTACTTGAATTTTCAATTTTTGAGCTTTTCTCATTTTTTACTTATTTTGTTTACCTAAATATTGCTTATTTTGGCCTAATTTTTCGATTTGTTTGTTAAAATTTTCGATTTTTGCTCCGTTTGGGCTCGAATTTTTGATTTTTGGCCCTATATTTTTAACCTGACTGATTGATGCACGTATTTTTTTATTTTTTGTTGATATTTCCGAGTTTTTTTGGTCTAAATTTTGGATTTTTTGCCCTTTATTTTGGATTTTGTAACCTGCATATTGTTCTTTCTTCGTATTTTTTTTTATTTTGTGGCGGGTTTCGAGTGTCCGGTCAATAACTTATTTTGGAACAAAGAGTAATTTTTGGGGCTACAAATTTTTCTCTTACTTCAATTTTCAAAGTTTTGGCTCATATTTAAGATCTTTGGCCTGTTTTTTTTTTTCGGTTTTTGACTAATTTTTTGGTCTTTTGTGATCATTCGCCCAAATATTCTTTATTTTGGCCTAAATTTTCGATTTGTTTGTTAGAATTTACGATTTTTTTGTCGGTATTTTTTATTTTTAAGCTCGAATTTCTTATTTTTGGTGCGATATTTTGAATTTTAACCTGAATGATTGATTATTGTGTCTGCATTTTTTATTTATAAACCCGGGTTTTCGATTTTCGATTTCTTGGTTCCGATTGTGGATTTTTTTGAGTATATATTTTAGTATTTTCGATTTTGTAGATTAAATTCTTGATCTTCCGTCTTACATTTCCCTTATTTTGACAGAAATTTTCGATTTGTCTGTTAAAATTTTCTATTTTTTTGGTCTGAATTTTGTTATTTTTATGCCCTAGTTTACGATTTTGGGTCAAATGTTTTAATTTTTTGGCCTATATTTTAGATTTTTTACTTGCATTTTCGACTTTGCGGTCTAAATTTTTGATCTTCTGTCCTAAGTTTTCTTTATTTTGGCCGATATATTGTTCAATTTCTGAATCTGCGTTTTTGATGTTCCCGAATATTCGATTTTTGGTCTAAATTTATGATTTTCTGTCATATTTTTGATTTGTTGTGTGACCTTTTTTTTATTTTTTGGCTGTTATTTTCGAGTTTCTGGTCGGAAAGTTACTTTGAGCTAAGGGTGAAAATGGCAAATAATTTTCCTTTACTTGAATTCTCAATCTGCATTTTGTTGCTTTTAGTCCAGGGTTTTTGATTTTGTGGCCGATATTTTAGATCTTTGGCCTATAATTTCGTTTTTTGTTCGAAATTTTTGATTTTGATCAAATAAAGTTCATCTGCAGATAGGGTTCTTTCACTTATTTTGAAAGTAACTTTATAATTTCGTTGCAAAATGCCACCGAAAACATCAAACCAGAGGTCACAAGAAAATTACCCCTCTACTCTCTTGCGGACTGTGGCGCAGACTAAAACCTCTGCATCAAACTAATATTACCAAATGTCAAAAAATAAAAACGAGATTGGGTTACCAATTGACGTCAAGCGTCTGGTCCACTTAGTTGTGGCTCATTTATAAAATAATTCCAATTTCAATGAATAAAGGGGCGTTAAAACATTCATAACTTCGAACTAACGAACAGGTTGAATATTCATATATTCAGGCTACATTTCGTTTTCTGGTATTTATCTAATGCTTTCTGCAACAAGTAAAGTTGTTTCTAATTTAATTTATTCATAACTTCGTCAATTTTAGTCCAATTTCAACAAATAAACACGTCTTGGATTCACATTAACGTCCTCTATGGACATAATATATAATTTGGCCATTAGGGTGGATCGTTTAATATTAGGGTGAACCAAAATGAAAAAAGGGAATAAACCGACTTTTTCAAAATTTAGGAGGGCTAGGGCCCGGTTACGCAATGTTCGATATGGTTCAAAATTTACAGTTATTAGTTTTTTGTCTATACGAACAAGTTTCCGGGTTGTCCCGTTGATTTTCACATACTTCTAAAATAAGAACCACTCTACTGTCTGTATTAAAAGGAAAAGATATCCAAAATATAATATATTGTATTAATGTCTTTTACATGCCTCTTATGGACAAGTGGAGAAAATACTGTTTTAAAACCTGTTTTATTTTTTAATTGTAATGACAGTAAAGGGTAAAAAAAAACTCAAATTGGAACTAGCTACGGCAGAATGTGTATAATATCGTTGACTTTTTAATAATAAATGATCTTGATTATTACAAGAAGCAACATATTTTACATTTTAATTGGCACATTTTTGAAAATACAATAAAAGCCTAAATGGGATGCCACTAATATTATCTGGTCCGTAATAAACAAGCACCAATAATGCGGTTTCCAGAATCCTTTAAATAATAAACCCTAATTGGTTAATTAGAAACAGAAAACTTAATGCCATCGTTGGAATAATTTAAATTTTATAGAAACGGTTATGCGACGATAAAAAAATCAGATCTGGGTTCGAGGTTTCTTCTGCTTGTTTTCGTCCGAAACATAATCGCTATTTATCGCCCCCGTAAATTCCCATTTTATTTCTTGAAAACCGTGTCGGTCGGAGAGTGCGTGTGTGGTCATCTGATCCCATCCCGATTCCACACACGAAACACATGTAAATTCACAAATATTTCTAATACATTAATAACTGCCTTTAATATCGTAAAGATGGGCCTTTGCATGGAATGTTCATTTGCGCCGAAGTGTGAGCATAAAACCGTGGTTTTAATGGTTTTATTAAATACACGGACGCCTTCGTTTACGTCGTAAACCGCATTTTTGTACCATCGCCCATAAAATTATTATTATAATAGAATCCGGAATAAAAATCCCCGCGTGCCATATATCAACTTAATTGACAAATACTTTGTGTAATGCGCGACTATTATCTTCGAATTATACGCCGTTTCTGCATGCATTAACATACATTGTTGTCGCTGGTGCTCAATTCTTTCGTTGCAATAAAAAAAATCTTTAATACCATTGCAATTAGTTGGAAACCCTAAAGTGTGAAATACTTTGAGCAAAATAGCGAGAGCACGTTCGGAACAGTATGGGCATTGTTAGAGAGTGGTGGAGTGGAAGAATGAGAGAATATTTCAATAAAGATGCCGTGGAGCGGATCGTATATTTCAGTCGGACTAATTTAAATGTAAGAGGGAGAGATAAGGACGCACAGTGTCTTATTGTGTGGAGAATGTTGGAATATGTACAAGTTCACACGAGCGAGCGGCGCCTCTGATCCTTTATCTCTTCGAAATCAGGCGCAACAGATCGATCGGCCACATTAATCAGAGGGCCGCGATTAGTGCGATATTAATCTATATGTATCGATATAGAGAGCCGATGCGCGTGCAGATTATGATCACGAATATCCAGCTACACGATATTGTTGTTAGTCGCTGGTTGTTGGGAGAAGACCGAACGGACACACCTTCACTAACGAACCCTAATATTTAAACCATTGATTCACTGTACTTTACTTCCACAATCCAAACAACACACTGAAACAAAGAATTGATGGTTATTTTCTACTTATGTTTTTCTTTTTATTTTCTTTCGCAAAATTAAATCAACAAAGGATACTAATAATTTCAGATTAATGGTTCCGGAGTTCAGGATGTATCTTCTTATCGCAATAATGCGATACGATGTAACTGAAATTTATTTAAATTATTTATTTTTACTGTGAGAACTTGAAGTTTGAGTTTTAAGTTTTTTTAGGAACAAAGAAATGACATGCGGTTTTTTGTTCATGACTTGCTTTGATTATTTTTTTCAATCTTAAATTAAATTAACAACAATTTTTTTTTGTGACTTCCATGACAGCAGTGGCGGCTCGTGAAACATGTTAATGGTAGAGCCACTTATACAATACGCCCCCCCCCCCTCTCCTTTTTTGAAGAACTATTTATCTTCCTAGACCAAAGCACTGGCGAAAAAGTGTTTTAAGAAGTAATTAAAAATTCTAGCTGAGCTTGAAACTACTCCTTGGCCCTATATAACGAGCCGCCCCTGCTTTCGACAGCAAAATATACTACTTTTGACAACTGAAAAATATAATTTCTGACAAAAACTACTATTTTTGACAGTAAAAAATACTAATTTTGACAGCGAAATGTACTACTTTTGACAACTGAAAAATACTATTTTTGACAAATAAATAGTATTTTTGACAGTAAAAAATACTACTTTTGGCAGCAAAATATACTACTTTTGACAACTGAAAAATACAATTTTTGACAAAAAATACTATTTTGACAGTACAAAATACTACTTTTGACAGCGAAATGTACTACTTTTGACAACTGAAAAATACTATTTTTGACAAATAAATACTATTTTTGACAGTAAAAAATACTACTTTTGGCAGCAAAATATACTACTTTTGACAACTGAAAAGTACAATTTTTGACAAAAAATACTATTTTGACAGTACAAAATACTACTTTTGACAGCGAAATGTACTACTTTTGACAACTGAAAAATACTATTTTTGACAAATAAATACTATTTTTGACAGTAAAAAATACTACTTTTGGCAGCAAAATATACTACTTTTGACAACTGAAAAGTACAATTTTTGACAAAAAATACTATTTTGACAGTACAAAATACTACTTTTGACAGCGAAATGTACTACTTTTGACAACTGAAAAATACTATTTTTGACAACTGAAAAATACTATTTTTGACAAATAAATACTATTTTTGACAGTAAAAAATACTACTTTTGACAGCAAAATATACTACTTTTGACAACTGAAAAATACAATTTCTGACAAAAACTACTATTTTTGACAGTAAAAAATACTACTTTTGGCAGCAAAATATACTACTTTTGACAACTGAAAAGTACAATTTTTGTCAAAAAATACTATTTTGACAGTACAAAATACTACTTTTGACAGCGAAATGTACTACTTTTGACAACTGAAAAATACTATTTTTGACAAATAAATACTATTTTTGACAGTAAAAAATATTACTTTTGACAGCAAAATATACTACTTTTGACAACTGAAAAGTACAATTTTTGACAAAAATTCTATTTTGACAGTAAAAAATACTACTTTTGGCAGCAAAATATACTACTTTTGACAACTGAAAAGTACAATTTTTGACAAAAAATACTATTTTGACAGTACAAAATACTACTTTTGATAGCGAAATGTACTACTTTTGACAAAAATGCCGAAAAAACAATTTTTACTAGCTGAAAATACTGTTTTTGGCAGCTGAAACATAGCATATTTGGTAGCTGAAGAATACCATTTTCTACAACTGTAAAATACAATTCGCGACAGCTGAAAAATACTATTTTAAACAGCTGGGGATTACCATTCTTGAAAGCTGAAAAATACCATTCTCGACAGCTGAAACATACCATTATTGACAGCTAAGAGATTTTTTTACAACAAAAAAAATCAATTTTTGACAACAAAATATACAGGTTTTGACAGGTGCCATTTTTAACAATTAAAAAATGTAAAAAAATGCTGCTTTTGATAGCTAAAAAATACCATTTATATAGGTGAGAAATTCCATTTTTGGCAGCTGAAAAATATCATTTTTGACAGCTGAAAAAATACATTTTTGACAACTGAATAATACAATTCTTAATAGCTGAAAAATAACATTCTTGATAACAGCAACACACTATTATTGACAACAGTATCATAAAATTATTGTCTGCTAAAAAATACATTTGAAAACAAAAAATACAATTTTTGACAATAAAAAGTACAGTTTTTGACAACAAAAAGGACAATTTTTGACAATTAAAATAATATCGAAAATGCTGCTTTTGATAGCTAAAAAGTACCATTTTTATAGGTGGGAAATACCATTATTGACAAATATAATTTTTGACACTTACCTGAATAGAAATGAGAAATACCTTTTTTGACATAAAAAAAAACATTTTTGTCAACTGAAAAATATCATTCTTGACATTTGAATAATACTATTTTTAACAGCTGAAAAATGCCATTTTTAAAAGCTGAAAAATGCCATTTTTAAAAGCTGAAAAATGCCATTTTTAAAAGCTGAAAAATACGACTCTTGACAATTGCAACAAAACATTATTGACAACTGTAACAAACCATTAGTGTCAGCTAAAAATATAATTTTTGACAACTGAAAAGTACCATTTTTAACCGCTGAAAAATACCATTCTTGACAACTGTAACAAACCATTATTGACAACTGTAACATACCACTATTGTCAGCTAAATATTACAATTTTTGACAACAAAAAGTTTTGAAAGCTGAAAAATGTCATTTTGACAATAAAAAATGACCGAAAATTCTGCCTTTGATAGCTGAAAATACCATTTTCATAGGTGAGACATACCTTTTTTGATAGCTAAAAAATATCATTTTCGACAGTTGAATAAATACATTTCTTAGCAGCTGAAAAATACCATTATTGACAACTGCAACAAACCATTATTGTTAGTTAAAAGATGCCATTTTTGGCAGTTAAAAAAATGCTTTTGATAGCTGCAAAATAATATTTTTATAGGTTGGAAATCGCATTTTTGATAGTTGAAAAATATCATTTTTGACAGCTGAAAAAATACACTTCTTAACAGCTGAAAACTACCATTTTTAACAGCTGAAAAATAACATTTTAATAAGTGAGAAATACCTTTTTGGCACAAAAAAACATTTTTGACAACTGAAAAATATCATTGTTGACAACTGAAAAATGTCATTTTTGACATTTGAATAATACCCTTTTTAATTGCATTTTTGATAGTTGAAAAATATCATTTTTGACAGCTGAAAAAATACACTTCTTAACAGCTGAAAACTACCATTTTTAACAGCTGAAAAATACCATTGTTGGCAACTGCAACCAATAATTATTGACAACTGTAATATACCATTATTGCCTGCTAAAATATACAATTTTTGACTACAAAAAGTCAATTTTTGACAGCTGACAATTGCCATTTTTGACAATTTAAAAATATTTCGCAAAATGCTGTTTTTGATAGCTGAAAAATAACATTTTAATAGGTGAGAAATACCTTTTTTGGCACAAAAAAACATTTTTAACAACTGACAAATATCATTTTTGACAACTGAAAAATGTCATTTTTGACATTTGAATAATACCCTTTTTAACAGCTAAAAAATGCCATTTTTAACAGCTAAAAATACGACTCGATAATTGCAACAAAACATTATTGACAACTGTAACAAACCATTATTATCAGCTAAAAAATACAATTTTTGACAGCTGAAAAATGTCATTTTTGACAAATAAAAAATGTAGAAAAATATTTTTTTTGATAGCTGAAAAATACCATTTTAATAGGTGAGAAATACCTTTTTGACAGCTGAACAATAACATTTTTGACAACTAAAAAATATTTTTTTCGACAGTTGAATTATACATTTCTCAACAGCTGAAAACTACCATTTTTAACAGCTGAAACATAGCATTATTAACAACCATTATTGGCAATTGTAACACACTGTTATTGTCAGCTAAGAAATACAATTTTAGACAACAAAAGAAAAAGAGAACGATTAATCTTCCTAGACCAAAGTAACTGGCGAAAAAGAGTTTTAAGAGTTAATTAAAAATTGTTGCGAGCTTAAAACTACTACAGATAGTGCCATGGCTCCTTGGCTCTATATAACGAGCCGCCCCTGCAGCTGATAACTTTTTTTCTATTGAAAAATTCAAATATGAAAACTAAGGAGCATCCATCAAGTCAGGTTTTGCAGTTATAGATAACATTTAAATTTGCTAAAAACGGCCATTTAATATAAATAAAATAACATTACCCTTTTTTATTTCATTTTTTTTTAACTGAAACCCTGTGTGCTTTGTAGCGTGAAGTCAATTGACATATGTCACGCGATCGGCTTCCAGTTTTCGTCAAAAAGTCCCAAAAAGCTGTTTAATAATACGACAATATCAAAAAAAATAGCGTGTCAGCCTGACCACGTACAAAATTTTCAAAAAATCAATTTTTCAGACTTTGTTCGGTTGTAGAGGCTAAACGAAAACTCCAAATTGAACGCGGTTTGCAAATCTGTGCTCCTCGTATGTCAATTAGTCGGTTTCAATTATAATTAGAGATTTGTAATTTTTGACGAAAACATGAAAATATACACAAGTATATTTCGTGCCAAAATTGTAATAAAAAAGTTATTTTTGTGAAATGATTATCTTTTTTTTAAATAAGAGAGACACACTTCACAAAAATAACTTTTTTATCACAATTTTGGCGCGAAATTCAAATTTTTCAGGTGGTAAAAGTGGTTTTTAATTATTTTAACTATCTTCCACACTGTTTAAAATTCTGAGAAAAATGAATGTTATAGAATTTGGTAAAACACATTTATGGAAAAAAAAACTGAGGCAGTCCTCGAATACCTTCACTGCAAAAATGAATTTTGAAAATTTTTAACTTCATTTTTCTATTTGAATTTGGCGCCAAAAAAATTGAAAAAAAATACTGCGAGATGTAATTTTTTTTATATTGGGTAGACGTGGTTTCAGCTTAATTCGTGCCATAGAAAAAGAGAAAAAAAATAAACGTAAAATTCACGTTTTCGGTCATATCTCGACAAAAAATTGCTTCAGGGGGCTGAAATTTCGAGCAATCAACGGCATTTTTTAATTATCTTTCATCCACTCATCAGGATTATTGATTTGCTTTGGGGGCACTTTTGACCATCTTATTCGGCTATACCCTTTCTCGGACCATGTTCATTTGAGTTGTAACACAACTGTGATTTATCAAACAAAGTTATAACAAGTTTAGTTTGCACACAACGGAGCCTCTATATTTCTCAATAGTTAGATCCACTTTGGAATACGAATATGAATAATATCAATAATATTAAGAAAAAAACCATTTTGGTTTTTATTTTTGCTACGACTTTATTATTGGTTATTTTGAAAAACCAAGAGCACTTTCTTAGGACAGTTTTATAAGCTCTTCCAGAAAATAATTTTATTTTTCAAATATGACGTAAAAAATAAAAACCAAAATTGACTTTTTTTGGTTTTTATCGAATATCTCCGACAGTAGTCAGAATATTTGAAATTATGAAATTTGTAACCCTTTGTATACTTTAGGGTAGATAATAGTAAATAGAAATAATAAATATTTGTATTCTTTGGTTATCCATTAATTTAGAGATCATGGTCAACATTATTTTAATGTTGTAACAATATTGCAAGTAATTATGTAATTATATGTAACGTGTAATAATAATCGCATCTAAATTCGTTTATTCGTTCATACAGAGAGTACAAAATCACGATTTTATTAAAAAATTATTGTAATTTATTCGAACGAGATATTTATATTCCGAAGGTAACAATAATTATTTCCAGCTTGTAATTACTGATCGTGATCCTGAAATGTTATAATTTTAAATATTGGTCATCAGGAAAACAGACGAGCATAGTGTTTATTGTTTACATTTTTTGCATGCATCAGACGACCTTTAAACATATTAATGTGCTCAGGTTATATTATTTGTTTCTATTTTTTGCTAGAATCCGCACCTTGATTTTATAACTATAATGTTACTATATATTTTTTTAGCGTTACGGCCCGTTCACACGGCACCGAATGGGTCGTTTTACCGATTCGGTTATTTTGCCGTCTTCTATAGTGGCCCATATATTTTAATGTGCGTGTTCACACGATACCGTATACGGTCAACGTCAGTATCGTATTGAAATATATGCGCCACTATAGAAGACGGTAAAATAACCGAATCGGTAAAACGACTGATGGTCATTTTTTCGAAAATTCATAACTTTACTCCAAATCATCGAAACCACTCGGATTTTTAAGGCATTTGAAGGAGATTGATTAAATTTTTCTGCCATTGTGGTGAAATTTCTCGCCGAACCTACAACATTTTTTATACCATGTTGCTCAGGTTTCAAGATATTTGGGGTGGAAATTTAAAATGAGACACTGAATATATTATACGCAATTAAAAAATGCATGTTTAACAACGAACAATTATTACCCTTTAAAAAATTGTTGGAATTTAAGAAGTTGATTATATTCTTAAAACATAATAATGTGAGAGTTGAGTGGAATTATTTCAGAATTTTTAAACAATTTCTACTATTTTTTATTTATTTATTTTAGAAAATGCTCAATTTTAAACGGAATTAAAAAATTAATTTATTTTCGAGTTTTCAGTTGAACCATCTGCAGAATGATTAAAAAGTGATTTTAACTGACAGTTCATTGCTATTTGTTTTAATTATAAACGAATTTTACCTTTTTCTCAAGATTTAATATAAAAAATTAACATTTTCGAGTTTCTAGTTGAAAAAACTCAATCAGCAGAAGTTTTGATCTCCTGCATGAATGAATAAAAGCGATTTTGAGTAATAGTTCATTGTGATTTGTTTGAATTTAAACGAAATTTCACCTTTTCCCAATATTTGTTACAAAAATTGACATTTTCGCATTTTTAGTGAAATAACACAAAAACCATCTCCAGAATGTTTTGATATTTCCCATAAATATTAAAGTTCTAATATTAGTAGGTAATATTGAGTGACAGTGCGTCGTGATTTGTTCACTTTTTCCCAATATTTGTCACAAAAAAAAACTGATATTTTCCAGTTTTTAGTTGAATAATTCAAAAAGCATCCCTAGAATGTTTTGATATTTTGCTTGAATATTAAAGTACTGATAATGATAAGGTTTGAGTGATTTGCTTCGATTTTAACCGAAATTTCAGCTTTTCCAAATATTTTATTTAAAAAAATTGACATTCTCGAGTTTTCAAAAACCATTTCTAGAATATATTGATTGTTTGCTTAAATATGAAAGTCCTGATAATTAGTTAATTTTAAATGATAGTCCGTTGTGATTTACTTCGATTTTGGCCGAATATCATGCAGTCTCGTATTTTTTATTTTAAAGGTGAAATGGGGATGTTTCGAGTGAGGTATCATAAATGTTTTTAACATTTATATTAGGCAGGGGCGGCTCGTTATGCAAAGCCGAGGAGCCATGGCACTTCCTATAGTTTCAAGTTCAGCAAGAAACGTGTTTTATATTTTTTTCTGCGATGTTTTCATTCAAGTGCTCAAAAAATTAAAACGAAAATCTTCAAAAATCCATATCTCTATTGAAAATTGTTGAATTTACGAAAATCAAATTGATTTTGAATTAGCTATACTTCGGCCATTGAAGATGATTTTTTATGGAATTTTTTCTGCGCGTTTTATATTTTTTCTGCGATGTTTTCATTCAAGTGCTAAAAAAATAAAATTTAAATTTAAAAAATCCATATCTCCATTAAAAATTGTTTAATTTTTAAAAACCAAATTAATTTTGAATAAGCGATTCTTCGACCATTGAGCATATTGTTTTAAGGAATTTTTTCTACACGCTTTATATTTTTTTCTACAACGAAAATCTTCAAAAATCCATATCTCTATTGAAAATTGTTGAATTTACGAAAATCAAATTGATTTTGAATTAGCTATACTTCGGCCATTGAAGATGATTTGTTTTGATTAGCCGAAATTTCACTTTTTCCCAATATTTGTCACAAAAAAAAACTGATATTTTCCAGTTTTTAGTTGAATAATTCAAAAAGCATCCCTAGAATGTCTTGATATTTTGCTTGAATATTAAAGTCCTGATAATTAGTTAATTTTAAATGATAGTCCGTTGTGATTTACTTCGATTTTGGCCGAATATCATGCAGTCTCGTATTTTTTATTTTAAAGGTGAAATGGGGATGTTTCGAGTGAGGTATCATAAATGTTTTTAACTTTTATGTTAGGCAGGGGCGGCTCGTTATGCAAAGCCGAGGAGCCATGGCACTTCCTACAGTTTCAAGTTCAGCAAGAAACGTGTTTCATATTTTTTTCGGCGATGTTTTCATTCAAGTGCTCAAAAAATTAAAACGAAAATCTTCAAAAATCCATATCTCTATTGAAAATTGTTGAATTTACGAAAATCAAATTGATTTTGAATTAGCTATACTTCGGCCATTGAAGATGATTTTTTATGGAATTTTTTCTGCGCGTTTTATATTTTTTCTGCGATGTTTTCATTCAAGTGCTAAAAAAATAAAATTAAAATTTTAAAAATCCATATCTCCATTAAAAATTGTTGAATTTTTAAAAACCAAATTAATTTTGAATAAGCGATTCTTCGACCATTGAGCATATTGTTTTAAGGAATTTTTTCTACAGGCTTTATATTTTTTTCTACAACGAAAATCTTCAAAAATCCATCTCTATTGAAAATTGTTGAATTTACGAAAATCAAATTGATTTTGAATTAGCTATACTTCGGCCATTGAAGATGATTTTTATGGAATTTTTTCTGCGCGTTTTATATTTTTTCTACGATGTTTTCATTCAAGTGCTAAAAAAAATAAAATTAAAATTTTAAAAATCCATATCTCCATTAAAAATTGTTGAATTTTTAAAAACCAAATTAATTTTGAATAAGCGATTCTTCGACCATTGAGCATATTGTTTTAAGAAATTTTTTCTACGCGCTTTATATTTTTTTCTGCAACGAAAATCTTCAAAAATCCATATCTCTATTGAAAATTGTTGAATTTACGAAAATCAAATTGATTTTGAATTAGCTATACTTCGGCCATTGAAGATGATTTTTTATGGAATTTTTTCTACGCGCTTTATATTTTTTTCTACGTGTGCCAAGATGGGTGATGATGGATTGGACAGTTTTTCTTTGTGTTTTCGGGAAGTTAAAAAATTGAATATAGTATACTCTAAACATGTTTAGAATTTAAGCAAATTCAAGACATTTCACTCTAATTTAATTTTGAAAAGGTTTAACTTAATTTTGAAACGAGTTATGACACTTTTAATTTGGGGCAGTAAAAATCTCATGATAAATTTTACAAATTTGAAAAAAAATTAAATTTCACTCTAAAAAAAAAATTGAATCTGTATACTCTACAAATATTTAGAAAAGAAGGATGCTGAAGAAAATGTACTCTAACTTAATTTTAAAACGACTTATGATGTTTTTTTTACTCTTAAAAATTTAATGAAATTAGTATACAACACAAATGTTTAGAATTTAAGGATAATCAAGAAACTTTACTCTAATTTAATTTAGAAACGATCTAAGACTTTTCAAATTTTGAAACGTCAAATTTAACATGATAAGGTTAAAAAATTTAATAAGAAATTTAATAAAATCAGTATACTCTACAAATGTTTAGAAAATAAAGACATTCAAGGATTTTTAGTTCCAACTTAATTTTGAAACGTGTTCTTTTGAATTTGAAAAATTTCAATATTACATGATAATAAATTTTCAAAATTTGAAAAAATTATCAAATTTTACCTTAATAAAATTCAATAAATTTAGTATGCTCCAAAAATGTTTAGAATTTAAGGATATTCAAGACATTTGACACTCTAATTTAATTTCAAAACGGTTTAAGACATTTTAAATTTCACTCGATAAACTTGAAAAATTTGAAAAAATATTAATTCATTATATAATAATTAACATTAATTTGAGAAGAAATTTAAATTTCACTCCAAAAAATTCAATAACATTAGCATACTCCACAAATGTTTAGAATATAAGGACGTTCAAGGAATTTCAGTTTAACTTAATTTTGAAACAAATTATGACGTTTTCAATTTGGGAATGTAAAAAAATCCCATGATAAATTTTAAAAATTTGAAAAAAAAATTTAATTCCACTCTAAAAAAAAACAATATAATCTGTATATTCTACAAATTAGAAGAAAATATCTTTAAACTTAATTTGAAATTTCGTTTTAAATTTGGAAAAAATAAAAATATATTTAAATATTAAACATTTATTAAATTTGCCTGGCTTTAATATGGATTATTAATAATTTCAAGGGACTTAAATTTAGAGTTACTCACTCTTTGGATTGTTGATACCAATCGCGAAAAGTTCTATATTTTCGACAAAACGGCAAATACCTCGGAAAGTAGAATGGGCCCTTTCTATGGAATTAGTGAACACAGTATTTTCGATAAACTTAAATTGAGAGTTACTCACTCCTTGGATTGTTGATACCAATCGCGAAAAGTTCTATATTTTCGACAAAACAGCAATTACCTCGAAAAAATGGGGACTTTCCATGGAGAAATATTGCAGTCGTAAATTAAGCGATTATAAAAACGTTCTTGATAGTAGTAAACAAGTGTGGATATAATAAATACATTTGAGACATGGTAATTTGTATTTCGATTTGTCGGGTAGATACGGCGGCGTTTTAATGGGGAAAAATCATTCGCACGTACCATATAGGGTATGGGTTTTAATTGAAATTAATCAGTGTTCGAGGTGCCGGCCGCTATCGTCTTCTTCGCCTCTTCTAAGCTCACTTTTACATTATATCCACGCAATGGTGACGTTCTCGGTCACGAAACGTCTATAACTCTAGTCCGATTAGCTGATAGCTCATGTGAGGATCTTGCGAAATATTCAATTACTACGTTTCATGCATTATGCGAGTATAAATAAATATTAATATTTCCTTACCCAGGTTAGGATGGGATGGGATAGGTCATGTCACAGCTCACTCTGTAGAAAATTGCTTTTGCGGTGTGTCGACTGCCATCGTAATTTATCTGTCCGATTATTGACATAATACTAGGATTTTCACTTTATTGAAAAAATATAATTTACTGCGTGTTTTCTTGATAATATTGTGTCGGATAATACAAACGTACTTCTGGGTACTCAGTTTAGGTCAAGATAAAAGTTTTCCGATATCTACTTGCCAATATGTTTTGGCTTGAAGGATCACCAAAATTAATTCATTGAATGCTTTGATTCTGTTTATGCTTAACTCACAATTCAATTCGAATGTTGCTTGAAGACTTCCAAATCATCTTCAAGTCAAAAATCCATAGTGATTCGATTTACATATTAAAGCCTTGTAGTGTTCCTCCAGACATGCAATAATTTGCAATTGTGATGTTACGATATAAAAACAAAAGGGAAACCATTAACAAAATTATGAACGGAAGCGTTATAAAACGTTATGAATGGTTGAGGTGGCATTAAGGACTGGTATCGGTATGTGCAAGAGGTGAGTTAATTGTAACCCGGATTTCGGCGTTTAAACAATTACAAATTAACGGAAACCGCAATTCTACATAAATTTGCATAATTTTATTCTTAAAGCACGGCAGAATTCAGCAACCATGTCGATTAAGTAAACAATGAAACGTGCCAGTCCAACTAATACGTATAATTTATGTTCTTTTTTTTCCTTGCTTGCATTATGTAAGATTCACTGTGTTCTATATATCGCGTTGCATAAGAGCTCAACACATGAGGCGAGGGAGCCGGACGTATTTCGCGCGAGGTTGGTTGAAGGAGGATGGAACGGTATTGTAATTAAACATGGGAATCCTTCTGTTCTCATTCCTGTCGGAATTGGAACAAGGTGGACCTTGAGCCAAACTTAACCAAGCGACACGCGCCCATAACAATTGTTTGGCGTTGTCCTGTCATGCGATATGGTTCGTGCATAATTATCACCTGCCATTGTTTGTTCATGTGCAGATTTTAACTTTGTAAATTGTTCGTTTGCGTAAATAGTCTTGGCTTAATTGTGCACTCCCTCGAGCTGCAATTACTAATTAAGATATGATACATTAAACGTTTACACAAGACATGAATGCTTTGTTTACTCTTCTGATGTAATTAGTTCACATTTAGATTTAAATCTAATTAACTTTTTGCATTTTATTAAAACGTCCTTACGCCAACAATTACGACACTCCTCTTTAATTTTATGATTTTGTCATTCGCGTTAGGTAACCGATTTGAAGAAGAGCTCGCGCATAATTTAGAGTATTTATTGGCTCACGTTGAATATTTATAATCAATATTATTGCCCGTGGAGTCCGTTGCAAAATAGTCCTCATTCAAATTCCGATATATCAAAAGAGAATTGTTCGTTGACATGGTCACCTACAGAAGCTCTCTCTTGAATGCTAATAATCCACACACGTGAATTAAGATTCGAGATAAATTATAATCATTGACGTTAGCGAAATCATAACAGAATTTTACCCATTATATGACTTAGTTCTCCTTTGCTTAAACACTAAACATTAAAAGTTAAAAGTCTTTCGCATTAAATAAAACAAGCGTCAGAAGAGATATCGCGTTTTTGACAATCGCAAATATTCGGCACAAAGATGAAGTGCCAAAACTCACTCCAAAACCTGAATATTCGGTAAGCAACACTGGTGTTTTCCACCATAACTTCAAGAGATCTAGGCAATCAATTATGGCGGATATTGATTGAAGCCAATACATATTCTCTGTTCACATTTTATTCTTGCCTCAGTAGGCTTCGTTAGGGTGACATTTTTGATGGTAGTAAAAAAGTTACCAACAATTTGGTTATGTCATTGCATTTTTTTGGTTATGTGTAGTGCAATGTTGCATTTTATAATATACCACATTTATTGTGTTATTCTGAACAACTGTTATTAACAGCGATGTTATTAACATCGATGTTATTAACATTGCAATGTTATGTGAAATTAAACATCTCTGTTAAAAACTGTATTCTGCACAATCCGATGTACACAAATTGGCAACAGTGCAACGTCTGCAGCGCAACCAACTTCATGTATATTATAATAGATTATTAATAATACGTTTTTGAGGATATTTTTAGTAATAAAATGTGTATTTCATTAACCATGTTTATGAATATTGAAATATTACTATCCATTTGAGTTTCTTGTTGACGAAAATCACAAACCACGAAATAACCTCAAAATATGTATACCACCATTAACAATCTCGTAACGTCGACCGTTTTGACAAGTGTTATTTAACATCGAAAATGTTAATATACATCGATGTTAGTTGACAGACATTGTGTACAGAATCGTATATTCATAACATCTGTCGATGTTGGTAAATAACAACGCTGTTAACGCTAACATTTTTATTCAGAATAACACCCTTACATGTAAAAATATTGCGAAAGTTTCGTTTAAGCCACAAAATTTTGTTTCAGAGTTGGCTGTGAGGTATGTCATAATTTTACATCATGAGACTAGATTAGTTCAATTGAATTCGATTTAAGAAACAAATAATCATCAAAGAGCAGGGGCGGCTCGTTATATAGAGCCAAGGAGCCATGGCACTATCTCTAATTTCAAGCTCAGCAAGAATGTTTAATTAATTCTTGAAACACTTTTTCGCCAGTTACTTTGGTCTAGGAAGATAAATCGTACTTTCTTTCTTCAAAAAAGGGGGTGGGGTATATTGTATAAGTGGTTCTACCATCAACATGTTCCACGAGACGCCACTGGTCATAACTATTCGTTGTTAAACAACATTTTTTAATTGCGTTCAAAATTGAGCATTTTCTAAAATAAATAAAAAATAGTAGAAATTGTTCAAAAATTCTGAAATAATTTTACACAGCTCCCACATTATTATATTTTAAGAATACAATCAACTTCTTAAACTCCAACAATTTTTTAATGGGTTATAACTGTTCATTGTTAAATATGCATTTTTTAATTGCGTTCAAAATTGAGCATTTTCTAAAATAAATAAGAAGTGTTTAAAAATTTTGAAATAATTCTATACAACTCCTTAATTATCATATTTTGAGAATATAATCAACTTCTTAAATTAAAAAATTTTTTTACTGGATATAATTTTTTTTTTTTGAAGAAATACAGGGAGAAGGTGAAATTTCGACTAATCAAAACAAAGCACGACTCACTGTCACTCAACATTACCTACTAATATTTGAACTTTAATATTTAAGGGAAATATCAAAACATTCTGAAGATGGTTTTTAAGTTATTTCACTAAAAATGCGAAAATGTCAATTTTTGTAACAAATATTGGGAAAAGGTGAACTTTCGTTTAACATCAAACAAATCATAATTAACTGTTACTCAAAATCATTTTTAACCAGAGCTTTAATATTCATTCATGCAGAAGATCAAAATATTCTGCTGATTGACTTTTTTCAACTAGAATCTCGGAAATGTTAATTTTTTATATTAAATCTTGATAAAAAGTTAAAATTCGTTTATAATTAAAACAGATAACAATAAACTGTCACTTAAAATCACTTTTTAATCATTCTGCAAATGGTTCAACTGAAAACTCGAAAATATCAATTTTTTTGAAGAAATACAGGGAGAAGGTGAAATTTCGGCTAAAATCAAAACAAATCACGACTCACTGTCACTCAACATTACCAACTTATATTAGAACTTTATTATGTATGCAAAATATCAAAACATTCTGAAGATGGTTTTTGAGTTATTTCACTAAAAACGCGAAAATGTCAATTTTTGTAACAAATATTGGGAAAAAGTAAAATTTCGTTTAAAATCAAACAAATCCCAAGGAACTATTACTCAACATCACTTATTAATATCAGGGCTTTAATATTCATGCAAAACATTCTGCAGATTGATTTTTTCAATAGAAAGTCGAAAATGTTAATGTTTTATAATAAATCTTGAGAGACAGTGTAAATTCGTTTAAAATCCAAACAAATCACTCAAAATCATGGTTTAACTGAAAACTCAAAAATATCAATTTTTTGGAACGAATATTGGGAAAAAGTGAAATTTCGGCTAAAATCAAAAACAAATGATGGACTATCACTTAACATTACTTATCAATATCAGGACTTTAATATCCAAGCAAAATATTAAAATATTCTGAGGATGGATTTTGAGTTATTCAACTAAAAACTCGATTTTTTTTTTTTTAAGAAATATTGGGAAAAGTGAAAACAAAACAAATCACTCAACATTATCTACAAATATCAGAACTTTAATATTTATGCAAAATATCAAAACATTCTAAAGATGGTTTTTGAATTATTTCACTAAAAACGCGAAAATGTCAATTGTTATAACAAATATGGAAAAAGTGAAATTTCTGTTAAAATCAAAACAAATCACAATAAACTGTTACTCTGAGTCACTTATCAATATTAGGGCTTTAATATAAAATATTCGACAGATTGATTTTGAGTTATTCAACTAGAAACCTGAAGTTTTTTTTTTTTTGTAATAAATCTTGAAAAAAATTGAAATTTTGTTGAAAATCAACGCAAGTCACTTAAAATCACACATCAATATCAAGGCTTCAATATTTATGCAAAATATTGAAGCATTCTGCAGATGGTTTTTGAGTTATTCAACTGAAAACTCGAAATTTTTTGGAACAAATGTTTGGAAACGCTAAAATTTCGGTTAAAATCTAAGCAAATCACAACGAACTGTGACTCAAAATTATTTATAATTATTAAAACTCTAATATTCAAACGAAAGATCAAAACATTCCGAAGTTGGTTTTAGAGTTATTCAACTAAAAATTTGAAAATATCAGTTTTTTTGTAACACATATTGAGGAAAAGTGGATAAAATCAAAGCAAAGCACAATAATCCGTCACTTAAAATCACTTATCGTTATCAGCGCTTCAAATTTTTTGCAGAAGATCAAAACATTCCGCAGATTGATTTTGAGTTATTCAACTAAAATCTCGAAATTTTTTTTTTAAGAAATATTGGGAAAAGTGAAATTTCGGCTAAACTCAAAACAAATCACTCAACATTATCTACTAATATCAGAACTTTAATATTTATGCAAAATATCAAAACATTCTAAAGATGGTTTTTGAGTTATTTCACTAAAAACGCGAAAATGTCAATTGTTGTAACAAATATGGAAAAAGTGAAATTTCTGTTAAAATCAAAACAAATCACAATAAACTGTTACTCTGAGTCACTTATCAATATTAGGGCTTAAATATAAAATATTCGCCAGATTGATTTTGAGTTATTCAACTAGAAACCAGAAAATATTTTTTTTTTGTAATAAATC
The DNA here is from genome assembly GCA_910593695.2 of Ocypus olens. Lineage (NCBI taxonomy): Eukaryota > Metazoa > Arthropoda > Insecta > Coleoptera > Staphylinidae > Ocypus > Ocypus olens. Next base: position 48,511,296 of record OU343049.1, read on the forward strand.
TTGAAAAAAATTGAAATTTTGTTGAAAATCAAAGCAAGTCACTTAAAATCACACATCAATATCAAGGCTTTAATATTTATGCAAAATATTGAAGCATTCTGCAGATGGTTTTTGAGTTATTCAACTGAAAATTCGAAATTTTTTGGAACAAATGTTTGGAAAAGCTAAAATTTCGGTTAAAATCTAACGAACTGTGACTCAAAATTATTTATAATTATCAAGACTCTAATATTCAAACGAAAGATCAAAACATTCAGAACTTGGTTTTAGAGTTATTCAACTAAAAATTTGAAAATATCAGTTTTTTTGTAACACATATTGAGGAAAAGTAGATAAAATCAAAGTAAAGCACAATAATCCGTCACTTAAATCACTTATCGTTATCAGGGCTTCAATATTTTTGCATAAGATCAAAACATTCTGCAGATTGATTTTGAGTTATTCAACTAAAAACTCGAATTTTTTTTAAGAAATATTGGGAAAAGTGAAATTTCGGCTAAACTCAAAACAAATCACTCAACATTATCTACTAATATCAGAACTTTAATATTTATGCAAAATATCAAAACATTCTAAAGATGGTTTTTGAGTTATTTCACTAAAAACGCGAAAATGTCAATTGTTGTAACAAATATGGAAAAAGTGAAATTTCTGTTAAAATCAAAACAAATCACAATAAACTGTTACTCTGAGTCACTTATCAATATTAGGGCTTAAATATAAAATATTCGCCAGATTGATTTTGAGTTATTCAACTAGAAACCAGAAAATATTTTTTTTTTTGTAATAAATCTTGAAAAAAATTGAAATTTTGTTGAAAATCAAAGCAAGTCACTTAAAATCACACATCAATATCAAGGCTTTAATATTTATGCAAAATATTGAAGCATTCTGCAGATGGTTTTTGAGTTATTCAACTGAAAATTCGAAATTTTTTGGAACAAATGTTTGGAAAAGCTAAAATTTCGGTTAAAATCTAACGAACTGTGACTCAAAATTATTTATAATTATCAAGACTCTAATATTCAAACGAAAGATCAAAACATTCAGAACTTGGTTTTAGAGTTATTCAACTAAAAATTTGAAAATATCAGTTTTTTTGTAACACATATTGAGGAAAAGTAGATAAAATCAAAGTAAAGCACAATAATCCGTCACTTAAAATCACTTATCGTTATCAGGGCTTCAATATTTTTGCATAAGATCAAAACATTCTGCAGATTGATTTTGAGTTATTCAACTAAAAACTCGAATTTTTTTTAAGAAATATTGGGAAAAGTGAAATTTCGGCTAAACTCAAAACAAATCACACAACATTATCTACTAATATCAGAACTTTTATATTTATGCAAAATATCAAAACATTCTAAAGATGGTTTTTGAGTTATTTCACTAAACACGCGAAAATGTCAATTGTTGTAACAAATATGGAAAAAGTAAAATTTCTGTTAAAATCAAAACAAATCACAATAAAATGTTACTCTGAGTCACTTATCAATATTAGGGCTTAAATATAAAATATTCGCCAGATTGATTTTGAGTTATTCAACTAGAAACCAGATTTTTTTTTTGTGTAATAAATCTTGAAAAAAATTGAAATTTTGTTGAAAATCAAAGCAAGTCACTCAAAATTAGTTATCAACATCAAGGCTTCAATATTTATGCAAAATATTCAAGCATTCTGCAGATGGTTTTTGAGTTATTCAACTGAAAACTCGAAATTTTTTGGAACAAATGTTTAGAAACGCTAAAATTTTGGTTAAAATCTAAGCAAATCACAACGAACTGTGACTCAAAATTATTTATAATTATCAATTTTCAAACGAAAGATCAAAATATTCCGAACTTGGTTTTAGAGTTATTCAACTACAAATTTGAAAATATCAGTTTTTTGTAACACATATTGAGGAAAAGTGAAATCAAAGCAAAGTACAATGATCTGTCACTTAAAATCACTTATCGTTATCAGGGCTTCAATATTTTTGCATAAGATCAAAACATTCTGCAGATTGATTTTGAGTTATTCAACTAAAAAGTCGAAAATATCAGTTTTTTTGTAACAAATATTGGGAAAAGGTGAAATTTCGGTTAAAGTCAAAAGAAATCATAACGGACTGTCTCTCAACATCACTTATCAATATCAGGGTTTTAATACAATTTTTTTTTTCGGACATACGGAGCAGATGTTTTGAAAATATTTTATCATAATCGCTAAAGGCCGTACCTAATATCAGTGGCGGCTCGTAGAACATGTTGATGGTAGAGCCACATATACAATATACCCCTCCCCTCTTATTTGAAGATAGAAAGAACGATTTATCTTCCTAGACCAAAGTAACTGGCACAAAATAATTCATTAAAAATTCTTGCTGAGCTTGAAACTACAGGTAGTGACATGGCTCCTTGGCTCTATATAACGAGCCGCCCCTGGTTGCAGCTGTTGAAAATATTCATGTTCCGAACAAGTGCTGTTTTTATTATTTATTAACGATGTGTACTTGCAGTTTTTTTCCGAAACGAGTTAGAATTTAAAGTATTGCAACTTACGTCTACCGTCGGATAGCTTGCAAAATACCAGATGCCACAAAAATGTCGATTTCTACAGTTCTACTGAAATCAACGCCTCAATTACTCGTCACACAATTTTTACATTCTCCGTTACGAAGTACGAGAAAGTATTGTGATCGTGATTTTTTTCCAAATTTTTTTTACGGAAATATAGATGCCATTTCAACATTTCTGAAAAAAAAAATTGTGTCTGTGTGTGTGTGTGTGTCTGTGTGTGTGTGTGTGTGTGTGATGTGTGTCTGGCTGTGTGCGCTGTATCTCAAAAACTAATAGAGCAATTGATATCAAACTTTGAACATACGTCTGATTTGATAGTCCGAAGAACTGAAAAGCTTTTGGTAAAATTTCGAACACCGGAAGTGGGTGTTTACCTTAACTGTTTTTTATTTTTTGCCAATATTTTCTTAAATATAAAAAATATCACAAAAACATTTAAACAAACATTGAAGAAAACAAAGATATGCACATCTTTTGCTTGAAAATATTTTTTATAAAATCATTGCTATTCGAGAAAAAAATTATTATTTTTTTTTTATTTTTGGTTTATAATTATGAAACGATAATAGTTACAGCAAATTTATGTGAATAATAATTGTAGAGAATACCAAAATGAACAACTTCTAAACAATAAGTTTTTTTCCGAAATCTTGTTAGTTCTTGAGTAAACCGAGTTTTTTTAATTTGAAGTATAATTTTTCCATCTTTCGTAATTTTGACGTTTTAAACGTCAGTTTCATCCGAGTTTACACAACGCTCGATGTACATTTAAAATATGATTTCAATTGAATATAAACCATGAAAACGTAAATATTAATGGCTATACTATCAAATCGGAGAAAGTAACATGATGGCCACATCACCATGTTTTTTTCATAACATACATGATCTGGATCACTTACACGATCAACTCTGATCAGTCTCGCCTATCAACGTTTTTTTCTTTTTCAGAAATAACATCAACATTTTGAAATAATGAGCATTACCTAGAATTGCAATTTCTGATTGCTTATTGTGATGAAGCAACAGAAACTGCAACGATTAGCGATGTTTTTCACGTGACAATTAAAATTATAATACAGCATCCGCTCCTGATGCTCTTGCAAAACCGCACAAAAAACAGGAATAAATGACTTTCATTATTTCCACCGCCTTTTTCATCTTTCGCGATGGCTAGATTAGTATAAGTGCGGATATTTCCCATACGGCGAGGTATCATCATAACCGTGAAAGTGCATTAGTAACCTTGGTCCAGTTGCCTCTAATCGTCTGCACGCATCACTCCTTTACTCGTATTTACTTTCAGTAATTAGTTAATCAGTGTGCTAATCATTCTCCGGATTTGCATTAAGAACACCAAGTTTTCATGGTTGATATTTCGCAACGGTGTAATCTTCTTCAATTGTTTTGACCTTCCAATTATTTTTGAAAAAACTTGAAACAATGATGACTAGTAAGAATTGGACATTAATTTATATTATGGGGACACTATCGTATCACTATTTTCAATTTAAGAAGATTTGTGTATAATTCTTTATACTACTAAAAAATGTTGATGTGGCCATCATGTAACTTTGATGGAGTAAAAGGAGTTTTTATCATATCTCGCAAATGTTGTTTCTTAAACATGATATATGCAATTTACATATGTAAAGGGTGACCGACGGAAACCTGACAATTTTGAAATGAACAGTACTCATTTATTTCTCACTGAAAAAGCAATTCTATTACAGAAAAATCGTAATTGCATGCCATTTGATGATCAGAGATTATTAATTTTTGATGAAAACACGAAAAAAAGACATGAGTAAACCCCTAGGAAATTTGTTAAAAAATGCAACTTTCTTAATAATTATCGTGGACTATTGAATTTAACTTTATTTTCATCAGAAAGACGAGAGAAATTGATTGCCGTTAAAAAATTTCAGCTAACTTCAATAGCAAAAAAATTAGTCAGTCACCATGAGGATTTTGGAAAATTTAAGAAAATAATTGATTTTTCAGACTTTGATCGGCCGTAGCGGCCAAACGAAAACTCCAAATTGAACGCGGTTTGCAAATCTGAGCTTCTCGTACGTCAATTAGTCGGATTAGAGATTTTGAATTTTTGATGAAATCGTGAAAAAATACATGACTAGCCCCCTTGGAAATTTTGTCAAAAATTGCAACTTTCTTAAAACTCATCGTAGACTATTGAATTTAACTTTATTTTCATCAGAAAGACGAGAGAAATTGATTGCCGTTAAAAAAATTTCAGCTAACTTCAATAGCAAAAAAATTAGTCAGTCACCATGAGGATTTTGGAAAATTTAAGAAAATAATTGATTTTTCAGACTTTGATCGGCCGTAGCGGCCAAACGAAAACTCCAAATTGAACGCGGTTTGCAAATCTGAGCTTCTCGTACGTCAATTAGTCGGATTAGAGATTTTGAATTTTTGATGAAATCGTGAAAAAATACATGACTAGCCCCCTTGGAAATTTTGTCAAAAATTGCAACTTTCTTAAAACTCATCGTAGACTATTGAATTTAACTTTATTTTCATCAGAAAGACGAGAGAAATTGATTGCCGTTAAAAAATTTCAGCTAACTTCAATAGCAAAAAAATTAGTCAGTCACCATGAGGATTTTGGAAAATTTAAGAAAATAATTGATTTTTCAGACTTTGATCGGCCGTAGCGGCCAAACGAAAACTCCAAATTGAACGCGATTTGCAAATCTGAGCTTCTCGTACGTCAATTAGTCGGATTAGAGATTTTGAATTTTTGATGAAATCGTGAAAAAATACATGACTAGCCCCCTTGGAAATTTTGTCAAAAATTGCAACTTTCTTAAAACTCATCGTAGACTATTGAATTTAACTTTATTTTCATCAGAAAGACGAGAGAAATTGATTGCCGTTAAAAAATTTCAGCTAACTTCAATAGCAAAAAAACTAGTCAGTCACCATGAGGATTTTGGAAAATTTAAGAAAATAATTGATTTTTCAGACTTTGATCGGCCGTAGCGGCCAAACGAAAACTCCAAATTGAACGCGGTTTGCAAATCTGAGCTTCTCGTACGTCAATTAGTCGGATTAGAGATTTTGAATTTTTGATGAAATCGTTAAAAAATACATGACTAACCCCCTTGGAAATTTTGTCAAAAATTGCAACTTTCTTAAAACTCATCGTAGACTATTGAATTTAACTTTATTTTCATCAGAAAGACGAGAGAAATTGATTGCCGTTAAAAAATTTCAGCTAACTTCAATAGGAAAAAAATTAGTCAGTCACCATGAGGATTTTGGAAAATTTAAGAAAATAATTGATTTTTCAGACTTTGATCGGCCGTAGCGGCCAAACGAAAACTCCAAATTGAACGCGGTTTGCAAATCTGAGCTTCTCGTACGTCAATTAGTCGGATTAGAGATTTTGAATTTTTGATGAAATCGTGAAAAAATACATGACTAGCCCCCTTGGAAATTTTGTCAAAAATTGCAACTTTCTTAAAACTCATCGTAGACTATTGAATTTAACTTTATTTTCATCAGAAAGACGAGAGAAATTGATTGCCGTTAAAAAATTTCAGCTAACTTCAATAGCAAAAAAATTAGTCAGTCACCATGAGGATTTTGGAAAATTTAAGAAAATAATTGATTTTTCAGACTTTGATCGGCCGTAGCGGCCAAACGAAAACTCCAAATTGAACGCGGTTTGCAAATCTGAGCTTCTCGTACGTCAATTAGTCGGATTAGAGATTTTAAATTTTTGATGAAATCGTGAAAAAATACATGACTAACCCCCTTGGAAATTTTGTTAAAAAATGCAACTTTCTTAAAAATCATCGTAGACTATTGAATTTAACTTTATTTTCATCAGAAAGACGAGAGAAATTGATTGCCGTTAAAAAATTTCAGCTAACTTCAATAGCAAAAAAATTAGTCAGTCACCATGAGGATTTTGGAAAATTTAAGAAAATAATTGATTTTTCAGACTTTGATCGGCCGTAGCGGCCAAACAAAAACTCCAAATTGAACGCGGTTTGCAAATCTGAGCTTCTCGTACGTCAATTAGTCGGATTAGAGATTTTGAATTTTTGATGAAATCGTGAAAAAATACATACTTGGAAATTTTGTCAAAAATTGCAACTTTCTTAAAACTCATCGTAGACTTTATTTTCATCAGAAAGACGAGAGAAATTGATTGCCGTTAAAAAATTTCAGCTAACTTCAATAGCAAAAGAATTAGTCAGTCACCATGAGGATTTTGAAAAATTTAAGAAAATAATTGATTTTTCAGACTTTGATCGGCCGTAGCGGCCAAACGAAAACTCCAAATTGAACGCGGTTTGCAAATCTGAGCTTCTCGAACGTCAATTAGTCGGATTAGAGATTTTGAATTTTTGATGAAATCGTGAAAAAATACATGACTAGCCCCCTTGGAAATTTTGTCAAAAATTGCAACTTTCTTAAAACTCATCGTAGACTATTGAATTTAACTTTATTTTCATCAGAAAGACGAGAGAAATTGATTGCCGTTAAAAAATTTCAGCTAACTTCAATAGCAAAAAAAATAGTCAGTCACCATGAGGATTTTGGAAAATTTAAGAAAATAATTGATTTTTCAGACTTTGATCGGCCGTAGCGGCCAAACGAAAACTCCAAATTGAACGCGGTTTGCAAATCTGAGCTTCTCGTACGTCAATTAGTCGGATTAGAGATTTTGAATTTTTGATGAAATCGTGAAAAAATACATGACTAGCCCCCTTGGAAATTTTGTCAAAAATTGCAACTTTCTTAAAACTCATCGTAGACTATTGAATTTAACTTTATTTTCATCAGAAAGACGAGAGAAATTGATTGCCGTTAAAAAATTTCAGCTAACTTCAATAGCAAAAAAATTAGTCAGTCACCATGAGGATTTTGGAAAATTTAAGAAAATAATTGATTTTTCAGACTTTGATCGGCCGTAGCGGCCAAACGAAAACTCCAAATTGAACGCGGTTTGCAAATCTGAGCTTCTCGTACGTCAATTAGTCGGATTAGAGATTTTGAATTTTTGATGAAATCGTGAAAAAATACATGACTAGCCCCCTTGTAAATTTTGTCAAAAATTGCAACTTTCTTAAAACTCATCGTAGACTATTGAATTTAACTTTATTTTCATCAGAAAGAAAGGAGAAATTGATTGCCGTTAAAAAATTTCAGCTAACTTCAATAGCAAAAAAAATAGTCAGTCACCATGAGGATTTTGGAAAATTTAAGAAAATAATTGATTTTTCAGACTTTGATCGGCCGTAGCGGCCAAACGAAAACTCCAAATTGAACGCGATTTGCAAATCTGAGCTTCTCGTACGTCAATTAGTCGGATTAGAGATTTTGAATTTTTGATGAAATCGTGAAAAAATACATGACTAGCCCCCTTGGAAATTTTGTCAAAAATTGCAACTTTCTTAAAACTCATCGTAGACTATTGAATTTAACTTTATTTTCATCAGAAAGACGAGAGAAATTGATTGCCGTTAAAAAATTTCAGCTAACTTCAATAGCAAAAAAATTAGTCAGTCACCATGAGGATTTTGGAAAATTTAAGAAAATAATTGATTTTTCAGACTTTGATCGGCCGTAGCGGCCAAACGAAAACTCCAAATTGAACGCGGTTTACAAATCTAAGCTTCTCGTACGTCAATTAGTCGGATTAGAGATTTTGAATTTTTGATGAAATCGTGAAAAAATACATGACTAGCCCCCTTGGAAATTTTGTCAAAAATTGCAACTTTCTTAAAACTCATCGTAGACTATTGAATTTAACTTTATTTTCATCAGAAAGACGAGAGAAATTGATTGCCGTTAAAAAATTTCAGCTAACTTCAATAGCAAAAAAATTAGTCAGTCACCATGAGGATTTTGGAAAATTTAAGAAAATAATTGATTTTTCAGACTTTGATCGGCCGTAGCGGCCAAACGAAAACTCCAAATTGAACGCGGTTTGCAAATCTGAGCTTCTCGAACGTCAATTAGTCGGATTAGAGATTTTGAATTTTTGATGAAATCGTGAAAAAATACATGACTAGCCCCCTTGGAAATTTTGTCAAAAATTGCAACTTTCTTAAAACTCATCGTAGACTATTGAATTTAACTTTATTTTCATCAGAAAGACGAGAGAAATTGATTGCCGTTAAAAAATTTCAGCTAACTTCAATAGCAAAAAAATTAGTCAGTCACCATGAGGATTTTGGAAAATTTAAGAAAATAATTGATTTTTCAGACTTTGATCGGCCGTAGCGGCCAAACGAAAACTCCAAATTGAACGCGGTTTGCAAATCTGAGCTTCTCGTACGTCAATTAGTCGGATTAGAGATTTTGAATTTTTGATGAAATCGTGAAAAAATACATGACTAGCCCCCTTGGAAATTTTGTCAAAAATTGCAACTTTCTTAAAACTCATCGTAGACTATTGAATTTAACTTTATTTTCATCAGAAAGACGAGAGAAATTGATTGCCGTTAAAAAATTTCAGCTAACTTCAATAGCAAAAAAATTAGTCAGTCACCATGAGGATTTTGGAAAATTTAAGAAAATAATTGATTTTTCAGACTTTGATCGGCCGTAGCGGCCAAATGAAAACTCCAAATTGAACGCGGTTTACAAATCTAAGCTTCTCGTACGTCAATTAGTCGGATTAGAGATTTTGAATTTTTGATGAAATCGTGAAAAAATACATGACTAGCCCCCTTGGAAATTTTGTCAAAAATTGCAACTTTCTTAAAACTCATCGTAGACTATTGAATTTAACTTTATTTTCATCAGAAAGACGAGAGAAATTGATTGCCGTTAAAAAATTTCAGCTAACTTCAATAGCAAAAAAATTAGTCAGTCACCATGAGGATTTTGGAAAATTTAAGAAAATAATTGATTTTTCAGACTTTGATCGGCCGTAGCGGCCAAACGAAAACTCCAAATTGAACGCGGTTTACAAATCTAAGCTTCTCGTACGTCAATTAGTCGGATTAGAGATTTTGAATTTTTGATGAAATCGTGAAAAAATACATGACTAGCCCCCTTGGAAATTTTGTCAAAAATTGCAACTTTCTTAAAACTCATCGTAGACTATTGAATTTAACTTTATTTTCATCAGAAAGACGAGAGAAATTGATTGCCGTTAAAAAATTTCAGCTAACTTCAATAGCAAAAAAATTAGTCAGTCACCATGAGGATTTTGGAAAATTTAAGAAAATAATTGATTTTTCAGACTTTGATCGGCCGTAGCGGCCAAACGAAAACTCCAAATTGAACGCGGTTTACAAATCTAAGCTTCTCGTACGTCAATTAGTCGGATTAGAGATTTTGAATTTTTGATGAAATCGTGAAAAAATACATGACTAGCCCCCTTGGAAATTTTGTCAAAAATTGCAACTTTCTTAAAACTCATCGTAGACTATTGAATTTAACTTTATTTTCATCAGAAAGACGAGAGAAATTGATTGCCGTTAAAAAATTTCAGCTAACTTCAATAGCAAAAAAATTAGTCAGTCACCATGAGGATTTTGGAAAATTTAAGAAAATAATTGATTTTTCAGACTTTGATCGGCCGTAGCGGCCAAACGAAAACTCCAAATTGAACGCGGTTTGCAAATCTGAGCTTCTCGTACGTCAATTAGTCGGATTAGAGATTTTGAATTTTTGATGAAATCGTGAAAAAATACATGACTAGCCCCCTTGGAAATTTTGTCAAAAATTGCAACTTTCTTAAAACTCATCGTAGACTATTGAATTTAACTTTATTTTCATCAGAAAGACGAGAGAAATTGATTGCCGTTAAAAAATTTCAGCTAACTTCAATAGCAAAAAAATTAGTCAGTCACCATGAGGATTTTGGAAAATTTAAGAAAATAATTGATTTTTCAGACTTTGATCGGCCGTAGCGGCCAAACGAAAACTCCAAATTGAACGCGGTTTGCAAATCTGAGCTTCTCGTACGTCAATTAGTCGGATTAGAGATTTTGAATTTTTGATGAAATCGTGAAAAAATACATGACTAGCCCCCTTGGAAATTTTGTCAAAAATTGCAACTTTCTTAAAACTCATCGTAGACTATTGAATTTAACTTTATTTTCATCAGAAAGACGAGAGAAATTGATTGCCGTTAAAAAATTTCAGCTAACTTCAATAGCAAAAAAATTAGTCAGTCACCATGAGGATTTTGGAAAATTTAAGAAAATAATTGATTTTTCAGACTTTGATCGGCCGTAGCGGCCAAACGAAAACTCCAAATTGAACGCGGTTTGCAAATCTGAGCTTCTCGAACGTCAATTAGTCGGATTAGAGATTTTGAATTTTTGATGAAATCGTGAAAAAATACATGACTAGCCCCCTTGGAAATTTTGTCAAAAATTGCAACTTTCTTAAAACTCATCGTAGACTATTGAATTTAACTTTATTTTCATCAGAAAGACGAGAGAAATTGATTGCCGTTAAAAAATTTCAGCTAACTTCAATAGCAAAAAAATTAGTCAGTCACCATGAGGATTTTGGAAAATTTAAGAAAATAATTGATTTTTCAGACTTTGATCGGCCGTAGCGGCCAAACGAAAACTCCAAATTGAACGCGGTTTGCAAATCTGAGCTTCTCGTACGTCAATTAGTCGGATTAGAGATTTTGAATTTTTGATGAAATCGTGAAAAAATACATGACTAGCCCCCTTGGAAATTTTGTCAAAAATTGCAACTTTCTTAAAACTCATCGTAGACTATTGAATTTAACTTTATTTTCATCAGAAAGACGAGAGAAATTGATTGCCGTTAAAAAATTTCAGCTAACTTCAATAGCAAAAAAATTAGTCAGTCACCATGAGGATTTTGGAAAATTTAAGAAAATAATTGATTTTTCAGACTTTGATCGGCCGTAGCGGCCAAACGAAAACTCCAAATTGAACGCGGTTTGCAAATCTGAGCTTCTCGTACGTCAATTAGTCGGATTAGAGATTTTGAATTTTTGATGAAATCGTGAAAAAATACATGACTAGCCCCCTTGTAAATTTTGTCAAAAATTGCAACTTTCTTAAAACTCATCGTAGACTATTGAATTTAACTTTATTTTCATCAGAAAGAAAGGAGAAATTGATTGCCGTTAAAAAATTTCAGCTAACTTCAATAGCAAAAAAAATAGTCAGTCACCATGAGGATTTTGGAAAATTTAAGAAAATAATTGATTTTTCAGACTTTGATCGGCCGTAGCGGCCAAACGAAAACTCCAAATTGAACGCGATTTGCAAATCTGAGCTTCTCGTACGTCAATTAGTCGGATTAGAGATTTTGAATTTTTGATGAAATCGTGAAAAAATACATGACTAGCCCCCTTGGAAATTTTGTCAAAAATTGCAACTTTCTTAAAACTCATCGTAGACTATTGAATTTAACTTTATTTTCATCAGAAAGACGAGAGAAATTGATTGCCGTTAAAAAATTTCAGCTAACTTCAATAGCAAAAAAATTAGTCAGTCACCATGAGGATTTTGGAAAATTTAAGAAAATAATTGATTTTTCAGACTTTGATCGGCCGTAGCGGCCAAACGAAAACTCCAAATTGAACGCGGTTTACAAATCTAAGCTTCTCGTACGTCAATTAGTCGGATTAGAGATTTTGAATTTTTGATGAAATCGTGAAAAAATACATGACTAGCCCCCTTGGAAATTTTGTCAAAAATTGCAACTTTCTTAAAACTCATCGTAGACTATTGAATTTAACTTTATTTTCATCAGAAAGACGAGAGAAATTGATTGCCGTTAAAAAATTTCAGCTAACTTCAATAGCAAAAAAATTAGTCAGTCACCATGAGGATTTTGGAAAATTTAAGAAAATAATTGATTTTTCAGACTTTGATCGGCCGTAGCGGCCAAACGAAAACTCCAAATTGAACGCGGTTTGCAAATCTGAGCTTCTCGAACGTCAATTAGTCGGATTAGAGATTTTGAATTTTTGATGAAATCGTGAAAAAATACATGACTAGCCCCCTTGGAAATTTTGTCAAAAATTGCAACTTTCTTAAAACTCATCGTAGACTATTGAATTTAACTTTATTTTCATCAGAAAGACGAGAGAAATTGATTGCCGTTAAAAAATTTCAGCTAACTTCAATAGCAAAAAAATTAGTCAGTCACCATGAGGATTTTGGAAAATTTAAGAAAATAATTGATTTTTCAGACTTTGATCGGCCGTAGCGGCCAAACGAAAACTCCAAATTGAACGCGGTTTGCAAATCTGAGCTTCTCGTACGTCAATTAGTCGGATTAGAGATTTTGAATTTTTGATGAAATCGTGAAAAAATACATGACTAGCCCCCTTGGAAATTTTGTCAAAAATTGCAACTTTCTTAAAACTCATCGTAGACTATTGAATTTAACTTTATTTTCATCAGAAAGACGAGAGAAATTGATTGCCGTTAAAAAATTTCAGCTAACTTCAATAGCAAAAAAATTAGTCAGTCACCATGAGGATTTTGGAAAATTTAAGAAAATAATTGATTTTTCAGACTTTGATCGGCCGTAGCGGCCAAATGAAAACTCCAAATTGAACGCGGTTTACAAATCTAAGCTTCTCGTACGTCAATTAGTCGGATTAGAGATTTTGAATTTTTGATGAAATCGTGAAAAAATACATGACTAGCCCCCTTGGAAATTTTGTCAAAAATTGCAACTTTCTTAAAACTCATCGTAGACTATTGAATTTAACTTTATTTTCATCAGAAAGACGAGAGAAATTGATTGCCGTTAAAAAATTTCAGCTAACTTCAATAGCAAAAAAATTAGTCAGTCACCATGAGGATTTTGGAAAATTTAAGAAAATAATTGATTTTTCAGACTTTGATCGGCCGTAGCGGCCAAACGAAAACTCCAAATTGAACGCGGTTTACAAATCTAAGCTTCTCGTACGTCAATTAGTCGGATTAGAGATTTTGAATTTTTGATGAAATCGTGAAAAAATACATGACTAGCCCCCTTGGAAATTTTGTCAAAAATTGCAACTTTCTTAAAACTCATCGTAGACTATTGAATTTAACTTTATTTTCATCAGAAAGACGAGAGAAATTGATTGCCGTTAAAAAATTTCAGCTAACTTCAATAGCAAAAAAATTAGTCAGTCACCATGAGGATTTTGGAAAATTTAAGAAAATAATTGATTTTTCAGACTTTGATCGGCCGTAGCGGCCAAACGAAAACTCCAAATTGAACGCGGTTTACAAATCTAAGCTTCTCGTACGTCAATTAGTCGGATTAGAGATTTTGAATTTTTGATGAAATCGTGAAAAAATACATGACTAGCCCCCTTGGAAATTTTGTCAAAAATTGCAACTTTCTTAAAACTCATCGTAGACTATTGAATTTAACTTTATTTTCATCAGAAAGACGAGAGAAATTGATTGCCGTTAAAAAATTTCAGCTAACTTCAATAGCAAAAAAATTAGTCAGTCACCATGAGGATTTTGGAAAATTTAAGAAAATAATTGATTTTTCAGACTTTGATCGGCCGTAGCGGCCAAACGAAAACTCCAAATTGAACGCGGTTTGCAAATCTGAGCTTCTCGTACGTCAATTAGTCGGATTAGAGATTTTGAATTTTTGATGAAATCGTGAAAAAATACATGACTAGCCCCCTTGGAAATTTTGTCAAAAATTGCAACTTTCTTAAAACTCATCGTAGACTATTGAATTTAACTTTATTTTCATCAGAAAGACGAGAGAAATTGATTGCCGTTAAAAAATTTCAGCTAACTTCAATAGCAAAAAAATTAGTCAGTCACCATGAGGATTTTGGAAAATTTAAGAAAATAATTGATTTTTCAGACTTTGATCGGCCGTAGCGGCCAAACGAAAACTCCAAATTGAACGCGGTTTGCAAATCTGAGCTTCTCGTACGTCAATTAGTCGGATTAGAGATTTTGAATTTTTGATGAAATCGTGAAAAAATACATGACTAGCCCCTTGGAAATTTTGTCAAAAATTGCAACTTTCTTAAAACTCATCGTAGACTATTGAATTTAACTTTATTTTCATCAGAAAGACGAGAGAAATTGATTGCCGTTAAAAAATTTCAGCTAACTTCAATAGCAAAAAAATTAGTCAGTCACCATGAGGATTTTGGAAAATTTAAGAAAATAATTGATTTTTCAGACTTTGATCGGCCGTAGCGGCCAACGAAAACTCCAAATTGAACGCGGTTTGCAAATCTGAGCTTCTCGAACGTCAATTAGTCGGATTAGAGATTTTGAATTTTTGATGAAATCGTGAAAAAATACATGACTAGCCCCCTTGGAAATTTTGTCAAAAATTGCAACTTTCTTAAAACTCATCGTAGACTATTGAATTTAACTTTATTTTCATCAGAAAGACGAGAGAAATTGATTGCCGTTAAAAAATTTCAGCTAACTTCAATAGCAAAAAAATTAGTCAGTCACCATGAGGATTTTGGAAAATTTAAGAAAATAATTGATTTTTCAGACTTTGATCGGCCGTAGCGGCCAAACGAAAACTCCAAATTGAACGCGGTTTGCAAATCTGAGCTTCTCGTACGTCAATTAGTCGGATTAGAGATTTGAATTTTTGATGAAATCGTGAAAAAATACATGACTAGCCCCCTTGGAAATTTTGACAAAATTGCAACTTTCTTAAAACTCATCGTAGACTATTGAATTTAACTTTATTTTCATCAGAAAGACGAGAGAAATTGATTGCCGTTAAAAAATTTCAGCTAACTTCAATAGCAAAAAAATTAGTCAGTCACCATGAGGATTTTGGAAAATTTAAGAAAATAATTGATTTTTCAGACTTTGATCGGCCGTAGCGGCCAAACGAAAACTCCAAATTGAACGCGGTTTGCAAATCTGAGCTTCTCGTACGTCAATTAGTCGGATTAGAGATTTTGAATTTTGATGAAATCGTGAAAAAATACATGACTAGCCCCCTTGGAAATTTTGTCAAAAATTGCAACTTTCTTAAAACTCATCGTAGACTATTGAATTTAACTTTATTTTCATCAGAAAGACGAGAGAAATTGATTGCCGTTAAAAAATTTCAGCTAACTTCAATAGCAAAAAAATTAGTCAGTCACCATGAGGATTTTGGAAAATTTAAGAAAATAATTGATTTTTCAGACTTTGATCGGCCGTAGCGGCCAAACGAAAACTCCAAATTGAACGCGGTTTGCAAATCTGAGCTTCTCGTACGTCAATTAGTCGGATTAGAGATTTTGAATTTTTGATGAAATCGTGAAAAAATACATGACTAGCCCCCTTGGAAATTTTGTCAAAAATTGCAACTTTCTTAAAACTCATCGTAGACTATTGAATTTAACTTTATTTTCATCAGAAAGACGAGAGAAATTGATTGCCGTTAAAAATTTCAGCTAACTTCAATAGCAAAAAAATTAGTCAGTCACCATGAGGATTTTGGAAAATTTAAGAAAATAATTGATTTTTCAGACTTTGATCGGCCGTAGCGGCCAAACGAAAACTCCAAATTGAACGCGGTTTGCAAATCTGAGCTTCTCGAACGTCAATTAGTCGGATTAGAGATTTTGAATTTTTGATGAAATCGTGAAAAAATACATGACTAGCCCCCTTGGAAATTTTGTCAAAAATTGCAACTTTCTTAAAACTCATCGTAGACTATTGAATTTAACTTTATTTCATCAGAAAGACGAGAGAAATTGATTGCCGTTAAAAAATTTCAGCTAACTTCAATAGCAAAAAAATTAGTCAGTCACCATGAGGATTTTGGAAAATTTAAGAAAATAATTGATTTTTTAGACTTTGATCGGCCGTAGCGGCCAAACGAAAACTCCAAATTGAACGCGGTTTGCAAATCTGAGCTTCTCGTACGTCAATTAGTCGGATTAGAGATTTTGAATTTTTGATGAAATCGTGAAAAAATACATGACTAGCCCCCTTGGAAATTTTGTCAAAAATTGCAACTTTCTTAAAACTCATCGTAGACTATTGAATTTAACTTTATTTTCATCAGAAAGACGAGAGAAATTGATTGCTGTTAAAAAATTTCAGCTAACTTCAATAGCAAAAAAAATAGTCAGTCACCATAAGGATTTTGGAAAATTTAAGAAAATAATTGATTTTTCAGACTTTGATCGGCCGTAGCGGCCAAACGAAAACTCCAAATTGAACGCGGTTTGCAAATCTGAGCTTCTCGTACGTCAATTAGTCGGATTAGAGATTTTGAATTTTTGATGAAATCGTGAAAAAATACATGACTAGCCCCCTTGGAAATTTTGTCAAAAATTGCAACTTTCTTAAAACTCATCGTAGACTATTGAATTTAACTTTATTTTCATCAGAAAGACGAGAGAAATTGATTGCCGTTAAAAAATTTCAGCTAACTTCAATAGCAAAAAAATTAGTCAGTCACCATGAGGATTTTGGAAAATTTAAGAAAATAATTGAATTTTCAGACTTTGATCGGCCGTAGCGGCCAAACGAAAACTCCAAATTGAACGCGGTTTGCAAATCTGAGCTTCTCGTACGTCAATTAGTCGGATTAGAGATTTTGAATTTTTGATGAAATCGTGAAAAAATACATGACTAACCCCCTTGGAAATTTTGTTAAAAAATGCAACTTTCTTAAAAATCATCGTAGACTATTGAATTTAACTTTATTTTCATCAGAACGACGAGAGAAATTGATTGCCGTTAAAAAATTTCAGCTAACTTCAATAGCAAAAAAATTAGTCAGTCACCATGAGGATTTTGAAAAATTTAAGAAAATAATTGATTTTTCAGACTTTGATCGGCCGTAGCGGCCAAACGAAAACTCCAAATTGAACGCGGTTTGCAAATCTGAGCTTCTCGAACGTCAATTAGTCGGATTAGAGATTTTGAATTTTTGATGAAATCGTGAAAAAATACATGACTAGCCCCCTTGGAAATTTTGTCAAAAATTGCAACTTTCTTAAAACTCATCGTAGACTATTGAATTTAACTTTATTTTCATCAGAAAGACGAGAGAAATTGATTGCTGTTAAAAAATTTCAGCTAACTTCAATAGCAAAAAAAATAGTCAGTCACCATAAGGATTTTGGAAAATTTAAGAAAATAATTGATTTTTCAGACTTTGA
This sequence comes from Ocypus olens, assembly GCA_910593695.2. NCBI lineage: Eukaryota > Metazoa > Arthropoda > Insecta > Coleoptera > Staphylinidae > Ocypus > Ocypus olens. The sequence continues at coordinate 48,528,964 of OU343049.1, forward strand.
TCGGCCGTAAGCGGCCAAACGAAAACTCCAAATTGAACGCGGTTGCAAATCTGAGCTTCTCGAACGTCAATTAGTCGGATTAGAGATTTTGAATTTTTGATGAAATCGTGAAAAAATACATGACTAGCCCCCTTGGAAATTTTGTCAAAAAAAAAATTGCAACTTTCTTAAAATTCATCGTAGACTATTGAATTTAACTTTATTTTCATCAGAAAGACGAGTGAAATTGATTGCCGTTAAAAAATTTCAGCTAACTTCAATAGCAAAAAAATTAGTCAGTCACCATGAGGATTTTGGAAAATTTACGAAATAATTGATTTTTCAGACTTTGATCGGCCGTAGCGGCCAAACGAAAACTCCAAATTGAACGCGGTTTGCAAATCTGAGCTTCTCGTACGTCAATTAGTCGGATTAGAGATTTTGAATTTTTGATGAAATCGTGAAAAAATTCATGACTAGCCCCCTTGGAAATTTTGTCAAAAATTGCAACTTTCTTAAAACTCATCGTAGACTATTGAATTTAACTTTATTTTCATCAGAAAGACGAGAGAAATTGATTGCCGTTAAAAAATTTCAGCTAACTTCAATAGCAAAAAAATTAGTCAGTCACCATGAGGATTTTGGAAAATTTAAGAAAATAATTGATTTTTCAGACTTTGATCGGCCGTAGCGGCCAAACGAAAACTCCAAATTGAACGCGGTTTGCAAATCTGAGCTTCTCGTACGTCAATTAGTCGGATTAGAGATTTTGAGTTTTTGATGAAATCGTGAAAAAATACATGACTAACCCCCTTGGAAATTGTGTTAAAAAATGCAACTTTCTTAAAAATCATCGTAGACTATTGAATTTAACTTGATTTTCATCAGAAAGACGAGAGAAATTGATTGCCGTTAAAAAATTTCAGCTAACTTCAATAGCAAAAAAATTAGTCAGTCACCATGAGGATTTTGGAAAATTTAAGAAAATAATTGATTTTTCAGACTTTGATCGGCCGTAGCGGCCAAACGAAAACTCCAAATTGAACGCGGGTTGCAAATCTGAGCTTCTCGTACGTCAATTAGTCGGATTAGAGATTTTGAATTTTTGATGAAATCGTGAAAAAATACATGACCCCTTGGAAATTTTGTCAAAAATTGCAACTTTCTTAAAATTCATCGTAGACTATTGAATTTAACTTTATTTTCATCAGAAAGACGAGTGAAATTGATTGCCGTTAAAAAATTTCAGCTAACTTCAATAGCAAAAAAATTAGTCAGTCACCATGAGGATTTTGGAAAATTTAAGAAAATAATTGATTTTTCAGACTTTGATCGGCCGTAGCGGCCAAACGAAAACTCCAAATTGAACGCGGTTTGCAAATCTGAGCTTCTCGTACGTCAATTAGTCGGATTAGAGATTTTGAATTTTTGATGAAATCGTGAAAAAATACATGACTAACCCCCTTGGAAATTTTGTTAAAAAATGCAACTTTCTTAAAAATCATCGTAGACTATTGAATTTAACTTTATTTTCATCAGAAAGACGAGAGAAATTGATTGCCGTTAAAAAATTTCAGCTAACTTCAATAGCAAAAAAATTAGTCAGTCACCATGAGGATTTTGGAAAATTTAAGAAAATAATTGATTTTTCAGACTTTGATCGGCCGTAGCGGCCAAACGAAAACTCCAAATTGAACGCGGTTTGCAAATCTGAGCTTCTCGTACGTCAATTAGTCGGATTAGAGATTTTGAATTTTTGATGAAATCGTGAAAAAATACATGACTAACCCCCTTGGAAATTTTGTTAAAAAATGCAACTTTCTTAAAACTCATCGTAGACTATTGAATTTAACTTTATTTTCATTAGAAAGACGAGAGAAATTGATTGCCGTTAAAAAATTTCAGCTAACTTCAATAGCAAAAAAAATAGTCAGTCACCATGAGGATTTTGGAAAATTTAAGAAAATAATTGATTTTTCAGACTTTGATCGGCCGTAGCGGCCAAACGAAAACTCCAAATTGAACGCGGTTTGCAAATCTGAGCTTCTCGTACATCAATTAGTCGGATTAGAGATTTTGAATTTTTGATGAAATCGTGAAAAAATACATGACTAGCCACCTTGGAAATTTTGTCAAAAATTGCAACTTTCTTAAAACTCATCGTAGACTATTGAATTTAACTTTATTTTCATCAGAAAGACGAGAGAAATTGATTGATGTTAAAAAATTTCAGCTAACTTCAATAGCAAAAAAAATAGTCAGTCACCATGAGGATTTTGGAAAATTTAAGAAAATAATTGATTTTTCAGACTTTGATCGGCCGTAGCGGCCAAACGAAAACTCCAAATTGAACGCGGTTTGCAAATCTGAGCTTCTCGTACGTCAATTAGTCGGATTAGAGATTTTGAATTTTTGATGAAATCGTGAAAAAATACATGACTAACCCCCTTGGAAATTTTGTTAAAAAATGCAACTTTCTTAAAAATCATCGTAGACTATTGAATTTAACTTTATTTTCATCAGAAAGACGAGAGAAATTGATTGCCGTTAAAAAATTTCAGCTAACTTCAATAGCAAAAAAATTAGTCAGTCACCATGAGGATTTTGGAAAATTTAAGAAAATAATTGATTTTTCAGACTTTGATCGGCCGTAGCGGCCAAACGAAAACTCCAAATTGAACGCGGTTTGCAAATCTGAGCTTCTCGTACGTCAATTAGTCGGATTAGAGATTTTGAATTTTTGATGAAATCGTGAAAAAATACATGACTAACCCCCTTGGAAATTTTGTTAAAAAATGCAACTTTCTTAAAAATCATCGTAGACTATTGAATTTAACTTTATTTTCATCAGAAAGACGAGAGAAATTGATTGCCGTTAAAAAATTTCAGCTAACTTCAATAGCAAAAAAATTAGTCAGTCACCATGAGGATTTTGGAAAATTTAAGAAAATAATTGATTTTTCAGACTTTGATCGGCCGTAGCGGCCAAACGAAAACTCCAAATTGAACGCGGTTTGCAAATCTGAGCTTCTCGTACGTCAATTAGTCGGATTAGAGATTTTGAATTTTTGATGAAATCGTGAAAAAATACATGACTAACCCCCTTGGAAATTTTGTTAAAAAATGCAACTTTCTTAAAAATCATCGTAGACTATTGAATTTAACTTTATTTTCATCAGAACGACGAGAGAAATTGATTGCCGTTAAAAAATTTCAGCTAACTTCAATAGCAAAAAAATTAGTCAGTCACCATGAGGATTTTGGAAAATTTAAGAAAATAATTGATTTTTCAGACTTTGATCGGCCGTAGCGGCCAAACGAAAACTCCAAATTGAACGCGGTTTGCAAATCTGAGCTTCTCGTACGTCAATTAGTCGGATTAGAGATTTTGAATTTTTGATGAAATCGTGAAAAAATACATGACTAACCCCCTTGGAAATTGTGTTAAAAAATGCAACTTTCTTAAAAATCATCGTAGACTATTGAATTTAACTTTATTTTCATCAGAAAGACGAGAGAAATTGATTGCCGTTAAAAAATTTCAGCTAACTTCAATAGCAAAAAAAATAGTCAGTCACCATGAGGATTTTGGAAAATTTAAGAAAATAATTGATTTTTCAGACTTTGATCGGCCGTAGCGGCCAAACGAAAACTCCAAATTGAACGCGGTTTGCAAATCTGAGCTTCTCGTACGTCAATTAGTCGGATTAGAGATTTTGAATTTTTGATGAAATCGTGAAAAAATACATGAGTAGCCCCCTTGGAAATTTTGTCAAAAATTGCAACTTTCTTAAAATTCATCGTAGACTATTGAATTTAACTTTATTTTCATCAGAAAGACGAGTGAAATTGATTGCCGTTAAAAAATTTCAGCTAACTTCAATAGCAAAAAAATTAGTCAGTCACCATGAGGATTTTGGAAAATTTACGAAATAATTGATTTTTCAGACTTTGATCGGCCGTAGCGGCCAAACGAAAACTCCAAATTGAACGCGGTTTGCAAATCTGAGCTTCTCGTACGTCAATTAGTCGGATTAGAGATTTTGAATTTTTGATGAAATCGTGAAAAAATACATGACTAACCCCCTTGGAAATTTTGTTAAAAAATGCAACTTTCTTAAAAATCATCGTAGACTATTGAATTTAACTTTATTTTCATCAGAAAGACGAGAGAAATTGATTGCCGTTAAAAAATTTCAGCTAACTTCAATAGCAAAAAAATTAGTCAGTCACCATGAGGATTTTGGAAAATTTAAGAAAATAATTGATTTTTCAGACTTTGATCGGCCGTAGCGGCCAAACGAAAACTCCAAATTGAACGCGGTTTGCAAATCTGAGCTTCTCGTACGTCAATTAGTCGGATTAGAGATTTTGAATTTTTGATGAAATCGTGAAAAAATACATGACTAACCCCCTTGGAAATTTTGTTAAAAAATGCAACTTTCTTAAAAATCATCGTAGACTATTGAATTTAACTTTATTTTCATCAGAAAGACGAGAGAAATTGATTGCCGTTAAAAAATTTCAGCTAACTTCAATAGCAAAAAAATTAGTCAGTCACCATGAGGATTTTGGAAAATTTACGAAATAATTGATTTTTCAGACTTTGATCGGCCGTAGCGGCCAAACGAAAACTCCAAATTGAACGCGGTTTGCAAATCTGAGCTTCTCGTACGTCAATTAGTCGGATTAGAGATTTTGAATTTTTGATGAAATCGTGAAAAAATACATGACTAACCCCCTTGGAAATTTTGTTAAAAAATGCAACTTTCTTAAAAATCATCGTAGACTATTGAATTTAACTTTATTTTCATCAGAAAGACGAGAGAAATTGATTGCCGTTAAAAAATTTCAGCTAACTTCAATAGCAAAAAAATTAGTCAGTCACCATGAGGATTTTGGAAAATTTAAGAAAATAATTGATTTTTCAGACTTTGATCGGCCGTAGCGGCCAAACGAAAACTCCAAATTGAACGCGGTTTGCAAATCTGAGCTTCTCGTACGTCAATTAGTCGGATTAGAGATTTTGAATTTTTGATGAAATCGTGAAAAAATACATGACTAGCCCCCTTGGAAATTTTGTCAAAAATTGCAACTTTCTTAAAATTCATCGTAGACTATTGAATTTAACTTTATTTTCATCAGAAAGACGAGTGAAATTGATTGCCGTTAAAAATTTCAGCTAACTTCAATAGCAAAAAAATTAGTCAGTCACCATGAGGATTTTGGAAAATTTAAGAAAATAATTGATTTTTCAGACTTTGATCGGCCGTAGCGGCCAAACGAAAACTCCAAATTGAACGCGGTTTGCAAATCTGAGCTTCTCGTACGTCAATTAGTCGGATTAGAGATTTTGAATTTTTGATGAAATCGTGAAAAAATACATGACTAACCCCCTTGGAAATTTTGTTAAAAAATGCAACTTTCTTAAAAATCATCGTAGACTATTGAATTTAACTTTATTTTCATCAGAAAGACGAGAGAAATTGATTGCCGTTAAAAAATTTCAGCTAACTTCAATAGCAAAAAAAATAGTCAGTCACCATGGGGATTTTGGAAAATTTACGAAATAATTGATTTTTCAGACTTTGATCGGCCGTAGCGGCCAAACGAAAACTC